>CM053783.1:249600775-250800775 GCA_028749045.1 Cupressus sempervirens
TTAATTATCTACCTACATCCAATGGATGGATGTTAAAATTGTACTTCCATTTCATACAAATACTAGTAAATATACAATTAGATTTATAATAGACAATTAGTTGTTGCTAAACAAATTATTAATTAGGAACCACAAAAAAAATATGAAAGAAATGCTAATTGATTAAAATAATTATGTCTATTTAAACTTTGAAAGAAACTTTTCCATGTGTCCATGTACAAAATGTTGTCTACTATAGAGGAAAATTAATCACAAAAGTACACAGAATTGAAATATAAAATGTAAATAGAAATAGATTTTATAAGCGGACCCTAATATTTAAATCAATTTGTTTTTATTTAAATGTTGATGAAAAATCAAGCATGAGCAAGGTTTCAAATTTATGAATTGTAGCAATCTAAACAAATATACTTTTGGATGCATTCTAATAATACTGAAAACATTTTCTTATATCCTACACACCATTTCTTAATTTACTAATAATTATAGAAGACCTAAATAATATTGTACTCCTACAGATGGTTGCCAGCAATTTTCTTATATAAACTGACAAATAGTTAATTGACTTAGTTTCTATTGTGTCTTGATGGCATGGTAGCCTAACCATTTCACTCTCTTGGCAGTATTAGTAGCTCATGTATTCTACATAATTGAGCTTATCAAAAGAAAAGTTCATGGCCCATTCATAGAAGTCAGTGGGCTGAATTTAATCACCAAGCCAATGTTGCATAATAGAGGAAAGAAATACTAGAAAAAAAATAAACTTGCCAATAGAAAAGAAAGACTATCAATGAAACATGAGTACAACTTGAAATGTGTGTGTGTGTGTGTGTGTGTGTATACACATATATACATGTATATGTATATATATGTATATGTATATGTATATACATATATATGTACATATATACATATATATGTGTATATACATGTACATATATATATATACATATATACATATATATACATGTATATATATACATATATACATATATATATATACATGTATATCTATATCTATATCTATATATGTGTGTACATATATATATATATATATATATATATATATATATGTATGTATGTATGTATATACACATACATAATGTATGTATACATACATACATATATATGTATACATACATACATATATATATGTATATCTATGTATATATATGTATATGTATATATATGTATGTATACATATACATATATGTATCTATATATGTATGTATATATATATATATATATATATATATATATATCTATATACATATATGTGTTTATATATGTATCTTTGTATATGTATGTATGTATGTATGTATGTATATATATATATATATATATATATATATATATATATATATATATATATATATATATATATATATATATATATATATATATATATATATATATATATATAATGAGTAATAGAATAATAAATAAATATAATAGCACATAAATAGATCACTTCTCTTTCTCTAGTTTCATGAGAAATCTAGCAATAAAAGAATGTAGAAACTTTCTTCAATGAAATTTAAAGTATCTTATTTTCCAATTTATATGGAATAAAGCTGCATCAACTTTAAGACTAACTTTTACTGGAATATTCCAAGTTTTGGAGTGAACACAAAGTTTAGAATGATCCACTAATAAATTATATCTAAACCCAAATAAAAAATCTTTTAAAAGAAACAAACACCAAATTGCCTAGTAAATTGCTCAAAAAGTGAACACTGCAGTCTGATTGAAATTAAAATTATACATATACAAAGGAGGTTTTTGGGTTTGATTCCCATAGGACATCGAATTTCATCCCATCTATAACACAATGAAATAAAAAGGGGAGAAACCACTATTGTTTTCTTACAGAACAATTATAGGCAAACATGTGATGCCATTGTCTTCTAGCAAATAGAGGTAGGAGTGTAAGTCACTCAACTAGTGACTGAAAGTCAGGCAAGAAAAATTTTCTTCAACCACAAAATAGATTGACATAATTTGGAATTCAAAGACCGACTCAAGTTAGAGAAAATAGGAGATAGGGCATAGATAGCCCAACCATTAGCAAGGATGTAAGGAAGCGTCCCACTAAAAGAAATAGGTGTTCAAATGCAAAATGAATTGTTATGGAATTAAATAGCAATAGAGAAAGAAGAATTCAACCCTAGGATAGGATCAATTCCCATAAGAAAAATGATCTTGAACCTTAGCTATAGTAGAGATATGTAAGCATATAAGTCCTTGACCAATTCAACTTACATGAGCAATGATAAAAATAAACCCATCACCCTTCGAAAAATCTTCTCGGGCATAAAATACAGATCAAAGATATAAAATGAAGTGTTGGGAACAAGCTAAAATAAAGAACCTCAAATACAAGGATGGTTGATCAATGCCCCTCCCAAATAGACAAGAGTTTTCTATACACATCCCAACTATTCTCTCCAATATTTTTGGTATATCTCACTTGTTTATCTACTCTGTGTTTTTCACTCTTCTTATTACAATCTTTTAAAAATATTCTTTCTCCAAAACTTGTCGACTTCCCCAATAATTCCATTCAGGCTATTTCTAATTTAATTAAGTATCTTCTATTTAGGAAGTAAATTTTCCTCTAAAATCAGTCAAAAAATATTTCCTACAAAAAACTAATTGAAAATCATTCATGAAATTAGCTAGAAAAAAGTCTTACAAAATATCTACTAAAAAAATAATTTTCACAAGCAAAGCTGCCACACTAAGCCTATTAGCTTTATTATTATTATTTAAAAAAAAAAAGTGGAAAATCTACTTAATATAATAATAATTATTATTATTATTAAATAAATGTAATTTTTTCAATAGATCTTTGTGGTATTGGTGAAGTTGAATAGTTTACAATGAGTTCATTATGGATTGAGTGTAAAGGCTCTACTTAGATTTTGGTAGAATGGATTCCTCATGTCCTTGACTCTTAGAAGAGTTTTTTTAACCTCCAACAATAAATAGTATTCATTTTAGAGTTATTGAGAAATTAAAATATGTAAATATATTAAAATAGTAATAATTAGAATCTTGATCTTATTTTTTTAATTAAATCATATCTAAATCAACAAAACAAGTCTGGGAGGGACTTGAAAGACCCAAGATTTAGAGAATTATATTTTTTTATTATAATATAAGTACATAACCTCCAAATTAAGTTGTAATATGCTTTTTGGATTTCTATAGTTGTATGTTATAAAGTTGGCTCCTCCAATGTTTTAAATTTAGAAATAAATGATACTTAGAGATCTCTAAGTATATAATAAGTGTGGTCAAATTGATACATCTTAGAAGTACATCACACAAAATGGACCCTTAACACATGACCATAGTACATTATATGATGATAACTGGCTTTATTAGGCTCTACATGCTATAGTGTTGGTGAGTACTGTGTGATATCTTATGGGAACTCTTTCTTAGAGCCATATCTATTTATCTATGATGAAACACTTAAAGAACATTAGGAAGAAATCGATGTATGTATGTGGTAAGTGCACACAGATTGGGAATCAAATAGGGCTCTCAAGATGTCACTTTTTTTCTTTCTATAAATTAGCAAATTCTAAACTTTGATGAGTATCCTAATCATTAAAATTTGACTAAGTCTAAAAAAGTAAATGATACTAAAAACCCAGAATCTACATTACAGCTCTTAGATATTTGAAATTACTCTTATTTCCCAGTTCTTTGATAATATATAATTATTACCCAAAATTCTCTCTCCACCTCCATATATTTCCTCATTTGGGTCTTTCACATCTCTCTCCCCCTCTAGGCTTCTCTCCTTTTAGTATGTCACCTCTCTAGTTCTCTCCCTCTCTCTAAACCTCCCTCACCATCTTACTTACCCCTATCGCCCTCTTTTCTCTTCCTTCACCTCTCTATCTCTCTCTTCCTCTCTACACAGGGTTTAGGGTGAAAATTTGAAGGTATAAGGTACAAGATCCATAAGGTTAAGGGTATTTCCTATCAATGGGAATGTCTACAATATAGGTTATACCTTTTACATATAGATGGTTATGCTCTTCCTTTAGTACTCCATCTATGTATAGGCTCTTGTAGTCATTGTTGATAGCCTCGAGTCCCAATTCTTGAATTTTGTAGTGATTATAGGCTTGAATATCTTCTAGTTACACAAATCTTGATAGCATTGTAGAAAACATTTCATCCATGTCCACTTTGAATTTTTGTTCCACCTAAGCAATATAAAATGGTCTTGATTCCTCCTTGTTACTAATCAAATCCTTCATCTCAATCTTTTTTCCATAGTTTTAGATAGAAACAATATTTTATGCATAATAAAATCTTACAACTTCATAAATGAATGAATAGTAAGCCTGATCACAATTCCTTGCCCGAATCTTTAATATTTTCTTGCACAATTATTAGATAATTCTCAACTTTTTTTTATTAGACAAATAAAAATAAAGGTGTGAAATGAATCACTTAACCACTATTTTGTTAGAAATAGGAATTATAGAGAGGGGGGTGAATTAGTAATCTACAAACTCTAGTAGCCAACTAGATATCATTTATTACTTTAAACCATACATAAAAAAGTAAACAAGTAATGTTGAACAATAACAATAACCATGCACAAAGATAACTCATAACACTATATAGCAAATTCAGCATAGAGAGTCCCTATTAGGAGACTTTGAATCCCTGTTAGGAGATTCCAACCTTTTTAGGAGTTGTAGTACTGTAGATGCAAGATGATCCTACTGCCCAAACATGCACTTCCAATTATAAGAAGAGCTCACTACCCAAACAAGTTATTAGACCACTTGTATATAGGTGTTGTAACTTCTTTCTTTTTTGATCTCTGATCTTTAGTTCAATCTCAGATCACAAAAATAGCTTTATAAAACTTTGTATATATTGCTTTACAAAAAGTTCGCATATCATAATAGCACACAAAATACTTCTCTTCACAAGATATCCTTTACATAAATACTATGCCTTTTCACAAATTTTTGTAGGTCGGCTAAGATCATAATATACTTTTCTAACTTAGAGCAAACATTTTGTTAAAAAAATAATTCCTTTCCTTTAATTTTATTGTCTTGTTTCACTGGTAAAACATGAATATCTATTTTTCATATAGGACATACTCATGTCTAAGGTTATATGCATTATCATCAGCATGTATACTATCTCCATTTAACTTCACTAGTCATAATATGACATCAGTAACAAGTTACATACAAAACAATACACTGTTGTAAACCAAATTCATACTTAGACAATTTTTTGAGTACCAAAAGCTAAGTATCTTTATTTTTGAGGTTTCCTATAAGCATGTACATAATGTGTTTCCATAAATGACAACTATTACATATCTCCATTAGCCAATTGTCAACAATCTCCTGGCATTGATGGCAACAAAATAGGGAAAATTGGCTAAGTATTAAAAACTTGTCAAAAACAACATAGTACCATTACATTAATCATCTATTACAACTTGTCCATCTTACATATGCTCCCCCTTATAATATGATTTCATACCTTACAATTTTAATTTCTCCTATTTACCTAATTTACAATTTTTTTATGCATCTTCTTCCCCTTTGACATCAATGACAAAGGTCAAAATGTCAAAAACTATAAATAAAAAAAACAACTATTTCCAAAACCTCTATTCTTCTGCCTTAAACTAATAGTATCTTCATGCAATCATCAAAACTTTCCTTAGGACTATTTAAAACTTGTTTTCATGTATCCTTGGTTGATTCAGTAGAGGTGAGAATTGCACATAGGGCATATGATGCAATCTCAACTGCATTAAGATCAAAGTATTAAAAGTTTGAATAGGTGTCCTTGGCTTTGACGCACTCCAATTGTTTCTCAACAATAGATATCCTTAGAGAAATAGACTCTCTAAATTTTGAGAATCTCTTCAAAATTTGTTCATTTCAAAGTTCTAGTTTCCTAATAGCATTATCAATACTAGCCACTTGTCCTTCAAAGTCATCAAACTTGCTAGAAGGTTGTTGTATCTGGTTAGATAGAGCCTCTAGGTCACTCAACTTACCTTCAAGCTTACTATCAAGATCCTTGGTCAACTTATGAGATAAAGTACACTTGATCTATAATACCTTTCCATCCTATTGACATTTCTGAAGTTCCTTGATACAAGTATCAAGAATTATCAAATTATTCTTGATATTCTTATAGATAGTGCTAAATAAATTAGCATCATGTGAAATTTGGGCCTTTGACTCTACCACATTCAATAAATTTGTAAATTCTTCATCAAAATATTTAAATACTACTTGTGCCCTCTGATTAGGATATGCCTCTATATGTTGGACTACCAGAGTACTATGTAATCTGTTAGTAACCTCCATTAAGGTTCTCTACAGACTCTTCACTTTCCTATTCTTCGCAATAAGTTTTTTTAAGGATGAGATCAAATCAATCTGATCATCATCATCACTTGTCAGGATAGCAAGAAAAAGTGGAGTAGATGAACAAGAAGCTTTAGATTCATCTTCTCTTTGATTTTTCTTAGCTACCTATTTGGCTCTTCTATCTTCTTTTTATTTTCTTTCTTTTTCTCTCTTTTCTTCCTTCTCTATTCTCTTCTTCCTCTCTTCTATTATTTTCTTTTCTTCCTCAACTTTTCTCTTCATTTCTTCTTCAAGCAATTTCTACTTGGCTTCTTCTATTTTCTCTTTTTTTTTTCCTCTAATAGCCTCTTCTCCTCTTCAATTTGTTTATGTTGATTTTGAATATCCTCGATATGAGTTTCAAGCTATTTGAAACTCTCAAAATGGTTAGTATTGTCAATTTTAATATTAACATTAGTTTGATCATTGTGTCACCACTTACTAACACTTTCAAGGTTCTACATGTTGGTGAAGGTGTTGCCTTAGATTATGTCATCATCTGACTCATGGCCACAGCTATTTCACTCCTTATTTTTTCCTTCTCACTCACCATAAAAAGAAATGGTCTAACCTTGTTTCTCAAGTAAGGTGCCAAATTGTTCAACAATCTCTTGACTTCTTCTTCATCATTAGTCTTTCATATTGTTCTTATCATAGACTTCTAAAGTGCTAAGTCTTCTTCTTAATCTAGTTCCTTATGCTTAATAAGTCTGTCATAGACCTTCTAATTTAGTGTGTCTTTAATATCCTTAAGTTTTAGATTGTTAGCTATTATATATCTCATAGTAGAGATATCAATCTGATCTTTCTCAATATTATTATACAAGTCATAAAAAAAATTCATCTAAACAAAGCTCCATTAATTAGCAATGGCTGAATTAATCTTCTCTATCTTTGGCTACCAAGGTTGCCCAACTTTTCCTATTGACTATTTAGAAGTAATTACTTTCTCTACCTCTTTAGCTTCTTGTTCTTCTTCTTCTTCTTCACTAAATTCAACAATTTTCAACAATGTTTTTTGTCTCTTTCTTCGTCCAGTGGCTTGTTTCTTGACTCTTTTTGTCTTGGTGGTTACAGCTTCCACTAATCTCTCTATTTTCCTCTTCAACTTACTTGTATGTACATCTGACACTACTGCATAAGGAATGCTTTGTTCTAAAGATGTCTCTGCAATGGACACTGATAAAGATTGCACATATGTTATACCTTACTTCATAGTTTGTCTAACTACCTGCGACTCACTTTCAATCATATCGGCCTCTAATAAAGCTTTCTTCATTATTGTCTCTATCTTCTTATGAGATGCTTTCTCTAAAGATGCATGATGAGCTGATTAGGAAATCTCATCATAAGTTCCAAATCTATACTCAACTTGGTCCTTCTTAGAGTTAAATAATAAAATAATATATCTAATTGCTATGTCATCACTTAATTCATAACCTAAGAGATCAAGAATGTTTACCAAGATTCTACTACTTGAATATAAGTAAAATCTGTATCAACCATTTCACATATGCCATCTTTAAATATTTCTACAATATTTGCAGGTGCAATTCTGAATCTTTGTCTCATCTCATTCTGAAATGTTTTCATTATCAAACTCTTGCTATCCAAAATTATATCTATTGGATGTCTTCTACATACATCTATGATCTTCTCCATTGTACATCTCTCACTACTCATAATCTTTGTGACTGACAAATATGGAAATCTCTTAACTACATGAAAAAATATATGATTGATCAATGATTCAAATCTAACCACACCATTCTTGGTCCTCTTGATTTTCTCCAAGTTTTCAAGAAGTTGCATTCTTATAATTTCACTAAGGTTAACTTGTTCATTCTCGACACATATCGTATAGACTGCATAGATGAATATGGATGACAATTCATCAATCTTAGAACTTGCACATATAGAGTAGGCAATGATTCTACTTAGGAATATTATATCATTGTTTTTAATGGTGCTAATCACCATGGCCTTTCCCTTATAAATTACTTTTGTGTAGCTCTCAACTTTCTTCTTAACAAGTTTCTCACCTATAGGTACACTGCCTTATTTACTAAAACCAGTTACCTCATGAATAAGGCTAACTAAAATATCTACATTATCTTTCATCCATCATTTTCCCTTATGAATTCTACTCAGTACATTGATCTTTGTCCACTCACTGGTGTCCAATTCTCAGTAGAAATGATATTTGAGAATATTTAGTTATTTTAAATGTTCAAATTCAAGCTTCATAGTCATATCATGATTAAAGACTATCTCCACATCTTTATTCATATACTCGATTCAAATAGATTGAAACTTGTTGTTAAGATAACTTCCTACATCTTCCAAATAAACTACATTATTTAGAGTAATCGACAATGCTGAATTAGGGTTTCCTTCTATGTGTTTCATGGAAACAACCTTCAATTTTGGTCTTTGCTCATTTTCAATATTATGAACTACTGATATATCCATGATTCTATCAAATATAAACTTTCTTGAATACATTTTCTAGATAAACGATAAAAATATCTCTTTCCAAAAATAGGTTTTGCTTCAAAATTATCTTATCAAGTCACTTATGAGTGCTCTATGTTTATGATGTAATCACAATGAAGTGGTAATCAAGTATGTACTCCATTTTATTTATCCAATTCAAACTTGCATTAATTACATACTTTGCAAACATGAAAAAGCTATCAAATACATTCTAAAATCAAATATCTACTCAAGATCTTCTATCCAATCTTCAGATGCTACCTGACATTTATCATAGCTTCCTTCCATCGTGACAATGCTTCACAAAACTTTGCTCCACAAAATTTTCTATAAAAACATAGTTTTCATCTTCTACTATAGAATTAACTTTCTTTGCAATAATATTTCTCTTAATTCCTTCATAACAAGTTTTGATAAGCTCCAAATTTCAAGCAAGCTTAGATACTATCTAAACTTATCTTGATACACCTTTTCCCAACTTTGCTACCTCTAGTTTGATCTCTAGATTAAGTTTTAAATTCTAGTGATGTGAACAAGCTTAATTCAACTTAATTGAATTAAATTTGGTTACTAACTTCGATCTTCATATCTCACCATCTTCTAACTTTTCTTTTGAAATGTCTAATCCTTTTACAAATGCCTCATTGAGTTCTTCTCAAAGTTCACTGACTACATTTCTTTGTTCCTCATTGTCTTTGTTAATTTTGGAGTTCCTTTCATGGTTCCTTCTATCATTTTTTATGTTTCTTCCATTGTTCATTTTACTTCTAAGGTTTCTTCCATTGTTCCTTCTATCTCCAAATTTTCTATCCATTCTACAATACTTTGATGTATGCCTTAAGTTGTTGCATAATTGACATATTGGAGTTCTGCTTCTAGGATCATGTTGATCATCAAGTGCATGAAAATCCCAAGCTATGTGTCTAAATTTGTTACACTTATAACACACCATCTATCTTCTATCTTCATAAGGTCTTCCTTCTCTTGATGTCCTTTCATTAGATCTTCTTTCTACAAGGTTAGTATTTCCAAACATTCTACTATTCCTTTTATCATTATCATATTTAGGTTTCCTAAAATCAATTTCTTTATGACCCATACCATGACAATAATGACAATAAAAATTCATAACATGATTAAATGACTTATTTGTACAATCTCTTTTCATATGACCTATTTCATTACATGAAAAATACTTACCTCTAAATTCATACCTAGTGTTTTAATGGGGACACAACCCAAGCACAGAGTGGACACAACAGGAAAGGGAAATTACTTTGTAATTTCGCTAATACATTTAGTACAGAGAAAATAGACTTCAAAACATGCACTATGGGCTTACAATAGCATAAATTTGGAGATAATTTCTCCTTTCAATACCTCCTCTCAAACTCCACTCTGAACTACCTTTTACAATGCCAGAAATATTCTTAAATAGATCCCAGAGGGTTAAGGATTAGGAATACATTCTAGAAAGTGCTAGTTGGCATCCACTAACCAAATAAAAGGTTCTAGAAGTTGCATTAGAAGTTGGCACAAAATTAGAAGAATCCAAAAATGGTAACCGAACTTCTGGGAGGCATAATTTTTGAACCATAGCTTCGATTAATGAACCTTTTACATTTTTGGAAAGCTCTTGAAGTGATCTATAGACCTATGGACTAGCTTGACTTGTTCCCCATTTTTCAACCCTGTTCGAGGTCATTTAATGCCCCTAACCTAACTTTGAAGCATTCTTAGGAGGTCTCCAAAAACCAAAAAACTGTGATAACTTTCAAACTATGGGGCCTTTTGACCTGATTCTTTTTTTGGAATGCTCTAAATTATAATTAAATTCATTTGGCCAATTTAAACCTTCTAGTTCACCAAAATGATGGCTCAATTACATACTCATATTTTTTTGACATTTACACGTATCCCAAGTTGTTCAAATACTCTATCCTAGAACACTGATAGTGGAACTGTGAGAGTTGGAACCTTTATTTTACCCAAATGGGTATCCAAAAATGAAAACACATGAAATAGAAACTAAGTCTAAGTACATTTTTTTGGGTGACATAGGATTGCCCTTATACCTCTGGATGCTCCTGCATCATTTTCTTAGGGGATTCCACTTGCTTTGGTTCATCCAATATCTCAACTTCATTTTCTTGTCCAACTTGTTTAGGTTTATTAGAAGATTGATTGGATTCAATCTTATCATCAAACTTATCTTTTTCTTTTGTATCTAATCTATTTTTAGGTTTCTTTGCAGACTTTTTAAACAGATAACCAAGACTAGTCTTATCACAAGTAGGTCTCTATATTGGAATTGAATCATCAAGCTTATCTCTACTAGAATAAAGCTTCTCAAGTTGTTTCTTGCATTGAGTTAGTTAACTTTTCACATTAGTGTTGTACTTATGAAGTTCTTCATGATATTCTTTCAATGTTTTAGATACAAATGTCTTCTTTGCCAAACTTTCTCTAAGATCTGCAGTCTTAGTTTTTAAATCAAATTGAATTTTTCTAGTATCATTCTTCAAATTCAACTTTAGATTGGTAATCTTTAATTCATGCTTTAAGATATTGTATCTATCTTCAACTTTGAATAATCTTCATCACTAGTTTTAGATTCAGTACATTTAGGCTTGGATTTAAGATGTTCAATCTTGTCCTTCAATTGTCCACTATATACTTTGGGGTCTTCATATCTATCCTTCAGCTTATCTTTCTCTTTAGTAAGGAGATCAATTTGTTCAAGTGCCTCTTCAAGATTCTTCATCAACTATTCCATATCCATAGGGATCTTACTCAAGTTGTTAAGTCTCTTCTAAGTAATTGTGCTCTGATACCAATTGTTAGAAATAGAAATTACTTGGGGGGGGGGCTAGGGGGTGAATATGTAATCTAAAAAATTTAATTGCCAACTAGATATCTTTTATTACTTTAAACCATACATAACAAATTAAACAAGTAATGTTGAATAGTTATAGTAACCATGCACAAAGATAACTCATAACACCATATTTTGTTAACTAGAAACACCTTGGCCAAGGAAAAACCCCAGTGAGGATGATACCCACTAGATAATATACTAATATATATGTTCATTATTACAAGATGGACCTATTAGGAGTCAATGAGAAAATTTGGTATAGAGAGTCATTGTTAGGAAACTTTAAATCCCTATTAGGAATTTCCAACCCTATTAGAAGTTGTAGTACAATATATGCAAGATGAGCCCACTTCTCAAACATGCACTTCCAATTACAAGAAGAGCTCACTACTATCACTTTATAGAAATTTTGTATATCATAATAGCACACAAAATACTTTACTTCTCTTCGCAAGATATCCTTTGCATAAATACCATGTCTTTTAAAAAAATACTACTGTGTCAGTTAAGATCATAATATACTTTTCCAATTTAGGGTAAACATCTAGGATGTTGGCCCTAATTGATCAAGTAATTATCTTGTAAAGAAAATAATTCCTTTCCTTTAATTATGTTTTCATGTTTCACTGGTAAAATATGAATATCTCTTTTCTATATAGTCTGTACTAATGTTTGAGGCTATACACATCATTGTCAACATGCATAATATTTCTATATAACTTTATTAGTCATAATATGACATCAATAACAAGTTACATACAAAAAAATGCACTGTTGTAAACCAAATTCATACTTAGACAATTTTCCAAAGTACCAAAAGCTAAGTATCTTTATTTTTGAGGTTTCCTATAAGCATGTACATCATGTTTTTCCATATATGACAAAAATTACATATCTTCATTAGCCAATTGTCAACATATTTATCATTAAAAGATGAACACTATCACCTCTAACTATTAGAAAACACCTTTACTAATGATAATAACAATGGCTTGTCATTAGTTAATCAATACATTATTGGTTCCTTTATTTTTCAATGGATTACAAATTAATATGATGCATGACCTTTTTTATTACTCAATGTGTAATTAATCAAACTTTTCAAATTCTAAAGGTATCATAACTTATCATTGTACCTTTTCTTTTCATCCTTCCAATCTCAACCTTAGGGACTAGTAGATAGGAGTTTTTGTGTGCTCCCCCTAAGCAATTACTTTACATAGTTTGATGGTGAGTTCAATACACTCGATGATGCAGATGATTTTTCTATTAGCATGAATGTTGATGGTATTCCTTTGGGGGAGTATCATAAGCATTAGAGAGTATTGGCATGTTACATTAATGACTATTTTTTTCATTGATGTCAACATAGCATTAATTCTGTGAAGACTGACAGAGTAGCAAATAGATATCTTAGTTGTATGGATAATGTTTTGATTTTCTAGTGTACAAATTCATGGACATGTTCTATATTGTGTACTAATATTAACTTTCAATGTGTAGTAACTAAGTCAAAGATGTATGCAAGATATGCATTATTTATAGTGAGCTATATAGAGATAGAGTATCTGAGAAGTGGTTTCTGATATTTGCATTATATCTTCTACTAGGGATATAATCCAAATGTGTGTAGTCAACCAGTGACATAAGATAGTCTGATGATGATGTCAGAGAATGTGTAAGCCCTAGTGTCACACATGTGATAATTTTTATAGATTGTGATCTGAGAAGGCTATTTTAATTATGAATTAATTAATTATCTTATTATAATTAGTTGGGAAAGCCTCAAGGCTGACTCAAGTAATTGTTTTGAAGATATGGTATAAAGGAAAGATGTTTTCCTTATTTTTAAGTGTGTGTGTGTATCAAGTATTGAATGCAAAGTATTAAAAGGAGCAGAGTGTTTGGTGAATGCAAGTAAATGATCCAAGGGATTATTGGATGTGACATTTGTGATCTAGCTACAAGATTAGAAGGAGTAGAAGTTTGATTCATAGGATAGAGAAAGAGGAAGGATCACTATGATTTTGCATGGAATAATATAGAGATCATTTGGATAGTGGGTTCATTGGTCTTTCCCCTAAAGATGTTTGGATAGTGGGTCCATCTATCTTCTACAACTCTTGATAAGGTTGGCTCAACTCCTATGAGGGTTGGAATCTCCTAACAAGGATTCAAAGTCTCCTAATAGGGACTGATATATATTGAATGTTGTTATAGACTTTTAATAAGGTCCATCCTCTAACAAGGAATATTTATATTAGTACATCATCTTGTGGGTACTATCCTTACTAGGGTTTCCCCTATGATCAAGGGTTTTCCTAGTCTACATATATGGTTTTATTGTGCATGAGTATCTTATTATGGTTTTTTATTATATTGCTCATATGGTTAAAGTTTAATAAGGTTGATAATTGTGATATTAGTTGGATAACTGATTCAACACACCCCCCCTCCCCCACCTCCCCCCTCCGGTTATATTTGTGGACTATATATTCTAATAATTGTTATCAAAACATCAGAGTATTAGGTCCTTGAAGATAAATCTTAATAGTTTTGGGATATCAGTGGTGAGTAATTTCAAAAAGGATAGTCCTAAGTCAAATAGAGGAAATTTTGACACCTAGAAGATAGAGCTTCTTGGTGAGTTATCAAAATTTTATAAAGAATTAAGCATTGAGTTTCTAGATCTAGAATTCTTTTTTTGCATAACAAAAAATAGAAGCACAAACAAAGACAGATCTAGATCCAAAGAAGGTAAGAAGATAAAAAATGGTATTGATCTACTTGTGAAAAAAGAGCCAAAAGGTAGGGAAAAAAAATTTATTAGACATGTAAAGTTTTTGGTCATTTTTCATCTCGATGTCCTAAGAGAGTAAGAAAAACCACAAAGAGTTTTCTTTTTGATGAAGATGAAGAATTTAAAACAATTATGCAAAGATTCTTGAATGAATGTAATGAGCCTAAATTGGTTAAGAAAGAGGAAGTAGTAGAAGAGATATACTTGGTGACTATTGTTGACTATTGTTGATCCAAAGGCTAACCATGAAAATATGGAAGCTTTCTTTGAGACTAACAATGATTTATAGAATGGGAACTAGATTGAAGAGTAGAGATATGAGCATAGAGTAGAAGAAAAACGTATATCAAAGAATCAGTCTCTAGAGAAGATAATTAAAATAAAAGACAAAGGTGTGTTGACAAGAAACAAAGTTAATGAGGAATTATGTCTAATTTCTCAAGTTAAACCTAAGAGTGCAGATGAAGCATGTAAAGATGGTCATTGGATTCAAGAAATGAAAGAAGAATTAGATTAGATTGTGATGAATGAAACATGGGAATTAGTTCCAAAACCTAAAGACAAGAATGTCATTGGAACCAAATGGGTATTCAAAAATAAGATGAATGAACAAGGTGAATTTGTAAGAAAGAAGGCTAGACTTGTGCTCAAAGGATATTCATAGCAAGAGGGAATAGACTATGAGGAGACATATGCCCATATAGCTAGAATGGAGACAGTAAGAATGTTCTTGGCTTATGCAGTGAATAAGAAGTTCAAAGTATATCGTATGGATGTTAAATCAACTTTCCTAAATGGAGAACTTGAAGAAGATGTATACATTGAGCATCCTAGAGGTTTCCCTTTGACAGAAGACAAAGATATGGTATGTAGACTGAAGAAATCTCTATCTGGACTAAAGAAAGCATCTAGAAGCTGTTATGCAAGCTTGTATAACTATTTAACAAAACTCGGATTTGTTAAAGGTTTGACAAATAGTAACTTTTATTTGAGAGAAATTGAGAATGGTTTTTTGATAATAGTAATATTTATTAATGACATAATATTTGGAGGTAATGATGAAGAAAGTGATAAGTTTCCTAACCAAATGAAGAATGAATTTGAGATGAGTATGATAGGAGAAATGAAGTTTTTCCTAGGGTTGTAAATTATGTAGATTAGTGATGGCATTTTTATTTCACAAGCTAAGTACTTGAAATATTTGTTGAAGATATTTGGATTGGGAAGTTTCAAGCCTATTGGTACACCTATGATAACTATTCACAAGTTATCTAGCAAGGATTAGATGCCTATAGTTGAGTAGAAGAAGAACAAATCCATGATTGGAGGTTTGTAGTATCTGATACACCAGACTAGATATAGAAAATGTAGATGGGATTGTATTTATATTTCAAGTTGATCCTAAGGAGTATCATTATGTAGCAGTAAAGAGGATATTTAGATATTTGAAATGAACATCTGATTATGGAATATGATATGATAAATCAAGTGATTTCACCCTATGTGCATACACTAATGTGGATTGGGCATGCAATGTGGATGACAGAAAGAGCACCAATGGTGGAGCATTTTTTCTTGGAGGAAGATTGGTTTCTTGGTTGAGCAAGAAACAAGATTTTATTTCATATAGTACAGCTAAGGTAGAGTATGTAGCAAAAAAAAATAATGGTAATCAAGTTATGTAAATGAAATAGATGCTAAAAGATATTGAGATTGAGTTTCAAAACTTGTTATCATATACTATTGTAACACAAGTACAATAAGTATGTCTAAGAATTATGTAGTGCATTCTAAGACTAAGCATATATCTATTAATTATCATGTCTTCAGAGAGAAGGCAAAAAAAGAAAAAGAAAAAAGATTAGTTTGGAATATGTGAGTACTAAAGATCATATTGTAGATATCTTTACAAAGCCCTTACCTTAAGATACATTTGAGTACTTGAGAGACCTATGCTTTGGGTTATGCCCCTACCTACTTCTAAGTAGATGATGCAAAAACTGCATTAGTCAAGTGGCATAGAGCATTATTGTTAGAGTGGACTGAATGTTGATGCTTTCCATATGGGGGAGTATCTGTGATGACCCGAGTTATTGAGGACTCTTGGTATTTGGTATTGAATACTATCATTGATGTCAATCAAGAAGAAAATGCATGAAAAATATCTCCTAAATATGAATGGAGGAGATATGCACATAAATGGGAAGAAATAGTTATTCAAGAGATTTAGAAAGATTTGTGTAAGAGAGAAGGAGGAATATCTCTATGGGGGAGATTTGTACCATGAAGAACTTTTATGTATGGTTAGTTGTTTAATGTGAACAATTTTTTTTTATCCTAAAAGGACGCAGAAAAGAGCAATGTTTGTGAGGGTTTTAAATTTGATTGATGAAGAGGATTTGAAAAGATGCGAACAACAACAATATTAGTAGAGTACTATTTGGTACTCTTGGAACTTAGATGTTTTTCATCTATGTTGCAATCAATGCCAAAGGGGAATATTGTCAGCATAAATTTTGATTTTTATTCATTTGGGGGAGTATCCCAAGCATTGAAGAGTGTTGACATGTTATGTTCATGACTATGTTTTTCATTGATGTCAAAATAGCAGTAAGTATGTAAAGACTAACAAAGTACCAGACATAGATATTAGTTGTATGGACAATGTTTTGATTGTCTAGTGATGTGTTTTCATGGACATGTTCTATATTGTATCATGATGTTAAGGTTTAATGCACAATAACTAAGTCGAAGATATATGGACGATATGCCTAATTTACAAAGAATAGTATAGAGATAGAGTATCTGAGAAGCACTTTCTAATGTTTGTATTATATCTTCTAACAAATATATAATCTAGAGGTGTGAGGTCAGCCAATGACATAAGACAATCTGATGATGATGTCAGAGAATGTGCAAGCCCTAGTGTTGCATGTGTGAGAAGTTTTATAGACTGTGAGCTAACAGTGCTATTGTAATTATGAATTAATTAATTATCTTAGTATAATTAATTAGGAAAGCCTCAAGTTTGACTCAAGGAATTTTTTTGAAGATACAATATCAAGGAAATATGTTTTCTATATTTGTAAGTGTGTATATCAAGTATTGAATGCGAAGTGTGAAAAGTAGAAGAGTATTTGGTGAATGTGAGTATGCAATCCAAGGGATTATTGGATGTGAGATTTTTGATTTGGTTATAAGATCAAAAGGAGTAGAAGTCAGGTTGATAGGATACAGAAAGAGGAACGAGAAATACTATTTATTTCTATTATTTTGCAAGTAATAATATAGATATCATTTGGACAGTGCGTTCATTGGTCTTGTCCCTAAGGCTATTTAGACAGTGGGTCCATCTTTCTTCTACAGCTCCTAATAGGGTTGGCACAACTCCTAATAGGATTGGAATCTCCTAATAGGGATTCAAAGACTTCTAACAAGGACTAATATGTACTAAATATTGTTATAGACTCCTAATAGGGTCCATCATTAACAAGGAATATTTATATTAGTACATCATCTTGTGGGTACCATCCCACTAGGGTTTTCCCTCTGATCAAGGGTTTCCCTAGTTAACATATTTGGTGTTATTGTGCATGAATATATTATTGTGGTTTCTGATTATATTGTTCATATGGTTAAAGTTTAATAAGGTCAATAATTCTGATATTAGTTGGATAACTAATTTACCCTCCCTCGCTCTCAGTTATATTGGTGGACTATATATTCTATAATTTTATTGATCCTATTTTTCTTCCATCTTTGTCCAAGTATTTTTCATTTCATTTTTGATATCACCAAAACTCATAGGATTCTTCATTTTCCTTTTTTGTAACCTATTAAGAGGGCTTGTAGTCTTTTTTAAAATGACCACTCTTATTGCAGTTAAAACATAGTAGTTTCAAATTATTTCCAAAAAAATTTCCTTGCACTTTATCTCTGTATTTCTCTATGAAGTATCCATATTTTGACATAATAGGCATGGGGAATTGAATTGATTCTCCCTTCTACTATTATTCACTGGTGGAACTAGTAACTTGTCAATTTTGGATCTTCATTCCTTATACACATACTTATTTCATTTGTAATAATAATCATGAAATTTATTATTACTTTCATTTGGCTTAGATTCACACTCATAGGTAGCATGTTTATACTTAAGACAATTAAAGCAATTACATTCAAATTAATAGTATTTACTGAAATAAACTTCTCCATGATTGTAGATCTTTCTCTCAAGCTTTTAGGCTTATTACAAAGAGGACCAATGCTGTAATAGGTCAATTGTTAGGATTCATAGGTATTGGGGGGTGAATCAGTGCATAAAAACTTGTAAAACATCTTATTGATATTCATTATCAATCAAACATATAGTTGATGGTAGAAAATAAATCATAAGTAAATTGATTTCACAACACATATGAGACACATTACACATTGATTTTAGTCTGACAAAAACCCTTGGATAGAAGGTAAAACCATGGTGGGGATGGTACCCATAGATATTGACTATACTATAGTAAATTAGTTTTCCCAATACAGTTCATACAATTACCCTTTCTAGGGGTTCACCATGTTAGAAGTGATCTTGTACTATGTTAGAAGTACAACTGGATCTACTAAGATCCATCTTTTTAAAGAATTTACAAAAAACTATTAAGAGTCTACCCTATTAGGGGATTTACAACTTTGAACCTATTGGAGTCCACCTAATCTAGGGATTTACTAGTTGTAACTATTAGAAAATAACTAAAATCTCTTATTTATAAATGACACTTTTTTTCTTATCATATCTCTTATGTTCTATGATCTCATTCTATTGCACTATGCACTTATCCTCTCTATATCTCAATCATATTCACTAGATCTCTCTTTTAATAGCTTGCATTGATTTTATTCCTTCATGGATATATGCTTCTCCTTTCAACATCGCTCAACTCCTTCTTACAATCTATTTATTATAGATCTTTTATGTTTTCTTTTGATCTTTTACATCTTAATCACAACCCTCCATTTGAATTTATGTTTCTCTCTTTTATTGTTCAAACATTTTAATAATCTCAATAATAAGATTTGACCAAGTCAACTTTCTTCTCTTATTACATGCCCACCACTCAGATTGGTCCAAACATATTACACGTGGAGTCCAAACTTATTACATAGGTATGCCAACATTGTTACATATCTCAAGGTAATAAATATATCTTTATGTAATATCCACTTTTGGATATACATTATCCAATGTAATTCTTCCTTGACCTCTTTACTCTTTTCCTTGTAACCACCACTCATTACTTAGTGATCAATGATTACACTGATATCACCAATTATGATAAGTGTCTACATGAGACTTGATAACTTTTTATAACATGGTTGCCATTGATCAAAGGTATACTATGATTCCTATCAATGACAACCATTTGATAGTCATATACCCTCTAATCATCTCAACAATGTCCTCAATTTATGAATGCCAAAATTATGTCCAAGATTTTGGATGTGTTCTTGAGGTGCTAAAGCTTCAAAGATTAGGAATTTGGGCATTATGATGGTGTTTTTCTATGATTTGGTTCTCAATGCAGCACTATAATTTGCATGAAAGGTGGATGGAAATGAATGAGAATAAGAAATAAATTTATAAGATTGAGGAGATGGAAATGGATAGTCAAGATTCATATTTGAGGAAGGGCTAGAATGAATTTGATAGAGATAATATCAATTATGTTGTCTCAAATGCCTCTCATTGTGACAAGTGTCACAATGAGAATGGACATTTCTGGTTGGAATAGGATTGGGGAATGTGACAATTGTGGAAGTGGAAGAGGGTACAAGGATGTAAGAGATGTATAAGTGCATTTATGGAAGACTTTAATACATGTGGTTCCAGGGTTAGAGTTTAAATTGTGTGTGTGTGCATTCAATTACACGAGGGTTGAAATTAGGAGTCATGTGCTCAAATTGAATGAAATTAAGATTAATTCAATTCATAAATAGATTTAGAAAGGGATAGATGAATTAATAAATCCAAATAGGGATATTTTCTTAATTAATAGAGTTCCTAAACGAGGATGAATTAATTAAATAGCCAAGGGTTGTATATTCATTTAATCGGGTCATAATTAATTAATTAGGTGATTGACATAAATCAATTAAATAATTAAAATTTAATTAATAATACCAAGAAGAGAGCTAAATTTGATTCTAAAATTGGTAATTAGATTTAGATGTCTACACTTTAAAAATGAAATAGAAAGGGTGTGGCTTGGGATTTATACAATCTAGAATAATTGGTTACAAACATCATAGCAAGTAGCTATAAATTGAATTTTTGAGGGTTTAGTCTTCTCAAGAATGTGTAGGTATGATGAGTTATTTCAAATTTATGACCTCTAAAAACTATCACGAAGCACAAATTTGAATTTATTATTACTAGGCATAAGTAATGGTGATATTAATTATCATTTAAAACTTGATTTATCTACATAAAAAATTAATATCACCTACATCCACAAAGATGGTGATCCAATTGGTTTAATAAAGAGAGAATAGGTATATGTAGGGGTTAATATTTTTACATTTATATTATAGTAGATAATTTATATCATGGTTTAAGGCTATTTTCAAGTGAATAATTTAGATGGTGGCTTAAGGGGATTAAAATATGGATTAATAATCTAAGATAAATATACATCTCAATAATTTAGATTAAAATATAGTTTTAGGATTGAGGAAAGATGATGCCTTAAGGGGATTTAAGAGAATGGATTAAGTGGTCATCGGAGAACATATATATAGTGCAATTAAAGTTGTTAATCCCCTTGAGATATTAATAATACTTAAGGAATTAGTAACTAGCATATAGTTTAGGACAAAATTATTCCACTAGTTCAAACATATTCATTCATTTGATTAAATCAATTGTTAAGAAAAAAAAATTTCAACTATCGTATTGGCATTCATTTCTAACATGGTTAAGAGGATTTAAGAAAATTTATTTAAGCTCATCCTAAGAAGATGTAGATGGTACATGGAAATTTAGTCAATAATTCTTTTA
The DNA here is from genome assembly GCA_028749045.1 of Cupressus sempervirens. NCBI lineage: Eukaryota > Viridiplantae > Streptophyta > Pinopsida > Cupressales > Cupressaceae > Cupressus > Cupressus sempervirens. The sequence continues at coordinate 249,622,423 of CM053783.1, forward strand.
AGCCACAAATAATGGTTAACATATCTGCAAGAGCCTCCATTTGTAAAATAAGGAAACTTTGATGTTCCTTGTAAAAAAATTAAGATAAATCAAGCCATAAATTTTTACATACCTTAGAGATGAAAGAGCCTTTCGATATTTATACATTTTTTATTATTAAAATTCATTTATGTTAGTATTAGAGAGAGAGGAATAAAAATTTCATGCAAATATAACCAATATGACAAAGGAATAAAGTACACAAGAATGAACATAAGACAAAAAGTTCTAATGTTATTCACTTAATCCCTATGCTACATCCACCAAAAAATAAGTCTAATATTATTATCCAGTGATTTCAACCTAATTACAATCTTCAATCCCTTGCAATTCAATACCATCGTAAGAAACTATTAAATCATCATACATAATAAAATCCCTAACTCTAAGCCATTTTATACAAGAGTTGTTTCACTTCCAAAATGAGGGCTAGGATATGTCATCCAATAGAAAAATAATTCTCAATACCTTTTAGAATGATAAAGGAAGCTAGGTGCTAGCCCTTGACCACATCATGGGGGCACTGCCCCCAAACCCACATAAAAATATATGCAGGCAAGTTACGCTAAAGGAAGTGGGATAAAATTAACCTTTGAGTCTAATTAGGATCTACATAACAACAAGTTATATCATTGATTGATACATTTCACATGGATTAAATACATGTTTTAATACCTTTTATACATGGACCAATATATGTGTTTCAATATTTTGTGTACTCTAAACATGTTTTGTACATTTCACATAAACTAGATATACTTTATCACATAGATGAGCTAGAAAAATACATATGTATTGTGAGATGTTTTTCTCATGTTGTTGATTTATACCTCCTTTATATGTTATCTTATGGTGACATCATTTTGATTTCTATTGTGTTTTATGTTTATCTAAGTAGGTTTACATTGTTGGAAATAATCAAGACTAGCTAGGTTACTAAGAGGGGAGGGGTGAATCAGTAACCTCAAAAATTTTAACAAATTCAACACTTAACAACATAATCCATTCACCATTAATTGATCTAATCTACTACATGCATGAGAAACTGAAAGATAAACATTCATGGCACATGAACACAATATTTGGTGACTTAGAAACCTTCCAATAAGAAACTAAAACTAGGGTGGGGATGATATCCACAAAACTTCAATATTGTAGTATAAAGTTGGCCTATTAAAGCTTACAATGATCACTTCTGATGATCTACCCTATTAGGAGTAATTAGAACTACTAGGTCCACCTTGTTAGAAGTTTTACAAACATATAATGAAGTGTGCAATTGGTTAAGAGATTTAAAGAAAAGACCATTAAGTCTACCCTGTTAAAGGATTTGAAAATGATTCACCTATTAGGATGAAATATTAGATCTAACTTACAACTTAATTGCTGATTTAGATCCTTGAAATTTTGATCACCTCTTTGTGATAGATAAAACTTTACTACTCTTGATTTGACCTTGTTGAATGCCTTTCTCTATTACTAATTCGCATTTGTGTTCACTCTTCTTAAAACATTACTTCATCTTCTTACTTGGGTATGACACAATACATTACATATATACCATCCCAATTCTCATAATTACAAGGTTAGCTAAAACACAAGTTAACACAAATATTACTGAGTCTGCCCAATTGTATAAACTTGGTTTCTATAACCTAACTTGGTGACCTTTTGATACTTGGCATCCACTACATTACTCAGCATTGTCATGCATTCAGTAGAAGTAGAGGCTTGGTCCATACTAATCACTCAACATAGCTTTGAACTTGGTGAACACTGGAGACTTGGTAGATATAGTGTCATTTGGTAAGAATTGAATACCATGTTTACCTTGCTTGCACTCAATAAACATAACTCATCCCATCACTCGGTTAACACTAGCTTCACATCACAAGAACTGATGACTCAATAGACAATACGAAGCTTGATAACAACTGGACTACTTGGTGATAACTATTGGACTTCACACTACTTTTTTTCACTTAGTAACCTCTGGAATGCTCGGTGTGAATTGTTGAACTGTTAAACTCACTTGGCAACCACTAAATGCTCGATAAATACTAGAGACTGAATGATGAACTTGGTAACCATACAGAATTATGAGTAAGTGTTGTTACTAATGACAAACATAACTTAATGCCAAAAATCTCCCCCTTTGGCATTAGTGACAAAAACACTGATTAGCCAGAACTTATGTAAAGTGTCATGCTAATTTTGATTTTTTTTTTTTATAATTGTCTTTGTAATTCTGCTATATATACATTTGCACATATATCCCCCATACAATATACATATCATAACATATTATCATTCAAAGTGTATATACAATTATATCTTCTTCTTAATTTAGCCCCCTTTATTCTGTACATATGTCTCTCCACAAATATCTCTTTCTCCCCCTTTTTGATAGTAATGCCAAACATTTATACACACCATACTTATACAGTTGACACTAAAATGTGAGAGAAACTTAGAATATACCCTAAGAATAAGAGCTAATGTCTTTTCTCAATTTTCCTGCAAAATTTTGCAGATTTGAAGTGCAACATGGACTTCTGCTGAGAGTTCAATCATATGATCTACAATTGAAAAATTGTTATCATGGATCAACATTTTTGAATAAGAAATATGCTTTTGCATTATGTCCATGATTGGAAGGATCATGTTCTAGATGTCTATTAGTGTAGACTAGATCCTTGCTTCCTCTCTCAACAACTCAGCCTAAATGTTTGATAGGAATCTGACCCTCATGTGATGTGTTGAGCTTGAGCTAGGGTCAAGCTGCAACTTTTGAGCATTGGCCTTCAGATCCTCATCTATCTTATTCAATTTTCCCTTTATCTCCTTTGTATACTTGGTAACATCACATAGCTTGGGAAAAAAGATGTTACATTCATAAAAGAATTTTCAAGATTAGCCAAAATTGAGGAAAGATCTACCTGATGAATATCAATATGCTAAGCAATCTACTCAAGCACTTTATTGTCAAACTTTTTCTTAGCCTTTTCTTGGCCAGTAGAGTCCTCATTGAATTTATTTACTACTTCTTCTAACTATAAAAAAATATGTTGAGATGAATCAACATCCATGCCTATAGCTTCTGTCAAGATATTCTTGGCACTCTCTATGATTTGAAATTCTCTGTCCATTTCTTCTTGTAATTGCTTCTGTCTAGCCTTCTGTTCAATAAGTTGGATGAACATTCTCATTTTTTCTATAGTAGCATTATCAAAATATAGCTTAGGTATCTCAATTTATTTGTCCAAATCAATATCTTCATCAATTTATTTTCCACTAGTCAAAATTTTAAGTGGTGTCTTTGGTTCAACTTCTGAACTTACTACTTTGGACTTTGAAATAGAAACAATGGTAGAAATAGTAGGGCTTGCAGTGAAAACATGAATGGTGCCTATTGATGGAATGCCAACTAGAGCACTAGAAGAATCCAAAATTTATGTGCTTCCCAAAATTGATGTAATTATAGGAGGAATACTAATAGAAGTACATACAATAGGAGCACTTATTGGAATATGAAAAATTGAAGTAGACAAAATTGTAGAACTGGATGTTGTACTTACTACTGATGTTCTTGATTCAAAATTTGATGAAGAGGAGGGCTACAGCATGGTGGATGCCATGATCACTCGATAAGATGAGAAAAAAAACTTAGTCAAAACTTTTGTTGCAAACTCTGCACAAGATTGCTTGAATGATTTGCAACTTGCTTTGCTCTAGATATATTAAATTCACAAAGAAAATGAAGTCAAAATTCTTCCTTTTTGATGAAAATTTTCCATTAATGCTTGGTACAATGAGAGCCATAATGACATAGTGCTTGATAGGTTGTCATTAATTATCAATGTAGATTGCAGGGTAGAATCTTGTAACTCAGTAACCAAACAAAACTTTGTTACTCCCAACCTCGCTTGGTATGATCTAGCCTTGCTTAGTGAATACTAATGCTAAACTTCTGTGATCCTCTATATCTAAAATACTAATTTGGATCTTTTTCTTTCTTCCATTGGAACTGTTTAAGATGTGACTCGAAAATACAGTACCAGTTCTTCCTTAAGAACTTAATTGGAAATGGCAGAGTCACCCACTTTTTGAGTGACATGACCATCATCACTTGAACTAGCCTACTTGGTAGATTTGGGAATCCACTGTTGTCTCATCTGCTTCCTAATGTTATCAACTTTTTCTTTCTTTTCATCTTCAACTCTACCTATATTCATGCAATTCTTATCTATATGACCCAGTTCAGTGCATGTGTAATATCTTATTGTAGTATCCTTTCTTCTCAAGTGATGCCTTGCACACTTTATGCCAATATGTCTATATTCTCCATAGTAATGACATCTACACCAAGTATTGTAGTCCCAACCAAATATTTCCTTTACAAATTATTCAGCTAGATTGAATGGTTTAGATCTGTACTCAGATGCCTTGTGACCTTGTTTCTTGCATTTGTGGCATTTGCCTTCAAGCTTTGGTTTCTCCTTTCATTCATTAGCTTTATGACCATGTTCACTACAATTGTAGCATTTTCCATTGAATTTTTCCTTTCCATTGCACCAAAATTTTTTTGATGTATGACCTATCTTACCACAATGATTACAAGTAGGTCTTTGATTCCTTTGAGCACCTTGTTTGGAGGATTCACCTTCTTCTTTGTATCCAAGTTCTACTTTACCCTTTTTCCTATAAAGATTCTGCTCACTTTGTTGATTCAATTGATTCATGTCTACTTTGGATTTCATTATTCTCTCATTGAGTTGCTTCTTAGAATTTAGATCAACTTTCAATCTTTCATTGATTTGTCTTTCAGTGCTTAAATCATTCCTCAACCTTTCATTTTCAAATCTCAGACTCATGATTTCTTCATTTGCATTGGAGAGCTGATTGATAAGACTTTCTTGCTGAAGGGATTGATTTTGAGTTTCATTGTTCCTTGTCTCCAAATATTCATTTGCCTTATTTCTTTGTTCCAAAATTTCACATAATCTTATTGACTGAATTTCCTATTCTCTTTTCAATTTCTTACCTCTTCTTGCAAGGAGCCATTCTTTTCTAGAAGTTCTTTGATTGCATCATCTGCTTCATTTGAATTGCTTGAAGGGAAAAAGTCTTCAATCTTTTCTTCAACATATTGGTTGTCATTCATCTATTTTTCAAGTTCGTTCCTTCTTTTTAGGGATTGGGAAAGATGCTCTTTTGCTTCCTTGAGTTGAGCTATGGCCATTTCTAGATCTAGCTTCTCATTTTCAATAGCTTTGTCAAGTCTAAATATCTCCATTGTCCTTTATCTTTGCTCAAGTTGTCAAACTTTATCCTGAGAACCACAAAGGTTTGATACCAATTATTGGAAATAATCAAGACTAGCTAGGTTACTAAGAGGGGAGGGGTGAATCAGTAACCTCAAAACTTTTAACAAATTCAACACTTAACAACATAATTCATTTACCATTAATTGATCTAATCTACTACATGCATGAGAAACTAAAAGATAAACATTCATGGCACATGAACACAATATTTGGTGACCTAGAAACCTTCCAATAAGAAAGTAAAATTGGGGTGGGGATGATACCCACAAAATTTCAATATTGTAGTATAAAGTTGGCCTATTAAAGCTTAGAATGATCAGTTCTGATTATCTACTCTGTGAAAGGATTTAAATATGATTCATCTGTTAGGATGAAATAGTAGATCTGACTTACAACTTAATTGCTGATTTAGATCCTTGAATTGTAGATCACCTATTTGTGATAGATAAAACTTTACTACTCCTAATTTGACCTTGATGAATACCTTTCTCTGCTACTGATTCACATTTACATTCACTCTTCTTAAAAATTACTTCATCTTCTTACTTGGGTATGACACAATACATTACATATATACCATCCTAATTCTCATAATTTTATATATATATATATATATATATATATATATATATATATATATATATATATATATATATATATATATATATATATATATATATATATATATATATATACATATATACTTCATTTCATTTTCCTTTTCATTTCCATTTCCCTTCATTTCATATTCCATTTCATTTTCCATTTCATTTTCATTTCCTATCCCATGTCATCTCATTTCATTCCATCTTCCATCTTGTTTCATTTTGTTTATTCTCTCCTTTCCATCTCCTTTCATCTTCATTTCACTATTATATCATTTCACTACATTTCATATCATATTGTTCCATTTCCTTACATTTCACATCATTTCATTCCATTACATTACATTTTCATTTCCTTGCATAATCCATTTCATTTCCCATTTCATTTCACATCCCATATCATTTTATTTTATTCCGTCTCCCATCTCGTTACCGATTTTATTTCATGTCATTTCATTTCATTTTCTATTTCATATCACATCATTTTCATTTCAAATATCATACCATTTTGTGTCCATCTCATTTCATTTCATGACATCTTACATTTCATTGCATTTTCATCTCATTTCATTACATTATCCTTGCTCATTCCATTGCATTATCATTACTCCTTTCTTTGCATGTTCATCATATTCCATTTCATTACCCATTTTATGGCATTTTCATCATTACAATTCATTTCTCATGTCATCCCATTATATTGCATTACAAATCATTTTCATCATCTCATATTACTTTTCATTATATCTCATCCTATTATTTCATTTCATTGCATTTTCATTACTCATGTCATTGCATTGCATTACATGTCATGTTATCACATCTCATTTCATTTTAGGTCATTTCATTTCATATTCCATTTCATTGTTATTTCTTATCATTCCATTTCATTATCACATATCATATCATTTCATTTCATTAACAATCATGTCCTTACTTATCATTTCATTGCATTACATTTCATTTCATTTCCTTACATGTTATCACACCTCGTTTCATTTCATTATCCATTTCATTTCATTACATTACATTACATATCATGTTATCACATCTCATTTCATTTCATATTATTACATTCATATTACCACATCACACTTTAATTACATCATCAATAACATACCATCTATTCTAAAACATGATCCATCTAAATTAATCATTCACATATATATACACATCTGCATCCACTTCCACCATAATCCTCAAATCATATCATCACATGCATGCAAAAAATCTATGATATAACAAGTGCACAAGTCCAAACATCAACCAGCTTGAATGTCTCATAAATCAAAAAGATTGAATCATCAACATCAACATCAAAAGGTCATCAACATCAACATCAAAAGGTCATCATCATCAACCTCAAAGGATCCTCATCATTGCTAGCCTACACGATCAGTCCATAAAACAACCACAAAGCTCCACAAATCAACCCCATGTCACACTACATACATCATCTATCTATGTCTAATCTAAAGTTCCTTTCTCACTAGGGGCACTCATCCAATCTTGAACACTTGAAAATCGAACAACAACATCAGTTTTTCATCACAAGTGATCATCCTACATTAATCAAATCTCAACATCTAGCTATTTAGCTAATGGTTCTATCTTGAACCAGTTAGTTTTCTTCTTTGTATCCTGAGATGAACATGTCAGTTTTCCCTACTCTGTATCCTAAGGGGGGCACTTTTTCTATCTATCAACATTACCTGATTGATCCTACACATCACTTTGTGACTAAACATTCCCTATCAACTATTCTCATCAAGTATTTTCAAAAATAAAATTGAAACATCCCTATTTTGCACATCCATTTTTCCAATTTCATTTCTGAGGGGGTAGTATATCGAGGCATCAAAATTTTCCAAAATATCAAAAATTTCCTACCACAACCAAATTTCAAACGTCAAATCAAATTGAGGCATCCAAGTTGGGGCATTAAATTTTTTTGAAACATCAAAATGATCTACCCTAGCCAAAAATTTGCAAACATCAAAACCAAGGTATCTAAACAAAACCATTCCAATCAAATCATCGAATAAACATTGCAATCCAACCATCAAATCAATGACAATCAAAACATCATCAATGATCAAACATCAAATCATCGATGATCAGACATCAAGCCATCAATAGACAGAGACCATGACAACCACAAAATTACAGAATATCATTGAACAAGCATCCAGTCATCAGAATTTGACCTAAAATTAGAAAATCAAGATAGCCTTTGAACTAATATGCTTCACATATTAGCTCAAAGAGGGGCATTTGTAGACACCCAAAATTTGGCAAAGAATTAAATCATGCAATCCCAATTAATTAGGATCAAATTAAAGAGAAAATTAGAAGAAACACAACAAACTTTTAAATCAAAAATCGCATCAAGTTATTAATCACCTATCAAATCAACAAGACCTAAATCAACTTTAAAAGAGGAAGAATACAATTCAAATTCATAAAATAATATGCAAAAAGGGAGGACGAAAAAGATAAAGTGCTGAAAATAAATCATTTTAGTAAATCAATAAAATCACTTTATCCTCACAAGATGAAAATCTCCCTTTTACCATTTAAAAGAATTTGAAAAATCTTCATATTATCCTCAAAACCAAGTCTATTGGACTCTTCCTCCTGGCCTTTTATGAGATATTGTGAGTTTCACTTTCACCCCTAGTCAAAAGTGAAAATCCTAGTTACTACCCCAACCCCTTCCAAAATCCTATAAATAGGAGGGAAATCGAAGAGACAAAGGACCCAAGTTTTTATGCATCTACACTATAGGCATATTTAGACTCAGTGTGTTAGTGTTGTTATTATACTAATTTCATAGCATTTTTAGTATCATTTTATGTCATTTAGCATCATTTTGTATCATTTAGCTTCATTTATTGCATATTTAGCTCATAGCATGATCATTTCAAGAGCACTTTTAAAAGTTGCATTACACACATAATCCGCATTATAGTCATAGATCTTGCATTCTCCATCATAGATCTACATTTTTAGCAATATCCCATTCTAGAACTGTCACTAAAACATTGGTCTGAGAGCTATTTTAGTGGTTGTAGTTAGGGAGACATGAGACATTTGTAGAGATTATTTGCTGCTGATGATGTCTTGCGTCTAGCATAGTTTTTCATCAGTCCATTTTCTTTCTACATTAAAGTTTCATGAATATGCATTCTTTCACCATGTATAGTCATCTAAAACACAATTTAACATAAATATTACTGAATCGGCCCAAATGTAGCAGCTTAGGTTTTGCAAGCTAACATGGTGACCTTTTGATACTCAACATCCACTACATTACTTAGCATGCATTCGATAGAAGTAGAGGCTCGATCCATACTAATCACTCAATGTAGCTTTGAACTTGGTGAACATTGGAGACTTAGTAGATATAGTTTCACTCGATAAGAATTGAATACCATGTTTACCTTGCTTGCACTCAGTAAACACTACTCATCCCATCACTCGGTTAACACTAGCTTCACATCACAAGAACTAATGACTCGGTAGACACTGCAAATCTCGGTAAAAAATGGACTGCTTGGTGATAACTACTAGACTTCACACTGCTTTTTTTTCACTCAGTAACCTTTGGAATGCTCGATGTGAACTATTGAACTGCTAAACTCACTTGACAACCACTAAATGCTCGGTAAACATTGGGGACTAAATGATGAACTCGGTAACCATATAGAATTATGAATAAGTGTTGTTTCTAATGACAAACATAACTTAATGCCAACATACTAAACATGTTAAAGTTGAGATTTTGATCTAACAAGATGAACATATCCATGGTTTTATGTGTTAAGGAAACATAATTTTTAAATTTAAATTCAATCATCTCATTGGGTATGTTTAATTGTCGATTCCCATTGGAACCTTTATTGGATTAGAGATTTGATAAATTTCTAATCATTTCCCAATTGTAACATATGTACACTTATAGTATTATTAATATAAATTTAGCGGCTCTATTCTACATCTTACAATAAAAAAAATTTATAAGTATTTGACTAAGAGGAGTGATCTTGTGTCCGTTGATAAAATAGTAAGTACTCCCCTAAGGATTTGTGACATGGAACTAATTACCTCATGTGGATTGTATAAGTCTATTGGTTATATCAGACATTAATAGGTTGATCTATTGGTACAACAATATCCATACTTGTAACAAGTGGTATTAGACCTTGTACACAAGTTCAAATCCCCTCAAGTAACACCAAGGGGAGATTGTTAGCAAAATTGTCAATGCTCCCCTTCGGATTTGTGACAAGGTACTCAACAAATCTCGTGGATTCTATAAGTCTATAGTTGTATTAGACATTGATAGATAATTTTTTTGTTGCAAGGACAACCACACTTGAAATAGTATCATCATACCTTTTTTGTGAATATGTATATATTTTAATCAATAGAATTTGACCCACTTTTTTAAAACTAAATAATCATAATAATTAATATAATATTTATATGATCTTCCACAAATCACATCACCCTACACATTACTAATAAATATTAAAATAATTCATTTTTTATCATTCTAAATTTATATTATATATAAAATCTTATTACTATATTTTTAGTCTATCTATAAATTCAAATAAAACCTAAGATTTTAATCATTATCAAGTAAAAAGCATATTTTACTTTCTTTATAACACTACACCACACCAAAACATTTAACAAAAAAAACTTGTATTTAAAAAAATGAAAGTATCTATGTCAATCTATTTTATATGGTCTAATAGAAAAATTCAATGTAGTAAGGGAAAGGGTCTATTACATTAATACATTTCAATAGTTGTATAGTAGTGGTTGGAAATTCTAATTGTTGATCACCAATGTTCACATTGAATGAATAGTTTAGCCAAAAGATTATTTGAAATCTTCTCCTTCAAAGTAATAATTCCTACTTTTTAGTGTTGTCTATTTAAGGAGGCAAAAAATGAATGGATTGTCTATCTCACTTAACAATGTTTTTTTTATCACTTGTCAAACATTTAAAATTACAACATTTTCTTAGCTCTATTTTTTTTTAAATAATAATTTTCAACTTTTTCTTAATGTAATGAAAGACCACCATCTTACTTAAATGTAAGTATTTAAACATCCTCAAATCAATTTAAGATATACAACTATTATCCATTATTTTCTCTTGGAGTACCCATAATTAGCCAATAGGCTTTCCTTATGAGGTGCTTGACACTGGAATTTGACTCATGCCAATAAAGAGCCACTGATAAAAGGTTTCAACTTGTCACTAAAATTCTTTACTGATTTACTCCATAAACCTTGTGATGTCTGGTACACTGCCCCTGATGTAGAACACAATGAAATCATAAATATAATGTACTTTATCATTTTCCCTTTATAAGCAAGGTCTTTAGCAAGGTCATAAATATAATGTACCATGTCATTGGAGCTTTATTTGCAAGGTCTTTAGCAAGAATGAAGTGGTTGTCATAAAAGAAGCACATCACATATCTGCAAAATTAGCGTAGGGGAGGCAAAATGAATTGTATTATCGCCTTGTCATGCCTGGTTGGATGCAATCTTCATCTGTACATTACATGTGCTACCGTTTCCTATGGAAAAATTATTAAATTTCCTGACGTAGTGTCTATGATTTGATTTAGTTAAAGAGGCTTCCAAAGCAAATAAGTTGTACTTTCTTTAATGCTATTCGATGCTTCATTGAATATATCATACTTAAATCATGGAGACTTTCATCTCTTGCTACAAATCATGCATGGTTTGCAAGTTCTTCAAGCACACATCATTTTCAAACTACAAATCTTGGAGATTAGTAAAAGGGTAGTATAACTCAGGTGGTCTAGTAGGGGACATCCATCACGTTGTTTTGATAGGAGAATAGAGTCTTTGGTAGCATCCATGCAAGAAAGCGATAGGTTGTGGCTCAATTTTTGAGAACAAATACAAATATATTTTCAATAAATGTTTTTGAAGGATGTTTTTGTGTAGATCTTTCTCCTCGTGGGTTCTCTCTATGTTAAAGCTAGTCTCTAGATTTCTTTTCAATGTTGTTCATGTAGGACATGTCAAGGCAACCAGGTACTTTTCACTTCATATGCATGCCCAAAAATTGATCTTGACACCAATTGGGAGTAACCAAGAGAGTAATAGGCCAAATGTAGATGAAGGAAATGATGTAGAGTAGGAAAGGAAAAATAGAAAATTCATTTGAAGTCTAGTAGAGCTGAGTGTTAACTAAAAATTGGGGGCAACGCAACAGAGCCCAGTAGATGTTTAATTAAAAGAGAAGGAGATGCATGTATGACACTAATAGTGACCAAGACAAGAGAAAAATACTATAAGTGAACTCAAGCCTAAACTTATTGAGTTCAAAAGCATGTATGATAAGCAAGTGAAGCTTTACTTCTATGCTATAGTATTTTGTTTCCCCTGGGAAAAGAACAGGTATTATCAAATGATTAGAATGCTAGAGCAGAAGTATTTTCCTAATCAAGGGTCACTTTAACATTTGGAGTCAATTTTCCATGATGATGTGATTTGTTTGTAATTTTTATTTTTTTTGCAAGTGTCCTTGACGTCATTGTTATACCACATTGGTGTCATAATTGCATTTTTTGCATGATTATAGAGAAAAAGAAAATAGGACATTAATCATTCCACATTTGATTTGATTGATTGTGGAGAGCTCGATGTGAAAGAATGTGGAGAGCTCTTAATGTTGGTGGATATTTCATTGTCATGTCCTTGTGATCTCCATATCCTTGCTCTATGATTTCGTTGTTGTGCCATGCCCCTGTGATCTCTATGCCCTTGCTCTACAATTTTCTTCAAGGGGAGAAGAGGTACCTATGTAAATGTTCTTTTACTCTCCTTTTAAACATGTATCTCTTTATATTTCCCCCAGTAGGTGATTAGAGAAGCTTTTCTTTCACTTGGGGTTCTAAATCAAAGATTTTTTCTAGAGCCACCATTCCCTTGGGGATGCTATTGGTAGGGAGATTGAGGATTCCTTCCTCAATGTCATCATAATGTTAATATAATATTCAAACATTCCTATGTTAGCTAGAAAAGCAAGGATGTGTCAATCATCTTCAAAGACTTGGAGGTCAGTGATATTATTTAGGATGGAGGGCATTGGGACCATTTTGACAAAGATCACTTAGGAATGTTCATATCTAAAAATGGCACAAAAATGTAGCACAATAAAGTAGATCCACATCAATAACTAGATCATAAATATTATTGTAGTCTCCAAGTCAAACAATCATAAAAAACATGTTACATTAAAGCCACAAACAATCCAAGAACCATGAGTGTGGCTAACATAGTTGAGCATCACACTAAAATGGTTTATGATAGGCATTTGTGATTGCAAGAATATTGTAGATATACACTTTGAACATTTTTGTGACAAATTTAAGTGGCTTGTCTCTTTAAAGTGTGTGCTTGGGGTTTCTAGATTTTGTAAATAGAAAAATTATAAATTTCTATCAACTTCTCAATAGCCTAGATTCCCAAATTTATATAATTAGCTGCAAAATTCATAATAGTAAAGAACAAAGTGAACTTTTCATTACAAATCTGATGTTTGTTGGAAAATATTTTCAATTGTAGTTATGTTGATGTAAAGATCTATATTCTAAAATTGATGTAATCATTTAGGCTTTATGTGTCCTATAAATATGTGATCAATGCCAAAGGCCTCATTTGTAGCTCTTTGTCAAGGTTTCAAACAAAGTTTTTATCAATTTGTGGTGCTAGTAGGGTTTCATGTGTTTGGTTGACTTAAAGTAAAACCCTAGTGTTTGGAGATATTTTTTAGACTTTGATTTCAGTTTTATTTACTCAAACCCCTAGGCATAATTATTCATTTAGTAATTGAAATAACAACTAGGGTTAATGAATTTGTCCACAACAGGAGTTTGGATTAATTTGTATAGTTTTAATGAATAGCATCAAACTTGAGTCACCAAGATTATTTTGTTGTTCTTTTGTTGATCGGGTTTTAGTTACCTTCAAATGATCTAGATATTTCATAGTAGGAGCTACCAAACATGTAAGAAAGTAATGCTCTGTGATTTCTATGTCCTTGCTCTGCATTGCCTTGGAGTGGAAGAGGAATATATTATAAACAATAGTCCACCAAGATAACTGGGGGGGGAGGGGGTGTGAATCAGTTATTTGATAATTAAAATATTTATCTTCTTTAAAAAAACTTAACCATTCAACCAAAGTAAACAACCACCATAATAAAATGCACCTAGAAAATTACACTATATATGTTTTTGATATGATAAATAGGTTTTATAGGGACCCTGAAACCCAAAAGTAACTACAGTAACATGGCTAAAAATAAGCAATAAAATCCTAGCTAAATAAAAACATGTCTAATAGATGATAATAAGGACAAGGCCTAGCCAAAAACAAAGGCCAATTACAATATTACACTAGATATGTTAATTGGGAAAACACTTGATTAGAGGGAAAACCCTGATGGGAATGATGCCCACAAGATGATGTACTAATATAAATATTCCTTGTTAGAGGATGGATTGTGTTAGGAGTCTATTACAACATTTAGTACATAGAGTCCCTGTTAGGAGACTTTGAATCCCTGTTAGGAGATTCCAACCCTATTAGGAGTTGTGGAAACCCTATTAGAAGTTGTAGTAAAATGCATGCAAGATGAACCTACTGCCCAAACATGCAATTTCAACTACAAGAAGAGCTCACTGCTCAAACATGTAATTTACTCTTATGTTCTTCTTTCCTTTGTTTTATCAACCAAATTAATCACTATCAGACCTTGTAGACTAGGTCACAAGCCTCAGATCCAAATATCAAACCTCAAATCACTTAGCAAAACCTTGGCAATCAAGTTTCCTTCACTTCTGCACTGCTTTGCTCAACATCGCATTCTACACTACTCTACTCAAAATCATATTCTACACTTACTATTACTTATCATCAATCAAAAACCATATCATTCCATACCATGATAAAGGAAAATGTCCTTCCTTTATACTGAGTCCTCAAAACAATTTCCTGAGTTGGTTGTTAGACCTTCTCAATTAATTACTATAGGACCACATTAAGAACATGTTACACTTAGCAATAACATAAATCTTCTACCTTATAACTTGAATAATTTTCCATACACATAATATTATGATGAGAAAACTTAGCCATAGCATCATCAACATGTCTTCTTCATATGCTCAACCTTTATTCTCAAAATATCAACTCTACTAAGAGATATAACATGTTTACTAGAACATGCCTCTATAAACTCTATCTCAGAACAAACATCACCAAAACTTACATTAATTCTTCTAGACTTATCTTTTTCTTCATTTGACATTAATTGAATTTACCAAATACTCAGAAGTATCTCTCATAACCTCAGATAGTTAGAATACTCAACTAGTCATCTGCACCAACTTGATCTTTCTATTGTTCTTCTATCAGACACCATAGAAAACTCCTATGTAGACATCAATGACAAACTCAGTCATGAATGTAACATATGTTGAGAATAGATTGAAGAATATTATTGAAGAAGAAGATTGTTGAGAATATATTGATACAAATATAATCAATATACTTCAATTATTGTTTTGTGACTGATGTCAAACCTACTATTTGCTGGTAAGATAACTTCTTATATCATTAAAGTACTATCACCCATTTGATTGATGAAGAGGATTTGATCAAAAGATGTAATAATAACACCTAGAGGAAAGTTTGATTTATGATATGAAAAGAAGTACAAGAATCAGTTAAGATAGTGATAACATGGTGTATTGATAATATACTTAAAGTTACAACAGTTGGTTACACTAAAAAAGTATAGAAGAACAAGTTAAACAAAGTTTGTCTGTCAAGCTTGACCAAGTGGATAGTAGGTGCCAAGAAAAGTTAGTGCAAGTTGAGCAAAAAATTAGTCGAAGTCAAGAAAAAGTCCATTCCAGTGTATGCCAAGAAAAATAGTGGATGCTAAATAAAGTTTAGTTGATGTCAAGCACCAGTAAACTTTGGTTCATGTTGAGTGATTCCATAGATGATGTCAATAAATGTAGTATGTGTGGAGCATCAAAAGCAAGATAATGTCGAGTGGTTGCATTATTTGAAAGATCATCAATTTGATGGATCTAAGCTAACAAGTTTTTTTTTTTTTGGATTGTGTGAACTAGGTAGAAGATAAGATTTATGAGATGGTGGCACAAATTTTAAGGTAAACTATTTTGAGCAAACTCAAAGAGGATTGAAGGAGAAGTTTCTGGAAGAGATATGAAATATGGGGTAGATTCATTGTAGCCTACCTATTCTAGCCTAAACCTAAATTAGATGATGGAGAATGAGTGGAAAGAGATCTTAATTTCCTATATATAGGAATGACTAGTCAAAAGCAAGAGTTGTCATGTGCAAGGACCTAAGAAAGACAAGGAATCAAGGGTTTTGCTTCATCCAATGACCTAAGAGAAGAGTTTGCAATGGCATGTTAAGAAAGAAGGCTTAAAGATATGAATGCTTGAAGGGTGAACAAGCTATCATAGCTAAAATATGTGAATGCCAAGTAGAATAGAGGACTAGAATAGAGAAATATAATCTACTAATGGAGTTGCAATTTTTTATTAAATCAAGCCTGACTATTACTCTCTAATAATTGTACCAATCTAGGTAAATCCTTTGGATTAACGGTTGGCCTAATAGTCATTTGTAAATTCTTTAACTGGGTGACATTCTAAGTGAATGGTCTAAAGTACTCTAACAAGGCTCACTCCTAACAGGGGGATTGAAATCCTTTAACAAGGTCACATTTAACAGTGTGTATTATAACCTCTAATAGGGTTGGCCTTTCATAGGGCATCACTTCAGAAGAGTGAAAAAGAGTAGCATGTTACTGGTGGTTTTTTTAAAATTGGGTTTGTATGTAAATCATTGTGTCAAGTGTGTTGTTGAATCTATTATGTTTCATGTTTACATTTCTACAAGTTGATTTAAGAGTAACCTACAAGATTTAAGTGGTTGCATAATCTTATGGATGCATGCATGATGATAAATATTTTATGGGTTCACTAAGCTGTGAAAAATTTTATTTATAAATACGCACCTTAGACAATTGATTCACCCCCCCCCCCCCCCCAGTTATTCTAGTGTAAAAGCACAAACCTATGTCACCCTTTTACAAAGGAAAAGGCTAACAAAAGTGTAGAATTGTTCACATTCAATGACATTAAACCGGTATAATTATTTAGAATTTTAAAATTAAGTAAACTAATGAAATGTGTAGAAATGGATGAATTTTAGGATTATAATTTTTAATAATTATTTGGAATAAGAGATTACATATTTTCCTATTTTTTAAAGATAACTTTTAGTTGCTGAAAAATACTAGAAATTAGGGGTCTAGTTCCCATCACAAAACTATATGGAAATAAACTTATTTCCTTTTGATTTTAGATTATCTTATTGATAATATATGTAGCTAGAAAAATCAAAAATAAAAATAGGCTTTAGACCTATATTTTCTATTTTATAACGATTCAAATTTCAATTTATTCAAATCAATAGTTTTCATCTTCCACCACATTTTTCAAAATAAATCTATTCCAACCAAAAGAAAATTTACATATTCTGGAAGAGGACTCTCTCGTCTAGAACGTCATATAATTTTTAATTTTTTTGATATCATTTAATATTTTTTTCTTTCTCAAAATTGACATCTTCTCGAGTGT
Source organism: Cupressus sempervirens (assembly GCA_028749045.1). NCBI lineage: Eukaryota > Viridiplantae > Streptophyta > Pinopsida > Cupressales > Cupressaceae > Cupressus > Cupressus sempervirens. The sequence goes on from CM053783.1 coordinate 249,640,144, forward strand.
TAAAATACATACTTGTAGATTTTTTTAATTACAATATACTATATCTAATTAAAACACTATGAACTCTATATGAGAATATTCTTGACTTTGAGCTCAATGTTTATATGCTATTAAAAAAATATCATAATAAATAATAAGAGTTATTGAAATGTTAGTTTTATGAAATATTTTTTTTTAGTAATTGGATACTAACTAGTATAAAACATGCATTTAATAGACATTTCCAATTGGAAAAGTATGAGACCATATATAACTTAGCTAGAATAATTTTATCAAGATCATATATTTGAAAAACAATGTTATTTAGATAGAAATACTCAAATCCAGTCGTTCTAATAAGTCAGCCTAAAAGGTGACACAACTTTTTACTTTTACACTCTAAAGTATTCCAACAAGTAGTATTAGAGCCTAGTTTCTTAAGAGAACTAGTTTGAAGCTACTAGAAACACAAAGATCAAGATGTCAAAAAGAGAAGTACCCAAACTTAATAGAGATAACTTTCCTACATGGAAAATTTTGATGAAGCTACACCTTGGAAGACTTGGAGATCATGCACAATCTATCATAATCACTAAGCATGTTGATCATGTTGGAGCCCCAATGGCCAAGGACATGAAAAAGAAGAAAGAACATAGCCAAGCAATGCTTGAGATTGCCTCTACCCTAAGTTATGCTGAATTTGATGATATCAAAGATCTTGACAATGCAAAGAAAGTGTGGGATGCCCTAACCAGCATTTATAGAGGAGACACTAATGTTTTGAGAGCCAAAGTTGAAAGTCTCAGAGGTAAGTTTGATGACATGAGAATGGAAGAAGGTGAAAATGTTGCTTAATATGTTACAAGAATAAAAGAAGTTGTTAATGCAATAAGAGGAGCTACTAGCAAAATAGATGATGATACTGTACTAAGCAAAGTTTTAAGAACGCTATTGTCTATATATACTATTAGAGTTCCTACAATTCAAGAATTAAGATGCATACCAGGGAATAATCTCTCACTTGAAGGTCTAATAGGTAGACTCACTACTTTTGAGCTATCTAACTTTGATAATTACTATTGGAATATTCAAATATGGAAAGAGTACTTATGAGAGTGGGGGGTAAATCATAAGCATTCCACTTTAACCGATAAAACTTTTAGGTGAAAATAAATTGCATGCATGTAAATACATCAAGTAAACATAAAATTAAGATATGCATCAACAACTCATAACACTAGAATTTGGTAACCCAGAAACCCTCCAAGAATAAGAAGGTAAAATTGGGGTGGGGATGATACCCACAAAAATTACTGTAGCAATATTGTTCAACCACTTTTGATGGTCTGCCCTATTAAAGGCTTTACACTGTATTAATAGTGACATGGTTAGAGGCTTTACAAACACTTTACATGAAGTGTCACCCTGTTAAAAGATTTAATCACCTATTTAAAGGATCTCCAAAATAGCTGTTAAGCTAACCTATCACCATAGGATTTTCATTCTAATACAATTGGTAGAAAGTATTAGGTATAATGAACCTGATAGATTACAATCCTTGATTGCTGAATGCAGGCACCTATTCTGCTTTCTCTGATCTTGATCCTTTTGTGATCTGATAACCCTCACTTTTGAAAATAGATTTCCTTGTGCACCTTGTATGTCCACTCATATATTTTACAATGAAATTTCATCTTCCTTATAAAGACATTTGAGAATTTAGGGTTAAGTATGGATCTACGATCCATATTCAATCTCCATTTTTCATTTATTATTTCTGCTTCTTCCATTGGTTGCATGCCTTCATCATTTTTCTTATTGGTTGCATGTAGATTGCATAGGAAAAATAAAAGATTTGATCTTATCATTAAATCCTTCAAGATTTACCTTATGTCAGCTACAAAAACTGTTTGCAACATAGTTTGTGCAATACAAACTCTTATGCTAATATTCTTAGTTACTTGGCTCCTGAAGTATTGCTGATACTCGGCACATGTTGTTTCCTAGATAGCTCGGCACCTAAATAAAATTGTATCACTCAGCACCTTATGTTACTCAGCACTTGTTAACACTCGGCACCTTATGTTACTCGCCACTTGTTAACACTCGGCACCTTATGTTACTCAGCACTTACACTTTACTCGGTATCTAATCTTCACTCGGCATCTAAAAACTACTCGGCACATGAAGATCACTTGGTACCTAAAGTCTTTCCTAACTCGGCATTTTTTGTGGCTCGGCATGCATGGTGTACTCAGCTCCAATTATAGAAAATAGGTAAGTGTATTGGCACTCAAGTGTCAAAAACCATTATGAGGTTAACAATTACAAACCTAAGAATATTGAATCTACCTTTAAAGCTAAGGTATCATTGAAGGAACCTGATGAGAAGAAGATAAAGATAAAGATAAAGTATGTGTCCAGTGATAGTGATAAAAATGAGGACAATGTAGAATAGCTTGAAGCACTACTTGCAAGAAGATTCCACAAAGGTAAAGGCAAGTTCAAAGGTAAATAACCTATCATTTGTTTCAATTGCAATGAGGTTGGTCATATTTCTACTAGATGTCTAGAGAAGAAGAACTATAGAGGTGGTGACAAGTACAAAAGTAGAAGAGATAAAGACAATTCAAAGGTAAATAACCTATCATTTGTTTCAATTGCAATGAGGTTGGTCATATTTATACTAGATGTCCAGAGAAGAAGAACTACAGAGGTGGTGACAAGTACAAAATTAGAAGAGATGAAGACAACAAGGATTACAAAGACAAAGGAAAAAGGTCTTGCTATATTGCTAAAGAGGAAACAAAAGATGAATTTGATGAACATGATGATGAAGAGGTATATGTAGTAATGAAGGATGAATCTAATGAAGATGAGGCAAATACACTTGTAACTTATGTGAACAAGAATGATAGATGGATCATTGACAGTGGGTGTTCACATCACATGACTGGAGACAAAAGTAAGTACATTACCCTGAATTGTTATGGTGGAAATAGAGTAAGATTTAGTAATGATGCACCATGTTTAATACAAGGAATATGTTCTATCAAACTTAGAAATAAGATTTTATGTGACAATGCTTACTATGTTGAAGGACTTAACTACAATCTCTTGAGTGTGTCACAATTGAATAATTCAAGATGTGAGGTTGAGTTTGAAAACAAGATTGCTAAGAAATATGACACAAATGGAAAACTAATTGGAAAGGGTGATTTGACTATGAGTAATATATTTTATCTTGATATAGAGGATGCTACTTGTCTAGTTCTAAAATTTGATGATGTATGGCTATGGAAAAAAAGGTTATGTCATGCTAATTTTGATAACCTAGTTAGTATCAGTAACATGAAAAAAGTTAGAGATTTGCCCAAGTTGAAGAAGCCTAATAATATAATGTGCAAACAATGTTAGTTAGGCAAAATGAAAAAGTCAAGTTTTAAGAATAAATCTCATACCTCTAAAGAAATACTAGAGATTGTTCATACTAACTTATATGGACCAATTGAAGTACAAAGCTACAATAGTGATAAGTACATTATGTAGTTTACTTATGATTATTCTAGAATGATAAAAGTTATTTTTCTGAAACAAAAAAAATGATGCTTTCCAAATGTTTAAGTGGTACTTAGCAAGATTTGAGAAGGAAATAGATAAAAGTTTGAAGTGTTTGAGGTCTAACAAAGGAGGGGAATTTACATCAATTGAGTTTAAATGTTCTGTAATGATAGAGGAATTAAAAGACAAACATCTGCCCCTAGAACCCCTCAACAAAATGGAATTATTGAAAAGAGGAACAGATCCATAATGGACTGTGCTAGAACACTCATGTTGGAGAAAAATGTTTCTTTGAAATACTGGAGAGAAGTTGTAAGGACAGTTGTTTATACCTTGAATTGTGTACAAGTCAAGAAAGGTATTCATTCAACACCTTTTGAACTATGGTATGCATATTCACCCAATGTAAAATACTTTAAGGTATTTTAAAGAAAATGTTACATTTTTAAAGACTTTAGGAATGGTAAACTAGATGAAAAAAGTGAAGAAGGTATATTCCTAGGATATTCCACAAGAAGTAAAGCTTATAAGTGTTTAAATACTAACACTAACAAAGTTGTGGAAAGTGAAAATGTAACTTTTGATGAATATATAAAGTATATGAGGCTGAACATATGAAAGAAATAGAAGAATACAAATAATTTGTATACTCTTATGAAGGTATGTCTATTGAAGAAGATGCTACAAATCAAGAAACAAACCAACACCAATTTTCAGTGATTGTCGAGTCACATACTATGAATACCAAGTTACATTTAGGAACCGAGCCACATTTAGATATTGAGTTACAAAATGAAGTCAAAGCACATTCTAATTCTAAGATTAATGGAGATGATGAACTACTTGACAAAGATTTACATAGTAACTCTAAAGTTGAAAGATCAAATGAAAAATTTAGAGTTGAACCAAGATTTTCTAAAAATGTCAAGAAACATCATCCTGCTACACAAATTATTGGAGATAAAGATGCTAAACCAATAACAATAAATAGATTGAGAAATGATACATGTTTACTGAGTATTAAGGAACCCAAATCAGTAAGAGATGCATTAAAAGATGTAGACTAGAGCAAAGCCATGGAAGAAGAGATTGAACACATTGAGAAAATCAAAACATGGACTCTAGTTCCTAGACAAGAAGAAAAAATTGTGATTGGCACCAAGTGGGTATTCAGAAACAAGCTAGATGAAAATGATGAAGTCACAAGGAATAAGACAAGGTTAATTTGCAAAGGATATGCACAATGAGAAGGAATTGACTATGGAGAGACATTTTCCCCTTGTTGCTAGATTGGAAGGAGTAAGAACTCTACTTGCTTATTCTACATACAAAGGTTTCAAAGTTTATCAAATGGATGTTAAATCTACATTTTTTAATGGCATATTAGAGGAACAAGTCGACATAGAATAGCCAAAAGTTTTTGTTGATGTTAACAATAAGAACATGGTATGTAGATTACACAAAGCTCTATATGGTTTGAAATAAGCACCAAGAGCATGGTATGAGAGACTTCATAAGTATCTTGTGAAAATTGGATTTGAAAGGACTGATGATAACAATAATCTGTACATAAAGATAGAAAAAGGAAAAAGTCTTTTATTATCTAAATTTTTTTTTTATGATATCATATTTGGAGGTCAAGATGCTTTATGCAAGGCTTTTACAAATGAAATGAAGCAAGTATTGATCTCAGATTGGTTTTAACAAATGAATGTCAACACACTTAAACCATTTACTTAGTTCATGCCAAACTAGTAATACATGCTGAGTACAACATGTAAATATTAGAACATGTCAAGTTACAATGAGTGTTGAGTCAGTCATGTGCCGAGTCACTCAAGTGCTGAGCAGATAGACCATGTCGAGTGAATTCAACTATCGAGTAAATAGTGGATGCCAAGCAGTTTAGGTACTAACTCAGAAGTAGAAATACAATGTATGCCAAGAATCAAAGACTTCATATGCTGAGTGAAATAGTCTTGACATATTATTTTTTAATGGCACAAACAACAATGTAAAATGTTTTCAAGTCAACTTAAGGATAGATTTTAATCTTTTGGAGATAAGGATGAATCTATATGAAGATTCCATATGTAATAACATGTAGCCAATTAGAAAATGGGAAGGTTTAAGTGACAAAATGGATGAATCTTAGCCATAGATTCAAACCTAACCCTAAGCCACCAGAGTCTTCTTAAGGAGGAAGAAGCCCTAAACTCTTAACAATGATAAGAACAATGTACAAGAGGTGAATGATCATATTGGAAGAGAAAATGAGATAGTTTGTAGAGCTTTCAAGGTGACTTAGTAGTAAGAGTGAATTGTAGAATCAGTTAGTGAAGAATAGAGGATAGAGAAGGATATAGCAATGATACATCAGATCGTGAAGGATTGATCAAAGATTGTATTGAGGTGATCTGTTATCAGGAAAGCAAGTGCCAACTGTAGGATCTATGTGAGACATTTTAATAGGTGATTTCAATTAAATCTCTTGATAGAGTAGTCCTAACAGCCTGTATGAAATCCTTTAATAGGGTGCTTACTTAATTGTAAGTTGAAGTCCTCTAACCAAGAACACTTTTAATAGGGTGTTAAAATCCTTTAACAAGATGGGACTTAACAGTATTTGTAAGCCTTTAACAAGGAATGCTTTTCATAGGGTAGACCATGATTCATGGTCAAATGATTGTAACCTTAATTGGATACACTTTATTACTATGGTAGTGAAGATTTGTGGGTGTCATCCCCACCCCAATTTTACCTTCCCACTTAGAGGGTTTCTAGGTAATCATATCTGGTATTGTGTGTGTTTTTGATTACATGTTTACATGATTGATGTATATGCTTTATATGGTATTTCAGTATATTAATGCACATGATGTATGAATGGTGAAATTTTTATGGGTCCAAGTTTAAACTCCTAATTCACCCCCTCCCCCCCCCCCCCCTCTAGAAATTTTACTCTCAGCTTAGTGGAAAGATCTTGAAATGGAAGTCTATAACTTGGGAAAGACTATTGAGAACCAAGAGATTGAAATACATCTCATACTACATCAACTAAATGAGGCAAGAGAAGAACTAAAGAAATCCTTGAAGAAAAAGAAAAGAGATTGTTATTGTAGAGAATGACACACTATACAAAGAGATAGACACCACCAAGCTATTTGTAGATGGTAACTCTAGTAAATTTAATGTAGTAGCTTCAAATCTAATTGAAAAGAATAGAATCAAAGCTAAGAAAATCAAAAATCTCAAGCTAGTGAAAGAATCACAAGCTACACTACTATGTGAGGTGACTAAACAAAAGAAGAAAGTCATAGAAGACAAATTCAAGATTGAAGAAGTTAAAAGAATTCTAGCAAATAGATTGGAAGAAAAGTCAACAGAGCTAACCAAGATCTCCAACATGCAATTAGATACTCTAAGTTAAATGATGAATGCCAACTATGAACTAAATATCAAGGACATTGAGATAACCAAATTGAAGTTGTAGAATGAACAATTGCAGAATGACCTAAAAAGAGAAAAGGAATTTGCTAAAAGTCTCTACAAGCCAAATGAAGCCATCAAATACTTTGAGCAATTACTGAGATCCCCTTGATCCAACATAGACACATCAAGATTGGGCTACACAAGCATTGAAGAAGGAGAATCATCCAAACTCATTGAAGAAAGGAACATCAAACATAAGAACTCCAAACCTACTTGTCATAATTGTGGTAAGAAAGGACATACTACTAATATGTGCAAGAGAAAAAATGCAAATCAGAATGTCAAGTCTAAGAACATGACTCAATGTCATAAGTGCAACAAGCAAGGTCATCAAGCACATGAATGAAAAACCAGGACTATGCAAAAACAAATATTTGAAAGATATTGCTGCAACTATCAAAAGTATGGACATAGAGCCTTTGAATGAAGATCCAAATCCATGTGGTCATCAAAAAAGCGAGCAAAGGTAAGAAGCTATGGAAACCTTTATAATTGGGATTACAATACAAGATATAGTTACCACTACTGTCAGGAATATGGATGTGTTCCTAAGAATTGTATTAGAACACACTTTAGTGGTAACTACAAAAGATGGTTGAGTCAAACTACATGTTTTAGCTATTTGAAGATTGGTCACATTAGTAAGCATTGTCTAACTAGGTCAAAGGCACCAAGTTGTGGATTTGATAAAGGCAAAGGCAAGGAAAATGCTAAACACATTAGAGATGACATGAACAAGACATGGAAAAAGAAATATGCTTGTAGCACATCAAATGTAGAAGGGATCGTGTCACCCAATGGGTCAGGTGATCACAACTCATCAAATTGAACAAACAAGAGGTATGTGGGACTAATATTCAAGTGTAATATCATACATCAATTCCTAAAGGAGTTAGTAATAAAAATACAACATTAGCATGAATAAAGATGCAAGATGTTGTTGTAAATTCAAATTTAATCTTTAAAGTTTTCATGTTGTTGTCGAGCATGAAATGTTTTCTATGTATGCTAACTAGAATTGTAGTTGATGTCAAACCACTAGACTAGCTAGTTGATGCTAAGTCTACAATAGTTGTTGAGTAATGGTAATATTAATGGTTTCCTAATGATTCTAAAATTGAGTTGATGTCAAGTTTATAGCTATACAAACACGAAGCATTAAATGCAAGGTTTTCAAAGGATATATGATCGATTTCACTCATTATTCATCATTTCAAATTCAAGAAAGAGTGAATAGAGAGAAAGGAAATTAAAGAAACCTATTCAAGGCATTTGAAAAAATTTAATCAAAGATCTGACACCAACATATGGATTTCACAAGGTATTTATCACAAGTTGAGCTATGCAATTTTACTTTGTATAAACCCTAGTTTGACAAATGGCATCTAGTTCAAAAAATGTAGAAGGGAAAGAGGTTTTAAATGTTTAGCTTGTTAGTAATGAAGTCAAACAATATATATTTAAGGTCATTCCTAACATATCTTACAAACAAGATCCTTCTGGTGCTTTCTTCATGATCTTGCCAAATGTTATAATGGTACAAGATGTGAGGAGATGTTATAATTGAAAAACTGGTAGCATTGGAGACTTAGAAATTAGAGAAGCATATGATAGGTTATGTGAAAATGGTGTTCTAAAGGAAGAGTATTAAATAGTTGAGAAGAAGGGTTTGATGTGTGCCCTAGATTTTCCTAGTCTATTTAAAATTGAATGGATTAGAACTATGTTGAATGAAATACATGATGGATCTTTATGGCTAGAGAGTGGACCAACTAATATTACCAAGAGGATAATTCATAGGGTTACTAGCTACCCAACACTAGATCAGCCCAAGACTCTAAGGAGTGATTCTAAGGAAGTGATAGAGAAAAACATTGGAGCAAAATAGAATAAAAGAGGCCTGAAAATAGATACTGTTGCTGATCCATTGTTGAAATAAGTTGTTAGGGTAATCTCTCACAAATTCTATCAATCTAGTAGATTGAATAGTGTACGCTGTATTGCTATGGATGTTAGCTACAAGATTGTGAAAAAAGATCATACTTATGATCTGGCTGAGCTTCAACTACAAAAATTGATAGAAAATCTTGGAGCAATCAGAAAGACCAAGAGTGATCAATGTAAATTTGGTTCAATTCTTTTCTATATATTATTTTATGTGCAAAATAGATTTCCCTCCTTTGGTACAGCAAGTTGGAAAACAAATAGGTCAATACCATGCAGATAAATGAGTTTATGGAATAGATGGGAGAAAATTTTGAATCATTAATAAAAAGTTATTTTGAATATTTTAAGAAATCAATGAAGGAAAGAATGAGGATACTTGTTTCATTGGTTGAGCAACATTTCAATGATATATGCTTTCTAGTTGATATTGATTACACTTTTGTATAAGTTGCCACACCAAGGGTCAGATGGTTAAGGTCACTTGGGTATGAGATTAATGTTGATGAAGAATCGATAGTAATAACTACACTTCTAGTAGAGAAAATTGACAAAAGTGCAAAGATATTTGGCAACTATGAAATGGTAAAAGAAAAGATTACCATGGAGTTGAAAATTGCCTCTACACTTAAGAAGAAAGATAAGCTAGTAAAGAAGCTAAAGGAAAAATTTGGTGAAAGTGCAGATGAGTAAGAAGAGGAAGGAGATGAAGAGGAAGAAGAGGAAGAACAAGAAAAAACTCAAGAACCTCTTGCATTGACTCAAGGCATGAGAGAGGATAAGGAAGAGGAAGAAACAAAAGGTTTCTAAGGGATGAGAAGTCAAGGAAGCACCCACACATGTTGAGCCAAAGAAGAGAAAGGCTAAGACATAGCCAGTGGCTAAGGCAAAGAAAACTATTAAACCAAGCCTATCCGAGCCAATGACACCTACCACCAGAGCTAGCACACGAGCCACAACACAAAAGGCCAAGGAGAAATCCAAAAAAATAGAGCAAGGTGGCCAAGTGCAAAAGAAACAAAGAAGAAAACATCTTGCATAGTCTGATTTAGATGAAGAAAGGATTGAATCATATGATATAAGCCAATTCAAAGTGGTACGTCACAAACCACTCTATGATATTCAAAATTTGTGTAAAAATGTCAAGAATAATGCAAATTTATCTAGTTCTAGACATGTAAATTTTGATGATTTGGGAAAAGAAGAGAAGAAGCTAGTGGAAGAAGCCTTATATGCAATGATGTCTAAATTTAAGACAATGCCATTAGAATTTTCCAACTCAATACTCAAGAAACTATATGACTTAGTTAAGAAAAAATGGCACTATTGTTTAAATTTGGAAAAACAAATAAAAGAAACTAATTTACCCCAAGTAATGCTAGAACTAATAAAAGGGCAGATTGCTAAGGCTACTAAGAAATATGGAGTTGGGTTTAGACCCAAATATGGAGCCTTCAACATACTTCAAAATAATATTGAAGATGTGGTCAAGAAATCTACCCAAATATGGAAACTTATCTATGGGTTGACCATTGTTAAACAAGGAGAAGCTAACCCTTTTGAGGGTAAATATGATGATAAGGATGAAGATGAAAAAGATGATGACAAAGAAAAGGATGATAAGGAAGATGATACAGTGGGGAAGAAAACTAAAAAATAAATTGATGACAAGGCAACAGTTGAATAGCAACAAGATGAACAAAGTGTGTAGGACACATAAGTGCCAAGTGTCAGTCCTTGACATGACATAGTCAAATCTACTGAAACCATTATTTTTAAGGTTGTCTCTAATCTTTCAGCTCAAAACATCAATTCCTTAATTGCAAAAGACTTTAAAAAAATACTAGACCAATCTATGCTACAAGCCAAGCTATGTGAAAATCTAGTTTTGGTTAGTATAGATGAGCTCCAAAAGGTAGTGACTGATGTCACAAGGGACAAGGTGAATCCACAAGAACCACTTTCTATCATCCCTTTAGTTACTTAAGTACAACCTTTGAATCAAACAATAATAGATACATCAACTAAGGTTGATACATTTGTTAAAGTTAACACAGTTGAGCAGAGCTGGACTATAGAAGAAGAAAAAGACACTACTGGATAGCGGGAAGCTAGATAGATAGATTCTTCTAGACTTGAAGCACAAGGACTAGGTGCTAGTCAAGTCATTGTAATAGACAAGAGGAAATCTAAAGAGAGTGAGAAAATACCTAAGTTAAAGAAGCAGGAAGCCATCCAAGAATTGGTAACTCTACCAACATCTAACACTTCTACAAAAGTGCTTTAGAAGCCGAGCACAAAAGCTATACCATTGCAAATATATGTGTCAGGCTCTAGCTCTTCAAAAGTTGAAAAGGTAATTCGCTATGGGATGTCACTATAAATGAAGAGATTGTTATTCCAAAATTTGATTATGATACAATGACACTATACCAAATAAGCATTTTGCAACAAGCTTTAGAGAAGAAAAAGAATCAAGAAATGCTTGGAAGGAAACATAGGAAGAGGCAAGCACTTCAAGACATTAAAGACATCTATCTAGATGCATTTAGTCTGCCAACTCCTGAAGAGACCAAGCCACTAAAAAATCATGTATACAACAAAATCATGTTTACAATCATTATAAGAACTTGCTAATGTAAATAATTCTTGATCTATAATATCAACACATTGCTAAACCCTATCAAAGTTTGTGATACATCCTACTGCTATAACATTAAAAATATGTATGTCTTCATTTGCAACTGAACTAAGCTTCCTTATACACACATTCTTATTTGAATTTTCAACCTAATTATATATTACAGCAGGGGTGTTGATATTCTTATTTTAAACTAAACATCAACACCATGTTCAAATTTTCTTTCGTGACCATTATACTAGCAATCATTCAAGGCAAAATGACCTCTAGTTAATCTGTACTTCAAATTATTCTCAATATCTCTAACCATCATAAAAGCCTGATATAATGTCTATGGTTCTTTATCCCTTAGTAGATAATTCATTTTCTTGTCAAATGCATCAAAATAAACAGACAAACACATTTAATCATCAAGTCTATAACTCTCAGGGATTTCATTCAAAACTCTTGCAAATCTAACATTGAAATGAGGCACAAGTTCATCACACTCAATGTGAATCTTAGAGAACTTATCATAGGAATCAAATATGCTTACCCATTCTCCAAATTGCTCCATGAAGGCAAAATGAAACTCACTCCAGGATGAAATAGAAAGTGTTGGTAAAATTGAAAATCAGTCTCTAGCATCTCCTTCCAAGGTTTGAACAAATAACTAAATGTGAATGTCTTCATGAGCAATCTCATAGTCACCCATCAAATCACTAAACAATTCAACATGATGGCTGGCTAAAATAGTATGGTTCCCACTAAACTTAGGCAATTTATTTTGGATTTCATTAGGAATGACATTCGGGAAAGCATGAATACCGTTGAAACTTAATGGCATATATCTCTTGGTAGAAATGGGTCTAGAAACTTTACTGACCGGCTACATACTAGGTGAAATAAAACTTGACATTGTTTCCAAAATATGAAACTCATTCACCCATAATAAATTTTGATTTACAACTTGCAGGAGATCTACACAACCCTCTACCAAACAAACACTTCAAATGCACTTCAAAACTTTAAGACAACAAGCTGAAACTTAATCAATGAAGTGTATGAATCTTTCCAAACTATTCTCCTCTTTTGAGTGCTGAAACTCACTTGATGGAGGACACATATGTAAAGCTTACTTTCATATGAACAAAATCACATGAAATTGTGAAATGCCTTTGGTGTTGCTGCTGAAAACATTGATCTACTTGTTGGCCTAGTGTTGATCTCAATTCCTCACACCACTGATCATATCCTTTGTAGAGTTTCCATCTCCTTGAGGAGAAAAATGAAATCACAATAGTGATTCACATTTTTTATTAAAAAAATTTATGACAGAAAATTAGCAACACTCTGAAACTTATTGGTCAAAAATTCATATACTCTCTTTTTCTATTTAAAATTTGACATAACTTTCAAATCTACCTGATTCAATTGAAAACTTTTGAAAGAAATTTTATGTAACTGATCTACACTGGTTCAAAGATCCTTTTAGAGAGAGTCGCCACTCATAATTGTGAGAAAGATTTAACATAAATCATACATGACAGATCTGAACTGGAATTTCACTTTGTAGAATTTTGCAAAACTTTTAAACACTTACAAGAGAGAAACCATTGTTAAACAATTTTGACTCTGAAATTACAACAGCAATTTGAAAACAAGATCTAGTTGAGCTGATTGAAAATGAAACTTAAGAACAACACAATCTACATTCAACCTCAGAGTTTCTACTGTAAATGGATAAAACTTCACTAGGGTGCATAATTTGGAATAAGAAAACTGGAAAGAACATCAGAGAACTTACTGGTGAAACTTTTTAATGCACTTCTCTTGTTTTATTGAATCTCTTCTTTTCAAATTCTCAAGGTTTTTCTTAAATCTAATTCAATACAATCCCCAGTAGAGTCACCATTTTGTTGGTGTTTGAAAACACTAGAGGGTTTTCAATTATCCCCATGAGAATATGACATATCTAGGGGCATCTAACTCCCATTCTTAACATATCATTTTAGACATAGGGCCAACTATAAGGCTTGACCCTTCTTCTACTTCAGGCTCTGCTAAACCTAGGCGGGTAGACCTTAGATTCAAATGATATCATACCAGTGCAAAAAACATATCCCTGAATCTATTAAGTAGATGAAAACCCTTATATCTCCTAATGGCTTAAGAAAAGACACAAACCTACAATAGCTAAATGCAAATCTATGAATCTCAGAAGCTAAGTGAGGGCATTACATTTAGGTCCTTCAACATGAAAGGGAAAGATTGTTTGATTAATAATGTTAAATTCAAAAAAACCTTAGATATGCAGTAGTAAGACCTAGTGATCCTGTAAACTTATCAGTGCCTTATCTATTGGGCAAATCCATGAATCAAATGCATGCATATGGATATCTAATACTAATTTATATATTCAGATATACAATCTATCTATTTACCTTGTAAATAAACATCTGTGCTCAATCCAAACCTCATTCTTACATGATATCCTTATCAAAAAACCTACAACCCTATTGATTCACTGAAGCATTTACATAACTACTTGATTCAGAAGCAACAATAAAACAACATATAGCCTTAAGGGGATACAACTATGAGCTAAGCTCTTTGTTCAAAGATCATAAAACATTGAAAATTCACTGAGATGGAGATGAGAATCAGAATGAAATTAATGAAAATCTTGCTCCTTTGTATTATTTCTTTGAAATTATACAGTCAAATGCATGAAATTAAAACATGAAATAACCTAGCAGATCTGAACTGTTTGTATATTCCTTCCTACTGTTCTTCACATAAGAGAATTCTGCTAAAAAATATGGTGTCTCAGTATTGGGAATACATCAAAATTGGAACTAGAATATGGTCTCACAGTAATGTGTCAATTTTCTCCAAAACACTAGAACCCACTTCGAGCACTAACTAATCCTTAGAACTGATTTTTCATTTTATTTCAACTTCTCAACTTTATGCCAAGACGTTTTATGACTGGCCTTAAAAACTAACCCAAACCTCTGACTGGGCTCTAAAATCAAACATATTGATTCTCTGTTCTGTAGACTTGCACCATGTCGATTCTCATCTCATGAAAAAATCGAGGTCGAAAGATATTCGCTACCAAAGATGACCTCTCAAAATTACTTGCATGTAAACATGTCAAAAAACAATAAATTGGGTTCGGATTTGGCTTTAAAAATTGGGCAAATGGATACTTAGGAAGATGAAAAATGGGGTGTTGGTTCTCTGTCATGAGGACATTATGGATCTGCAATTTGAGCTCATGACGAATAACTGGGCACAAATGGCGAGTATTCAAAGAAGGTTACTTGGATTTTTCAAATTGGAAACACTGACAGAAGACATTTTTTACGAATGGAATTGACCTAGGAAAGTTTGCAAATGGATTCGTCATGACTTACAAACTAGCACACTTAAAGTATTTTCAGAGGAAAATAGAGTGGTACAATCCATTTGATCTATGCAATCATAGATCACAAGTTATGATGTCATGAAAAGGGGTACCAAACAATCTGCACTCACTGACACTAGTAAAACTTTAGAAATTGCTTTTGGAATCGCTTTTGAAAACTGATCAAATGGATTCATCATAAGCTAAAATTTGAAACATGACAAGTCTCTGATGTCTACAATGCAACACAAAGGGAATTTTAGCATTTTATTCAACTGGTCAAAAGTTATAACATGTCAAATAGGGCTTTCCAAAAAAGTGTGCAATTTGCAAATGTGTGAAAATAGTAAACTGCCAAATTTGAGGGATTCAAAACCTAGTCAAACAAACTTAAAATGACTCAAAATCTAAAACATAGGCTCTCAGGTATGGACACTAGAAATTCCCAAAGTGGTAAGTCATGAAACATTTTTGGGTGTGAGATATTCAATGGCAAACACAGCCTCCTATCATTGACTGACACTTAAGTGAAAATGCAGAATTGACACTTGCTCAAAACAAGACTTTACGAAATGGCTCAGAATGTCAATTTAACTTCATGGAATAGGTAGATGCACTAAATGAAGGGTGTTAGAAACATTAAACACCTTATAAGAATCAAATGGACAACCAGGTTCATAGGCATCAAAAAGTGTTTATAGGGCTTAAATTTCTCAACGATGCTCAAAATCAGGGCTACAATTTTAAGCACCAATAGTGGATTTGTCTGGGGATGCATGTCTCTTGTGGGCATGGAAAGGTTTTAAATCTCTAAAAGAAGAAAACCACACACTTGACTTCAAAAACTTCTCTCGAACTACTTTATTGAAAGGAAAAAAAGATACAACTAAGATTGTGTACAAACGATGGCCCTGAGCCACTAAACTTCAACAAAAACCTTTACCTCTATCATAAATCTAATTTTCATCTGAATGTGTAGGAGGTAAGTTGGAAATGCTATTCATTTTAGTCTTTCAAATCAGATCAACATTTTGAAGCAACTTATTCAACAAAACTGAATTTGAACCTTGACTTTCATAATGCATATAAAAAATTGATTCTCTTTCAACCACAATTTGATCATTGTGAATGTTATGATTAGCATGCTTATAACTATTAGACTTAAATTGAAAACTCTCTTCATTTAATGATTCATGCATGCTATCAACTTTGAATATGAATGCATCATATTCAACATGGGGCAAAGGACCACTCATACCTTCAAATTGTGTATCCTTTTGCATAACCCGATAGAAATCAAATGAACAATCTAACTAGTACTCACATATGTCATCCATATCAAAATCTGAAACTAATCCATAATCTTCAAATGGTTCTTCACAATCAACAAATAGATTAGTCTTCACATTAGAGAGTTCATCATAAAACTCATTGCAAGGTGCATACTAATTTTCAAAAACAACTTCGTCAAACACCTTGTCATCTATCTCATCAGATGCAACATAATCATCATTTTTACTGTCATACTCAGAAGAAGAACAATCTGACCTCTTACAGCAGTAAGGCAAGGTATCCTCATTAAACTCATTCTCAACTAAATCTGAAACTTCCATGTGCTCTTCAAACAGTGGGTTAACAATTCCATGTAATGATCCCTTTTGAACATCTTGACAAAAAATGGGTTGATCATCATCACAATCTTCATCATACAAGACATTGGTATACACTTTAAATTCACCACCATTTCATCTTCATGAAAACTTTTAGCATGTGAAGAAAAATCAGAATCATCACCTGAAGACAAACCATTAACTCCATCAAAAAAGCATGCAAAATATGAATCAATATTATTTGCATAGTCTCCATCAAGGTGATTCAGATGTCTTGCAAACAAATTATCATTTATCTCACCAATAGGTGCAGAAGCATTAGCCTTAGAATCATCTATCTACTAATTATCACTGCATGTATCCTCCAGACATTTGTTGACACAATTAATCAATTCTTTGCTATAAATAATCCTTTTATCCTCATATTGTGTAGACAACTCTTCTTCATAACTTTCAACCTCAAACTGATTTGCAAAATTCTGAACTAGAAATTCACTTTCAAATTTAAGAAAACAACTCATACCTCTACTAGCATAAGAGTTACAACTTCCATCATTGCTTTCTTCTTCCCAATTTCCATCTGATTCACATGAAGACAAAAATATACTAGCACTTTCCTCTTCTTGACTTGAATAACCATTCTCATCAATGTCTTCACATGATGCCTCTTCATAATACAATGGATTAGCAGCTTCATTATCACTTGAAAGATGACTTTCAGCTTCATCATATTCACATTGATATGACTATCTTTCAAATTCAGATTTAATAATGCTTTCAACATGATGTAATCTCTCAATAAGATAATTCATTTCTTTCCTATCTTGCAGATTAAGAAAATGCATCTTACCCTCTACTACTAAAACATTATCAACATGTGAGCTTAGTTATTCTAACTGTGACTGAGATAAGTGTGATTCATATTCTTCATTTTGTTTTATATCACCATGACATGTCGGATCAACAACATCAAACTCATAATCAGAGAAACAACTCTTAGCTTCCTCACTTGCACAAAACTAAGATCTAGGTGCAGCAACTTCATTAGCAATAGAATCATGTATACAATCATTATAAGAACTTGCTAGTGTAAGTAATTCTTGATCTATAATATCAACACATTGCTAAACCCTATCAAAGTCTGAGATACATACTACTACTGTAACATTAAAAATATGTGTGTCTTCATTTGCAACTAGACTAACCTTCCTTATACACACATTCTAATTTGAATTTTCAACTTGATTATATATTACAGTAGGGGTATTGATATTCTTATTTGAAACTAAAGCATCAAAACCATGTTCAAATTTTCTTTCATGACCATTATATCGGCAATCATTCAAGGCAAAATGACCTCTAGTCAATCTGTACTTCAAATTATTCTCAATATGTCTACTGATCATAAAAGCCTAATATAATGTCTATGGTTCTTTATCCCTTAGTAGATAATTCATGTTCTTGTCAAATGCATCAAAGTAAACAGACAAACACATTTGATCATCGGGTCTATAACTCTCAGGGATTTTATTCAAAACTCTTGCAAATCTAACGTTGAATTGAGGCACAAGTTCATCACAGTCAATGTGAATCTTCAAGAACTTATCATAGGAATCGGATATGCTTACCCATTCTCCAAATTGCTCCATGAAGGTAGAATGAAACTCACTCCAGGATGAAATAGAAAGTGCTGGTAAAAATGAAAACCAGTCTCTAGCATCTCCTTCCAAGGTTTGAACAAATAACTTCATGTGAACATCTTCATGAGCAATCTCATAGTCACCCATCAAATCACTAAACAATTCAACAAGATGATTGGCTGAAATAGTATGGTTCCCACTAAACTTAGGCAATTTATTTTGGACATCATTAGGAATGACATTCAAGAAACCATGAATACCATTGAAACTTAATGGCATATATCTCTTGGTAGAAATGGTTCTAGAAACTTTACTAACTGGCTACATACTAGGTGAAATAAAACTCAACATTCTTTCCAAAATATGAAACTCATTCACCCATAATAAATTCAGATTTACAACTTGTAGGTGATCTGCACAACCCTCTACCAAATGAACACTTCAAATACACTTGACAACTTTAAGACAACAAGTTGAAACTTAACCAATGAAGTGTATGAAACTTTCCAAACTATTCTCCTCTTCTTAGTGCTAAAACTCACTTGATGGAGAACACATATGTAAAGCTTACTTTCATGGAAACAAAATCACATGTAATTGTAAAATACCTTTGGTGTTGCTACTGAAAACATTGATCTACTAGTTGGCCTGGTGTCAATCTCAATTCCTCACACTACTGATCATATCCTTTGTAGAGTCGCCATCTCCTTGAGGAGAAAAATGAAATCACAACAATGATTCACATTTATCATTAAAAAAATTTATGACAGCAAATCAACAACACTCTAAAACTTATTAGTCAAAAATTCATATACTCTCTTTTTCTGTTTAAAATTTGACACAACTTTCAGATCTACCTAATTCAATTGAAAACTCTTGAAAGAAATTTTATGTAAATAATCTACACTAGTTCAAAGATCCTTTTAGAGAGTGTCACCACTCATGATTGTGAGAAAGATTTAACATAAATCATACATGACAGATCTGAACTGGAATTTCATTTTGTAGAATTTTGCAAAACTTTTAAACACTTACAAGAGAGAAACCATTGTTAAACAATTCGTACTCTGAAATTACAACACCACTTTGAAAAAAAGATCTGGTTGAACTGATTGAAAATAAAACTTAAGAAAAACACAATCTACATTCAACCTAAAAGTTGCTACTGCAAATGGATAAAACTTCACTGGGGTGCATAATTTGGTGTAAGAAAACTAGAAAGAACATTAGAGAACTTACTACTGAAACTTTTTAATACACTTCTCCTACTGTATTGAATCTCTTCTTTTCAAATTCTCAAGGTAAAACTTTATCTATACTTGCTGACTCCAAGTAAAACTTTAGAAATTGCATTTGGAATCCTATTTGAAAATTGAGCAAATGAATTCGTCATAAGCTGAAATTTGAAACATAACAAGTCTCTGATGTCTACAACTCAACACAAAGGGAATTTTAGTATTTCAGTCAACTAGTCAAAATTTATAACATGTCAAATAGGGCTTTCTAGAAATGTGTGTAATTTGGAAATGTTTGAAAACAGTAAACTACCAACTTTGAGGTATTCAAAACCTAGTCAAACAAACTCAAAATGGCTTCAAATCTGAAACATAGGCTCACAAGTGTGGAAACTAGACATTTCCAAAGTGGTAAGTCATGAAAAATTTCTAGGTGTGAGATATTAAATGGAAAACACAACCTCATATCACTGTCTGACACTTAAGTGAAAATGGAGAATTGACACTCGCTCAAAACAAGACTTTACGAAATGGCTCAGAATGGAAATTTATCTTCATGGAATAGGTAGATGCACTAAATGAAAGGTTTTAGAAACATTAAACACCTTATAAGCATCAAATGGACAATTAGATTCATAGGCATCAAAAAGTGTTTATAGGGCTTAAATTTCTCAACAGTGCTCAAAATCAGGGCTACAATTTTGAGCACCAATAGAAGGTACTTGAGAATATATTCTCACTGTACACCAAAATTTGTTACCCTACACTCTTCACCTAAGAAACTAGACATCATATTTTAAGCCCAAAGAGATATCTCAACATATTAGTTACAAGGTTACCTCAAAACCATGCTCAGAGTGAGAAGCATTTTCATACATTTCTTCAGACACAAATTAAATTAGTTGTCTTAATAGTAGAAGAAGCTAGAAAAATAGCCAAATTGACATGTATACAAGAATCTCTCACCCCACACATGGAAATACTACACAAGGAACTGGGTTATGCAAAAACTCTACTAAAGAAAGATCCTAATATTTGTACTCTAGATGGCCTAGTACACCTTGCTACTGAGCTTGCTATCCAAATCAAGTCATTGGATGTTGCATGTGACAATTGGGATGCAGCTCTTAAAATCATAATGGAAGTCAATAAATCATTTTTTGACAAACACACTATACATGTATAGCCCATTTGACATAAGTGTCAAAAAAGGGGGAGAGATAAACCATGGGGAAGAGATAAAGGAAAATGGAGAAATATAACATAGGGGGAGAATTAAAAAAGGGAGAGCTAAAAATAGAGAAATATAGAAAGGGAGAATGAACAAAGGGGGAGAAACAAATAAAATAAAAGAAGACAATAAAATAAAGTTATATCATTGGGGTGATATATATTTTTGAGAATTTTTGAGATGAAACTTTTGAAGAAAATAGTAAATAGATATAAAGATCAGCTATGACAGAGCATATAAAATGAAAAGAGTGTTGGTGTTTTGAAACAAGGATGGTCCAAAATTACCTCTATGAGAAAAAGATACATGTAGGGGAAACTAACTTCCATCTTCAACATACCATTTTAGACATCGAGCCAACTATAAGGCTAGATCCTTCTTCTACTTTAGGCTTTGCAAAACCTAGGTGCGTGTACCTCAAATTCAAAGTATATGGTACTAGTGTTAAAACATATTCTTGAATCTAACAAAGAAGATAAAACCCTTAATCTTCTATACTTATCTAATAAAAAAGATGTGTAGTAGCAAATTACAACTCTATGGAATTCACAAGCTGAGTGAGGGCATCCTTTTTAGCTCTTCAACATGAAAGGGAAAGATATTTGATTAATGAAGTTTATTTTAGCAAAACCCCAAATATGCAACAATAAGAACAAGTAGATCTTGTAGCTGATTAGTGCCTTATCTATTGGGCAATTTCATGAATCAAATACATACATCTATGATATCAAGAACATTCCCACATTGTTTATCTTCCTTGCATCTTCATGGAGTAGGGAAGCACCAACTATCTAATTCAACCACATGTCATCATTTGGGCATTTGGTCTTCCACATCATCACGTCAACATCTTTCATCAAAATTTGATTCAAGGCTCAAATTTTGAGGTCCTCTAGTTGAACACAAGCCCCGAACCATGCAACTCGCAACTTCCAAAAGCCTGTTATCTTATTATACATTATGTATGTTGAGTGGAGAAGTATTTAAACACCCAAAAATTCCCTCCCACAGCCAATTTGAGACAAAGCATGCTCAAGCCACTTTTCATAAAAACATCTCTTTGTCTTTCAAACACATTCCCCAACTCTGAAAAATGCTTCACTTGCCTTCATTCTCTACAGCAGCTTCCTTCTCTATTAAGGTTGTTGGTTCCAATGCCTCATCAAATGCCTTGCACTTTACCCCTCTCAAATGTGGCATGTTTCATCCATAAAACAAAAGAAAATGATAATAATTCACCTGTAGATCAGTGATAATGTCAGCATTGTAGTGGAACACACATTATTACATGGAGATAGTGCCCCTAAAAGTGTACAAAAGAGCAAGGATAAGGTTAATCAAGAGAAGGAAGCTACCCTTCTTCTTTTGATGCCTTCCTCCCCTACTACTACTTCCCAAAAGTGTGGGCATCCTTGCCTCCAAGTCTATTGTTGCCTTCTTCCTGTAGCTTTGCAATCTTAGTAAAATATGAAAAAAAATATGTTCCTTCCCTCAGCATCTTTACTCTATGCTTTCCTTTAGATGTGGGGTGAGCTTCTACCTTCCTACTGAGCCATGGATTCTCTCCTTTAGTTGATTAATGAGTTTATTCTAATTAGACTTGCAATCATCTTTATTTTTCTTCCTTTGAAGACTTTAGGTATTTTCCTAGTGTAAATAACTCACGTGCAAGTTGACTTGCATCCCTACACTTCATTGGGCATTGAAACCTTCATGAACTCTTCCCATGCTTTAGGAACATAGATTTGAGATGGATGGCTAAAATATCAACTTGTCCTCCCAACTGATTGTCTGATGGCATCTATATGTACACATTGATTCACCTCTGTGATAAATCTTCATTGGGTAGTACCCCTCCAATGGCCTCAAGGCATTTAAAAATGTTGGCTCTCATTTGTTAACTTGCTACACTTGTATAATATTAATGGTTCCTATGGTTGATAGTGACACATACATATACTGAAGCAATATATTAATTAAAACATTATAACCTCCTCTTTAAAAAATCTTAGATGCCCACGAGTTCAATCAATCTGATGCAAATTAGTCAAGCCCTCCAAAGTGGGTCCTACTTAAAAATTTAATTTTTACACAACTAAACTACCAAACTAATCCATTAGTCATCTCATATAGATCCAAATGAAAATCCATCACTAAACTGCTGACTAAAAATCACTTTATCACTTTCTTGCAAAATGTCAACTTTGATGCCAAAAGGTCCTTTGACTGCCCTTGAAAACTAATCCAAACACTTGACTGGGCTCTAAAAATGGACACACTGATTCTCTATTCTACATATTCTTATCTTGTTGAATCTCATCTCATGAAAAATTCTCAGACAAAGGAAATTGATTGCTAAAGTTTCCCTCTTAGAACTACATGCTTGAAAACATGTCAGAAAACCATAAAATGCATTCAGATTTGGCTTTGAAAATTGGACACACTAACGCTTAGAGAAACAAAAATTGGGGTGTTAGTTCATTGTCATGAGGAAAATATGAATCTGTGATTAAGGCTTATGATGAATAACAGGGCAAGAATGGCAAGCAGTCAAAGTAGGCTACTCAAATTTGCAGGACTGGAAACACTGGCAAAAAAACAGTTTTTGCAAATGGAATGGACCTAGGGAAGTGCGCAAATGGATTCATCAGGATCTAAAAATTGGCACACTTAAAAGTATTTTTAGAGGAGAACATAGTGGTACAATCCATTCAATCTCACCTATCACGAATTTTGAGTTATGACATCATGAACAAGGGTATCGACAACTCTACATTTGCTGACACCAGTAAAAGGTTACAAATTGCATTTGGAATCATGTTCGGTAATAGATCAAACAGATCTATCCTAAGCTCAAAATTGAAACATAGTATGTCTCTAAATGCTTGAATACAATGCAATAGGAATTTTCTCATTTTGGTCAACTGGATCAAAATTATAACATGTCAAGCAGGGCCTCCCAAAATTCAGAATGATTCACATCAGCATGACAACATTAAAAGACCAACTTTGAGAGATTCAAAATCTAGTCAAACAGATTTGAAATGACTCAAAATCTAAAACATAAGCTTTGTGGTATGGACACTAAACACTCCCAAAGTAGTGAGTCATGAAAAATTACTAGGTGTGAGATATTCAATTGCAAACATAGCCTCCTTTTGTTGTTTGACACTTAGGCAAAAATGCAGATTTGAAAATTGCTCAAAACAGGACTTTACAAAATGACTCAAAATGGCATATTATCATCATGGGATGAGTAGACATACTAAATTTAAGGTTTAAGAAACATAAGACACCTCTTAGGCCTCAAACGGATTTTTGGGTACACATGCATCAAAAAGCACTTATGGGGCTTAATTTTTCAATGGTACTCAAAATCAGGGCTTCAATTTTGAGACCCAATAGTGGCTCTATCTAGGGATGCATTTCCCTTATGGGCATGCCAAGGATTTAGATCTTTGGAAGAAGCAAACTACACATTTGAAAACAAAAACTTCTCTCTTCAATAGCTTTATTGAAAACAAAGAAACCTACTCCTACTATGTACAAATGATGACCCCAGGCCACCAAATTTCAACAAAACTTATTATCTCTTTCATAAATCTGATTTTCATCTAAAAATTCATGAGGTAAGCTAGAAATATTTCTTCTATCGGTTTCACCAATCAGATTAGATTCATGAATCAACTCATTTGGCAAAATGAAATTCACACCTTCATTCTCATAACGCATACATAAATCAGCATTAACTTCTATATCATGCTCACTATGAGAAAACAAATCAGCATGCTCATGTAAACTATAATCATTCTGAAAATTGTCATCCACATATGACTACTGCATGCTATTAAATGGAAACACAAATGATTCATATTCTACTTTGTTCAACAAGTTGCAAGTGTCAAGATTTTGCAACTCACATTATGTAACTGGGTATGAAAAGTTTCTAAAATCTAATCGCTACCTACTTGCAGTCATGTCTTTCACTAAATTAGATCTACTTTTCACTGAAACCTCTTCAAACTCAAAAAATTGATTAGTCACCAAGCAAAAAAAAATATTCTGAAAGTGTTGATCTACACTATGCTGATCACAATCATTTTCTTCATCTAAGAAAATATTAGAATGAACCTTGAACTTATCTCTGCAAGAATTATTAGCACATAAAGAAAATTCATATTCAGGTTTACAACTTTTACTATTTTCCTCCTCATCACATGAAACATCAAAATAAATTTCAGAAAAATCAGCATGAAGAGAATCTAAAATAGTATCAAACTTCCCTTCACTAACATCCCCCACATCCAACAAGTCGTCATGTGCAAAGACATTTGAGGTACTATCATATACACCTCCAAAATCTGAGAAAGATTATTTGGATTCTATATCTCTTTCCACATCAAACTTTGGGGAAGTAACTTGACTGAATGAAGAAATATTATGATTGAAAATATGAGCATCCTTAGAAACACTTACATGCTTTTCAAAATCACAAGCCAACTAAGCTGAAATTTCATCAGGGCTCAAGAAGACTGCCTCCCAAATCTTCTCCCAACTATGTTTATCATTTGGATGACATGAAGAATTTACAATAGAAAAATCATTAGTATAACAGTCTGGAAAATTAGAACAATTACAACATTCATTCTCATCATGGCAAGAACTATCTCCATTGCTATTATATAATCCCTCAACATCATAATCACTATAACAAAGTTTATTTTCACTTTCATATCCATCTTCCTCATACTGATTATAATTACCTGATTCATTAACATTTAAATCCACCTCTTCACATTCTAAAGACAAATCATCTTTATATACAAATTCATTATATTCATTACTACTATGAATTTTATCATACACATTATTATCATTAGGAGATATATCTTGAACTCTTTAATTATCATTTTCCATCTACTCAATGAATCTCTCAATTTTCAAAAACCTTTGTAATCTTATAGGTGTTTGCCAAGTAACTAAATTAGGCACTAAAACATTAAGGAAAACATTAGGTAGAGAAGATTCCTTAGGTCTAGAATGAAAAGGCATCTTGCTGATTATCGATTTAATCTTTAGATAACATTGTTCAGCATTTAAACCTTGAGTACTTCCTACTTCAATTCCAATAACATTGAAAATCATTTTGTAGATTAGCTTATTTAACATAAAAATGTTGTTGGTCACAATCTCTAAACTTTTAGACCTTGGCAAACTAATCTCAGATTTGAAATCTAACTCCATCCTAAAATAAAATTTACATCTCTTTCTTTTAGTGCTGAAAATCACTGAATAGAGGCAACCATGTGTTGGTGTTTGAAACTACTGAGCAACAAAATGCTCAATACTAGAATGAAAATACTCACATAATCTAAAGATTAGTCAATTCCTATAATCAATGACACAAGTAGATCATTTGGATCCAACTACAACAAAACCAAGGATGGCTTTCTACTCTTTAGGCCCTGCTAAACCAAGGTAGGTATACCTAGGGATGATTCTATTTGCAAACTGTGGTATGAAATTATTTTTGTTTTGTTTTGATTCTCATCTTTTACCCTCAAGCACATACACAGTTTGCCAATTTTGTTTAAAAGCTCTCAAATATATATGCATCCCATATAAGAAGATATGGTCATAATTATTCTTCAGTTCACAAGCATTCCTAGAAATAGCAGCTATTTAGGACCAAGAAAACTAAATGTAAACAAGTGGTGACCAGCATTACAACCTTGAACAAAATAAAAAAAAGAATGACTCTGAATTTATAATTGTTTTGACATGTAGAAGCAAAATCTACTTTCAATCATCTCTTATTTATATGACCAGTACCTTTTCCATTGGGCAGAGAATAGGCTATTGGCAAGAGAACTAATTCAAATAACTTGTAAATAAATTAATCAATTGTAATCACCCATTTCCATTCTTAAGAAAATCCCTTTTATAAACTCACAAACCCCATTGGTTTACTGAAGCATTTCTATAATTCCTTGAATTAAAAGCAACAATGAAACCAACATACAATCCATACAAGTTGTGTTTAGTCAATTTAAACCTTATTTAAATGACTTCAAAGTAAACA
Organism: Cupressus sempervirens; assembly: GCA_028749045.1. Lineage (NCBI taxonomy): Eukaryota > Viridiplantae > Streptophyta > Pinopsida > Cupressales > Cupressaceae > Cupressus > Cupressus sempervirens. Next base: position 249,666,950 of record CM053783.1, read on the forward strand.
AACTCATAAAATGGAGATAGAAAATAGTGACACAAATTTATTGTAAATGCCCCTTTGTATTATCCTTTTGAATTTGACTAATACAATAACTAATAGAACTCAAAGAAAAGCCCCAGAGCATCTTGTTGATTCTATCATTCCAATATATCCTCAGGGACTACAATTGGAAGCAAACTCAAAACCAGACAACTACATGCTATTGGACCGACTGTCTGTACTTTTTTTGAGAAAAATAAAAAAATTATACAAGTTTTTCAAACAATCACATTGCCTTGAAAACTCATTTATAAAGGCATGAGTCACAACAAGAAAAGGGAAATTTTGATTGATAGGTGTCCTTCAAAGATTTTTACATACGCCTATCACAACAAGACAAAATTGTGAATAATAGAAAGACTACTACATTGAAAATTCTTTTGTGGGTCCACTTCTATTATTCCCTTTGGAAAGACAAAAATACTATGATCAGATTCCTTTAGCATTTTGGTTCCTTGGGATAGGTGGCTATCAAATATGACATATGAGTCATCTCCTGCTACCTGAGGATTATCTTTGTCTTTATCATCAATAGTAGAGGTGGCTTTGACTTTTGTACCTTCTTCTTCATCATCATTCTCCACCTCATCATCTCCTACTATCTGTTCTATAGACATAAAATTTTCATTCCACTCATTATAGGCAGTGTCCTCTGGCCAATCAAAATTTAGAACTTCTCTTTGTACAGCTACTAAAGAAATTGCAATTCCCTCTAAATCAACAAAATCTTTCCTAACAGTTTTTAGAACAACGACTACTAAAGAAATTGCAATTTCCCACAACAAGTGGCCCATCTCATTTATAACTTTATTTATTCTTTCACAAAAGACTTCATCCAGCTCCTTCTTACATTCTTCCTTTTCCTTTATTTTATCAATTTTTTTTAAAGCACAAGGGAATAAATCAATTTTTTTCGCAAAATACTTGGAAAAAAAATAGTTAATCTTTTCTTGGAAAGAATCTTGCTTATCATCAAAACCTTGGAACTTATTTAATAAATCAAAGATTTTTTCTATATGATGATATGTTAGTTGAATAATAGATATACACATAGCAGTGATATCTTCATTTCTCTCTATCCGTTTCTGTACAATGGGTCTGATTATAGCTTCATTTTGCTTCAATTCATCCCTAATAGTAGAAATCCTCGCTAATTGATCAAAAAATGTGGGCCATTCTATCTTGTCTATTAAATACAGGATACCCTACCTCAATTTTTCTTCATATTGATTATTAAGTTCTACATGCATTTCATATAACTTATTTTTCTCCTCTTCAAAATCCTCTATAGTATAGAACTAAGGCCTTTCTGGGGTATTAGGTATCTCAATAATCAATGTTGATTTAAAAGGCTCAACAGGTGGCCATGGGGGGTATACAATCCTAGGTTTACTGGTCTCTCCTAATTTTCTTTTCCCAAGAATCTTCTCCATTTGAGTTACTTTATTTTCTAATGATTGTATTTGCATACCCCTCTCCTCATATGCTTTCAAAACTTCTTCAAACCTAGCATTGAGTTTAGAAAATTTATCTTCCTCTTGGCCAGACACCATGCTACCAAATTTTAGCATCTCTAATGTCATCCCAATTATTTATTTACTACCTATCTCAGTAGCCTTGAACACTTTGAATGCACTAGTATGCTTTGTAGTGCAAATCTCATGCATTCTTGTATTGTTCCTTTTTCCCATGGACCATATAACAAGGCCTTGGTGGTCATCACTAAACTTGACTCCTCTATGAGCCTGTAGTATTTCTTCCACAGTCCTTAGATGCACATCCCTCTGTTTCCTTCCTAAATAAAAAATAATGGCATTTTCTATATCCCATTCTGGAAGAAGGAGGACTCCTAAATATTTAACTATCTACCTCTCAGCTTCAAGAGTAAATTGAGAAAAATCATTCAAAAATTTAGACTTCACCTCTTCCTTAATATCTGAAACGAGTTTTTCTGGATGTTCTACATTTATCTTCTCATAGATTTTCTTAAAATTTCTCACGTTTAATCTCCACAAAAATTGAGCAAAAACCCTAGATTTTACAAAATTCTCATCATTAATAAACCATTCAGAGGCTTGGGCAACTATCGGATCAATTTCCTTACCTTGGTAATCAACAACAATTAAATCCAAGGAAGGTATAGGAGGTTCTTGTGGTTCTCCAATCTCCAAATCTATGGAGGTAACAATTGCATCCCCTTCTCTACAAATTTGTCTAACTTGCTCCTTTAAATATGCTTCATCATCTATCTAGATTGGGGACTGGCTTGGAGATTATTGTTCTATTTGAGAAGAAGACCCCTACTCTAATTTTTGCCTTTTTGGAGCACTAGTTGTAGATGGACTTCTTGGTCTTGGCCTCTAATGAAGGGATGCCTGTTGCACACTTTGAACCCTCACATAACCTGCCCTTCTCTGCAAGGTATACTGGCCAGGAGCCACTATGTTTTTGCTAATTATCTTCCTTTGCACTTCTACAGCCTTGTCTAGATATGTCTCCACATATGTGGCTTTCATTTCATTCATAGTTTGGATGATCATGAAAAAATTATTCATTAATGCTTCCATTTTGGCTCCCCGATATTTTTTATCTTTCATTGGGTCATATTGGGGGTCAAAATCATTAATAAACTCTAGGGTATTGCTAAATACTATCCATTTTTCTTTTCTTAGTTCTTATTCTTGCAAAGTGAAAATATTTTTGATTATATCCTCTGGATAATAAACTTATTGTACCATGCAAGAAGCTTTCACCCTCTCTCTTAAGAGGTCATAGAATCCTTCAAGATCAATAAATCTGGCATAACACTTTGCCATGTTATATCTATCTAGAAATAAATTTAGGTGCTTCCACCCTTTCCTCACAAAGACAAAATCATGTACCACAGTATCAATTGGAAAAAAAGGTACCCTTCTTAGAAAATTTTCTCTCATCTATAGTGCCTATTTGCCATAGGAGCTCAGCTAACCCTATCTTTAAGGGCACATGAAAAGGCAACACATGTGGCTTCCCCAAAAAACCATATACTCTTATTATAGTTGAAACATTATAAGGGATTATATCCCCTCAATTATGACTAACCAATAGTCCTTATGCATGGTCCTTGGGTCTGACCAATTCTAAAATTGCTTGTGGAATTCTAGAGCTATCCCCTTTCAAAAGCAACCTAAGCTTTGATGCAAAGTATCTATCAAATCTCACATAATTGGCATCTGTAGCTTCTGAAGTCATATCTATACTCCACAGCTACACTTGATTTTTCTCTCCATCCCTAGTCGTTTCTAGCTCCATACCCTTGGAGAAGAACATAAATCCCTTGTACAAGCATACATGCATAAGCAATGAATACCAGCATAATGGTTTGTCCACTTTTCTTCGTGCTATTCCCACCAGAGCATTGTGAATTTCTTTCGCAAGAAAAGTAGGAAAATCTAGAATAGTGCTCATCTCAAATTGAAGAATTTGAGCCATGATACAGACAATAGAGCCTAGGATTTGATCAGCTTCATCCATCACAAAAATCTTGCAAAGAGAAAAATATAATGCTTGAGCTCTAAGGTTGAAATGCCTTCTTAGCAATGGCTCTGGGGTACTAGCTGTAATCACAGGAAAAGTGCCAATTTTAGCAACATACTCTTGTAGTGGCCCTATTCCTAGGTAAATCCTTTGTGCATCATACCTTGCTTGAAGTTCATCCATGTCAATAGTTTCATGCATAGCATTTTTAGGATTGAGGTTGAAAACCTCACTAATTAATTCAGGGCAAACCCTAAAAAGATTCACTCCAGCATGGTTCTTTACCTAGCCTATAATCAAATCATATTTCTTGGCCAAATCCATCAACAAATCACTATCAAAGAAAACTATGGGGACTATTAATTTACCAATGTCAAACTCTGATACATTGCTCAAAGGAGTGTCTAGTTTTTTCTCTGAAAACCATTTCTTAAACAACTCCAAACCCCCCATGGAAACCTGGGCATCTCTTACCCAATTTTCTTTGTCATAAAACCCTTCTAATACAGCTACTTTAGGGTGTTTTGGAATGAGTTCCCTCCCCTTAGTTATTTCATGTACCGATAAGGGTAATTGTTCCAAAAAATCATCGTGCACAGAACATTTCAAATAATTTGCTTGTCCAGTGAACTCTTTTCAGGGAGGCATTTTGAATAAAACCCTAGAAATTTTATAACAATAGATACTTGAATTTTTTAAAGAGTCACAGAGTACATACCTGCTAAAATTTTCAATTCTACGTTGTGTGATTTCTTCTACAATTTTACTAGGTCGCTAGATAAAATTCCTATGCCCTGGCTCTGGAAATTTTGTATGCCCTGATGTTCTTTATGTGCTTTGGTGATTAATTAATGGTGAGATCCTAAGTTCTTTTCATGCATTGAAATTGTACAAATGAAATCTGAACCATACTTACTCTTAATAACCGTTACCTCCAAATTGCAACCAAATTTGAATCCTATCCATAGATTTTCACTAGATCGAACAGTTTTGATTTGAAAGGCAACAAGCTTTATGGCTTTAAAAATAAGGCCACATGTTATAATACGGCTTACCCTCATTTCTTAAATTTCTTGCACCTTAGAATTGTGGGGAAGCACTGCTCATTGATCAAGACGAGATCAATGATCATATTATTTTATTATTTAAAGAAAGTCCAGTCAGCTATAATAACCAATAGGAAGCCTTTATATGAGTTTAAACGTCCTAACAACTTCCACACCAGCGGGTCCCATATCTTCTTCTGAGTGAGTAGGTGCTTGAAATCGTTCTTTCCATGTGTCAAGTTGGTGCATTCCTTTTTTCCTTATTTGATGAGCATTCTCAAATTGTGGGCTTGCGCTAGTCGTCGATCTTCGAAAGATCAACAGTGGCAATGCTGGAATTTTGTAAACCTTACAAGATGGGAAAAGTGATGTTACCAAGGACATGTGTCTGCAAGGCACATACCCACTTTATTTTAACTTCACTCAAGTTCTTTATGCGGCAAAGCTTCCTTTGTTGATCAAGATAAAATCAACGGTGTGAAAAATTTGGCACTTTATGATCACATCATCCACTTGGACCAATGAAATGACTCTTCTCAACCCTTGTGCTCTAACCCACTTGAATACTACATTAATTTCTAAGGTTTTCAAGCCCATAGCATAAGTACTTTCAGCTAAGCACAAGTGGCAGACCACATGGTGTGACTTAGTGTTCTTCCATAATTTGGCCCTATTGTGACACGCATCACAAAGGTGCATATCCGCATTCCTTATTGAACTAGTAGCTTCATAATGTGGGATTGCACTAACCCTTTATCTTTGAAAGATCTATGGCTGATAAGGCTTCACTTCCATTTGACAGAAAAACTTCTTACATCTGGCATTACATATCAATGATCGATTTACAATGTGGCACACTGTAGCATATAGTTAGAGATTCTCGACCCCACTTTTCCATATGTCAAAAAATTGCTTGCCCACATTAATTATCTCTTGTGCAGCTTCAAAATGTGGGCATGTGCTAGCCTTTGATCTTTGACAGATCAATAGTTATAGAATTAGGTGTCTTAATTACCACGTTGGCTAAAGTGACAAATAAAATATTTCCATACATTCCAACTCATCTGACACTTGCCACAGAAGACATCTCAGTCATCGCCCTTGGGAATGACAGGCCCATGTTGTTAGACTATGCCACTTGTCCCATTGATGCTTCCCCACATTATTTAATTCGTGAGCATCTCCTTCTTGTGGGAAAGTGCTTGCCCTTGATTTAAATGAAATCAATGGTTGATGCTTCTTTCTGATAAAGGCATATCTTTGTTAGTAACTCAACCAATGACATTGCAGGAAATTTAGAATGTGTACAAAAAGTACTGACAAACCTACAAAAGTTTTTGACAACTTATGACTCCCCACAAATTTTATGATTCGTTGAAACTTAAAAAGGCAAGGGCTACATGTCACCAAGTCGCATGCCTGCATTATTTAAAAACCTTGCATCTCAAAATTGTAGGAATGTGATACCCATTGATCTAAACAAGGTCAACGATTATAAAACTTTGTATCATCAGAGCTATTTCTTAATAGAATGATCAAGCAATTTGTAGGCCAAGTAGGACCATGTAAGGTTTAGACAAAATTATAATGAATTCATGCTTGCACAAGCCCTTCCTTGGGGTAAAAGTAATAAACCTTAAGAGCATTTTTTTGAAAAAAATTATTTTTGAGGGTTTTCAAGGCTAAGGTAAACTTTAATAAGGCATTTAGGGTCTTTCAACGGATTGCTCTAATGACCAACTTTGAGAAACTGATAAAATCTCAACAACACAGAGATCACAAGATGAACTAGGGTAATCTAAGAAATTTAATAAATACAAGCAAACCCTAAATGCAAAATAATGTCCACAAATGAATTTTCACTAATTTTTTTAAAATTTTCTCTGTACTATGAAAAATCAGACCAACAGTGGCTCTGTCTGGGGATGATAGACTACTTGAATCTATGCAAGAGTTTAGAATCTTTGGGAGACTAGACCACATATCTGCCTTTATATGACAACTTCTTCAAGGAGCACAAAACAACACATAGAAACAAGAAACCAAACTGTACAGGGATATTTACAAGATTTTACAACAAAAAAAAAATGTATAAGGACACAAGGGAACCTAAACTACTTTTCATGGAAAATAGATACTTTAGGAAAAGTACCTTTTCAAGAATTGTCCATGAACTTGCAATTCAAGAATATTTCTAGTTAATTCCTTCAAAAAATATGAATCTTCTCTGTTTGTATCACAAATGTTATATGGGCCAAGCCAAATTGGGTCAAATTTACCATGCTTTCCTTTATCTTCCACACTAGCATTCCACATCAATACCATGTCACCTATTTCAAATTTTCTCTTAGTGGCCTTTTTGTCATATAAGTGCTTCATTTGTGATTGTAATTTAGCATTTTGAACAAAAGACTCTCTCCTTGTTTCTTCTAATTGTAAGATATCATCCATTCTAAGTTGCATCTCATCAATGATATCATCCTCATATAGTTGAACAAATGTATACATCTCCTTCAAGCTATTTTGTGGGAGTCTAGCTTGTATATCATAGACCAAATCAAATGGGGCACATCCAATAGCCTTTTTCACAGTAACTATGTTAGCCCATAGGGCTAATGGAAACTTTGAGTCCCAAGCCTTCTTGTTTTCCCCCAAAATCCTCTTGATGATTTTCAATATACTCTTATTACTAGATTCAGCCTGACCATTACCCTAAGGGTGGTAGGGTAATGATGTGTATTCTGTAATGCCATACTTGTTAAAAAAATCTTTATATTCCTTTGATTTGAAACACATGGCATTATCACTTACAATCTTTTGAGGACATCCAAATCTAATTATAATATTATTCAAGATGAAATTAATCACCACCTTACTTGTTGCATTCCTAGTAGGCATTGCCTCTACCCACTTGGTGAAATAATTAGTAGCTACCAAGATCCAAGAATGACCTCCACTGGACTTGTTTGTGATTCCACCTATAAAATCAATTCCCTATTGTTGGAAGGGTGCTTGCACCTCAACGGGTCTTAAGGGTAGATTTCCAGAAAACTTCAACTTCCCACTGAATCTTTGACAAGTATCACATAATTTCACAAAGTTATGAGCATCTTTAAAAAGTGTTGGCCACCAAAACCTAGCCCTTAGGATCTTATGAGCAATAGTTTTAGCCATAGAGTGACCACCACATGCACCTTCATTTATATCTTTCAAAATTCTTTTAGACTCAATTTCATCCACACATTTTAAGAGGACTCCTTCTATGCTCCTCCACCACAACTATCCTTGGACTATAACATATCTTATAGCATGCAACTTAAGGGATCTCTTTTGATTATTAGTTAACTCTAATGGAGATAGTTTGCAAATAATAGATTACATCCTTGTACCAATCAAAGGTGTCCATATCACAGAGGTCTTCTCTATAATTATCATTCAATTGATTAATTTGGTTTGCCTCTAGATTTGCTTCTGTCATCAACTTGGCCAAACCTTGAGCTCTGACCAATTTAGTAATCTGGATGTCAATATTTAACTCTTGTATTCTATTGATCCACCTACACCTCCTGCCAGATACCTCTTGTTGTGAGAAAATGTCTTTCACAGCAGTAGTAGGGACAAAAGCAATAATTGTAGCTCACATTAAGTAACATCTAAAGGCCTTCACTCCTTTGACCAATGCATATGTTTATTTTTCATTAATATCATACTTTAGCTCAACTACTTGCAATGACTTACTAAAGAATGCAATCGATTTTTCATAACCCTGCTCATTTCTTTGTAACAATACTACAGCAACAGTGTGAAAAGAGGAAAAAGAAAAAATATTCATTGGTTTGTCATAATCTGGTGCTCATAGAAGAAGAATATCCTTGATAGATTGCTTAATTTTATTGAATGCAGTACTAGGCTTACCATCCCATTTTATCTTAGACACTTTCTTCAACATCCTTGAAATAGGCCTGCTAACCTCTGCAAAATTAGTTAGAAATCTTCTAAGAAAATTTATTTGGCCAAATAATGATTGAATACCTTTAACACTCTTGGGTTTCTGTATCTTATCTATGGCTTCTACCCTTTTAGGGTCAATCCTAACTCCATGTTTACCAAGTGTCCCAATAATCTTCCTTCAGTTACACCAAAATGACACTTTCTGGGGTTTAAAGAAATACCATATTTGAGAGCCCTAATGAATACCTTCTCCAAATGTGTGCATTCTCATCTTTTGAGTAGGTAGTTAAATCATCTTGATTCATAGCCACAAATTTTTCAATAATGTCAACAAATGCCTCATCCATTGCATGCTGAAAAGTAGCCCCAATATTAGTAAGCCCAAAAGGCATCCTAACATATACATAAGTCTCGCATGGAGTAGTGAAAGTAGTCTTATATTGTTCCGATTCTTTGACAACCACCTAATTATAACCTAAGAATCCATCCATCATAGACATGAGTTCTGAACCAGTAACCTTTTGTAACATAGCCTCCATGTTTGGCAAACCATAAGTATCTTTTAATGAAGATATATTTAAATTTCTAAAATCAACACATAACCTTATATCTCCATTTTTATTTCTAACAGGGACCAAGTTGGACACCCAAAAAGAATGTCTAATAGGTTTTATAATCCTAGCATCCCTTAATTTGATTAATTCTTCTTGCATGTTAGGGGCCAAGGTTGGATTTATTGGTCTTTATTTTTGCCTAAAAGGCTTTGCATCTGGCTTTAAATGAATCTCATGCTGGAATAGATCCTCTCTGTAATCCTTTAGATCATCATATGACCAGGAAAATACATGCCTATATTTCCTTAGCAAATCTATCAAATTTTGCCTAATTTAAGCAGACAATTTTCTACCAATATACACTCTCCTAGGTGTTTCCTTAGTTCCTAGATTCACTTCCTCTAAATCTTTGGCATCATATTTACCAATATCAATTTGTGATCTATCCTGATTGTCACAAATAGTCTCTAAGGCTACCAAACCCTTTGGGATCTTATTAGTCTTTAATTGCACAACTTCTTTCCCAGAAATAGTGTCTTTTCCATTTATATTCTCCACATAAGCTGCACAATCAATTTCTTGTCCTTACAACATATTTTCACAGTTTAGAAATCTCAAAATGTCCTTTTCATCCTCAAATACTTGCCAATTTTGGACATTGTCAAGAAGAGAAGGCCTGATCTGAGTTTGAATTGTAGATATACCAGAAAATGTAATATCATCAAGTTTTACTGCGATATTTGCTAGCAAATCTGCCATCTTATTGTTAGATCTATCCTTCCAAATTATCCCAAATGCATCAAAGCACTCAATCATGTCCCATACTGCGTTTCTATACTATTTTAACCTTTTATTCTTTGACACATGAACATTTCTCACCTAGGATACAACTAACTCAGAATCCCCTATTACATGTATACATTTTATCCCATGCTTATGAGCTAGTCTAAGTCCTAACAATAAAGCCTCATATTCTACTATGTTATTAGTACAGGGGAAGTTCAATGTGAAAGAAAATTTGTAAGTTACCTCAGTAGGATAAATTAATAAAATACATGCACCTACTCCTTCTTTGCAATAAGCACCATCAAAGAACATGGCCAATAAGTCACCTTTATCTGTTTGTGTATCAACTTCCATTTCTATCTGAGAATTTTGCTTGCTTTTCTTCAGAGTTAGGACCTCGGCTCTAAATGAATTGACATTTGTATCCACAAAATTTTTCATATCATCCTTAGCTTCTTCTACTATCATATATATGTTTTTTGGCTCTTTATTGATCTTTACAAAATTTCCATCAATAATAAAAGTAGAAAATGATAGGTCACACTATAAACTTCCTCCCATGGTAGCACTCCATTTTCTAGATAATAACATACCATATTGAGGTGGTATGTCAACAACCAATATGCTTATAGTGAGTTCTTTATTTGGATAGGTTGTCAATCTATAGGGCAAGACTGCAACTTCCCTTTTATCCATAGCACAACATCTTCCTTGAGTAGTGTCAACCTTTAGACCTAATTCTTTCATTATCTCAAAAGGCATAATAGTACTAGAAGCACCAGGATCAATCATACAATTCTTTAATGTCTTACCATTCAATAAGATACTTAAGAAAAATGGCTCAACATTTCCCAAGCATTCATTCATAGAGTTATCCAAAAACATCTGAGGAATCTGAGACACAACCACTTCAGTCTCTTGTTCCTTCACCTTTTCCTTTTTCACTTCTTTAGGAACATGATTTTCATTACATTCTTGGCTTACCTTTACATCAATATTTCCCAACCATGCTATGGCTTTATCTCAGTGCTCTAGGATTCTCATTAACTTAGATAGAGGAACCTTAATATTAATCTGAGACAAAATAGCAAACATATCTATAGAAGAATCAAAAAGTTTATCATTATTCACATTCCCTTTCTCATCATGCTTACCCAAAGTGTTTAAGGCATTATGATGACACTTATCTTGATTTATGACATTCTGTGGTATCTTCCCATTTCTTCTCTTGGAGACATTATTTGAGAGCTCTATATCCTTAGGGTCGCCCCCTTTCTTTGGTTCCCATTTTTTATTTGCAAATTTAACCTTCACAGTATGGGACTCTTTAGGTCTTACAGTTTCCCCTTTCTTATGGTTGGTTCCTTTTATGAAAATACTAGCTACCTTATTACTCTCATTTCCTTGAACCATGCTTCTAGTCTGAACTTGAGCTACCATATTAGCAGTAATTTGGTCAATCTCTTCTCTAGAGGGTTTTTTCAGGGTCACTTCTTCCTTTGAACCTACCATGTTACACACATTATCCTCAACATCACTTTCATCAGAAAATACTTGTTTTTGATTGACATTCTAAAACCATCTCTGATCATTTACATCTCTGCCATAACCTTCATTGTTAGAATAATGTGAATCAAACATGTTACATCCTACATCATCATTAGTTTCCTCCTATTCTCACAATTTTTCCACTACATTCTGATTCACTGGACATGATAGTGATACTACATAGGATTTAGGAGAATGAGGTAACTGAAATGCAAAACACCAAATAGGCTCAGCAATAAACTCAGGGTCATCTACCAAATTAACAATTTTTTTTGATAAAGGATCAAGGGTCACTTTATTGATGTTGTTCTTAGGAGGGGGAACGCTAGACTAACCATCCTTTCAAGTAGTATTGTAGGGGAAATTCCACAATCTATTATGTTTATTGAAGTTAGATTGATAAGGGATCCTATTGTTAGTGGGATTCCTATCATTTTTTACTTGAGGAAGATTTAAACTTTTTATGGCATTGAGAACTTGAGTTATGTCACTAAGCTCATCTTTCTTCCCACCCACAACTTTATGGTCCTCTCTCCTATTTCCCTTATTACCAAACAATCTAGGGTCATCCCTTTTACTTTCTAATCTGCCTAAAATTCTTAGATTATTTTCAATATTAATAGCAATTCTAAAGGCCTCCCTTAAAGTTCTAGGCTCCTTGCCCCTAAGTTGATATGCTATTTTACCATTGAAAGCATTCAAATAAGTGATCAGGCATACCTTGTCATCAACTTGCATGGCTTGCATTAGCTTATACATCCTTTTTTGGAACCTATTGTTGAACTCAGTGACAAATTCATTTGGCAATCTCTTAACGTTATTAAATTTAGTTAGAATGTAACTCTAATTTAACTTGTCACCATATTGTTCCTTGAAACAATATTCAATATCCTTCCAATCCATAATAGACAATTCAAGAAGTCTTTTAAACCATTCCCTAGCATCTTCAGTAAGTGACTGAACAAACAACTTCATTATAACATCTTCTGCTTCAACCTCATAGTCACTCATCATATCTAGAAAACTTCTTAAGTGATCTTCACAGGTAATAGCATTATTTCCAGCAAATTTAGGCAATATTTTTCTCATCTCTTGTGGGATAGGATTAGGAAAACTAGGAATTCCATCAAAACATATTTTCCTATACCCTTCTAAATAGACAAGTCTTCTTTGCAAATCAATCCTAGGATGGTAGGGAACATTTCTTTTGACATTATCATTAGCCTTGCTAGTACTAGCATCACCAAGAGGCTTATTCAAATCTACCTTTTGTGAAAAAGAAGATAAAAAAGGAAAAGGTACCTTAGTGGTATCTTGATCTACCTTATCATAACCACCATCTACATTACCCCTAGGCATAGTTGTAGATTGCTTCTTACCAATTTCTAGGAACTTGATCTTAGTATTCATCTCAACTATAGCAGCCTCATTTTTTGCAATCTCCAATTTCTTAGCCAAAGAATATCTCTCTTTTCTTTTCCTTTCTAGCTCAATATCTAAAGGTGACATAAAATCATAAATTTGGACAACTTGTACTGGTTCATTGATCCTAATACCAACTTCCTTCTATTTTCCTTTATCTTGAAAATCAACAGCATGTCTTATATCTCTCCTAGCTTCTAGAGCCTTATAACTCTTGATCTGTTGTATTATAGGACCCTCTTGGTTCATGTCTTAATTCTATAATAATTTTTTCTCTTGTAATTTAAGTCATTGAACTTGACCCATAATCTTAGGTTTCCTAGCACTAGCCGCTATCTCATTTTTCTTTTTTAAAGCATCAATTTACCTTAGTAATTCTTGTTTTTCTTCATAGTTCTTTGTAATCACTTCTTCTCTTACCTTCTAAATCCCCATATCAATAGCTTCTTTCTTAGCACACCTCTCTCTCAATATTTTCATCTCATTATGATAAAGAACAATAAATTCAAAACCAATCATTCTATCTTCATTAAAAAATTTAGGCTCCAAGTATTTGGGTCTCACCTTTTCAGCTGAATAGTCTAACATGAAAGGGTTCATACTACATTGGCATGTATTTGTGCTATTTCTATCACCTAAACCAAGTGCAAAGGGTTGTACAATCTTTTCCTAACATATCATTTTAGGAGTATTATAGAATTCATCATTGAACAACCCTGGGTGAGATCTAGGACCTTTTGAGAAATGTTCCTTATCAGCAACAAGATGATAAGGGTTGTCTTTCCTTATTATTTTCTCTTGAGAATAACTTCCTTTCTGTATTTGATCTCCTTTCACAGCCCAATTTTTCCTTCTCCTAAAAGGGAGATCAATTTGTAACTTGATTCTAGGATTTTGCTTCATATTTGCCCGTGTATTTTTCTTATTATTTGTCATCATTAAGAGAAAAAACTTGCAAGTATTGACACTGGTTAAACCTTTTGAGTTGCCACCCACTTTTATTTGAATGGGAAAATCATTGGATATAATGAAAAATTCTTAGCTAATAGGTTTCAGAAAAATGTGCACAATTTCTAAATCCATGGGTAAATTCAAAATGAAACACTTACCTTAGACTCTTCTAAAGGGAGACACAGATCCTAAATGACACACTTAGCGATGATAATACTAGCTCCCCAGTAGAGTTTCCATGTTCTTAGTGTTTGAAACTACTGAGCAACAAAATGCTCAATACCAGAATGAAAATACTCACATAATCTAAAGATTAGCCAATTCCTATAATCAATGACACAAGTAGATCATCTGGAACCAACTGCAATGAAACCAAGGATGGTTTCCTACTCTTTAGGTCTTGCTAAACCAAGGCGGGTATGCCTAGGGATGATTCTATTTGCAAACTATAGTATGACATTATTTTAGTTTCATTCTAATTCTCATCTTTTACCCTCAGGCACATACACAGTTTTCCAATTTTCTTTAAAAGCTCTCAAATATATATGCATCCCATATAAGTAGATATGGTCATAATTCTTCTTGAGTTCACAAGCATTCCTGGAAATAGTGGCTATTTAGGACCCAAAAAATTGAATGTAAACAAGTGGTGACCAGCATTACAACCTTGAAAAAAATAGGAAAAAGAATGACTCTGAATTTATAATTGTTTTGACATGTAGAAGAAGAATCTACTTTCAATCATCTTTTATTTATATGACCAGTACCTTTTCCATTGGGTAGAGAATAGACTATTGGCAGGAGATCTGATTCAAATAACTTGTAAATGAATTAATCAATTGTAATCACCCATTTCCATTCTTAAGAAAATCCCTTTTATAAACTCACAAACCCCACTGGTTTACTAAATCATTTCTATAATTCCTTGAATTAAAAGCAACAATGAAACCAGCATGAAATCCATACAGGTTGCGTTCAGCAAATTTAAACCTTATTTAAATGACTACAAAGTAAACAAACTCATAAAATGGAGAGAGAAAATAGTGACACAAATATATTGTAAATGCCCCTTTGTATTATCCTTTTGAATTTGACTAATACAATAACCAATAGAACTCAAAGAAAAGCCCCAAAACATCTTGCTAATTCTATCATTCCAATATATCCTCAGGGACTACAATTGGAAGCAAACTCAAAACTAGACAACTACATGCTATTGGACTAACTGTTTGTACTTTTTTTGAGAAAAAACAAAAATTATACAAGTTTTTCGAACCATCACATTACTTTGAAAACTCATTTATATAGGCATGAGTTGCAACAAGTAAAGGGAAAATTTGATTGACAGGTCTCCTTCAAAGATTTTTACATACACCTATCACAACAAGACAAAACTATGAATAACAGAAAGACTGGTACACTAAAAATCATTTTGTGGGTTCGCTTCTGTTATTCCCTTTGGAAAGACAAAAATACTATGATCGGATTCCTTTAGCATTCTGGTTCCTTGGGATAGGTGGCTATCAAATGTGACAGTGATGAGTCATCTACTACTACCTAAGGATTCTCTTTGTCTTTATCATCAATGGTAGAAGTGGCTTCTACTTTTTTACCTTCTTCTTCATCATCATCCTCCACCTCATCATCTCCTACTATCTGTTCTATAGACATAAACTTTTCCTTCCACTCATTTATGTAGTGTCCTCTAGCCAATCAAAATTTAGAACTTCTCTTTGTACAGCTACTAAAGAAATTGCAATTCCCTCTAAATCAACAAAATCTTTCCTGATAGTAGTATAGAACAACTGTATTTTAACCAAGTCCTCATTTTTCATTGCCCACAACAAGTGGCCCATCTCATTTATAACTTTATTTATTCTTTCACAAAAGACTTCATCCAGCTCCTTCCATTCTTCCTTTTCCTCTATTTTGTCAATTTTTTATAAAGCACAAGGGAATAAATCAATTTT
Source organism: Cupressus sempervirens (assembly GCA_028749045.1). Lineage (NCBI taxonomy): Eukaryota > Viridiplantae > Streptophyta > Pinopsida > Cupressales > Cupressaceae > Cupressus > Cupressus sempervirens. The sequence continues at coordinate 249,682,730 of CM053783.1, forward strand.
TTCTTCAAAATACTTGGAAAAACAAATAGTTAATCTTTTTTGGAAATAATCTTGCTTATCATCAAAACCTTGCAACTTATTTAATAAATCGAATATTTTTTCTATCTGATGATATGTTAGCTGAATAATAGATATACACATAGCAGTGATATCTTCATTTCTCTCTATCCATTTCTATACAATGGGTCTAAATATAGCTTCATTTTTCTTCAATTCATCCCTGATAGCTGAAATCCTCGCTAATTGATCAAAAAATGTGGGCCATTCTATCATGTCTATTAAATACATGATACCCTACCTCAATATTTCTTCATATTGATTATTAAGTTATACATGCATTGCATATAACTTATTTTTCTCATCTTCAAAATCCTCTGTAGTATAAAATTGAGGCCTTTCTAGCGTATCAGGTATCTCAATAATTGGTGTTGATTTAAAAGGCTGAACAGGTGGTTGTGGGGGGTATGCAATCCTGGGTTTACTGGTCTCTCCTAATTTTATTTTCCCAAAAATCTTCTCCATTTGAGTTACTTTATTTTCTAATGATTGTATTTGCATACCCCTCTCCTCATATTCTTTCAAAACTTCTTCAAACCTAGCATCCAGTTGGGCAAATTTATCTTTCTCTTGGCCAAACACCATGCTACCAAATTTTAGCATCTCTGATGCCATCCCAATTATTTGTTTACTACCTATCTCAGTAGCCCTGAACACTATCAATGCACTAGTATGCTCTGTAGTGGAAATCTCATGCATTCCAGTATTGTCCTATTTTTCCATGGACCATATAACAAGGGCTTAGTGGTCATCACTAAACTTGACTCCTCTTTGAGCTTGTAGTATTTCTTCCACAGTCCTTAGTTGAACATCCCTTTGTTTTCTTACTGAATCAAAAATAATGGCATTTGTTCTTTCCCATTCTAACAGAAGGAGGACTCCTAACTGTTTAACTATCTACCTCCCAGCTTCAAGAGTAAATTGAGCAAAATCATTCAAAAATTTAGACTTCACCTCTTCCTTAATATCTGAATCAGATTTTTCCAGTTTTTCTGCCTTTATCTTCTCACAAGTTTTCTTGAAATTTCCCATGTTTAATCTCCACAAAAATTGAGCAAAAGCCCTAGATTTTACAAAATTCCCATCATTAATAAACCTTTCAGAGGCTTGGGAAACTATTGGATCAATTTCCTTACCTTTGTAATCAGCAATAGTTAAATCCAAGGAAGGTATAGGAGGTTCTTGTAGTTCTCCAATATCAAAATTTGTGGAGGTAAAAATTACATCCCCTTCCTCACCAATTTGTCTAAGCTGCTCATTTAAAGATGCTTCATCATCTATTTGGATTGGGACTGGCTTGGGGAGTATTGTTCTATTCAAGAAGAAGAAGACCCCTGCTCTAATTTTTTCCTTTTTGGAGCGCTGGCTGCAAATGGACTTCCTAGTCTTGGCCTTTGATGAAGGGGTTCCTGTTGCACACTTTGAACCCTCACATAACCTACCCTTCTCTCCAAGGTATACTTTCTAGGAGCCACTATATTTTTGTTGCTTATCTTCCTTTGCCCTTCTGCAGCCTTGTCTAGATATGTCTCAACATATGTGGCTTTCTTTTCATTCATAGTTTGGATGATCACAACAAAATTATTCATTAATGCTTTCATTTTGGTCCCCAATATTTTTAATCTTTCAATGGGTCATACTGGGGGTGAAAAGCATTAATAAACTCTAGGCACTTGCTGAATACTATCCATTTTTCTTTTCTTAGTTCTCGTTCTTGCAAAGTGAAAATATTTCTGACTGTATCCTCTAGATGATAAACTTGTTGTACCATGTGAGAAGCTTTCACCCTCTCTCTTAAGAGGTCATATAATCCTTCAAGATCAATAAATCTGGTATGAGACTCCTACCATGTTATATCTATCTAGAAACAAATTCAGGTGCTTCCACCCTTTCCTCACAAAGACAAAATCATGTACCATAGCAACAATTGGAAAAAAGGTACCCTTCTTAGACAATTCCCTCTCATCTATACTGCTTATTTGCCATAGGAGCTTAGTTATCCCTATCTTCAAGGGTACATGAAAAGGAAATACATGTGGCTTCCCCAAAAAACCATATACTCTTATTATAGTTGAAACATTATAAGGGATTATATCCCCCCAATTATGACTAACCAATAGTCCTTGTGCATGGTCCTTGGATCTAACCAATTCTAACAATGCTTGTGGAATTTTGGGGTTGTCCCCTTTCAAAAGAAACCTAAACTTTGATGCAAAGTATCTATCAAATCTCACATAACTAGCATCTATAGCTTCTGAAGTCATATCTACACTCCATAGCTGCATTAGATTCCTCTCTCCATCCCTAGTCGTTTCTAGCTCCATACCCTTGGAGAAGAAGTCAAATCCCTTGTACAAGCATACATTCATAAGAAATGAATACCAATAGAAACGTTTGTCCACTTTTCCCCATGCTATCCCCACCAGAGTGAATTTCTTTCACAAGAAAAGTAGCAAAATCTAGAATAGTGCTCATCCCAAATTGAAGAGTTTGAGACATGATAAGGACAATAGAGCCTGGGATTGGATCAGCCTCATCCATCCCAAGAATATTCCAAAGAGAAAAATATAATGCTTGAGCTCTAAGGTTGAAATGCCTTCTTAGCAATGGCTCTAGGGTACTAGCTATAATCACAGGCAAAGTGCCAATTTTAGCAATATGCTCTTGCAGTGGCCCTATTCTTAGGTAAATATTTTGTGCATCATACCTTGTTTAAAGGTCATCTATGTCAATATATTCATGGACAACATGGTTAGGATTGAGGTTGAAAACCTCACTAATTAATTCAAGGAAAACCCTAAAAAGATTCACTCCAGCATGGTTCTTTACCCACCCTATAATTGGATCATATTTCTTGGCCAAATCCATCAACAAGTCACTATCAAAGAAAATTGTGGGGACTATTAATTTACCAATGTCAAACTCCCATACATTGCTCATAGGAGTGTCTAGTTTTCACTTTGAAAACCATTTCTTTAACAACTCCAAACCCCCCATGGAAACCTAGGCATCTCTTACCCAATTTTCTTTGTCACAAAAACCCTCTAATACAGCTACTCTAGGGTGTTTCAAAATGAGTTCACTCCCCTTAGTTATTTCATGTACCGATAAGGGGAATTGTTCTAAAAAATCATCATGCATAGAATGATTCAAATAATCTGTTTGTTGAGGGAACTCTTTTTAGGGAGGCATTTTCAATAAAACCCTAGAAATTTTATAATAGCAGATACTTGAATTTTTTAAAGACTCACACAGTACTTAATTGCTAAAATTTGAAATTCTACATTGTGTGATTTCTTCTGCAATTTTACTAGATCGCTAGTTAAAATTCTCGTGCCCTGGCTCTAAAAATTTTGTATGCCTTGATGTTCTTTCTATGCTTTGGTGATTCATTAATGGTGAGATCGTGAGTTCTTTTCATGCATTAAAATCAGATGAATGAAATCTGAACCATACTTACTCTCAGTAACCATTACCTCCAAATTGCAACCAAATTTGAATCCTATCCGTAAATTTTCACCAGATCAGACAGCTTTAATTTTAAAGGTAACAATCTTTATGGCTTTAAAAACAAGGCCATGTGTCACTAAACGGCTTACCCACATTTCTTAAATTTCTTGCACCTTAGAATTATGCGGAAGCACTACCCATTGATCAAGATGAGATTAATGATTAGATTAGTTTATTATTTAAACAAAGTCCAGTCAGCTATACTAACCAATAGGAAGCCTTTATATGAGTTTGTGCCTCTTGACAACTTTCATGCCAGTGGGTTCCATATATTCTTCTGAGTGAGCAAGTGTTTGATGTCATTCTTTCCACATGTCAAGCTGGCGCATTCCTTTTTTCCTTATTTGATGAGCATCCTCAAATTGCGGGCTTGCACCAATCGTCGATTTTTGAAAGATCAATGGTGGTAATGCTAAAATTTTGTAAACCTTACAAGATGGGAAAAGTGACGTTACCAAGGACACATGTCTGCAAGGAACATAGCTGCTTTGTTTTAACTTTACTCAAGTTCTTAATTCAGGAAAGTACCCTTCGTTGATCAAGATATGATCAACGGTGTGAAAAATTTTGCACTTTATGATTGCACCATCCACTTGGACCAATGAAATGACTCTTCTCAACCATTGTGCTCTGACCCACATGACTTTTGCATTAATTTATGAGGTTTTCGTGCCCATAGCATAAGTACTTCTAGCTAAGCACAAGTGGCAGACCACATGGCTTGACTTACTGTTCTTCAATAATTTGGCCCCATTGTGACATGCGTCGCAAAGGTGCATACCTGCATTTCTTATTGAACTTGTAGCTTCATAATGTGGGATTGCACTAACCCTTGATCTTTGAAAGATCTATGGTTGATAAGGCTTCACTTCCATTTGGCAGACAAACTTCTTCAGTGGCACATTTGGCATTACATATCAATGATCGATTTACAGTGTGGCATATCACAGCATATAGTTAGAGATTTTGGACCCCACCTTGCCATATGTCAAAAAAACACTTGCCTAGATTATTTATCTCTTCTGTAGCTTCAAAATGCAGGCATGATCTAGCCTTTTATCTTTTACAGATCAATAGTTATCAAATTAGGTGTCTTAAATACCATGTTGGCTGAAGTGATGAATAAAATATTTCAATCCATTCCAACTCATCTGACACTTGCCATGGAAGACATCTCAATCATCACCCTTTGGAATGGCGAGCCCATGTTGTTAGACTGAGCCACTTGTCCCATTGATGTTTCCCCACATTATTTAATTCATAAGCATCTCCTTCTTCTGCGAAAGCACTAGCCCTTGATTTAAATGAAATCAATATTTGATGCTTCTTGGTGATAAAGGCATATCTCTGTTAGTAACTCAACCAATGACATCATAGGAAATCCAGAAGGTACACGAAAAGTACTGACAAACCTGCAAAATTTATTGACATCTTATGACTCCCCACAAATGTTACGATTTGCTAAAACTTAAAAAGGCAAGGGCTACATGTCACCAAGTCGCATGTCCGCATTATTTAAAAACCTTGCATCTCAAAATTGTAAGAATGTGATACCCATTGATCTGAACAAGATCAACTATTATAAAAATTTGTATCATCAAAGGTATTTCTTAATAGAATGATCAAGCAATTTGGAGGCCAAGCGCGGCCACGTAAGTTTTAGACAAAATTATAATGAATTTATGCTTGTGCAAGCCCTTCCTTGGGGTTAAAGTAATAAACCTTAAGAGCATTTTTTTAAAAATAAATTCTGAGGGTTTTTAAGGCTAAGGTAAACTTTAATAAGGCATTTAGGGTTTTTCAATTGATTGCTCTGATGACCAACTTTGAGAAACTGATAAAATTTCAACAACACAGAGATCACGACATGAACTAGGGAAATCTAAGAAATTTAAGAAATACAATGAGCAAACCCTAAAATGCATAATAATGTCCACAAATGAATTTTCACTAATTTTTTCATAATTTTCTTTGTACTGTGAAAAATTAGACCAACACCATGTTTTTAACATTTGACTTCCATGAAAAGAAAACATGAAAACCAAAATACTTCAAGTGCTGATGCAAGATTTTGGTTTGCTTATTTGACATAGGTGCATACTAAAAATCCTTCACACCATTGATAAAAACTTTGTAGAGTTGCCACCTCCTTGCAAGAGGAATAAATAAATCACTGTTGTAATTTACTTTCAACACTTTATTTCTTATAACAATAGATTGCAACAACACTTCAAAACTTATCAAGAATTTAAACTTCCTTTTCAAGAGACTATCAAAAGCTTTAAATCTTCCCATATAGCTGAATGTCTTTCAAAATTTTGCAATGAAATCAACAAGGAACAAACTAGTATAGAGATTGAGAGTCACTACTCACACTTTGTGAAAAATAAAACATAATTTGGCACTTGACAAATCTAAATCAGACCTTCATATGTAGGAGAAAATATTTACAAAATTAGAAAAGGGAATACAAACTTATGGTCATTCTTGACTCTGATTTTACAATAGCACTTTTGAAAATAAAATCCGGCTGAATTGATTGAAGATGAACACTTGTAACAACACAATTACGCTCAACCTCAAAGTTACTACTGGAAATGGCTAAAAACTTACTGCGGTGCATGAATATTCAACAAAGAGATGGAAAACACTTCATGACCTTGCTGCTATAGCAAACTTTGCACATGCTTTTCATTTAATCTCTCTTTCAAATTCAATACTTCCTCAACAGAGTCACAATTTTCTTGGTGTTTTGAAACAAGCACGGTTCCAAATTACCCCAATGAGAACAAGATACATCTAGGGGTAGCTAAGTCCCATCTTCAACATACCATTTTAGACACTGGGCCAACTATAAGGCTAGATCCTTCTTCTACTTTAGGATCTGCAAAACCTAGGTGGGTGTACCACAAATTCAATGTATATGGTACCAATGCTAAAACGTATTCCTTAATCTAACAAAGTAGATAAAACCCTTAATCTCCTATACTTATGTAATAACAAAGATGTGCAATAGCAAATTGCAACTCTATAGAATTAATAAGCTGACTAAGGGCATCCTTTTCAACTCTTCAACATGAAAGGGAAGGACATTTGATTAATGATATTGATTTTAGAAAAACCCCAAATAAGCAATAGTAAGAACAAGTTGATCCTATAGCTGATCAGTTCCTTATCTATTGGGAAATTTCATGAACCAAATACATACATCTGTGATATCAAGGACATATTTCATACACCAAAATATTAGCTCTATCTAATCACTTTGTGAATTAGAGATCAGTGTTCATAAAGACCTCATTCTTATGAAGTATCCTTCTCAAAATAATAAACAATCCTGTCAAACACATCAAGCATTTACTTGGCCCTTTGTTCCAATCGCAAAACATATCTAGCATACAACCTTAAAGGGATACAAATGAGTCTTAGTTCTTTGTTCCTAGACCACATAAGACTATAGATTATAGAGATAGGAGATGAGAATTAGAATGAAAGTAAAGAATTTCTTTCTTATTTGTATCCATCTCTTTGAAACAATAGATTAAGATGCATGAAATCAAAACATAAAAACACCTAATAGATCTTAACATTCTCTATTATCTTCACTACTGTTGTTAATACAAGAGAAATATGCTAAAGAATGTCGTGTCATAGTGATGAGAACACATCAAAATTGGAACCCTAGTTTCACAAATATGAGAATACTCAAGATTGGAATGCACATGGTATCACAGCAATGAATAATTTTTTCTCCAAAATTGGAACCAACAACATTAATGGATGAGAAAGAAAAAGATATATACAAGGAATGAATTCCTAGATCTAACCTAAAGACAAAATGTGTCCACTTGATATTCTATCCTTTGCTTGTATAAAACCTCTTTCATCTTTCTACCCTTGAGATTTGATATGGTTTTCATCATTATCTTGTAAAAAACTTGAAATGTCTCTTGATCAATGATGAAAGCCATTCTATTTGCAAAAATATCTGAAAGTATCATGAAATGTTGATGAAATCCTTATTTAACTAACTTGTAGGTAACCAAATTGGAACCTAACTGCATTTTTACCATTTTTTGCCCACATTTAGCTCATTATCCTACCAGAAATCAATTTTGAACTTCAACACCTAAATGCGATTACAAGTTGGGAATGTGGAGAAAACCTTGAATAACCTGAACAAACAATGTCTTGTCAAAAACAAATTCCAAAAATGGAAATTTTGTCTTTTCCCAGTTTCGACGATATATAATATGCCTATGTTTTCTTATCGAAAACTCCCACAAAGTCATTTTGAAAAACATACCTCTACTGAAGGTCTCTAGTTTACATTTGACCATTTTAATTTTTTATCCAAAAATTTGAAACTTTCTAAAGTTTTAACTTTAGGTTATATCTTTTCTCAATTTAAAAAAAATTGTATGTACCACTTTTAAGAAAATATTTTTTTTAAAAATTATTTTTTCTTTCCAACTTCCATTTCGAGTCAACCATGTTTGACATTTCTGCCATGTGTCGACCTCTGATTGGTGGACCTCTACATGGTCATCATCCACTAGATGCCATGTGGCAGCCTCTGGTTGATCCTCCATAAACCACCACGTGGCAGTATTTCATTGGCTTTCAATCACCTGACACCTCACTATGCCACATCATCTCACCACTTTGACCATCACATCATCACTAACTAGGGCCCGCTGCGACATGCTAGTTCGGTGCTTCCCCACATTTATAGTCAACACTTACTTACTATGTATGAGGGAAAGTGCTCTTGCAACACATGTCACCTCGTGCCATGTGTCACCTACCACCTTACTTCTGACTGGGGCCCACTAACATGTGGTGCCCAGGTGCATTCCCATATTGTTTATCTTCCTTGCATCTTTCTGGTGGGGAAGCACCAATCATTTGATTTGGCCATGTGTCATCATCTGGGCATTTGGTCTTTCACATCATCATTTTAGCATCATACATCAAAATTTGATTCAAGGCTCAAATTTTGAGGTCCTCTAGCCAACCATATGGTGTAGGAGCACATTTGCGATAGGAAGATAACATGCAACATTATTTATGCAAAATTATATTGCAACAGGAAGTTTGGTGGTGACAGGAAGTCAACTTCCAATATGACTAAAATGCAGGGCACAAAGAAAATATCAAAAAGTTTTGAGTTTAAAATCTAAAATTTGAAATGTTTGTGTGTGTGAGTTTAGAGTTTTATGTTTTAAAATAAATGTTCTTTTTTTTTGTGGTGGAAATGTTTAGGTGGCATTCTTATAAGCCTACCCAACATTATTCACTTAGGACTTAGTATGAGTTTATTTTAGTTTATTTTGGGTGTGTTAAAGGTTTCTAATTTTTGAAAATGTTTATGGAAAAATCAAAAAGAAGAAAATGATGAATATTCCTAAAGCATCATGTGTAGGCATTCAAAATGTAACCGCCACAAGAAAGCTATGATGGCTTTTTGGGAGTTACATTAGAAGGTTTTTCAAAAAGAGAAAGAGTGCATATTTTAAGGGAGGATTTTGGAGAGAGATTTTTTTTTTTTGGGAGAAAGTGAATAGAATGAAGTTCTTGAGTTTTCTTGTAATTTTCTTAAGTTTCTAGTGTTGTATAGATATGATTGTGTAGTATTCTACATACATTTTTCTATTTTTATTTAGATCAACAATTTGGAAGAAATCTGAAAATCAGATCTTAATAGTTTAATATTTTCTTATTGTTCATTTCCTATCAGTCGGATCTCTCTGTTGTTTTGAGAGTGGTCTTTGCATGGGGGTTTTCTAAAGATCCTCCAATGGTCTTTGTCAGCCATTGGAGGATCCTCTATAATTTTATGTATTTATTTATTTCTATATTGTTGTCTCATATGAGGTTATAGGAAAACCCAGTTGTAATGCAGATTTGAATGGGCAACATCTTCATGTGTTGATCCTCATTTCATTAAATTTCTATGCATTTGCTAAAATCTGGATTCATGCATGCGAAGCTTGAAGTCATGTATTTGATTTTCTAAAGGTTCTAAAATCCCTCTGCATTATTTTTGGTATCAAAGCCCAGAAAAAGATCTGGGTAGGGAAAGGTGATTTGGTATTTGATTTTGAAGTTATATGGGGTTCGATGGAGGAAACAATCAAATCACATATTTGTTTATGAATGCTGAAGGAGAAGGGATCCAAAGTATTTTTGGATTGATTTTTTATTAAATCACTTGGATGAATCAAAGGAAGAAAATCACTATCATTTGAAAGAGAAATATCTGACGTTGAAACTATTGCATGCATGTCAAGATTCCTTAAATCTGAAGCTTCCTGATTTCGGGCAGTGTGGTGGAAAGCCTTTCCTTATTTTTTCATGAAGTATTTTCTTGTTATTAATGATATATTTTTGAAAATTTTATTGAATATACTCTCATCTAGTTCAATTTTGGTTCATTTTTATTTAGAAATGAGCAAGTTATGCACAATTCTGTGAAGCTGGTCTGTTCAGATTTTAGATTTACAGTCCAAAGAAAAATTTAAATCATTCACATATGGTTTCATAGAGACCTAAAAATTGGTGGGAGGATATTTCATTATGTTTTGAACAACTTTCATTCTTTCCATAAAAATTTATCTCATGATTTGAGGGGTCAAACAAACCTGTTTCTAAAAACTGTCCTATTTACTATCACTGTTGCTACAGGAAGGCAGCAGTTTGGAAAGTCTTTTCTTTCTTGATTTTCATGGTGTCAAGAAGGAATTTGGTTGAAAGAAATTCAATTTTAATATTTTGAAATAAATCCCTAGCTCTAAAATCAGCAGCATTGAGTTGGGCAATTTGTTTTGGTCATGGTTAAAGTATGGTTAGTTTTCTTTAGTTGAGGGGATAAGTGTTTGACAAAATTCCTGTCACTGTGAAGACACAATTACCACTACTTGAAGTCAATGAGTGAAAGAACAAGACTGATTTTTTGTGTGGAAAAATATTTGTTCTATTTAAGTGTCCTATGTTGCTCAAGCATTCTATGTTCATGTAGCAGATTATGTTACTGTAGCAAAATACAATGTGCAGATTGTGAAGGTTTCTAGATTGATGAGTGTGAGCCTTTGAAGCAACCGTTCAAGTTGAGTATATCCACAAAAGGTTTCCAAAGTGTAGCTTTGCATCATAATGGAAGAAGAAGAAGCAAAAAGACAAAGCTATAGCCAAAGACTTTCTATATTTCGAACAAAGTGCAAGTGCAAGAATAAGGTATGCAAAGTTATAGTTGACAGTGGTTCCTTTGAAAATATAATCTCAGTAGAAATGGTTGAGAAATTGAATCTTCCAACAGTACCTCATGATTTACCTTATAGAGCATATGGGTTAGGAGATGAACAGTGGATTGATGTATTTGAAAATTCATATGTTTCTTTTAATATTGGACCATATTTTGATACCATTGAATGTGATATTATGCCTTTAAAAGATTGTCACTTGATTTTGGAAAGAGCATGGCAATATGACGGGTCAACCATATATGAGTGTAGAGAGAACACATATACCATCAACAAGAATGGGAAGAAGATGGTTTTATTTCCATTGAAGGATGATGAAACATGGAAGGAATCAAGAAGTTTAGGTCTTATTGATAGAATAGCATTTACAATGCATGATGAAGTGAAAGAGGAAGTGAAAGAAGTTTTGGTAGAGGCAAATGAAACTACAGAGAAAGTAGCCATAAAGAGTGCAGATGTATGTGAAGTTGGTACAAAAATCTCAACAATGATAGATGTAATTTGTCCTTTGGAATGGAAAGAACATGAAGAGCAAAAAGAAGATAAATTGCAGCAAGAAGTAGTGCAGCAAGTAAATGTTGATGAGAAGAATAAAGAGGAAAGTCCTATGGGATTTGAGTTTGATAAATTTATGGTTGGAACAGTAATGTGTCCTTTGAAAATAGAGATGAGTACAATGCTGAAAGGTATTCCTATGAAAGAGAGTTTGGAGGAAAATAATGAAGTCTTCAAAATACATGGTGTAGTGAAATGTCAAGAGCAATGGCATGAGGATGGAGATAAAGATTGTGTAGCAACAAGTTCTGAAGAAGAATCTAATTTATGGGAAGAGTTTACAGCTATCATAGGAGAATGGCAAAGGAATGGTGGTAGTATGAAGACTCAGCATGAAGAAGTTTCCAAAGAAGAGGTATCAAATGATGTTATGGACAAAGAAGATGAGGCTGAATATATTTATGACAGGGCAACAAATTATTTTTGGGACATAAAATTCAGAATAAAAATTCAAGTGTATGCGACAATAATAAAAATTTAGAATGTGATGAAGTTACAAGTGTATGTAGCAGCCATACAAATTCAAAATATGATGAAGTGGATGCATAGTGAGCAACAAATAATTTTTATCTTACCAATAGAAAACAAACCAAAGGTAAAGATGAAGGAGAAAGAGAAAATTCAAATGAAACAAGTTCAAGAAAGGCCAAGTTTTTCAATGGAGGAAAAGTACAAACCAAAAGTCAAGATGAAGGGATCCATATATTTTTCTAATGCTTTATTTTGCAGGTGTTTCCAAGGGACTTGGAAACTTTTGAAATTTGGAAGTATGGTGCAGGAGCACGTCTGCAACAGGAAGATAACATGCAACATTATTTATGCAAAATTATATTGCAACAAGAAGTTTGGTGGTGATAGGAAGTCAACCTGCAATACGACTAAAATGCAGGGCACAAAGAAAATATCAAAAAGTTTTGAGTTTAAAATCTAAAATTTGAAATGTTTGTGTGTGTGAGTTTAGAGTTTTATGTTTTAAAATAAATGTTCTTTTTTTTCTGTAGTGGAAATTTTTAGGTGACATTCTTATAAGCCTACCTAACATTATTCACTTAGGACTTAGTATGAGTTTATTTTAGTTTATTTTGGGTGTGTTAAAAGTTTCTAATTTTTGAAAATATTTATGAAAAAATCAAAAAGAAGAAAATGATGAATATTCCTAAAGCATCATGTGTAGGCATTCAAAATGTAACCGCCACAAGAAAGCTATGATGGCTTTTTGAAAGTTACATTAGAAGGTTTTTCAAAAAGAGAAAGAGTGCATATTGTAAGGGAGGATTTTGGAGAGAGATTTTTTTTTTTTGGGAGAAAGTGAATAGAATGAAGTTCTTGAGTTTTCTTGTAATTTTCTTAATTTTCTAGTGTTGTATAGATGTGATTGTGTAGTATTCTACATACATTTTTCTGTTTGTATTTAGATCAACAATTTGGAAGAAAATTGAAAATTAGATCTTAATAGTTTAATATTTTCTTATTGTTCATTTCCTATCAGCCAGATCTCTCTGTTGTTTTGAGAGTGGTCTTTGCATGGGGGTTTTCTAAAGATCCTCCAATGGTCTTTGTCATCAATTGGAGGATCCTCTATAATTTCATGCATTTATTTATTTCTGTATTGTTGTCTCATATGAGGTTATAGGAAAACCCAGTTGTAATGCAGATTTGAATGGCCAACATCTTCATGTGTTGACCCTCATTTCATTAAATTTTTATGCATTTGCTAAAATCTGCATTCATGCATGTGAAGCCTGAAGTCATGTATTTGATTTTCTAAAGGTTCTAAAATCCCTCTGCATCACCATAGACCCCACACCATGCAACTCATGACTTCCAAAATCTTGTTATCTTATTAGACATTATGTATGTTGAGTGGAGAAGTATTTAAAGAATTGGAAATTCCCTCCCATAGCCAATTTGAGACAAAGAATGCTCAATCTATTTTTCATAAAAATGTCTCTTTGTGTTTCAAACTCATTCCTCAACTTTGAAAAATGCTTCACTTGCCTTCATTCTTTTTAGTGGCTTCTTTCTCTATTAAGGCTATTGATTATGATGCCTCATCAAATGTCTTGCACTTTACCCCTCTCAAATGTTGCATGTTTCATCCACAACACAAAAGAAAATGATAATAATTCACGTGTAGATTAGTGATAAAGCTAGTGTTGCAGTGGAACACACATTATTACATGGAGACAGCACCTCAAAAAGCATACAAAAGAGAAAGGATAAGGTTAATCAAGAGAAGGAAGTTGCCCTTCATTCTTTTGATGCCTTCCTCCCCTGTCGTTGCTTCCATAAAGTGTGGGCATCCTTGCCTCCAAGTCTATTGTTGCCTTCTTCTTGTGGCTTCCCAATCAAGGTAAAATATGAAAACAAAATACATTCCTTCCCTCAGCAGCTTTACTCTATTCTTTTCTTTAGATGCGTGGTGAGCTTCTACTTTCCTATCGAGCCATGGATTCTCTCCTTCAGTTGATTAATGACTTTATTCTGATCAAACTCACAATCATCTTTATTTTCTTCCTTTGAAGACTTTAGGTATGTTCCCAATGTAAATAACTCCCATGCAAGTTGACTCACATCCCTACACTTCACCAAGCACTCAAACCTTCATGAACTCTTCCCATGCCTTAGGAACATAAAGTTGAATTGGATGGCTAAACTAGCAGCTTGTCCTCCCATCTAATTATCTGGTGGCATCTATATGTATGCATTTATTCACCTCTATGATAAATCTTCATTAGGCAGTACCCCTCCAATGGCCTCAAGGCATTTAAAAATGTTGGTTCTCATTTGCTAACTTGCCATAGTTGTATAATCTTAATGGTTCCTATGGTCAATAGTGACACATACATATACCAAAGAAATATAATAATTAAAAAATTATAAGCTCCTCTTTAAAGCATCTTTAATGCCCACGAGTTTGATCAATCTGATGTAGATTAGTAGGCCCCCCCAAAGTGGGTCTGACTAAGAAAAAAATTATTTTCACACAACAAAACTGTCAAAATTATCCATTAGTGATCTGATATAGATCCAAATCAAAATCCATCACTATATTGCTAATTAAAAATCACTTTATCACTTTCTTCCAAATTTTTGACTTTGATGCCGGAAGGTCCTTTAACTACCCTTGAAAACTTATCCAAACACATGACTGGGCTCTAAAAATGGACACATTGATTCTCTATTCTACATATTCTTACCCTGTTGAATCTTGTCTCATGATGAATTCTCAATCAAAATATATTGACTGCTAAAGTTTCCCTCTCAGAAATACCTACTTGAAAACATGTTAGAAAACCATAAAATGCATTCAGATTTAGCTTTGAAAATTGGGCAAAGCGACGCTTAGAGAAATGAAAACTAGGGTGCTAGTTCACTATCATGAGTGCAATATGAATCTATGATTAAGGCTTATGAAAAATAACATGGTAAGGATGGAAAGTGGTCAAAGTAGGCTACTCAGATTTGCAGGACTAGAAACACTAGCAGAAAAGCAATTTTTGCAAATGGAATGGACTTGGGAAAGTGCACAAATAGATTTTTCAGGATTTTAAAATTGGCACACTTAAAGTATTTTTAGATAACATAGTGGTACAATCCATTTGATCTCACCTATCATGGATTTAGAGCTATGACATCATGAACAAGGGTATCGACAACTCTACATTTTCTAACACTAGTAAAAGGTCACAAATTACATTTGGAATCGTGTTTGATAACAGATCAAATGGATTCGTCATAAGCTCAAAATTGAAACATAGTAAGTCTCTGACCTCTAGAAAGTAATGCAATAGGAATTTTTTCATTTTGGTCAACTAGCTCAAAATTAGAACAAGTCAAAAAGGGCCTCCCAAAATTCAAAATGATTCACATCAACATGACAACATTAAAAGACCAACTTTGAGGGATTCAAAACCTAGTCAAATAGATTCAAAATGACTTGAAATCTAAAACATAGGCTCTCTAGTATGGACATGAAACACTCCAAAGTAGAAATTCATGAAAAATTACTCAGTACGAGATATTTAATTGCAAACATAGCCTCCTGTTGTTGTTTGACACTTGGGCAAAAATGCAGATTTGAAAATTGCTCAAAACAAAACTTCATAGAATGACTCGAAATGGAAATTTATTATCATGGGATGAGTATACATACTAAATCCAAGGTGTTAGAAATATTAGACACCTCTTAGGCCTAAAATGGATAGTCGAGTACACATGCATCAAAGAGTTCTTATGGGGCTTAATTTTTCAATGGTACCCAAAATCAAGGCTTCAATCTTCAGTCCCAACAAAGAGTATCAGATCAGATGAAAGAATATCATAAACAACACATTGAAGTTAGAGAGGATCATAGATATTGGATATAAATAGACACATTAAGTCAAGGGGAGTTATCAATTTTTAGGTATATAGATTATTACAGAATTTTGAAATTTTTGAAGTTTTGTATATATAGGTTGAGTGATGAATATGTTATACTCAAGAAGTTAAGTAGAATATTGTATATTTAAGTTTTTTTGACTCTCATGTCAAAGGGGGAGATTGTTGATCTTAGATTGGTTTTGACAAATGAGTGTCAACAACTTAAACCATTTACCTAGTTCATGCCAAACTAGTAATACATGCCAAGCACAACATGTAAATATTAGACCATGCCAACTTACAATGAGTGTCAAGTCACTTATGTGCTGAATCACTCAAGTGCTAAGTATATAGAACATGTCGAGTGAATTCAAGTGCCTAGTAAATAGTGGATGCCAAGTAGTTTAGGTGTCGAGTCAGAAGCAAAAATAAAATGTATACCGAGCATCAGAGACTTCATATGTCGAGTGAAATAGGTTTGACATATTTGTTTGTAATGTCACAAACAACTATGTAAAATGTTTTCAAGCTGACTTAAGGATAGATTTTGATATTTTGGAGATAAGGATGAATCTACATGAAAATTCTCTATGTAATAACATGTAGTCAATCAAAAAATGGGAAGGTTTAAGTAGCAAAATGGATGAATCTCAATCATAGATTCATACCAAACCCTAAGCCACCAAAGTCTTCTTAAGGAGGACAAAGCCCTAAACTCTTAACGATGATAAGAATAGCATACAAGGGGTGAATTATTGTATTGGAAGAGAAAACAAGATAGTTTACAAAGTATTCAAGGTGACTTAGTAGTAAGAGTGAATAGTAGAATTAGTTAGTGAAAAATAGAGTATAGAGAAGAATACAACATTGATACATCAGATCATGAAGGATCAATCAAAGATTGTATAGAGGTGATCTGTTAATAGTCAAGCAAGTGTCAACCATAGGATCTATGTTGAGACATTTTAAAAGGTGATTTTAGTTAAATCTCTTAACAGAGTAGTCCTAACTATTGGAATATTCAAACATGGAAAGAGTACTTATGAGAGGAGGGGTGAATCATAAGTATCATACTTTAGTCAATAAAACTTTTAACTGAAAATAAATTGCATGCATGTAAATACATCAAATAAACATGTAACAAAACACATGCATCAATAACACTTAACACTGGAATTTGGTAATCCAGAAACCCTCCAGGAATAAGAAGGCAAAACTGGGGTGGGGATGATACCCACAAAAATTACTGCAGCAATAATGTTTAACCACTTTTGATGGTTTGCCCTGTTAAAGGTTTTACACTATGTCAATAGTGACCTGGTTAGAGGCTTTCAAACACTTAACATGAAGTGTTACCCTGTTAAAGGATTTCATCACCTAGTTAAAGGATTCAACAAAATAGCTGTTAAGCTAACCTATCACCATAGGATTTTCATTCTAATACAATTGCTAGAAAGTATTAGGTACAATAAACCTAACTTATTACGATCCTTGATTGTTGATTGCAGGCACTTGTTCGGCTTTCTCTGATCTGGATCCCTTTTTGATTTGATAGTCCTCGCTTTTGATAATAAAATTTCTTACGAATCCTTGTATATATTTTCACACCGCTTGTTCCTTACATATGTATATTTACAATGAAATTTTGTCTTCCTTATAAAGACATTTGAAGATTTAGGGATTGATTTGGATCTACGATCCATATTCAATCTTCATTTTCCTCTCAATACTTATCTGTTGCTGATTGGTTGCATGCCTTTAGCATTTTTCTTATTGGCTGCATGTAAATTTCATAGGAGAAATAAAAGATTCAATCTTATCATTAAATCTCTCAAAGTTTACCTTTTGTCGGCTGTTTGCATCATAGTTTGTGCAATTCCAAACTTTTATGCTAATCTACTGAGTTACTCAGCTCCTAAATTATTTCTGATACTCGACACATGTTGTTTCTTGGATAGCTCGGCATTTGAACAAAACTATATCACTCAACACATGTTGTACTCGGCACTTGTTATCACTCGGCACCTGTTATCACTTAGCACTTGTTATCACTCAGCACTTGTTATCACTCGGCACTTACTCTTGATCTTGGTTAAGTGTATTGACACTCAGTTGTCAAATTTATTCTTTAAGCTAACAATCTCCCCCTTTGACATGAGTGGCAAAAACACTTAATTAAGATCCATGTGACTCATGAATTTATCCAACATTCAAAATTTGCTCCCAAAATTTGCTATCTCCTGCTTTTTTTTTTTTTATGTCCCCCTTTTATTATACTTATCATTTCATTCCTGTACTTAACTCTTATTATTATTCTCCCCCTTTTTGACACTTATGTCAAGGGTCTTACAATGAAATGCCATACTTAGCCAAAAATGTGCTATTTACTTCAAGGAGTACCTTCAGAGCTACATCCCAATTTGCTAATGCAACATCCAATGTCTTATGTTGGATGGAAATCTCTGCTGCTAGGTGTACAAGTCCATTAGATGAAGAAAGAATAGGGTCTTTCCTGAGGACTGTCTCTGCATTTATCTACTCCTTGTGAAGTAGTTCCAAATGAGGAGTATTTGACGATTGAATTTGTATCAATTTTTCTTTTATGGTTGCCTCCTCTGCTACTAAGACAACTAACTCTCTTTGTGTGTGAATTGATCGGACAAAATGCTTCTCACTCTGAGCTAGATCTGTGGGGAGTTGCATGCTAGAAATTTTTAGATTATTTTCCAAGCTTAGTATTTTCTGGCTAGTGTCTTGTGTGAATGTGGAAAAATCACACAACTTGTTGTATAGGGAAAAGATGTTTCCTAGTACAATTTTATCTATTTTAATTTTCTTTGCTAGTTCTTCTTTAGATAGTGCTATATCACTGGATATTTTACTATTTACTTTACCTTGGAACTTCTTTTCTGACCATTCAAGCAATCTAGCATTTGTTTCCTGGTCTTCATTAGTCACATGGTCAACTATATCAGATAGTTGCTCAATAATTGGTCTCAGCTCATCTGGAGATTATAACCAAAAAGCTTTTGTGAATATGTCTTTAATTTCATTTAATGTAAGCTTATGCTTGTATTCCATTCTTAGTGCTTCTTGTCTCCTTCTTTTGTCTAATGCACTCTGAATTTCATTAATCTTTTCTTCAGTAAGAGTGCTAGATTCATAATATGGGATCTTTATTTCTTCATCAAGCTCAAGAACTCCATAGTGAAGTTTTCTGACTGCCTTTGATGATCTTGAGCCTGGTGTCCTTATTTGCAGCTGTAATCCATCTGTGCTCGGCTGCTGAAGAGTTTGTGTTGGAGTACTAGATTTTGGTAATGCAACCAATGTTTGTATTGCAATCTCCTCCTTCTTCTTTGTCTCATCTTTTTCTTCAGCTTGAATATCCCTTTTATGATTGCTAGGTGGGGTTGAACTTGTTGGTTGTTCAGATGTTTCTTTTATTTCCCCTGCTGCTATACTCGGCATTTGGAGTGCATAAGTGACTATACTTGGTGGAGGTGGTGGTGGAAGAAATAGAATACCAGTAGTTTGTATAGTCGAGGATGGCACTACTGCTTTTACCTTGACTTCTGGATTCTGTAATTCATCAACACTAACCAATACATGATTTGAACTTAATTTTGCTACTAGTGATGATTGGTCAAGGATTTCCAAATCCTCTGTAGTTAATGGATTGATGTTTAGATTTGAAGTATCTATAACATCCTTTATTTTTATGATATCTGTAGGTGTGATGGTGGCATGAGGAGGACTAGGACAAGATACATGTATGTCTTGCATACTTTGATCTTGTGGCTTAGATGTATCTTTCTCTTCCTTTTTCTCCTCATTATGTGCCTCTTCTTCCTTTTCTTCTTTTCTTTCCTCCACTAGTTTATTCTCTTTTTCTTTTGTTTCTGTCACCTTCTTTTCCTTTGTCTTGGCACTTGCTTCTACCTTATATTCTTCATTATATACATCTTCTATTTTCTTATAAACAATTTTCCACAATCTTGTGGATTTAGTAACTACTTCTTCAATTGTATTCTGTAATATGTTGAATGCTCTATACTTGGGAGTGAATCTGTTATTATGCCTCTTTACTACATTTATTATTTGATCTTTAGTCAAATCAGGCAAAAACCTCGCTAATGTTGACTCCCTTATTTCTTTTTCCATTTGTAAACAAAAATGCTATTTATCCTCTACAATTTTATACAATTCTCTTGGCATAGATTCATCTAATTCTAGAGGTGTGTGCTTATATTCAGCCATCATAGCATACACAGATTCCTCTAATTTATTTTTCTCTTCTTTGGTGAGCTTAGAAAAATTCAGGTTCTTTAAACCTTTTAAATCATTATTTCTAATTTTTTAACATAATTTATCAATAGCAGTCTGGGGTTTGTGTCTTACCACTTGGAATTGACTATTGTCCTCTAACTTTATTTTCTCCTCATCTGTTTCAAGATGGGGAATAAATTTCCTTTTATTTGACTCAGCAGCAGTCTTCTTTGAGTCTTTCTTATTTCCTTTTACCTCCTCTTGGGCTCTTTGTGTTGTAGCCCTTGTGGTAGGTCTCTTTGGTGTAGGGGCAACTACTTTCCTCCCCTTGGATTTAGGAACAGAAGGAGTTGTGGTCTTTCTCTTAACTGGTGCTTCCTTGGATTCTTCTACCTCAGCACTTTCCTATTTGTCTTCTCCTAACCCTTGGGTCTAACCTTGAAGTTTATCTCCTTCTTCTTCAATGTCTTCTCCCTCTTCTTCTGCTATTCCTTCTTCTTCTTCCACGCCAAATTTTCTTTTGATTTGTCTCACCATTTTCTCTTTCTTCTTTACTGCTGAAGCAGTCTTCAAATCTGTTATTAGCTTTAATTTGACAACATCATAGGTTCCAAAAAATTTTGCATTTTTATCAGCTTCTTCTGCAAGTAGGGATGTTATTGCTACAGAGGCTTGATCAACATCGAGTTCATAACCTAGTGGCCTAAGCCATCCTACTCTAGGTATAACTGCTTGTATGTAAGTATAATCTATATCTACAAGAAAACAAATGTCTTTTTCATATTTCTTAGTCAATGAGACTGGAATTCTCATTCTTTGTTTCATGAACTTTTTGAAGTCCTCAAAATAACCAGTCATTTGGGCATCAAAATTTTCACCCATCTATTCAATGTATCCATTAATTTGTTCTACGATTGTTTTATCTGAATTCCATCTTACTTTATCCATAGAAGGAAATTCTTTCATTAGATAGAAAAACATGCACATCAAAACTGATCCAAATTTGCATTGAGCTCCCTTGCTCTTCATTATAGCTCCTAGATTTTCATTAATCTGTTGAAACATGAGCTCTGCCAAATCATAAGTGTGATCCCTTTTGATTATCTTGTATGCAACATCAACTACTATACAAGGTACACTATTTAACTTGCTTGATTGATAGAATTTATGTGAAATGATTCTCATAGCAAAATCTAGTAGGGGATCTATGACTGTGTCGATAGTCATTCCTCTATTGTTCCATTTGGCACCTGTATTTTTCTCTATTACTTCCCTTTTGTCACTTCACAGGGTCTTTGGCCAATCTAGGGTTGGAATACTAGTAACCCTATGAACAGTTTTCTTGGTGAATTTTACTGGCCCTGACTCTAACCAAAAAGCTCCATCATGTATTCAGCTAAAAACTATCTGTATCCATTCAGTTTTGAAAACAATCAGAAATGCTAAGGTTTTGGTCAATCCTTTTCTTTCTATTATTGAAAACTCATTTTTCAGTACTTTGTTTTCACATAGTTTATCATATGCATTATGAATTTCTAAGTCTCCTATGGCACCAATTTTGCAATTATAACATCTGCGAACATCTTGGACAATAACAACTTTATCTGAAATAATTGATAATGCACCTGCAGGATCATTCTTGTATGCTACTTCTGGAATGGGCTTAAATTTAGGTTGTTTAACTTCATTGCTGACCAACTAAACTTCATGACTCTCTATACCCTTAGTGGTTCCTAACCCAGATGCCATTGTTTGCCAAACTAGGGTTTATAATTTAAACAAGTTTATAAGTCCTACATAGCTCGGCACTTAAGTAAAATACCTTAAATCGATGAAATCTCATTTTGAATCACTGTTGAAATCTTCACAAATGGCTTCTGAGCTGATCTTGATCTTCTCTACTTTTTTTGGCTTTGCTTCTTGTTCGAATGGTGGGAAAATGATCAAAAATCAGATTTATGTACCCTTCAAAATAGAGTAATAAATGCTTAGTATGCTGCCAATTGTCTACTCGACATTTGAAAAGTTTCTTCATGACTCAGCTCCCATTATGTTTTGCTTTACTCGGCTCCTATTGATATTTCATAGCTTGGTATCAACTATCAACTCGGTCGTTGTTAGCAAATCGGCTCCTGAAGGCAACTTTAACATATCTTCAAAAAGTCTTCAATTTTGACTTAGCATCTTTGCTTATGCTGATTTCATTTTTGCAGTTCTTATATGTCTTGGGACTGATTTATGATGTAACTTGGTTTATCAATCCCACACACTTATTCTTTGCTTGATTTGATGAAGTGTGATCACTTGACCCATTAGGTGAAGTGATCTATGTACTTGATGTGCTAGACTCATCTTTCTTCCTCCAAGTCTTATTCATTTCACTTCTGATATGTCCAACATCTATCTTTACTTTTCCATTGCTGAACTCAGTACTTGATTCCTTTGACCTTGTTGGGAAATTCCTATTGACATGACTAGTTTTTAAGCAACTGAAACATGTGGTTTGACTGAACCATCTTTTGTAGTTCCCTCTAAAATGTGTTCTTATATAGTTCTGTTGTATATGTCCATATTCTTGACAATACTGACAATTGTACCTGGTGTTGTGATCCCAATGATAATGACTTTCGTTCCCTTCTATTTTTGCTGGTTGATTTGATGTCCACATAGGTTTTGATCTGCATTCAAATGCCCTATGTCCATACTTTTTGCAATTATAACAATGTCCATCAAATCTTGATGTCTTGATAATTTGGGTTCTGCATTCATATGCTTGATGACCTTGCTTCTTGCATTTATGACAATGATTTATGCTTTTGGGTTTGTCATGTTGATGGGCATTCTTGCTTCTATAGACATTAGATGTATGTCCTTTCTTTCCATAGAAGTGACATGTAGGTTTAACATCTTTACCTTTTTCACTTCTTTGTTCTGCACTCTTTGATGATTCTCCAACTTTAGTGCTATTATATCCTAGTCCTATTGTATCATGGGTTGATCTTGGAGATTTCAGTATTTTCTCAAAATATTTGATGGCTTCACTTGATTTTGTTGAGATTTTCTGCCACCTCTCTTTCTCTATTCAATTCATTCTGCATTTTTTCCTTCTGTATCTTCAAAGTAGAGATCTCAATATCTTTCATATTGAGTTCATGATGAAGATTCATCATTTGAGCAAGTGTATCCATCTGCATGTTTGAGATCCTTGTCAACTCAGTACATTTTTCTTCAAGTCTATTCGCAAGATTTCTTTTATCATTTTCCAACATCACTTTGTCTTCAACTACTCCTTTCTTATGTTCAATAATTTCACATATCATTATAGCCTATGATTCATGTTCCATCTTGAGAGATCTTATCTCCTCTGCTTGAATTTTGTTTTTCTCCATCAGTTCTGCTATTGCTGCATCAAACTCTTTAGTGTCTCCACTAGAAAATATGTTGGTGGTATCAATCTCCTTGTATTGTTTATCATTTTCAGCTATGGCTAGATCCTTCCTCTTTTTTAATGAGTTTCTCAAATTGTTTCTGAATTCCTCCAAGCTATGCAAAGCAAGTTGCACATCTATCACCTAATTTTCAATGATCTTTCCAAGTTTGAAAGCTTCCATCTTTAGATCTTTTCCTCCAAGCTGTTGGGTTTTCTCTTGTGAGAACCTAGCTTGCTCTGATACCAATTGTTGGAATATTCAAACATGGAAAGAGTACTTATGAGAGGGGGGGGTGAATCATAAGTATCATACTTTAGTCAATAAAACTTTTAACTAAAAATAAATTGCATCCATGTAAATACATCAAATAAACATGTAACAAAACACATGCATCAATAACACTTAACATTGGAATTTGGTAACCCAGAAACCCTCCAGGAATAAGAAGGCAAAACTAGGGTGGGGTTGATACCCACAAAAATTACTGTAGCAATAATGTTTAACCACTTCTGATGGTTTGTCCTATTAAAGGCCTGCCCTGTTAAAGGCTTTACACTATGTCAATAGTGACCTGGTTAGAGGCTTTCAAACACTTAACATGAAGTGCTACCCTGTTAAAGGATTTCATCACCTAGTTGAAGGATTCAACAAAATAGTTGTTAAGCTAACCTATCACCATAGGATTTTCATTCTAATACAATTGCTAGAAAGTATTAGATACAATAAACCTAACTGATTACAATCCTTGATTGTTGTTTGCAGGCACTTGTTTTGCTTTCTCTGATCTGGATCCCTTTTTGATCTAATAGTCCTCTCTTCTGATAATAAAATTCCTTACGAATCCTTGTATATCTTTTCACACCTCTTGTTCCTTACATATGTATATTTACAATGAAATTTCATCTTCCTTATAAAGACATTTGAAGATTTAGGGTTTCATTTGGATCTACGATCCATATTCAATCTTCATTTTTCACTCAATACTTATCTTTTGCTAATTGGTTGCATGCCTTTAGAATTTTTCTTATTGGCTGCATGCAAATTTCATAGGAGAAATAAAAGATTCGATCTTATCATTAAATCCCTCAAAGTTTACCTTCTATCAGTTGTTTGCATCATAGTTTGTGCAATTCCAAACTTTTATGCTGATCTACTGAGTTACTTGGCTCCTGAAGTATTTCTAATACTCGACACATGCTATTTCTTGGATAGCTTGGAATTTGAAAAAAATTGTATCACTCAACACATGTTGTACTTGGCACTTGTTATCACTCAGCACCTGTTATCACTCGGCACTTGTTATCACTCGGCACTTTATCTTACTCGGCACTTACTCTTGATCTTGGTTAAGTGTATTGACACTCAGTTGTCAAATTTATTATTTAAGCTAACACTAACAACCTATATGAAATCCTTTAATATGGTGCTTACTTAATTGTAAGTTGAAGTCTATTGGATACAATTGATTAATTGTGTGTTGTCTTTGATGTTACACAAATGTCATATCAATCGATAGACAATTCTTACTAAGCTCACTTGGTTAGTGAAGATAGTTTTCCTTGTCTACTAAGCGATCATAGGTTTACTCTGAATAGATGTTAGTATCTACTAAGCTCACTTGGGAATCAAAGGAATTGAGGCAGAAAAGAGTGTTAACTAATCTCACTCAATTAACGAAGGGAAAGTTGGTTAGAGATAGTATTCACCGAGTTCACTCGATTGCCAAAGGATTTTTGCAAGTTCATAGTGTTAACTGAGCTTTTATTGGTTGACAGAAGAAATCATTCCAAAGTTAGTTTCTACCTAGCAAGGTCAGCTTATGGAAGATTTTTCTTGTTTTGGCATATGAAGCTTAATTATTTCATGTATTAGTTCTAGCCAACTCTGATGATGAATATTGGTTATTGTAATTTGAATTGGGGCTGACTTGACAATATGAAAGGTATAAATAAAAGATCAAGTTGAGATTTCTAGTGTGTGTGCAAGTGTGTTGATTGAATTGAGAGGAAAAAGAGAGGGAGCGAACTTGAAGGATAAGTAGGTATCCTTGTGGAGCAGAAAAGTAATATTCATTTAGGAAGGATCAAGTTTAAGTAGAAAAGAGATCTAGATTCAGAAATTTAGTTACATCACAATCAAGTCATTTCATTGTTACTCTCTAACCATTGTAGCAATGATCTAAAATCTCTTAACAGAGTTGGTTTAATAGCTTGTTGTAAATCCTCTAACCAAGTGGCAATTCCATTGAATTATTTTAAGACCTCTTGCAAGGCCACTCCTAGTAGGGTTATTAAATCTTCTAATAAGGTCACACCTAATAGTGTGTTTTTTAACTTTCAATAGGGTTTTCTCCTAACAGGGCTCACTTCAAAAGAGTGAAAAATAGTAACTAGTTACATTGGTGGTTTTTTTCCACATTGGGTATTCATGTTAAATCTTGGTGTCTCATGTGTTCATGTTATTTCTCTTATGCTTACAAGTTAATTAATGTTAATATTTTAAGATCAACTAAATGTAATCCACTCTGCTTTTATCGAGTTTCAACAATTTTTGTTTGTTTACCGAGCGTCAACGGTAACAAATTTTCTCAGTCTAAATTTATTGTTGACATCTAAGGGATCTAGGATTTATTTTAGTGGTAATTGATTCACCCCCCCCCCCCCCCCCCCCCTTTAGTTACTCCTTCCATATTTCCAACAATTGGTATCATAGAAAATTGGTTCTTGCGGGAAAGGTTTCAAGGACGTAAGCTAAAGATCAAGATGTCTTACAAGAGAGAGATTTCAAAACTAAGCAGAGACAACTTTTCAGCATGGTAGGAACTTAGGAGACTTCATCTAGCCACCATTAGTGATTTAGGCTATAAATACCTTGATGAAGAATACAAAACTCCTACTATTACATTATCTATTAGAGATCTTGCTGAGAAAAAGAACCATAACATCATGATGATTGATATTGCATCTGCTCTTAGCTATGATGAATTTGATGAGATCAAAGACTGTAAAACTTCTTTTGATATGTGGAACAATGTAAGGAGAGCCAAAGAAAAAAGCCTTAGAGGATAGTTTGATTAAATCAGAATGAGAGAAGATGAAAATGTTGCCAAATATGTGGAAAGAATCAAAGCTAGTGTCAATGCAATTAGAGCTTCTGGAGGACAAATCAAGGAAGAAAGTATGTAAGTAAAGCTCGCAAACCATTGCTTCCTATTTATGCAATTAGAGTATCTCCTATTGAAGAAAAGAGGTATGATCCAAATCACAAGTTCACTTTGGATGCCTTACTTGGAAGATTGATAGCTTTTGAGCTAGATAACTTTGACAATTATGTTCCAGCTTCCAAAAATGTTGAGTTTGCATTTGAAGCTAAAATTTCACTCAAAGAAAAAGGCAAGAAAACAAAGGGAATTCAGTCATAAAATGAAGAGGAAACAAAGGAAAATTTTGATAGTGATCTTGAAGTTCTTGAAGCTTTACTTGCAAATAAATATTCTAAATGTAGAGGAAAGTACAAAGCTAAAGTTCCTTTAATCTATTTTTCATGTGAGGAAATTGGCCATATTGTTGCCAAGTTCCCAAACAGAGAAAGAAAGGATGAGAAGAAGAGCCACAAGTACAAAGGCAAGAAGGAATCCAAAAGTCACAAATCCTTTAAACACAAAGGTAAGAAGGCTTTTTTTATGGCTAAAGATTATGATAACAATGAAGATGAAATAGTGTACATTGTTGTAAAAGATGAATCTAATGAAGAAGAAGATAAGATGGTACTTATCTCTCATGTTAGTAAAAATGATACATGGATCATAGATAGTGGATGTTCACATCATATTACTGGAGACAAAAAAAAAAATTGAACACTTTGAACACTATCATGGAGGTAGTGTAAGGTTTGGAAACAATGAACCTTGTTGCATAAAAGGGAAAGGCTGAATCTCATTAACCAATGAACTTGTATGTGACAATGACTATTAGGTTGAAGGACTGAAACATAACCTACTATGTGTGGCACAACTAATCAACATTGGGTTCAAGGTAGAATTCATGCACAACAAGGCAAGACTGTTGGATGATAAAGGGAATCTGATTGGATCAGGCAAACAAACAAGAAGTAACTTATTTTATCTTGATCTTGGTGATTGCTCATGTTTTATTGCTCAAATGGAAGAAATTTGGTTATGACACAGAAGACTATGTCCTTTAAACTTTGATAATATGGTCAAGATAAGAAAATTCATAAAAGTAAAAGGTATTCCTCATTTGAAGAAACTAGATGTTGGTTTATGCAAACATTGTCAGATTAGCAAAATGGGAAAGACTAGTTTTAAGAGGAAAAACTATCAATCTGAAGATGTCTTGTAAATTGTGCATACTAACTTATGTGGACCTATTGGAACAGAAATTTATAGTGGAGAAAAATTCTTCATTCTTTTTTGTTGATGACTACTCTACAATGATGACTATTATGTATCTTAAAGAAAATTCAGAAGCATTTGAGAAGTTCAAATGGTATCTGGCAAGAGTAGAAAAAGAAATAGGAAAAAGATTGAAATGATTAAGATTAGATAGAGGTGGTAAATTGATCTCCAATGAATTCAATGATTTTGCATTGAAAAAGGAATCAAAAGGCAAGTATCAGCCCCTGGCACTCCTAAGCATAATGGAATAGCTGAAAGAAGAAATAGATCCATCATGGATTGTGCAAGGACTCTAATGATTGAAAAGAATGTTGCTATCAAATAATGGAAGGCAGCCATCAACACTGCAGTTCTTGAACTGAGTAGAGTTGAAGGACTCGTATAAAACTCCCTATGAATTCTGGTATGGCTTCAAACCCAATGTAAGTTACTTGAAAGTATTTGGAAATAAATTTTATATCTTGAAAGAGTCTAGGAAAGGAAAGTTTGATGTGAAAGGTGATAAGGTATATTCTTAGGATATTCCTATAGAAGTAAGGCATATAAATGTTTGAATTTGTCTACTTATAAAATCATAGAAAGTGCACATGTGAGAAATGATGAGTTTGGAGAAAAGACTGAAGAAGAAAGAAAAAGACAACTAGAAGATTACAAAAGATTTGTTTACTTCAAACCTGATACACTACTGGACACATCTAACAATAAGGAGACTTCACCTCCTAAGTCCTCCATAGCTACTGAGTTGCAAGATATACAAACTGAGTCACAGGGACCCAAGTCACATTCTAAAGCTATCGAGTTAATACCTGCTGAGTCTGAATGACTTGAGCCTAAAGTTGAAATTCAAAATGAAGACAATGTAATTCATTCAAAAGAAAAAGAACTTTTACTAGCCAAGTATGTTAGAAGGTATCATGCACTTGATCATATTACTGGAGATAAATCAGAAGGTACTATGACAAGAAGAAAATTTAAAGGTACATGTTTACTTGTTGATTTTGTACCTATAAGTTTTAAGGATGCTCTAGAAAATGAAGGTTAAATTGAGGCAATGAATGAAGAAATAGAACAAATAGAAAGGAATAAAACTTGGACTCTTGTTCCTACACCTAAAGATAAAAATATGATTGGAACAAAATGGGTATTCAAAAATAAGCTGAATGAAGATGGATAAGTATCAAGAAACAAAGTTAGATTAGTGTGTAAAGGCTATTCTCAAGAAGGAGGAATTGATTATGGCAAGACTTTTTCTCTTGTTGCAAGATTAGAAGGTATTAGGACCCTACTTGCATATGCAGCTCATAGAGGATTCAAAGTATATCAAATGTATGTTAAATTCACAATCCTGAATGGAATTCTTGATGAAGAAGCCTATATTGAATAGCCAGAAGGATTTGTTGATCCTAAAAAAAGGGATATTGGTCTGCAAATTACATAAAGCACTATAAGGTCTCAAACAAGCTCCTAGAGCTTGGTATGAAAGACTACATAACTACTTGATACAGATTGGATTTCAAAGAACAAATGATAATAGTAGTTTGTACATCAAGGAAGGACTAGATAACAAAATTGTGTTGGTAGAGATATTTGTGGATGATACCCTATTTACAGGAAATGATGACCTATACAAAGCATTTTTAGAACAAATGAACAAAGAGTTTGAGATGTCCATGTTTGGTGAAATTAAATTCTTTGTTGGATTGTAGATACAGCGGAATAGAAATGGTAGCTATATCACCCAATCAAAGTATGTAAAAGAGATACTCAAGAAGTTTGGTATAGAAGATTCTAAACCAATTGGTACCCCCATGTGTACTGGACTCAAGCTTACCAAAGATGATGACTCCAAAGAAGAAGATCAAACCTTATACAAATCAATGACTGGAAAATTATAGTATGTAGTTCACACAAGGTCTAATATTGCCTTAGCAATTGGGATAGTGGCAAGATTCTTAGCTAAACCTAGAGAAAATCGCATGACAATCAAAATAATCTTGAGATATCTGAAAGGTACTGAAGACTACGGTTTATGATAAAAACTTGGAGGAAACCTAGACCTAAAAGTGTTTACTGATGCTGATTGGGCAGGAAATCTTGATGACAGAAAAAAAACTAGTGGTGGAGCTTTATTTCTTCGGTAAAGGCTGGTATCTTGGACAAGCAAGAAGCAAAACTACACATCCCAATCCATAGCAGAAGCAGAGTATGTAGTAGCAGTACTAAATTATTCTAACATTGTTTGGTTCAAACAATTGCTAGAAGGAATGAAGGTTGAAATCAAAGAGAAATTATCATGTATTGTGATAACACTAGTACAATTAACATATCAAAGAACCCAGTGATGCATCCCAAAAAAAAGCACATTGCTATAAAATATCACTTTGTCAAAGAACTGGTGCAGGAGAAAGAAATCAAAGTAGAATATGTCCATACAAAAGAAAAAATTGCAAACATATTCACCAAGCCATTACCTAAGGATGCATTCATGTATCTAAGAGGTAAGCTAGGGGTCATTCCCCTATCTAAAGCTCACTAAATAAAGTTTAGTGATGTGTCAACAAGAACCTAGTTAAAGATCAATCAGTTGATGCAGCATCATCAAGAGAATATTGCATATGAATCAGTACTCAAAGTACATTGATACAATTTTGGCATGTGTTATCTTTGGCATATGTTGTCAAAGAGGGAGAAGTTTAATGTCATATCTTTATCTTTCTAAAATTTTGTAGAGGGAGAAGTTTGAAAAGAAGTTATGCAAAGGAAGAATACAGCGTAAAGAAGAAGTTCTTATGTAAAATCAAAGAGGGAGAAACTTTATGTCAAAAGGAATCTTGTTCACAAAATTTCATTGTGCTATGACATGTTATGTTGCCATCAATACCAAAGAGGGATATTGTTGGATACAATTAATTAATTTTGTGTTATCTTTGATGTTACACAAATGTCATATCAATTGATAGACAATGCTTACTGAGCTCACTTGGTCAGTGAAGATAATTTTTCTTGTCTATCGAGCCATCACAGGTTTACTTTAAACAAATGTCAATATCTACCAAGCTCACTTGGACATTGAAGGAATTGAGGTAAAAAAGAGTGTTAACTGAGCTCACTCGATTAATGAAGGGAAAGTTGATCAGAGCTAGTATTCACTAAGTTCACTCGGTTGCCAAAGGATTTTTGCAAATTTGTAGCGTTAACCAAGTTTCTATTGGTTGACATAGGAAATCATTCCAAAGTTAGTTTCTACTGAGCACAGTCAACTTACGAAGGATTTTTCTTGTTTTAGCATATGAAGCTTAATTACTCCATGTATTGATTCTAATCAACTATGATGATGAATATTGGTTATTGTAATTTGAATTTGGGTCAACTTGACAATCTGGAAGGTATAAATAAAAGGTCAAGTTGAGATTTCTAGTGTGTGTGCAAGTGCATTGATTGAATTAAGAAAGAGAAAGGGAGCAAACTTGAAGGATAAGTAGGTATCCTTGTGGAGTAGAAAAGTAATATTCGATCAGGAAGGATCAAGTTTAAGAAGAAAAGAGATCTAGATTCAACAATTTAGTTTCATCACAGTTAGGTCATTTCATTTTTACTCTCTAACCATTGTAGCAATGATCTAAAATTTCTTAATAGAGTTGGTTTAACAACTAGTTGTAAATCCTCTAACAAGGTGGAAATTCCATTGAATTGTTTTAAGACTTCTTATAAGGCCACTCCTAGTAGGGTGATTAAATCCTCTAACAAGGTCACACCTAACAGTGTGTTTTGGAACCTTTAATAGGGGTGGTTCCTAGCAGGGCTCACTTTAGAAGAGTGAAAAATAGTAACTAATTACATTGATGGTTTTTCCCAAATTGGGTTTCCATGTTAAATCCTGGTGTCTCATGTGTTCATATTATTTGTCTTATTCTTGCAAGTTAATTATTGTTAATGTTTTAAGATCAACTAAAAGTAATCCACTCTGCATTTATCAAGTTTTAGCAATTTCTATTTGTTTACCAAGCATCAGCAGCAATCAGTTTTCTTAGTCTAAATTTATTGTTAACATCTAAGGGATCTAGGATTTATTTTAGTGGTAATTGATTCACACCCACCCACCCCCCCCAGTTACTCCTTCCATATTTCCGACAGAAGTCCTCTAACCAGGCACACTTCTAATAGGGTGTTGAAATCCTCTAACAAGGTGGGACTTAATAGTCTTTGTAAGCCTTTAATAGGGTAGGCCTTTCATAGGGAAGACCATGATTCATGGTTAAACCATTGTGACCTAAATTGGATATACCTTATTGTTGCATTAGTGAAGATTTGTGGGTGTCATCCCCACCCCAATTTTACCTTCTCACTTGGAGGGTTTTTAGGTAATCATATTTAGTGTTATGTGTGTGTTTGATTACATGTTTACATGATTGATGCATATGCTTTATATGTTATTTCAGTGTATTAATGCATGTGATGTATGAATGGTGAAAGTTTTATAGGTCCAAGTTTAAACTCCTGATTCACCCCCCACCCCCTCTCTCAGAAGTTTACTCTCTTCCCACTTTTAATTCCAATAGCAAGAATTTGAAATGTCTATGTTTGGAGAGATCAAGTTCTTTATGAGTTTGCACATATATCAGATGAAATATGGATATACATCACTCAGTCAAAATATGTCAAAGAAATATTGAAGACTTTTGGATTGAAGGATTCCAAGCTAGTAAGTACACCTATGGTAAAATGACACAAATTATCAAATAATGATGATTTAGTTGAGGTGAATCAAACAATATATAGGTCTATGATTGGAAAATTACAATATATAGTAAATAGTAGACCTAACATTGCATTATGTGTAGGGATAGTTGCAAGATTTTTTGCTAATCCCAAGGAGAATCATTTGATTGTTGTAAAGAGAATAATGAGATATTTGAAAGGAACAGAGGAGTATGGTCTATACTATAAAAAAAATGAGAAATTTGAATTAAGAGCCTATATTAATGTTGATTGGGCTGGAAACATTAATGACAGAAAGAGCACCAGTGAAGGAGCATTTTTCTTAGGCAAGAGGTTGGTCACATAGACTAGTAAGAAACAAACTTTCATCTCACAATCTACTACTAAAGCTGAATATGATGCTATTGCTATAAATTGTACAAACATTGTATGGATCAAACAGCTACTCAAAGGTATGAAGGAAGAGATCATAGAACCAGTGACACTTTATTGTGACAATACAAGTGCTATAAACATATCAAAGAATCTTGTTATGTACACAAAGACTAAGCACATTGCATTCTAGTATCATTACTTGAGAGAATTAGTTCAAGACAAAGAGGTAAAGATGGAATATGTTAACACAAAAGAAAAAATTGTTAATATCTTCATAAAAGAATTACCTAAGTATTTTCATGATTATCTAAGAGGTAAAATAGGGGTGATACCCCTATCAAAGGCTATCTAAGTAACAAAAGGAGTGCCCTACATCAAACAAGTTGATTTTCATATATTAAAAATTGATGCAGAGGATCTTACTTTAGGAGTTGCCTAAATTAATCAAAGAACTGACACTACAAATCAGTCACAAGCAAGGTGACAAAGAAAGAAATTGAAGAAACTAAAGAAGCTTATATCTGCATGACAAGATGATAAGTATTTGGCATTTTTGTCAAAGAGAGAGATAGTTACTGATTAAGGGAAATACAAGAAAGAGGGAGATATTTATTGATCAGGAGTTATACAAGAGATTGGAGATTTAACAAAGAGGTAGAAATCCTATACATCTACCTAGTAAGAGGGAGATATAAGAAGAAATTTAG
Organism: Cupressus sempervirens; assembly: GCA_028749045.1. NCBI lineage: Eukaryota > Viridiplantae > Streptophyta > Pinopsida > Cupressales > Cupressaceae > Cupressus > Cupressus sempervirens. The sequence goes on from CM053783.1 coordinate 249,716,397, forward strand.
AGGGAGTTATAAGGAAGAGTTTTGTAACCTATTCAAAAGATTAAAATTGATGATAAAGGGAGAGATTTCAATACAAAGAATTATTTTTGGTATTTTGATTGGTCTTACTATTTTAACCTAGTTAGTTTGGTTTTCCATCAATGCCAAAGAGGGAGATTGTTGAGAATAGATTGAAGAATATTATTGAAAAAGGAGATTATTGAAAATAGATTGATACAAGTATGAGCAATATGCTTCAATCATTATTTTTCACTGATGTCAAACCTACTATTTTTTGGTAAGTTAACTACTTATATGATTTAAGTACTATCACTTATTTGATTAATGAAGAGGATTTGATCAAAAGATGTAATAATAGCACCTAGAGGAAAGGTTAAGTTATGATATGAAAAGGAGTACAAGAATTAGTTAAGATAGTGATAACATGATGTATTGATAATCCACTTAAGGTTACAAAGGCTAGTTACACAAAGAAAGTCAGTACAAAGTTAGTGGATAGTATATACTAAGCAAAGTCAGTGCAAGCCAAGTAGAAAATTAGTTGAAGCCAAGAAAAAGTCTATTCTAGTGTATGCCAAGAAAAATAGTGGATGTCAAGTAGAGTTTAGTTGATATCGAGCACCAGTAAACTTTAGTTCATGTTGAGTGATTCCACAAAGGATCTTGAGCAATGCAGTATATGCCAAGCATCAAAAGCAAGATAATGTCGAGTGGTTGCATTATTTGAAAGATCATGAATTTGATGGATCTGAGCTAAAAAAAAAATTGGATTGTGTGAACCAGGTGGAAGATAAGATCGATGATTTGGTAGCACAAAATTCAAGGTAAACCATTTTGAGGTGAATTCAAAGAGGATTGGAGGAGAAGTTTCTAAAAGAGATATGAAATATGGGGTAGATTCATTGCAACCTACCTAATTTTTCCTAACCCTAAATTAGATGATGGAGAATGAGTGGAAAAAGATCTTAATTTCATATATATAGGAATGGATGGTCAGAAGCAAGAGTTGTCATGTGCAAGAACCTAAGGAAGATAAGGAGTCAAGGGTTTTGCTTCATCTAGTGACCTAATAGAAGAGTCTACAATGGCATGTTAAGTAAGAAGGATTAAAGCTATGAATTCTTGAAGGGTGAACAAGCTATTAGAGATAAAATGTGTGAAGGCCTAGAAGAATGGAGGACTAGAATAGAGATCTATAATCTAAAAATGGAGTTGTAAGTTTTCATCAAATCACTCTTTACTGCTACTCTCTAATAATTGTATCAATCTAGGGTAAATCATTTGGATTAAGGTTGACCTAATAGTCATTTGTAAATCATTTAACTAGGTGATATTCCAAGTGAATGCTCTAAAGTCCTCTAACAAGGTTCACTCCTAATAGGGTGATTGAAATCCTTTAATAGGGAAACATTTAACAATGTGTATTGTAACATTTAATAGGGTTAGCCTTTCATAGTGCATCACTTCAAAAAAAGTAGCATGTTACTAATGATTTTTTCCAAATTTGGTTTGCACATAAATCATTGTGTCAAGTGTGTTGTTGAATATTTTATGTTTCATTTTTACATTTCTACAAGTTGATTTAATAGTATCCTACAAGATTTAAGTGGTTGCATATTCTTTTGGATGCATGCATGATGATAAATGTTTTATGGGTTCACTAAGTTGTGAAAGTTTTATTTATAATTTGGATCTTGGATAATTGATTCACCCCTCTCTTACTTATTCTAAAGTATTCCAACAACATATCATCATAGTAACATATCTACAATACTCCCCCATAGGAATATCATTAGCATTCATGCTTGTAACAATCTCCCCCTTTGGCATTGATGGAAACATAGATGAAAAACATCTAGTTCCAAGAATACCAAAAAAAGACTATTCAACTTCAAATCCTCTTCATCAATCATTTTCCCCCATTGATATACCTCAATGTTTTTTTTTCTGACAAACAGTCATTCCATGCTATGTTTATGTCAAACATCTTGTACTCATGCCGAACATCTCCAATTGTCATGCATACTACTTTACCACATTGTTTTTACAATTTTTTTTTCATGCCAAACATCTCCCCCTGTGACATCAATGTCAAAGGTTTTAGCAACCAGCTTTATTGCATCAAACTTTACAACAACTAATTGTTATTTAGCTCGAGTGTCAAAAGACACTGTTCAAAACAACATCCAACAAGAGTCCTAGATGACTCTATCCATAATAGATACTCCCTCATATAGGAAGTATCAACATTCAATCTAGATTATAATGGTGCTCTATTACACCGGATTGATGCACTCTTGCATCTTCTACTATGATGTAGGAAGGGGCATAACCCTAAGCATACCTTGAAAATACTTAAAAGTCTCTTTGGGAAGAGGCTTAGTGAATATATCTACAATCTACTCTTTAGTGCTCACATACTCCAATCTAATTTCCTTTTTTGCAACTTTATCTCTCAACATATTATACTTTATAGAAATGTGCTTGGTCTTAGAATGCAACACTAGATTCTTAGACATATTTATTGTGGTTGTGTTGTCACATGTATGACAATAGGTTCATTGATTTCTATCCTTATGTCTTTTAGCATCTGCTTCATCCAAATGACTTGATTGCAATTATTTGTTGTTGTAACATACTCTACTTTAGCTATGCTTTGTGATGTACAATGCTACTTATTTCTTAACCAAGAAACTGATCTTCCTCCAAGAAGGAAGGCTCCACCACTAGTGCATTTATTGCCATCCATATTGCTTACCCAATCTACATTAGTATATAAGCACTTAGAGTAAAATCATTAGATTTGTCATACCATAATCCAAACTTAGATATTCCCTTTAGATATCTAAATATCCTTTTAACTACTACATAATGTGCTTCCTTGGGATCAGCTTGGAATCTTGCAACAATTCCAATAGCATTTTTTGTATCTAGCCTTATGTGAGTTAGATATTGCAATCCTTCAATCATAGATTTGAACTTCTTCTGCTCAATAGTAGGTGTCTTATCCTTTGTAGATAACTTGTGTCTAGTTACCATAGGTTTTCCAATAAGTTTGTATATTTCCAAACCAAAATTTTTTAGTAAATCATTCAAGTATTTAGTCTAAGAAATAAAGATTCCTTCTTTATTTTGTATAATCTACAATCCTAAGAAATATATCATCTCTCCTATCATACTCATTTCAAATTCTTTCTTCATTTCCTCATTAAACTTTTCACTTTCTTCATCATTTCCTCCAAATATAATATCATCAACAAATATTACCAAAATCCTCAAACCATCGTGAATTTCTTTCCAATACAAATTACTATTTTCCATACCTTTTCCTTATCCAAGTTTTTTCAAATGTTTGTCCAACCTTGCACACGATGTTCTAGGTGCTTTCTTCAATCTATACAATGTTTTCCTTAATACTGTGTCCTTGTCATCTATCAGAGGACATCCTTCAGGCTACTCAATATATACTTCTTCAAGTTATCCATTCAGAAATGTTGACTTGACATCCATCTGATATACTTTGAATTTCTTATGTGCTGCATAGGCTAAGAATAATCTTATTGCTTCTATTCTAGCCACTGGAGCATAAGTTTCCTCATAATCTATCCCTTCGTGCTATGAGTAACCTTTACATATCAATATTGCTTTGTTTCTTACAACTTTTTCTTGTTCATTCATTTTGTTTTTGAATACCTATTTAGTTCCTATCACATTATTGTCTACTGGTCTAGGGACCAATTCCCATGTCTCATTCTTTACTATATGATCCAATTCCTCTTTCATGGCTTGTTTCCAATAATCATATTTTCATGCTTCATATACATTCTTAGGCTCAAATTGAGATATCAATCATAGTTCTTCATTTACTCTGCTTTGTGTCATCACACCTTTTCTTTGCTTCTGATGATCTACTCATATGGGTGATTCTTTATCATATTCTTTCCTGAAGTAGGAATTGCTATCTCAACTCTTGGATCTACTAAAGGTTTTGAGCTTTTTTCCTACCTTGGCTCTCCTTCATTTTTCAAATCATTGTTAGTTCAAGAAATACTTCATCAACCCTTGGCTTAGTAACATCATCATCTAAATTGTAATGAACTATTCTCTCTTGTATCCTGAATTTCTCATCAATTCTCACATTTTCACTTTCCATAATAGTCTTAGTTCTTTGATTCTAACATCTATGAGTCTTTTTTTTCAATGAATAACCAAGAAACATACCTTCATCACTTCTAGCATCAAACCTTCATCACTTCCCAAAAATTTTGAAATAATTAATTGTAGTTGAGTGACCAAACCATAGTTCATAAGGGGTCGTGTTTGTGTCTTTCCTGGCTTGCACTCTATTCATAGTGTAGACTATTGTATTCACAACTTCTCTCCAAAACATCTTGGATACATCATTCTCAACTAACATAGCTCTTTCAGCTTTTGTAACTAATTTATTCCTTCTCTCTACAATGTCATTCTATTTAGGGGTTATTGGAGCTAATAATTGTCTTTTAATTCCATTTTCTTTACAAAAAATGTTAAACTCATTTGAAGTGAATTCTCCTCCTCTATCTAATATTAAAAATTTAATCTTCATACCAAATTCATTCTCAACCCTATTCTTGAATATCTTGAACTTATCAAATGCCTCAAATTTCTCTTTAAGAAATGCAACCCACATCATTCTGGAAAAATCATCAACTAGAATCATAGAATACCTTTCACCATAGAATCCTTTAGTCTTTGTAGGACCACTAAGATCTGTGTGTATAACCTCCATCTTCGTTGTAGTGATAAACTTCTTGCTGGGAAAAGAAGTTTTGTTATGCTTAGCCAAAATACACTCCTTGCAAATTCTATTAGTAGGCTTTATAATCTTTGACAAGTCTCTAATTGAAAACATTCTACTAGTCTTCACAATACTTTCAATGTTTATATGAAAAAATCTCTTATGCCATACCAACTGCCATCTACCTTTGCAACCAAACATGTCATTTTAGTAGGATTCAACTAAAATACATTACCTCTAGATCTGGTTCCTCTTCCAATTACCTTTCCATCTTTGTCTTTGATCATGCATGTCTTTTCTATGAACTACAACTGATAACCTTTGTCTACTAATTGTCCAACACTTAAAAGATTGTGCTTCAAACCATCAACAAAGTATACATCCTCAGTATTAGTTTTACCATCAAGAGTTATAGATCCAATACCTTTAACTTGGCATGCTACATTGTTAACAACTCTAACAATGCCTCCATCCTAACTTTTGAAGTCAACAAACTTGTTCATGTCACCAATCATTTGATGTGAACCACCACTATCAATTATCCAATTAGATTTATTCTCAACCTGTGACACCAAAGTTACCTTTTCTAGACTTTCTTCTTTAATTGCCACAAATCTAATTTCATCATCACTAGCACTTACTATTTGTTCATTAGAATAATTATCTTCATTTGCATACAAACATTCTCTCTCTTTTCTAGATTTGTAATTTTCCTTATATTTTTCCCCTCTTTTAGGACAATTAGATGCATAATGACCATATTCATCACAAGTCTAACATTTAAAGATTTTCTTACCTCCTTTTATTCTTTTTACCAGAAAGGCTACTCCTTCTGTAATCTTTATCTCTTCCTCAAATCTACTATTGCTATCAAAATATCCTCTAGCACTTGTGCTCCTTGATAGACTAGGTTGAATATTCAGGGCACTAAAAGTTGTATCTATTCCAGTCAATTCTTTAGACTATCTAAGCTCATTCTCAATTGCTTCAATTCTTCTAAGCAATGAATCCTTTGTGAAATCTTTGGTACAAGATATCAACAACTGTATCATTTGAACTACTGACTTAAATGGTAGTGTTAGAGTCTTCAATATCTTCCACATAACCTCATCATCTTCTTTGGTTCATCTTTGAGCTCTGATACTTGTAATTTTTGATATCCTGCCTATGTATGTTCTTATATATTCATCTTCCATCATTTTAGCATCTTGAAATGCACAAATCCAACTTTGTATCTCAACTTCTTAGAATGTGTATCTCCTTCAAAACTATTTTCCAAAGCTTTCCAAATCAAATGTGAAGTAGCAAGTGATTTTACCTAATTGTACTCAATTTCAAGAAGTTCAGTCAATAGTTCTTCTCTAGCTCTCATGTCACACATGAAAAGATCTCTTTCTACTTCGGTGCAAATTTCCAAATCCTTTTCAGTAATGATTGTCTTCTCTAATTTTTTCAAGATCCAATATCCCAGACCCATACACAACAAATGTATTTTTATCTTTTCTTTCTAGCTATCATAATTTGTTCCATTGAACTTTGGACTATCTTTCTTGAATATGTTCACCATAGATCTCCCAAAGTTTTTAAACTTTACCTTCAAGGACCTAATGCTCTAATACCAATTGTTAGAAACAATAGTCCACTAAGATGAGTCGAGGTGGTGAATCAGTTATTTGATAATTGAAATAATTATCTTCTTTAAAAAAACTTAACCATTCAACCAAAGTAAATAGAAACCATAATAAAATGCACATAGACAATTAAACTAGATATGTTGACTAGGTAAATCCTTGATTAAAGGGAAAACCTCACTAGGAATGATGCCCACAAGATGATGTACTAATATAAATATTCCTTGTTAGAGGATGGACCCTATTAGGAGTCTATTACAACATTTAGTACATAGAGTCCCTATTAGGAGACTTTGAATCCCTATTGGGAGATTCCAACCCTATTAGGAGTTGTGGAAACCTTGTTAGGAGTTGTAGTACAATGTATGCAAGATGAGCCCATTGTCCAAACATTCAATTTAAACTACAAGAAGAGCTCACTACTCAAACATGTAATCTACTGTTATGTTCTTATTTCCTTTATTTTTTCAACTGAACCAATCACTATTAGACCTTGTAGATCAAGTCACAAACCTTGAATCCAAATACCAAACCTTGGATCACTCAGCAAAACCTCAATAATGAAGTTTCCTTCACTTTCACACTACTCTACTCAACTTTTCATTTTGCTCTTACTATTGATTATCATCAATCAAAAACCATATCATTTCATACCATGATAAAGAAAAATGTTCTTCCTTTATACCAAGTCCTCAAAAAAATTCTTTGAGTTGGTTGTTAGACCTTCTCAATTAATTATTATAGGACCACATTAAGAACATGTTACACGTAGTGATAACATAAATCTTCTACCTTAAAACTTGAATAACTTTCTATACACACAATATTATGAAAACAAAACTTATCCACATTAGCATCAACATGTCTTCTTCATGTCCTCAACCTTGATTGTCAGCATATCAAATCTCCTAAGAGATATAACAAGTTTACCAAAACATGCCTCTGTAAACTCTATCTCAAAATAGACATCATGAAAACTTACATAGCTTCTTCTAGACTTATCCTTTCTTTGTGCAATGTTAGCTGCATATACTAGATACTCAAAAGTATCTCCCATAACCTCAGATAGTTAAAATACACAATTGGTTGTCTGTACCAACTCTATCTTTTCATTGTTCTTATGTCAGATACCATAAAAAATTGCTATGTTGACATCAATCACAAACTTAGTCATGAATCTAACATCATAGTAACATATCTACAGTACTCCCCCATAGGAATATCATCAATATTAATGCTTGCAATAGAATAAGTGGTAATCTATACCTCAATGAAAAAAGTAAGAAAGTGTATGTCTAGAATAACATAGTGTTTGTGAACTTACATCATCATTAACAATTGTAATAGAAAAAAGGTGTGACCAACTGCATTTTCTTATATATCAATTTACTAAGATTCATCAAACACAACCTATTTGAATCATATCAAATTAAGATTTTAGTAAGCTTGATGCAATCTCTATCAAAGATCTTTACTAACCAAATAATCACTACAATAAGAGGAAAGAGAATTTGTTAGTCTCTAGAAATAACTGGGATGAAATTTGGTTTTGGCTTAGTGGAAACACTAGTATAGGAATATCCAAGAAGGGAATTTGTTCTAGAAAAGGTACTTTTTCTTTTATTTTTTCTATAAGTAATACAAAATTCTATGAGCATAAGTAATGCTTCCTCCATTGGTAATCAACCTAATTTCGTAAAGACCTTGACATAACAAGAATAGTAACATTTTACCTTCTATTTTCTACATTCTAAATTGCTAAAATTTGTATTAAAAAAAATCACCCAACTAACAATTTTGATCCAAAGAGAATACCCATTTTAATACCAAAAAATGGGGTCACAATGTAAGTGGGTTGTTCTTGCTACTATAATTCAGTCATTTTTCCCAAATCTATACTTCACATTAAATAATTTCAATTTTATTGTAAATATAGCCTCCAACACATTTAGTCATTTTTTTATGTAGATCTAACCCTCTAGGAAAAAAATAACACTTGACTACATATTCGAAACACAACTAGCACTTCTCTTTGTTACTTATACTAACAAATCTTATGGTGGATTCTAAATCATTTTATGAATAAAAATAAATTCATTAATCCAAAACCAATATCATCACAATAAACATGCAACCACATGATTCAAAAGCTTGTAACTAAACCCATATACCTCATCTTCAATAGTCTAGTGACTTAGATTTATTTTCATCAAAATGTCAATGCTTTGAATATTCTACTTCTGCACTGGCACACCCAAAATAATATATCTCCACATACAACTCACTAAAATACTTCATGATTTATGTAGTTAATTTTATATTGTAATATTATTACTTCAAAGGGTTTCATATATGATTCATCTTAAAGCATATTCATAACAATAATTTGGAGCTCCTGAAACATAGAAACATAACTCATAACCAAAAACATAACAACATGGACATAAAAAGAAGAGAAAATATTTTACAAAGCATACATTATTTTGAAAATCCTTACAAATTCTCAAAGATGAGAGAACTCTAACTTCTTACAATATGAGAAAGCATCCAATATAATATCTTAGTAAACAAAATGGCCCTTTTTCCTTTTTCTTCCTTCCATTTTTTGTCACTTTCTCTACACCATATTGTTACTTGGCCTCTCTATTCCTCTCCTACATAGGCTTACAATGACTAAATATAACTAATTTAGAAACAAAACATATTTGTTTTAGATACTAAAATATCTGTAGCTAATCTTATTTAAATCTTACTATGATTTAATCCTAGAATCTCACAAGTGTATAACAAGATAAATTCATTACAACCAACTCTATCCATCTAGACCTATGACTCATCCTCTTTAGAAAGTATTCATCAACGTAGAGAACACTATTGTTTACATCAAGAAATTAGAATTCCTAATAAATGCCAAGACCACATTTTTAGATCTTTTCCATCCAAAAGATTGATGACTTGGAAGCTAGATGCTTCTGCATTACATAGATGATCATCCTACCATTTATTTTATTTCTCAAGTTTTTGAAGGCCATTTTTTTTTAATGTGGAATGGTTTTTGAACATATTCAAACATGAATTAGGGCCTTCACAAGAATGTCATGATTTCCCTTCTTTCTACTTAAGTTGTGGAGAAAATAGAATGGATAAGCTTATGTAAATTGAAGTCAGATTGATTTTTACACAAATGCATATAAAGATTGAATTTTAGAAGGGAAGTAGAATATCATTTTTCTTTTATATTTTTAATTTTTAATTAAAGTTAGGGAATTTCAAAAATATGATTTAAAACTTAATTTAATTTAATTTAATATAAATACATACATGCATGCATACATACATACATACATATACATACGCACACACGCACACACACACACACACACACACACACACACACACACACACACACACACACACACACACATATATATATATATGTATGTATGTATGTATGTATGTATGTAAATACATATAAATATATGTATATGTATATGTATATATACATATTTATAGTTATATATATATATGTATATATATGTGTATATATACATACATACACACGCATATGTGTGCTTATGTATGTATGTATGTATATATACGGAGAGATCTTTTTTAAGGTGCTTATTACATCTTAGCACAATAGAAAAATTGATCTAGCTACATACATATTCCAGAATCCAAATAATAAAATGCTAAAACTCACTTAACTCATGCTAAGTAACTTACCTCAAGATCCTACACAAAAATAATGCAAACTAGGAAAAATGGGCAGAGTTCGCAAGAGATTTTACAAAAACATAACATAGCAAATATTTTTAGAAATAAACAAGCCATAAGCTAGTTAAATTGATCTAGTTGTTAATTAGTTGGGTTGATTACAAATTCATGTAGAACTGTCATTAGATTAGGTACAATAAAATAAACAAATCAGTTGTTCCTAGCTAGCACAATCAAATACATTTTTCCAAGATGATAAAATTGCATATGTGGATGCATCACTTGCATGTTAGGCATGAAGTGATTCCCCCAACTTACAAAAAATGGTTGGATATAAAGGCTCCATATGTTGATCCAACAATGGAACCCAAGGATGCAACCATACATGTATTGGCACAGTCTCCCTATGAGGATCCCAAGTATATACTACATAGGTTTAGGGTCCCTTTGTTGGATATAATTGATTAATTGTGTATTGTCTTTGATGTTACAAAAATATCATATCATTATTAGTTAGTATATGTCAAGCTCACTATGGTAGTGAAGACAGTTTTCTATGTCTACTAAGTGTTCCTGTGATTGCCTAGTTTAGAATGTAGTTTCTACCAAGTTCACTCAGGCATCGAAGGAAAAGTATCCAGAAAGTGAGTGTTAACGAAGCTCACTCGATTAATAAAAGAAAGTTGGATGGAATCAATGCTAACTGAGCTCACTTGTTTTCCAAAGGATTTTCATAAGTTTGCAAAGTTAACTGAACTTTTGTTGGTTAACAAAGGAAATCATTTCTGATTTAGTGAGTGAATGTAAAAGAACAAAGATGTTATTGAAGATTTAATGATGAGAAGAGGAAGCAAATTTGAAGGCTAAGTAGAATATTCTTGTGGAGCAGAAAAGCTATATTCGATCAAGAAGGATCAAGTACAAGCTATAATAGAGATTTGTAATAAAAAATTTAGTTGCATTCAAATCAGGTCATCTCATTGTTACTCTCTAACCATTGGAGCAATGATCTAAATCTCCTAACAGAGTTGCCTTAACAGCTATTTGCAAATCCTCTAACAAGGTGACAGTTCTATTAAATTGTCTAAAGACCTCTAACAAGGCCACTTCTAATAGGGTAATTAAATCCTCTAACAGGGCCACACCTAACAATATGTTTTGTAATATTTAACAAGGTTAGCTCGTAATAGGGCTCACTTTAGAAGAGTGAAAATAGTAACTAGTTGCAATTGGTGTTTTTTCCCAAAATGGGTTTCCACATTAAATCTCGGTGTCAAATATGTTCATGCTATTTTCTTTTCTATGTCTGCAACTAAGTTAAATTAATGGTAATCACTAATGACATCTAAATTTTATATGCTAAGCATTTATCGAGCTCATTTAGTTATTACCAAGTTACAACATTTTATGTGTGTTTACTGAGCTTCACCATTATTTAGTTTTTAGTTTGCATTTTTGTACAGACATCTAAGGGATTTGGGATTTATTTTTGTAGTAATTGATTCACCCCTCCCCTCTCAATTACTCTTATATTTCTAGCAATTACTATCAGATCTTTTGGTGCTTGCAAAGAAGGTTTCAAGGATCTAAACTAAAGATCAAGATGTCTTACAGAAGAGAAATCCCCAAGCTTAATAGAGACAATTTTGCAGCATGACAAGGACTTATGAGATTACACTTGGCTACCATCAATGATTGAAGATGCAAGTATCTTGATACTGAATACAAGACTCCCACTAGAACATTATTAGTTGAAGATATTTTGAAAATAAGAATCGTAACAACATGATGATTAATATTGCATCTGCTCTTAGATATGCTGAATTTGATGAAGTCAAAGACTGCAAGACAACTTATGAGATGTGGATCAAAATAAAAGATATATATGGAGGAAATGAAATTGTAAGTATAGACAAGGCTGAAAGTCGTAGAGGTCATTTTGATCAAATGAAAATGAGAGAAGATGAGAACATTGCAAAATATGTGGACAGAATCAAAGCATCTAGAGGAGACATTGAAGAGAAAATGGTTGTAAGCAAGGTACTTAGAACACTTCTTCCTATTTATGCAATTAGAATATCCCTTATTCAAGAGATGATATGTGATCCAAATAATAAATACCTTTGGATGCTCTAGTTGGAAGATGGTAGCTTTTGAGTTAGATAACTTTGATAACTATGTTCCTAGTTCAAAGGTTATTGAATCTACATTAAAAGCTAAACTCTCACTTAAAGAAAAGGGTAAGAAATCAAAATCTTTTCAATAGGAAGTGAAAAAGGAACATCAAAAGAAAGTTCAAATAGTGATCTTGAAGTTGTTGAAGCCCTACGTGCAAGTACTTCCAAAGGAAGAGGAAAGTACAAAGGTAAAGTTCCTTTGATCTACTTTTCCTATGAAGAAGTTGGTCACATTGCTGCTAGGTGTCCAAATAAGAAAATAAAAGATGAAAATAAAAGTAATAAGCATAAAGGCAAGAAGGATTCCAAGAACTACAAGAACTATAAGGGCAAAGGTAAGAAATCTTTTTTTATAGCTAAAGATTCTGATAACAATGAAGATGAAATGGTATATATTGTTGTGAAAGAAAAATCTGATGATGAAGGAGATATGATGGCACTTATCTCTCATGTTAGAAAAAATGATATATGGATTATTGACAATGGTTTTTCACATCATATGATTGGAGACAAAACAAAGTTTGAGCACATGGAATATTATGATGGAGGTAGTGTAAGATTTGGAAACAATGAACCTTATATCATAAAAGGAAAAGGATGCATTTCATTGACTAAAGGACTTGTATGTGACAATGCTTATTAGGTTGAAGGACTAAAGCATAATCTACTAAGTGTGGCACAATTGAATAACATTGGATTCAAGGAAGAATTCATGAATGGACAAGCCAAACTATTGGATGGAAAGAAAAATTTTGTTGGATTTGGCAAGCAAACAAAAAGTAATCTTTTTTATCTTGATCTCAGTGATTGTTCATGTTTTATTGCTCAAGTAGAAGAAAGTTGGTTATGGCACAAAATGCTATGTCATGTAAACTTTGATAATCTGGTTAAGATAAGCAAAAATAAAATTGTAAGAGGTATTCCTAGTTTGAAGAAACCTAAAATAGGACTATGAAAAAATTGCCAAATTGGTAAGATGGGGAAGACTAGTTTCAAAAGAAAAAACTATCAGTTAAAAAAAGTCTTAGAAATTGTTCATACATACTTATGTGGACCAATTGGAATAGAGAGTTATAGTGGAGAAAAAAATTTCATTTTTTTTGTTGATGACTATTCTAGAATGACATGACTATAATTTATCTAAAAGAAAAATCAAAAGCCTTTCAAAAATTCAAGTGATATAAAACAAGAGTAGAAAAGGAAACTAGAAAGAGGTTGAAATTTTTAAGATCAAACAGAGGTGGTGAATTCATCTCCAATGAATTCAATAATTTCTACATTTAAAGAGGAATCAAAAGACAAGTATCAACTCTTGGTACACCACAACAAAATGGTATATTTGAAAGAAGAGATAGATCTATCATGGATTGTGCAAGAACCCTAATGATTGAAAAGAATCTTACTCTCAAATACTAGAAGGAAGCTATCAGCACTATAGTTCATACCTTGAATAGAGTACAATTGTAGAAAGACTCAAATAAAACTCTTTATTAGCTATGGTATGGCTACAAACCTAATGTAAGTTACTTCAAAGTATTTGGCAGCAAATGTTATATCTTGAAAGAATCTAGAAAAGGAAAATTTGATGTAAAAGGTGATGAAGGCATATTTCTAGGATACTCCTATAGAAGTAAAGCATACAAATGTTTGAACATCTTTACTCATAAAATTATAAAAAGTGCACATGTTAGAATTGATGAGTTTGTAGAAAAGAGTGAAGAAGAAAGCAACAAGGAGCTAGAGGATTATAGAAGATTTGTTTACTATGAACCTGATACCCTGCAAAATCTATCTAAAAGAAAGGAAGCTTCATCTCTCAAGTCCCAAAAATCTCCAACAGTTACTGAGTTGTAGGCAGTGCAACCTAAGTTACAGTCTAAAGGACCCAAGTCACAATCAGAGACTACAAAGCTAGTTTAAACTGAGCCTTATGGACCCAGTCACAAACAGAAGGACCCAAGCTTGAAACTAAAATTCTTGATGAAGATGGTGGAACTCATTCAAAGACCAAATAGCCTATGTTAACAAGATGTATTAGAATACATCATGCACTTGATCAAATCATTGGAGACAAATTTGATGGAACAATGACAAGAAGCAAATTAAAAGGTACATGCTTACTTGCTAAATTTGAACCTAGAAGTGTTAAAGATGCTCTAAATAATGAAAGTTGGATTGAAGAAATGAATGAAGAGATAGAATAGATAGAAAAGAACAAAACTTGGAGTCTTGTTCCTAGACCCAAGGATAAAAATGTAATTGGTACAAAGTGGGCATTCAGAAATAAGCTAAATAAAGATGGAAAAGTTTCAAAAAATAAAGCAAGATTGGTGTGTAAAGGTTATTCTCAAGAAGAAGGTATTGATTATGGTGAGACTTTTTCTCTTGTAGCAAGACTAGAAGGTGTTATAACTTTACTAGCATATGTAGCACATAGAGGACCTAAAGTGCATCAAATGGATGTCAAATATACATTTTTGATGAAGAAGTCTATATTGAACAACCAGAAAGTTGTGTAGATCCTAGCAAAAGATACATGGTTTGCAAGTTACACAAAGCACTATATGGTCTCAAGCAAGCTCCCAAAGCTTGGTATGAAAGACTTCATAATTACTTGGTACAAATTGGCTTTCAAAGGGCAAATGATAATAGTAGTCTATATAGCAGGGAAGGACTAGACAAGAAGATTGTGTTGGCAGAAATATTTGTTGATGATACTTTATTTATAGGAAATTATGACTTGTGTAAATCATTTTCAAAAGAAATGAGTAAAGAATTTGAGATTACAAATACAGTAGAATAAAAATAATATCTATATCACTCAATCTATGTATATCAAGGAAATACTGAAGAAGTCTAGAATGGAAGACTTAAGACCAGTTGGAACCCCTATGTCTACTAGACATAAGCTCTCCAAAAATGATCATTCCAAAGAAGTAGATTAGATCACATACAAATAAATGATTGGAAAATTGTAATATGTAGTACACACAAGGCCTGATATTACTCTAGCAGTTGGAATAGTAGCAAGATTCTCAGCAAATCCTAAGGAAAATCACATGATTGCAATCAAGAGAATAATGAGATGTCTAAAAGGCACTAAAGACTATGGCTTATGGTATAAACTTGGAGGCAATCTAGACTTGAAAGTATTTACTAATACTAATTGGATAGGAAGTATTGATGATAGAAAAAGCAGTAGTGGTGAAGCATTCTTTCTTTGTAAAGGAATAGTGTCTTGGACAAGCAAGAAGCAAAATTACACATCTCAATCCACAGCAGAGGCAGAATATGTGGCAGTAGCAATTAATTGTTCTAACATTGTTTGGTTTAAACAATTGTTGGAAGGAATGAAGATAGAGATCAAGGATCCAATAGTCATATATTGTGATAACACTAGTGCAATCAATATATCAAAGAATCCAATGATGCAAACTAAAACAAAGCACATTGCTATAAAATATCACTTCTTAAGAGAGTTAGTACAAGAGAAAGAAGTCAAATTGGAATATGTTAATACAAAGGAATAGATTGTAGATATATTTACCAAGCCATTACCTTAGAATACATTTTGTATCTAAGAGGTAAGCTAGGGGTCATTCCCCTATCTAAAGCTCACTAAATGAAGTTTAGTGATGCATCAACCAGAACTTGTTGAAGATCAATCAGTTGGCATAGAATTAGCAAGAGCATATTGCAAATGAATCGGTACTTAAGGTACATTGGTGTTAATAGAATTTTTGTCTTTGGCATGTGTTGTCAAAGAGGGAGAAGTTTATTGTCATATCTCTGAAAAATTTTTTGAACCAGAATAAATTAAGGAACCAAAGAGGAAGAAGTTTTCGAAAGAAGGAGAAGTTCTCTATAAGAGGGAGAAAGTTTTGGAAATGAACTTGGTAGAAGTTCTTGTAGATAGAGAAAGAATCTAGTGAAAGGAAGATCTCATACTGACAAAGGGAGTTCTCAGGTCTAAATCCAAAATTTTATTATGCTATGACATGTTGTGTTGCCATCAATGCCAAAGAGGGAAATTGTTGGATACAAATAATTAATTGTGTATTGTCTTTAATGTTACACAAATTTCATATCATTATCAATCAATATATGTTGAGCTCACTCGGGTAGTGAAGATAGTTTTCTATATCTACCGAGCATTCCTATGATTGCCTAGTTCAAAAGGTAGTGTCTACCAAGTTCACTCAAGCATTGAAGGAAAAGTATGCAAAAAGTGAGTGTTAACTGAGCTCACTCAGTTAATAAAAGAAAGTTGGATGGAACCAGTGGTAACTGAGCTCACTCGGTTGCTAAAGAATTTTTTCATGAGTTTGCAGTCTTAACCGAGCTTCTATTAGTTAACAAAGGAAATCATTTCTAAGTTAGTTTCTATCAAGCTAGGTTGGCTAACAAAGGATTTTCTTATTTTGGCATATTAAGCTTAATTGATTTATCTATTAATTCCAACTGACTAAGTTGATGAATATTAATTATTCTAAGTTGTATATGAGCTAACTTGACAAAGTGAAAGATATAAGTATAAGGTCAAGTTTGTGGTTTCAAAGAGTGAGTGAATGTGAAAGAATGAAGATGTTATTGAAGATTTAATGATGAGAAGAGGAAGAAAATTTGAAGGATAAGAAGAATATCCTTATGGATTAGAAAAGCTATATTCTATCAGGAAGGATCAAGTACAAGTTAAAATAGAGATCTGTAATGAGCAATTCAATTGCATTCAAATCAAGTCATCTCATTGTTACTCTCTAACCATTGTAGTAGTGATCTAAATCTCCTAACAGAGTTGGGTTAACAATTATTTGCAAATCCTGTAACAATGTGGCAGTTCTATTGAATTATCTAAAGACATCTAACAAAGGCCACTCCTAACCAGGTGATTAAATCCTCTAACAGGGTCATACCTAATACTGTGTTTTACAACCTTTAACAAGGTTGGTTCCTAATAGGGCTCAGTTCAAAAGAGTGAAAATAGTAACTAGTTACAATTGGTAATTTTTTCCAAATTAGGTTTCCATGTTAAATACTAGTGTCAAATGTGTTCATGCTATTTTCTTTTATGTGTTTGAAAATAAGTTAAAGTAATGGTAATCACTGACAACATCTAAATTTTTTATGCTAAGCATTTACCAAACTCATTTAGTTATTATCGAGTTACAACATTTTGTGTGTATTTACCCAGCTTCAACAGTATTTAATGTTTACTTTGCATTTTTGTACTGATATATAAGGGATCTAAGATTTATTTTAGTAGTAATTGATTCACCCCTCCCCTCTTAGTTACACCTCTTATATTTCCAACACCCTTGGCTCCCAAGAATTTGTAGTAGTTATTCTCACTACTAGAAGAATAACTTTAGTAAAGAGTTGAGTATAAGGAGTTGAAGAAGCAAGTTCTTCTTCCTTATAAATGTCATAATCATGAGGCTCATTCCCTTTTAGAAGCCTTAGCCATAATGACATTACCTCTAGACCATGCAAAGGATGTTGAAGTGGTTCACAACCTTGAAACACTCTAATAAGAAATAGAAAAGCAATTGTAGATGCAATACATGACAAATTGTACAACTTGTAGTCCTGCTAATATTTGGACTATAAATTCTCAAAGACACTTGCAAGTGATTCCAATGTCATAGTACCCCCTGCAAAACTTTCCTAGATTCTACCTAGTGCTCCCATAATATCCTCTATGTTTTCTAGTGTTGTTTCTATCATGTAGTTTCTTTCTAAAGTTCCTCCTTCTCCTTCTAGTATATTGCCACAAACTCTCTCTCGTGCCTTAAATTTTGATCAAAATTTTGAATATCTACCTCTACCATATCTAAAATCAACTTTGCATTGTGTTGTAACTTTGGAATTGGTGTTTGATCTTTGATAGATTTCATTTTAACATTTCAACATTCAAGTTTTCAAGTTTCCTCTTCATTATATGTTTGGTTTATCAATGATTTCCTCCAATTCTATTACAGTGCATCTCAACTGGCTACTCCCTTGATGTAGTCACCCATCTATCCCTAGATTGTGCAATCACTTGTTGTTTTATAGAATCTAGATAGCTACTAACAATTTCAAAGCCATAAAACTAAAGACCATCATGACAACATCCCACACTTTAGGTAAAAATTGGATGTCATGTTCTTGTGCATATGTTTCAATCACTTCCTTCAAACTAAAATGAGGTGCACCCATGGAATTATTTAGGTGAATCCCACTTCCCATGGAAGTTGAGGCTTCTTGTTGAGCATATGTTGTTTTTTCTTATTGCTATTGAAGTGCCTCAAATTGGTGTTGTTTTTTCCCTATGAGATATATTACATTCTCTCTAGCACTAGGTTGTTCCAAAGTCGTACCCTCTACAGCTTGATTCATCATTTCAAAGGCTAAATTTAACTAATTTATTATCCTCTCATTAGCAAGAAGCTCATGGAAAAATAGTCCTTTCCACCCTAAAACAATTGTGTTACTTCATTAAAATTAGGACTGGAACAAATCTAATGATACAGAACCTATTTACACTTTGGAAAAATGTTGCCTCCAACATTGCAACCATATGATAAATGGGAATAGCAGATGCCCAAGCCATAACCCATTAAATTGGTCTAGTTGTTAATTAGTTGGGTTGATTAAAAATTCTTGTAGAACTATCATCATATAAGGTATGATAAAACAAACAATTATTAGTTCCTAGCTAGCAACACCAAATATAGTTTTTCAAGCTGTTAAAATTGCATATGCAAATGCATCACTTGCATGTTAGGAATGAAGTGCATTCCCCAACTTATAATGAATGGTTGAATATAAAGGCTCCATATCTTGGCTCAAAAATGGAAGCCAAGGATGTAACCATGCATGTATTCACACAATCTCCCTATGAGGATCTCAAGTATCTATTGTATAGGTTCAAGGTCACTTAGCTCCTAGGAATTTGTAGCATCTATTCTCATTGCTAGAAGGATAACCTCAATGAAGAGTTGAGTGTAAGGAGTTGAAGATGAAATTTCTCCTTCTGTGTAAATTTAATGAAGGGTGCTCCCTTAAATATCATAAATACATAATGGAAACAAAGAAACAGTAGCAATTGTGAGAACAAATTATGGGCTTCTTATTATCACCACAAATGAAGAATTAAAAATTTTAGAATTACAATATGATAACCCACATGGGTGCCTTCATTATAGTAATTTGCAAGACAAAGCTTCAAACTATCACCTACGATTGTCCTAGACAATATTTGGGTCTTTCTTAAATAGGCAATGTTATGCTTTCTAGGAAGGTTCTAGACACTCAAACTTAATAGCTAGAGTTGACAAACCCTTACAATACATATCAACTTGGCCAAATAAACTTTTAACATTTATTTTAGAAGTTTTAGGTAGCCCAACTTCAGAAGACCATAACTCTCAAACCATTGCTCTGATTGGCTATTATAACCACTTTTCAAAAACCTTAGCTTCTGATCTATAGGCTTGGATCCACATGAGAACCCATTTGTCAAGTTTTTGGGCCCCATCTAGGGTCCCTAAGGCCTTCAAAACTGAGCCTAAATTTTTTATACAAAAATTACACACCAAAAATCTATAATAACTTTACAAATACATATAATCTAGCCATGAAACTCCACCGCTAAAATGAACCTTCACCACTAAAATTTGAACATTATGAGCTCGTATGACTGACTTACTAAGTAGCAAGCCTCCACAGACAACAAATCTATACTAAGACATCCCTTATTGAAATAACTAAAAGAAAATATTTTTGGGTGATGCAAGATTTCTCTTGCACTCAGGATGCTCCTACATTAGACACCAAGGTAATTTAAGAAGTGACCTAGTCATGTCTCAAGTATTAAGAGGAAAACAAAATGGTTAACCTCCTCCTTTGCTAGCCATGAGGAATCTTCTACTGGCCTCCCCTTCCATTTGACCAAGTATTCTTCATAAGTTTTGTTCCTTGTACTTTTTCCAACATGATTGTCCAGTATCTCCTCAATCTCTTTTGTAGTTGAACTAGCTACTAGAATACTCCACTACACTTCTACAACTTCATCCCAATCACCTCCTTCATGGTACTCTATCAAATCTAAAATATTAAATATTGGTGAAATATTCAATTTAGTAGGCAACTCCACTTCATAGGAATTTCCAAAATCATACCTTTTCACTATCTTGCATGGTCCAAACTTCTTCATTTTTAGCTTATTATATGTACCCACTAGAAAATGCTCCTTTCACGAAAACCATGATGTCATCTCCAATTTTAAATTCCTTATACCTTCTTTTCATCCTTGCATTAGCCTTATATATGTATTCATAATGATAATGTGTTTCCTCACCTCCTCATGGATATTCTTCAAATGTTTAGCAAATTCTTTTACTTTAGCACTACTTATCTCTCCTTTATCCAACTACCTCAACTCAAAATCATTTTTGGGACTACTCCCATAT
Organism: Cupressus sempervirens; assembly: GCA_028749045.1. Taxonomy (NCBI): domain Eukaryota; kingdom Viridiplantae; phylum Streptophyta; class Pinopsida; order Cupressales; family Cupressaceae; genus Cupressus; species Cupressus sempervirens. The sequence continues at coordinate 249,737,155 of CM053783.1, forward strand.
ACAATCTAGAATGGTGATTTACTATTACTCTTGTTGATAGAATTATTATATGAAAATTATGTGTGTGGTAATATTAGATCCCAACCTTTTGGCTTGTCTCCAACCAAACATCTCAGCAAATTTCCCAAACTTTGATTCACAACTTTCATCTTCCCATCAATCTATGGATGATGTGATGAACTTAATGTCAAATTTATCTTCAATTTCTTCCATAATATATGCCAAAAATACCAAAAAAACTTGGTGTTTCAATCTAAAACTATACTCTTTGGTAGACCATGTAGTCTCACCACTTCTCTAAAAAACAACTCTGCCACATAAACATCATCACTAGTCTTCTTGCAAAGAAAGAAATGTGTCATCTTTGAAAACCTGTCAACCACAAAAAAAATAGAATCATGCCCTTGATGAGTCCTTAGTAATCAAAAGCAAAATCCATGCTCACATCCTCCCATGACTTCTTTAGTACGGGTAATGGTTTATACAACCCTGTACTATGCTTCACTCCTTTTTCCATCTGACATACTCTGCAACTCTATACAAACATTTTCACATCTTATTGTAGTTGTGGCTAATAATAATTCTCAACAATCAAAGCAATGGTCTTATCTCTCTCAAAGTGTCTAGCCAATCCTCCACTATGCTTCTCCTTGATGAGATCCTCTCTCATTGAGCTTCTAGGAATGCATAATTGGCTTCCTTTGAATAACATACCATCTTGGACTATAAAATCCAACCATTTCATCATGTCACATGTAAAAAAATTTGTACAAGATTTCTAAGCTTCACCAAAACCAAGATGCTTTGGATATAAATTCTTGACTTCCTTGAACCCAACCATCTCAATCTGCATCTCTCTTGGCAAAAGATGTCTTCTGCTAAGAGCATCTATAACTCTGTTAGACTTCCCACTCGTGTGTTTCAAAATAAATGTATAACTCTGCAAAAACTCAACCCACTTCAAATTCCTTATATTCAATTTTCCTTGACTATTCAAATATTGCAAAGCTTGGTTATTAGTATACAAAACAAATTCCTTAGGAAGAATATAGTGCCTCCACTTCTTTAATGTCTGAAATATAGTATAAAATTCATGATCATAAATAGAATATTTTCTTTTGGCATCATTCAATTCACACTAAAGTAAGCAACGGGTCTACCTTCTTGGCTCAAAACAGCTCCTATTGCAGTACTACTAGCATCGCAACCTACCTAAAGCATCTTGTTAAAATATGAAAGTGCTAAAATAGGTTGCTCTATAACTTTCTATTTTAATAGATTAAAACTTTTATTTTCTCTTGCAGTCCACTTAAATTCTCTCCTATCCCCTCTCATTGTTTCAATCAAGGGTCCACAAATATTGCTAAAACCTCTTATGAACTTACTATCAAAAATAGCTATTCCATGAAAATATCTTACCTTTGTAGCACTCTTTGGAGTAGGCCATTCAACAATAGCCTTCACTTTCTCTAGGTCCATTTCTAGACCTTCTTTTGAGACTACAAATCCTAGGTACACCAACTCCTTCACAAAACTGCACTTCTTCAGGTTTATCAACAACTTCTCTTACCTGAACTTATCAAACACCTTTTGAATATGCATCAAATTCTCCTCCAATGTCTTACTAAAGATCAAAATATCATCTAGGTAAATAATGAAAAACTTACGCAAAAACTCTTTAAGTAATTCATTCATAGTCGTATGAAACTACTCGGTGCATTAGTTAGCCCAAAAAGCCATCACTAACCACTTGTATAGTCCTTTCCTTGTCTTGAAAGCATTCTTCCACCCATCACCTTCTCTGATGTGAATTTGATGTTATCCACTTTTTAGATCTATCTTTGTGAAATACTCAGCCCCACTCAAATAGACCATAATATCATGCATCCTTGGCAATGGAAATCTATAATTGATTGTCATCTTGTTAATAGCATGAGAATCTATGCACATCCTCCATTCTTTGTTCTTCTTTGGTGCTAATATTGCTCATACAACACATGGACTCAAGCTCTCTTAAATCAATCCCTTCTACAACAACTCATGAACTTGTTTGTTCAACTCTTCACTTTCTGCTAGTGTCATTCTATGCATTGTCTTGTTTGGCAAACTAGATCTTGGAATCAAATCCATATGGTGATTGATCTTCCTCACTAGGGGTAATCCATTAGGTAAATTATCTAGCACAATATTAGAAAACTCTCCCAACATGTTTGCAACTTCTGCATGTACCTCCTCTACTTCTTCTTTTCCATCTTTTGGAATTATAGGAAAACACATATGCTCACACTTCATACCTTTGAGAAATTATTTTCTATCAACAAAACATATTCTAGTAGCACTACATACCTTTTCTTCTTTCTCCTTCAATGGCTTTAACTTATGCTTCACTCCATCCTTTGTTAGAGTGTAGGTATTTTCTCACGCATCATGTACAACATGCCTATCAAAATGCCACAGCCTACCCAACAACATATGTCATATGTCCATAGTTATGATATCAAAATGCACCTCATCTTGGTAGCTTCCAATCTTGAACTTCACTAAGCATTTCTCACTAACAATGACCTTGTGGTCATCTTGCACCCAAGCAATAAAACATGGGCATGGGTGTTTCTGACTCTTTAGCTTCACTTTTGTGACCATCACTTCTAACACCAAATTTTTAGTACTTCCGCCATGAATGATCACCTCACAACACTTGTCTTTGCATTTTCACCTTATACTAAACAAGCTCCTTCTTTGATCAAGTTCATTCTCACCACTTAGCAGGATTCTTTTGTTAACTTGGACTTCTCCTCTTTCAACATCTTCAAAATGTGATGATCTGGCATCTTTATCAACATGTGCAACTCTAGCCTAGCCTTCTACTTTTTGATCTATTCTTCCTTGATACTGAGAATATTCAAATGTTTTATGCCCTTTTCTGTGTAGTGAAAACATTTATGATGGAAGCCTCCTCTTCCAGATCCTTGTCCTCTGCCTCTTCATCTCTAATATCTATTATTTTTAACAAGGAAATGAGTAGAATTATTTCCCCTCTGGTTCTGACTACTACTTCTAGCCTCATCCTTGTTCTTCTGATCATCATTTCGACCTTGATAAGACTATCTGCAAGATAATTCATTGTGACCTCTTCCACTATTTTTGTTATCAAACTTTTTTCTTAGCTTCTCCTCAGCTCTTAGGGAAAATTGGTACACCTCCTCAATACTGGTCACTCAAACAAGACTCGATTCCTCTTGAAAGCTTGGCCTTAATCCATTAAGATAATGAGCCACTTTCTCCTTATCAACTTATGCATGGATGGTTGTAATGAGAACTCAATAGAACTCTTTGGTATACTCTTGAAAAAAATTCTTGGTTGCTTCAACCCTTGCATTTTCTTCAATAAATCAAGATCATAATCCACAAGAATGAACCATCACTTCATTTTAGCTACCATTTGGTGATTTTTTCCATTCTTCTCTTATTTCAATCCAACTAGATCTCCTACCACCAGATCTTTGCATGACCCTTCAGTTTGGCTTTTGCGAACTTGACCCTATATGGATCTTCAATATCTTCATATTCAAAGTACTCTTCCAATTCATTGATTTAGTCAATCAATTTCTTTGAGTTGGGATTTCCTAAAAATGTGGGAACATCAAACTTAGGTCTTTTTCCAATACTAAAAATGTCCTTAAAAGGATTCACCTCCTCTGGGTTAATAACTTCCTCTACTAGGGCTTGGTCCACAATTCCTTCTTCTTCTCTTTCCACTTTCATCATCTCCTATGGCAATATTCATTTCTCTATGCATATGTTCTTACAATTCTTGCATTTTCCTCTTGAGGGTTCTAAAATCCTTACGTGTGGTACCTTCTACTCTTCCACCATGCTCTCTTCATGGAGGCATTTTTGTGCTTTCATTGAAACCCTAGTGCAAACTGCCTCACAATTAGTGATCTATCTAGAAGCTCAGCCCAAACCACAGTACTAGTGTGAACTACCTCATAGTCATCGTCAGTGATCTATCCACACACTCAAGAACTCTATCTCTGATACCACTTGATGAAGGGTGCTTCCCTTAATACAATAAACACATAACAAAAACAAAGAAATAACAACAATTAAGAGAACAAAATATGGGTTTCTTATTATCACTAAAATTATGGAATTATAGAATTCAAAATTGAAATATGCTAACCCACATGGGTACCTTCATTATAGTAATCTACAAGGAAAAGATGTGAACTATCACCCAGCATTGTCCTAGATAATGTTCAAGCCTTTCTTAAATAGGCAATTTTCTGTTGCCCGGGAAAGTTCTAGACACTCAAACTGAATAGCTAGGGTTGAAAGACCCTAACAATACACATAAAGTTGGCCAAATACACTTTTGAAATTTATTTTATAATTTTTTTGTTGCCCAACTTTGGAAGACCATAACTCTCAAACTGTTGCTCTGATTGGCTATTATAACCACTTTTCAAAAATATCAACTCTTGATCTATAGGCTTGGATCTGCACAAGTTCCCATTCATTGAGCTTTCAAGCCTCATCTAAGGCATCTAAGGCCTTCAAAACTAAGCCTAAAGTTTTTATACCAAAATTACACATTGAAAATCTGTAATAACTTTACAAATACATATAATCTAGCCATGAAACTCCACTAACAAATTGATATAACTAAATGAACCTTCACCATTAAAATTAAAAAAATTTGAGCTCATATGACTAACCTACTAAATAGCAAGCCTCCACATACAACAACTCTACATTAATACATCCCTTATTGAAACAACTAAAAGGAAATATTTTTGGGTGATGCAAGATTGCTCTTACACCCAAGGTGCTCCTACATCCATTTCCATAATAATGAGGCTCATTCCCTTGCAGAAGTCTTTGCCATAATGGCATTACCTCTAAACCATGCAAAGGATGTTGAAGTGGTTCCCAACCTTGAAACACTCTATAAGCAATGTCAAAGAAAATGTAGATGCAATACATTTCAAATTGCATAATTTGTAGTCCTGATATTTGGACTATAAATTCTCAAAGACACTTGCAAGTCATTCTAATGTCATAGTACCTATTGCAACACTTTCTTGGATTCTATCTAGTGCTCCCATAATATCCTTTATGTTGTCTAGTTGTTTTTTATATTGTGCAATATCTTTCTAAGTTGCTCCTTCTCCTTCTAGTATATTGCCATAGACTCTCTCTCGTGACTTAATTATGATCAAACTTATGAATATCTACCTCTACCATATCTACAATCAACTTCACATTGTGTTGTAACTCTAGCATAGGTGTTTGACACTTGATAGCTTTCATTTTAGCATTTAAGTAATCAAGATTGGTCAACACCCTCACTTGCAGACCTCTCATGTCAAGCACTTTCTATACTATTTCAACACCATGTTCTTACTTTTGAACTCATACATTTTCAAGTATATTTTCTTGTAAAACATTAATTTTGTTGAGAAATTGTAAACTCTTAGAAAGTGTGTTGTTATTTTCTATTAGCATTGAAACACAAATATCTTCTCTTTATGTCCCTATGCTAGAAAATAATGTCTATTGGTTCTCATCAACAACTAATTTAATTAGTTCTTTGCCACTATCAAAACTTATCAATGGGAGAAAGATAGTCCAAATAAGTTAATCAATATGAAATGGGAGTTGTGTTGATGTAGTAGATGGAGATATAAATGGAGCATATTTATAGGGGTGAGATGGGTCAATCATTGGGTGAGAAGTGTGATGAATAGGGAAGAAATCTAAAGGTGTGATGTTGAAAAAGAATAATCAAGAGTGTTAACTTGATTGGCATTAATTCAACCTACATACAATAGAGAGAGGATGAGTTGATGCACCTAGTTGAGATTTATACAATAAGTATTCATGTAGTTTTTAATTATAAGAAAAGTTCAATAGTAATTTTTATAGTATACTCTTTTATTTATGTCATTAAATAAAATGCATTTGTTATTTTTATAGAGGATTTTGAATAGGTTAAAGGGCCATGCCCCAAATGATGATACTTCAAGTGGTTCAAGTAAATCGCATGGTCTATCCTACACTTGTATTTTGCTTGAACAATATTTTTTTAATAGCTCTAACAATCTTGTTTTTTTGTGCTCTAATAATCTTATTTTACAACTCCTAGCATTGATCCTATGTTCACTACACCACCTGCTACAAGGAATTGAACCATAGAGGTAATGTTGACTATAATGTCTGCAACATGTAGCATGGCCATAGATGCAATGGAGATGCTTATTGGTAAGGAGATTCCTCTATTTCTCTCTCATTTTTCATGTATTTATTTCACTTGAACTATTATTTCTTAGGGGGAATTTTGTAATACTGGATTCATTTTATGCAAGAGGTAATGAGGACATTCTTGGATGTACCTGTGTTAGATGTATGGGAATACTAAAGAGTTGTGATTAATTGCTCGCGAGCAATGAAGATTGACTTCCTCTGAGAGTAGCCCAACTTCTAGGTACTTTAAAGATTGATCCTTTCTTAAATATTTTAGATGTTAACATGGAATTTAGATTTGTGGAGGGGGGAATGAGCTTCCACCTTCACGTGGTTGGCCTTGATTAGTAGAGAATATTAAACTATTCTCGAAACCAAGTGAAGCTAAATGTGAACCTATGATTGCATGAAAAATAACTGTGTGAATCTCTTAGTTTTAGGCAATGTTAGAGGCCATAGTTCAATATGCAATCTCAATTCATATGCATACTACATCAAGTGGAGCTGAAAAATGCAACAGGTTTTCATTTTTTTAGAGGTCTTTAATTAGGTATGTTGAGTTATAGAACATCATGAGCATTGTAACTTTGACTCTTATAAGCAAGGGTAATGTCCTCAGCATGCAAGCAAATCAAGGCTTTCTATGTGCTGGCTTGGTGAAGACATTCTCTTGGCCATAGTAGCTAGAGTTCTAATGTTCATGATGGTCTATAATCTTAAAAATTTAATAGACCTATTAAATAAATGTAAACATGGTGTATTTTTTGAGCTCCACCTATTGTGCATTCATATAGAAGGCAACTGCACATGCATTCTCGATTTAGAGTGGCAAAATCTTATTTTGGATGCGATGAAAAAATGACATGCACAAGAAGATGGGAAAATGATGTCACTTTTGTAGGTCTTGAGCCTTTTTTTGTTATATTTTGTCACACATATCCACATTAATATGAATATTTTGTCACACATATCATTTAAGAACATTTTTTTCTTCATATTTCAGGTTGAAATAGGTGTATCTTTTCCATTCATAATATTTGGAGTCCGTAGATAGCTAAGAGAGACCACTTTACCAAAGGACACGTGTTACAAGGTACATTTTCTAGAGTATATTTTTCATGGATGATGTAGGAATTATTAGAGATGTATGCTCTAGAAGTGTTGACTTATCAATGTTGTATTATTTGGTTTTTTTTCTTGTATAATCTCATCATTTGATGTGATAGGGAAAGACAAACAATCTCTAGATACACATCATTTACTTTCATAATTTTAAAATGATTGTTAAATGGGTTCTATTAGAGAGAAGGTACCATTCAAATGACCCCCGAATGAATATTTATATGTAAGAAAAAGTGGGAGCCCTAGGAAACATGTGTTGATTACCCAAATGAATATTTATATGAAACAAAATGTGGGGGTTTTAAGGGACCATTCATGGACTATCGATGGAAGATCGTGAATCTACTCCTTTTATGTTTTCAGCCTCCTAATGAATTCACTAATTTTCTCTTGGACTATGTGATTTATAGGAAGATGTGAAACTAATGAAGGAAATGGCATTGAATGCATATAGGTTTTCCATATCCTGGTCATGGATATTACCATGTGAGCCAATTTTTTAACCCTTAAACAAAAGTGACTAGCAATCAACAATGTCATTCTTTAAAAAGTTTCTTGTTTTTGGTGAGAATGGATGGCATAATCAAAGGTGGAATTAACAAACTTGGAGTGGCCTACTACAACAACCTTATCAATGAACTCTTAAAACATGGTGAAAATTAATCCTATTTTCTATTATCAACATAGAAATCTCTATAATTTTATGCAAGCTATAACCAACTCATATGTGCATATATAAAGCCTTTTGTAACTCTATTTCATTGGGACCTATTGGAAATATAAGAGGAGTAAATGAGAGGGGAGGGGTAAATCAATTACCACAAAAATAAATCCCAAATCCCTTAGATGTTAATACAAATCAAAACCAAACTCTGCTAAAATTGAGAATATTGTTGTAACTTGGTTAGCATTGAATCACTCAACAAACACTAAGAATTGATATTACTTAACAATCACTGAAATATTTACTTTTTAAGATGTTTAATGTTATTAACCACTATTAACTTAGTTGTAGAAACCAAAAGAAAATAATATGAACACATATGACACTAGGATTTAATGTGGAAACCCAATTTGGGAAAAACCACCAATTGCAACTAGTTACTATTTTTCACTCTTTTGAAGTGAGCCCTATTAGGAGCCAACCCTGTTAAAGGTTACAAAACACATTGTTAGGTGTGACCTTTTTAAAGGATTTAGTTCACCCTATTAGGAGTGTCCTTGTTAGAGGCCTTTAGACACTTCAATCTAGAAATGTCACCTTGTTAGAGGACTTGGCAAGTAGATGTTAAGCTAACTCTATCAATAGATTTGATACACTACTAAAATTATTAGAGAGTAACAATGATACAACCTGATTGTTGATGCAACTATATTGCTGATTTTAGATCTCTATTTTGGGTTGAATACTTGATCCTCCTTGATCAGATAAAAATTTGCATCTCAGTCAACTTAGAATACTCAGCTATTCTTCCAATTCACTTCCTTGGTTTATCTTTGTAATCTCATTCTTCTCTCATTCCATCCCACAACTTGACCTTATATCTTTTGTCAAGTCGGCTTGATTATACCTTCAAATATTCAATATTCATCCCTTAAGTTGGCTAGACTTAACAAATAAATTCATCAAATTAAATATCTTGACTCGGGAAAATCCTCTATTAGTTGACCCAGCTCAAACATCACTAACCAAGAAAAGACTTTCTTTAGACTTCCTTTGGTAACCAAGTGAGCTTGGTTAACATTGGTTCCATGTCAACTTCTCTTTGGTGCTCAAGTGAACTCGGTAGACACTATCTTCCTACAAACTTTCTTTGGTGGAAGAGTGAGGTTGGTTAACACTCATTTTGAACTTGGTAAACATTAAGACACTTTTCATACACTACAACATCCTTTGACTCTTGAATGAGCTTGACATACATTGATTTCTTAATATATACTTGACATTTTTGTAACATCAAAGACAATAGATAATTGAACAATTTTTTTCAACAATCTCCCTTTTTTGCATTGATGGTAACCCAACATGTTATAATACAATGAAATTTTAGAGAAAAATAAAAGTAAGGATAATATCCCTAGTTTCATTCTAATTCTCATCCATGAGAACTCCCTCTATCATTGTGAACTCCCTTTGTCATCAATCTCTAATTGCAATGACTACAATATCAAACTCTCCATCTTTAAATTTCATTCTTCCTCTTTGACATCTCTGACATATATAAAAATATCTCTAATATATAACAGAAAACTTTCCCTAGTAGACATAAAATTTCTCTGATGTATGACAGAACTCTCCCTCTTCGACATCTCATGCCAAAGATAGCATTCAATAAAATTCCATGTACCTGATGTACTAATTCAGATGCAATTTTCCCTATATAATACTACATCAACTTGACTAATCTTAAACGTGCTTGGTTGATGCATCACTAAAATCTAATTAGTGAGCTTCAAATAGGGGAATGACCCCTAGCTTACCTCTTAGATATAAAAATGCATCCTTACGTAATGGCTTGGTGAATATGTCTAGAATCTATTCTTTTGTAGTCACTTATTCCAATCTTACCTCCTAATCTTGCACCAATTCTCTTAAGAAATGATACTTAATTGCAATATTCTTGATTTTTGTATGCATCACAAGATTCTTGGAAATGTTAATTGCACTGGTGTTATCATAGAAAACAACAACTAGATCCTTGATCTCTTCTTTCATACCTATCAACACTTGTTTGAACCAAACAATATTTGAAAAATTGACTGATGCAGCAACATCTTTTGCTTTTGTTGTTGAATGAGAGATACAATTTTGCTTCTTCTTGTCCAAGATACTAGCCTCTTTCCAAGAAAGAATGCTCTACCACTAGTTCTCTTTCTCTCATCAATTCTTCTCACCCAATTAGCATTAGTAAATGCTTGTAATTCAAAGTTTCCTCCTTTCTTATACCACAAACCATAATCTTTAGTACCCTTTAGATACCTCATGATTCCTTTTATTGTCATCATATGATTTTCTTTTTTATTAGCAGAGAAAATTGTCATCATATTCTTTTTATGAGAAAATTGTGCAATCTCTCATACCATGCTCTAGGGGCTTGTTTGAGACCATACAAAGCTTGTTGTAATTTGCAAACAATGTCCCTTTTGCTAGGATCAATTAAACCTTGTGGTTGCTCAATATAGACTTCCTCTTTTAAGATTCCATTCAGAAATGTTGATTTCACATCCATCTAATACACTTTGAATCCTCTGTGTAATGCATATGCAAGGAGTGTTCTAACACCTTCTAGTCTAGCAATAGGAGAAAAAATTTCTCCATAGTCAATACCTTCCTCTTGAGCATAGCCCTTGCAAACTAGCCTTGCCTTGTCTCTTGAAACTTCTCCATTCTCATTCAAATTATTTTTGAATACCAATTTTGTGCCAATTACATTTTTATCCTTGGGTCTAGGAACTAGAGTCCAAGTCTTATTATTTTCTATCTAATAAATTTCTTGATTCATTGCTTCAATCCATCTTTCATTTTCTAATGCATCTTTGATAGATTTAGGTTCAAATTCAGTAAGAAAACATGTACCTTTAAATTTTTTCCTTGTCATTGTACCAACTAACTAATCTCCAATGTTTTTCTCAAGTGCATGATGCCTTCTGACATATCCAAAAAGACTAGGCTCCTTCTTTCTGAAATCACTAGATCCACAATGATCTTATGAATCATGCTTGGGTCCCACTATCTATGACTTGGGTCCACCAGATTATGACTTAGTTTCTACTTGCTAAAACTTGGTTCCTTCTATTGACTCAGGTCCTTCTAATGACTTAGGTTGCATTGGCTACAACTTAGGTTGAACTAGAGATTTTGGGGAAGACTTTTGACTTCCAATTGCATTAGATAAAGTGTCAGGCTCATAGTAAATAAAGTTCCTATAGTTTTTAGGTTCCTTACTCCTTTGTTCTTCACTCTTTTATACAAACTCATCAATCTTTACATGTGCACTTTCTATAATTTTATGAGTAGATAGATTTAGACATTTATGTGCTTTTCTCTTATTAGAATATCCAAAAAATATGTCTTCATCACTTTACACATCAAATTTTCCTTTTCTTAACTCCTTTAGAATATAACATTTGCTTCCAAATACATTGAAATAATAGACTTTAGGTTTATATTCACACCATAACTCATAAGATGTTTGCTCTTAATCTTTCTTCAACTGTACTCGGTTTAAGGTATGAACTATAGTGTTGATTGCTTCCTTCCAATATTTGATAGCAATGTTCTTCTCTATCATCAGGGTCTTTACACAATCCATGATTGATCTATTCCTTCTTTTATTAATGTCATTCTACTAAGGTATGCCAAGTGTAGACACTTGTCTTTTGATTCCTCTGTCATTGTAGAATTCATTGAATTCATTAGAAATGAATTATCCTCCTTTATCTGATCTTAAACATTTCAATTTCTTTCCTATTCATTTCTCCACTCTAGCCAAATACCACTTAAACTTTTTAAAATCTTTTGATTTATCATTTAGGTACATAATAGTCATCATCCTAGAATAATCATCAACAAATAAAATAAAGTACTTATCTCTTGTGTAGATTTCTATGCCAATAGGTCCACAAAAGTCTGTATGGACCAGCTCTAGCACTTCTTCAAAATGATAGTTTTTTCTTTTAAAACTTGTGTTTCCCATCTTACCAATTTGAAAATTCTTGCACATGCATGTATCATGTTTCTTTAGGCTTGGAATGCCTCTTGCTCTTTTATTCTTGCTTATGTTTACTAGGTTATCAAAATTTACATGACATAACCTCTTATGCCATAACTAGCTTTCTTCTACTTGATCAATAAAATATGAAATTTCATTTAGATCTAGGTATAATAGGTTACCTTTTGTTTGCTTGCTAGTCCTAACTAGATTTATTTTCCCATCTAGCAGATTGGCCTTTCTATTCATGAATTCTACCTTGAGTCCAATGTTATTCAGTTAAGCCACACTAAGTAGATTATGTATCTGAGATCATTGGTTAGTGCAATACAATCTTTACCTTTCACATAACATGGTTCATTATTGCCAAATCTAACACTTCCACCATCATAGTGTACCAAGTTCTCAAATTTTGATTTGTCACCTATCATATGGTGAGAAAAACTACGATCAATAATCCATGTATCATTCTTGCTAATAAGTGAGATAAGTGTCATCTTATCATTTTCATCATTTGATTCATCCTTAATAGCGATGTAGACCATTTCATCTTCTTCTTCACTACTATTAGAATCTTTAGAAATGTAACAAGATTTCTTACCTTTGTCCTTGTAGTCCTTGTAGCTTTTGAAATCCTTCTTGCCTTTGCATTTTTCATGTTTCTTTTCTTCTTTTCTTCCTTTTTTTGGACACCTTGCAACAATGTGACCAACTTCTTCACAAGAAAAGTAGATCAAAGGAATTTTGCCTCTGTACTTTCCTTTTCCCTTGGGAATCTTATTGTAAGTAATGCTTCAATGACATCAAGATCTTCATCAAAACCACCTTCATCTTCACTGTCAAATTTCCTTTTAGATTTTTCAGCTTTCTTCTTGAGTGATAGCTTGGCTTGAAATGCAGACTCAAGGTTGCTAAACTTAGGAACATAATTATCATAGTTATCTAACTCAAATGTTGTCAACCTTCCCACTAGTGCATCCAATGATATATCATTCTTAGGATCACAGATCATTTCTTGAATTGTTGAAACTCTAATTTCATATATAGGAAGAAGTGTTCTAAGAACCTTTCTTACCACTATTTCATCACCTATCTTTCCTCCTAAGGTTCTAATTGCACACACTACTTTTGATTCTATCATTGTATTTTGCAATTTTTTCATCCTCTCTCATCCTCATTTGATCAAATTGACCTCTAAGGCTTTTTGCCTTAGCTCTCCTTGCCTTAACTCTCCTTGCATTACCATCACCTCCATAAATGGCTTTGAGCTTGATCCACATCTCATAAGCAATACCGTATTCTTTGACTTCATTAAATTCAGTATAGTTGAGAATTGAAATAATAGCAATCATCATAATGTTATCATTCTTCTTTACTGTAATTTCTTCAACATTCATAGTTCTAGTAGGTGCCATATACTTGGTGTCTAAGTACTTTAGGCCTAAGTCTACAATGGTTGCCAGATGCAATCTCATGAGTTCCTTCCATGCCGTGAAGTTATCTATGTTCAGCTTAGGGATCTCCCTTCTGTAAGACATCTTGATCTTTAGCTTAGGTCCTTGAAAGCTTCTTTGCAAGCACCAAAAGCTCAGATACCAATTGTTAGAAATATAAGAGGAGTAACTAGGAGGGGAGGGGTGAATCAGTCACCATGAAAAATAAATTGTAGATCCCTTAGATGTCAATACAAATCAAAACCAAACTCTAATGAAACTAAAAATACTATTGTAAGTTGGTTAGCACTAAATCACTTGGTAAACACCAAGAATTATTGCTACTCAGCAATAACTAAAATATTTACTTCTTAAGATGTTTACTATTACTAACCAAAATTAACTTAGTTGTAGAAATAGAAAGAAAATAATATGAACACATATGACACCAGAATTTAACATGCAAATCCAATTTGGGAAAAAAACACCAATTGCAACTAGTTACTATTTTTCACTCTTCTAAAGTGATCCCTAGTAGGAGCCAACCCTATTAAAGGTTGCCATATACACTATTAGGTTTGACCCTATTAAAGGATTTAGTTCACCCTATTAGGAGTGGCCTTGTTAGAGGTCTTTAGACACTTCAATCTAGAAATGTCACCTTGTTAGAGGATTTGGCAAATATTTGTTAACTCTGCCAAGAGATTTGATACACTACTAAAATTATTAGAGAGTAACAATGATATGACCTAATTGTTGATGCAACTATATTGCTGATTTCAAATCTCTATTCTTGCTATAATACTTGATCTTCCTTGATTAGATAAAACTTTGCAACTCAGTCAACTTAGGATACTTAGCTATTCTTCCAACTTTCTTCCTTGGTTTATCTTTTTAATTCTATGCTTCTCTCAATCAATCCCACAACTTGACCTTATAATTATATCTTTTTCCTAGTCAAATCGGCTTGAATATACATTCAAATATTCAATATTCATCCAATAAGTTGGCTAGACTTAACAAATAAATTCATTAAACTAAATATGCTGACTTAAGAAAATCCTTCATTAGTTGATCCAGCTCAATCAACAGTTACTTAGAAAAGACTTTTTAAGACTTCCTTTGGCAACCAAGTGAGCTTAGTTAACACTGGTTCTATGTCAAGTTCTCTTTGGTGCCCGAGTGAACCTAGTAGACACTTTCTTCTTGTAAACTTTCTTTGGTAGTCAGGTGAGCTTGGTTAACACTCACTTTGGACTTGGTAAACATTGAGATGTTTTTTATTGTCATGCCAAAACTACGAGGGCAAATGCACACAATTTTTTTTTTTTTTTTATATTATTAAATAAAGTGCTCTAAGTTTATTAAAATACAAGTTCTCTACATTACGTCTTAAGATTATAAACATGACGACGATCACATCGTTAAGGTTTTGAAACATTTTTTATAAGATGATATCGACAATAGTTATGTTATTACATTATCTTTCCACACAATGTGCATATTATATAGATAACAATTAAATTGAGTTCATTCCAAATAATTATGAAAATATAAGATCAAGAACTCATTGAGGAAAATATTACAGCTACCCACACACCCATATAAACTATCAAGATTATGATCAATTATCAACCTATTAAATAAACTAAATAATATCGAAAACTTTCTAAACATTTATTAAATAACTAAATTAATTTAAAACTAAACTAATTAATCTAAAATATCTTACAAATTAAACTAATTAAACTAACTACTAAGACAATTTTCAAACTAATACAATTAAATCTAATATAACTAACTAAAATAAATAAATAAAACCAATTACTATCTAATCTAAGATCTAACACTATCTTATTTAACATTTAATAAAACATAAATTAAAATAACCAATAAACTAACTTAAATAACTAAAACTAAACTTATCTTTAAAAAAACATACTAACAATAATTTAAAAACTTAAATCACTAACTTATTTTAACATCAAATAAAACACAAATGAAATTTAATAAAACTAACTATTAAAACCACTAACTATAATTTATAAACTTAAATATAAAACTACCTACCGACAATCCTCCATACCCTAAGCTACCCCTACACCCCCTAGCTGCCACGTCAACCCCCCCCTCTACCCAAGACCTAAGCTTTCCAAGGGTTGGGTGTGATGCCCGAGCTCACTGACCCTGTGTCAGTGGTACCTGTACTCCCCATCCACACAAGGAACCAAGCCCAAGTTGGGCGCTTAGCAAGGTTGGAGGGAATTTCAAAAGCTAAACAAAACACTTGATTGCCATGCAAACAAAAAAAAAACTTTA
The DNA here is from genome assembly GCA_028749045.1 of Cupressus sempervirens. NCBI lineage: Eukaryota > Viridiplantae > Streptophyta > Pinopsida > Cupressales > Cupressaceae > Cupressus > Cupressus sempervirens. Next base: position 249,752,990 of record CM053783.1, read on the forward strand.
TTACCTCAACCACCATCAAACACAATGAGGTGAGCGTTTAGCTAGGGAAAGGAGATGGGACATGGGGGGTAAGAAACATGCACTGGTGGGTAGAGTAAACAAAACAACTTTTGCATAAGCCTTACCAAATTTTCAAAAAAAGGTGATGCGCAAAACAAGGAGATGGGTTTGGGGATGAGAGGTGGAGACAGGTGATGTCACCCTCCCATCAAGACCCTTTGACTTGCCAAAAAATTTTGAAAAAAAACTTATTTAAATATTCCTTTCAAATCTAACATGCAAGGGGGAATTTAAGCCCCAAAAGTTTATTAGGTAAAAATTAGATATTTAGGATATTTTGAAAATGTGACTAGTCTATTTTGGAATTGCACATTTATTTATAAATTGATTTATTTACATTTATATTTTTCAAACAAAGAATAAAAAGAATTTTTATAAGATTCTCTGTTGTAGTGAGGGGAATTAAATTGTCTTCCCATACAAAAACTAGAGAGTATTTAATCTCTTGTAACACATTTTTTTTTTTGTGATCATATATTTTCTAATTATAAAATTTCAAGGCAAAGTACATATATATATATATATATATATATTTTTTGGTCTATAATTTTGAATAGAATTAAACATAGATTTAGCCATTGTGGCACAATAATGCAAGTTTGATTAATAGCTAATAATCCTAAAAACTAAATCTACATGCATGATCATGAATTTTCATTTTCAACATATATGAACAACTTGATATTTTTCCAACTTGAACATCATCATTATTTCCATCCTATTCTTGATGTGCATCCATCTAAATTAAAATTACAATCAAATCACATGATAACCAATTACACTCAAAACACCAATTTTATTGGCAAACCTGATTCAAAGGCTCAGCCGAGAAAGAATTAGGAAGAAAACCCGGCTTCGTTGCCAATTACAACAAGGTTAAAATTACAAATTACATAGGATATCAATCCCAAATTTCAACAATTTAATATTATTTTCTCCATGACCCTCATTAAGGGATTTATAATGTTTTCTGCAATACATTTCTAGAACCAAGGAGGAACAGAATCTAATCAGGTGACCCAAAAACATGACCAAGAACAATTCAAAACATGCATATTCATACAAGGTTTTCACAATAAGATCCGCAATGAATCGACACTAGGGAAAGGTGGATTCTTCCAAAAGGAGAAGTCAAGCACAACACCAAATCAGATGCCCAATTGGGACTATTAACCAAGAACTTCTATTTTTTCATTTAAACATGCCATACTCATACCAGTTTTGTGCTAACGGGTAGGGGCCCATAACACCCTACCCTTTCTCCCTCTTCTCATCCTGAAAAGAGACTCTACACTGGTTGGAGTCCAACTAAATAGACCTTTCCCAAAAATGGTCACTTATGCCCTCTCCAAGGGTGAGTAATACCAAAACACCCATACAAGAAAAATCTCAAAATTGTAAACATAAACATGAAAGGGAAACATCCAAAATAACATGGTTTTCAAATCTTCCCAACATACCCACAAACATACAAACATTGAAACAACAACAAGGTAGCATAAGCATGAAACAAACATGAAAATTGAATAAGGGAGATGAGAATTCCTACCTTCACAAAGAGGTAATGGCAATGAACAAATTTGAGTAGAGTTTCCACTTCCTTCCTTTAATATTCAAAAACTCCTCTATAAATGTAGAGATTGGGTAACAACCTCCACAAGTCCAAGAAGGGCCTCTAAATAGGCCTCCAACTCAACCACCCAAGGGCTCAATAACTACCCCCACCCACTAGCAATTCTAGAAACTCCTAACTCAACCTACACTATGGTTAAATCCTAAGTGGAGATGAGGTGAGGTAACTCAAGATAACCATGGTCAATTTTCGCACAAAGGCAAAAAGAGACTTTTTGAGTGACCTCAAAAGTCAATAAAAGGGGCTTATGGGTTGGAAAAGACCCCTAACCCATACCCATACCCTTTGGGTATAATTATTTCATGTTTTAAGCCTTAGGAAAAAGGCTTAGAGCCAAACAAAATCTAGGGATAAAATAGGACCATCTAACTATTCTAACATTGCAGATTAAACACTAATCTGGATTAAGGAAAGACTAACCTCAATTAAGAACCCAAAAGCAAACTGACACCAACTAAACCAACTTGGGTCCAAAGGTTAAACAACTAACCCTAAATAGCACACTGAAGAACATAAACAATTTACGAGTGTCAAGCAACACTAAAAGAACATAATTACGAACATTAACATTCACTAAACAAAGAAGATACATACATATATCTCACAATACAATACATAAATTACGAACAACAAGGTTTCCAAAATTAGCACAAAGAGATCAGTTATGTTCCTCCGTAGGGTTTCTCAGCTAAATATCTGCACACTCATTGCACACATCAGTAGTCTCGTAAAATCGCATGTACATAAATGTATACGTATCAAAAATTCACATAAATTAGAACATACATCAATAAGGGTTTCTTAGATCAAAGTCTCAATCCTACATTTGCTAATTTCATCAACATACATATACATGAAACATTAAATGACAATCATCAAATATATCTGAAAGTAACATCACACAACATGAAATAATAAAGTATGTTCTAAGCATCAGATAATGTCTCAACATCTCGAGTCATGAATATCAAAATAATAGTAATGTATCACTATGCTACGATGGGTCAGGGTGAGGCCTCACATCCTGCCCCACTAGGCATGAACTTCCTCCTGGAGTTCATCAAAAAGGTACAGGTACTGAGATCACATATGTGCTGCATCCTCCCATGAAGTCGTGACCTCATCGTAACAATCCTACTGGAGCCTAACCTAGTCCAGCTCTTGGCGTCAAAATGCTAGGGTCTGTCGGGCAATAATGCGAATAGGCTCCAACGCTAGCTATCCGTCTAACTCCACCTGTAAAGCATCCCAATCTATAATATGATACTCATCATAAATGTATCCTCTAAGTACTGAAATATGAAACACATCGTGGATGCATGACAGGCTAGGTGGTAAAGCTAAACGGTATGCAACAGGTCCTATCCTCTCTAGGATCTTGAATGGCCCAACAAAATGGGATGCCAACTTAGAGCTCTTTCTAAATCGAATCAAACTCTTGTGTGGTCGCACCCTCAAGAACACTCTATCACCAACCTGATACTCTTGATCTGTCCTCTTTGCATCAGCATACTTCTTCTGCCTATCCTATGCCTCTCTCAAGCATTGTCTAATCAAGGTCACCTATTGCTCCATCACCTTTACTAACTGGGGACCAATGGATACTCTATCCTCGATCCTATCCCAACTCAAGGGTGTCTTGCGCGGTCTCCCATACAAAGCCTCATATGGCGACATACCTATGGAAGAATGATGCCCATTGTTATAGGAAAACTCAACAAGGTGTAGGTATTCCTCCCATTTGACCTGATGGTCCATCACGTACATATGTAGCATGTCCTCCAAAACCTAATTTACTCACTTAGTCTGGCCATCGGTCTGAGGATGGTATGTTGTACTAAAATTGAGCCTAGTGCCCAAAGCTGACTGCAACTCTCTCCAAAATGAAGAAGTGAACAATGAGTCTCTATCAGAGATGATCTTACAAGGAACACCATGAAGTCTAAAAATGTCCCACAAGAACACCTGAGCTATGTCTTGTGTTGTGAATGTAGTACGCACGGGTGAGAAATGAGCAACCTTGGTCAATGTGTCAACTATCACCAAAATGGCATCATGGCGACAAGATGACATAGGAAAACCAACAATAAAATCCATAGATATAGTGTTCCATTTCCACACTGCAATCTCATGCGGCTAGAGGAGCCCACCAGGATGATGATGCTCTGCCTTCACCCTCTGGCACTCAAGGCATCTCGCAACTATGCTAGCAATCTGCACCCTCATGCCTGGCCAATGATACAACTGCCTCAAATCTACATGTAACTTCTTAACACTGGGGTGCGCTGCATAAGGTGCTCTATGAGCCTCAAGTACAATGAGTTCATGCAAACCCCCAATGGAAGGTACATACATATGTCCCCTATGACGCAAAACTCCATTAGACTCCAAGGAATACTCTACAACCTTCCCTTCCAAGGGTCTCTGAGAATATACTAACTGACTAACCTCTGCATAAAGCTCATCGACTGGTAAGTGCTATAAGATCCACTCTCTCAAGTTAGTGCAAGTAGTCATAGATGAAATCTCATGGCGCCTTCTACTTAAGGCATCTGCAACCACATTCTCCTTTCCCTTGATGTAATGAACATCAAAGTCATACTCACACAGAAACTCCATCCACCTTCTTTGCCTAGCATTAAGGTTTGGCTGAGAAAATATGTATTGCAAGCTCTGGTGATCAGAATGAAGCTTGAATCTATGACCCAGAAGGAAATGTTTCCATCTCACCAAGGCATGAACTACTGCCGCTAGTTCTAGGTCGTGAGTAGGATAATTGAGTTCATGAGTCTTCAACTTTCTAGACTCAAAGGAAATAGGTCATCCTTCCTGCATAAGGACTGCCCCTAAACCATCTAAAGATGCATCGGTGCACATCACAAAATCTGCAATAGGATCTGGTACTGCAAGAATCGGTGCACTCGTGAGGGCTCTCTTGAGCTCTTGAAAAGCTCTATCACACTTTTCTGTCCACTCGTACTTCTTCCCCTTTTTTTGAAGAGATGTGATGGGGTGTGCCAAACTAGAGAATCCTAAAATGAAGCGTCGGTAATATCCTGCTAGCCCCATAAAGCTCCTCACCTCAGTAACATTCGTGGGTGCTGGCCAATCCATGATAGCCTTAATCTTTTATGGGTCTACTGAGACACCATCACCTAATATGAAATGAACCAAATAATGTATCTTGGGTCTGAAGAATGCACACTTTGACAAGTTGCCAAACAACTGATTCTCTCTCAACTTCTGCAATACCTGTCTCAGGTGCTCTTCATGCTCTCTCTCATCATGAGAATAAATCAGAATGTCATCAAGAAACACAATGACAAATTTATCCAAAAAGGTATGGAATACTCCATTCATGAGGCTCATGAATACAGCTGGAGCATTTGTGAGGCCAAAAGGTACCACGGTGAACTCGTAGTGACCATACCTAGTACGAAAAGTTGTTTTGGGGATATCACTATCCACAATCCTCAACCGATGATAACTCGACTTCAGATCAATCTTTGAAAATACTCGGGCACCCTGCAACTAATCAAAGAGATCATCAATTCTGGGAAGAGGATATCGGTTCTTGATGGTCACTTTGTTCAATTGCCGATAATCAATACACAACCTAAGTGATCCATCCTTCTTCTTGACGAAGATCACAGGTGCACCCCAAGGTGACACACTAGGTCGAATATGCCCCTTCTCTAAGAGTTCCTCCAACTGAGCCTTTAGCTCACTAAGCTCATGAGTAGTCATCCTGTATGATGCTCTCAAAATTGGCTTGGCTCCTGGCACTAGGTCTATATGAAAATCCACTGCTCGAGGTGGAGGCATACCAGGAAGCTCTGAAGGAAACACATCAGCAAACTCCTGCAGGATTGAAAAATCATTGAGGGATGGCTCCCCCTCTGAATTTTCCTCTCTATCACTAATAGTGATAGCAAACAACTGACAACCCTTTTGCATGCACCGTCTAAGCTGCATAGCAAAAATCATACGAAGGGACACCGGCCTCTTCACTCCAAAGATCTCCCTAGAGATACCATCATCATCCACACATTCCACCCTCTTCTTTCAACAATCCATCTTGGTGCTATGGGCATAAAGCCAATCCATGCCAAGAACAACATCATAAGAACCTAGAGGGGTAATGTGTAGATCAGTCCTAGTGGACATGTCTCCAATCTGCATCTGACAACTCCGCACCATGGAACTAACTCACACTCTGGCTCCTGTGGCTAACTCTACTTCCCAACTAACATCCTGTCTAACTACCACTAGCCCGCAACGCTCCACCACAAATGGAGATATAAAAGAGTCAATAGCCTTGGAGTCAAATAAAACTGCAACCATATGGCCCTAAATAATACTTGTAGCCTCGATAACTGTGGCTTGATGCTCAGCTTGGTGGTTGTCAACCGCTGCAAAAACTCTATGGGATCTACCCATGTCACCAACTGTTGGCTCTAAAAAAGCCCTGCTCTAACCACTAGATGCCTATCCCTACGGACACTCCCTAGCTATATGACCCATGCAACCACAAGTGCAGCATGGTTCATGAGTATAAGATCATGCACCCTATGACCCAGACTGCTGTGGGCCTCCTGACCTGCTAGATCCATTGTATCCACCCCTAGAAGACTGCTGAGTCTTCACTGACTGTGACTGTGGGGCCTATACTTTTTGATCCTGCCTAGGACCCTATGACTGCCATTGCTTGGACTTGGAGCCCTGATAACCCTAAGAAGGTTTCTGCTGCTGTTGCTATTGGGGTTTTGGCTACTGAGACTATTGGCCCTTAGAGGACCCTGCTGTATAGTTTTGATTCCCTTTCCAAGGGGGTTTCTGCTGGGAAGAGTTTCAGTTTTGAGATCGATCTCGTGACTCCTGCCTACCTCGAGTATCCTCAGCAACTAGTGTTATCTCCACTTCTTGTCTAAAGGTGGTAGGGAATGCCATCCTAACTGGGCCCTAAAGTGAGAAACTCAGACCCATGATAAAGCAATGCACCCGAAGTTTCTCATCCTTCATGTATTCCACATAAGGAAGGAGCTCAAAAAACCTACTCTCATACTGTGCCACTGTAAGGCCTCTCTGATAAAGAGAATGGAACTCCTCAGTCTATTTCTATCAAAAATGCTTTGACAAGTACCTCTCTCAGAATCTTTCTAGGAAAGATTCCCATGTGAGAGTGTCCATCCTCACTCCACCTATGATCTCCTACTGATGCCACTAGTTGGAGGCATCCCCTCTCAACTAATAAACTGCTAGGTGTGCTTTTAGATTACTCCCATAAGGGTGTAACCCAAAGAACCATTGTAGGCTCTGCAACCATGCCTCTGCTACTGAACCCTCAGTGGTACCAGTAAACAATGGTGGCCCAAGTCGAATCAATTCCCTGATATCATCTCCTACATGTCTAGGAGGTCTGTCAAGTGGGGGTCCTCTCTGGTGTATGGACTCTTCCTCGTGTTCACCCTGACCCTCTAACTGCCTCAGTGGGGGACTCTTAGTCCTCTCTCTGACTCTGGGCCCGCCTCCTCCAGGTCCCTTTGCTTCCACTACTAGAATCTGCTGAACTGGTTGAACTACAGGTACTACTCTATGCTAAACTACACCGATCAAAGTTTGAAGTGCATCTATAATGTCCTAGTTCAGGTTCAGTGGTGGTGGAGGTGAAGGTGGTGGTGGTGGAGGTGGTCCATCCTCTTGTCCCACTCTACCACCCCCATCCCTATGACCTCTGCCTTGCCGATTACAAGTAACAGGCGGCATCTCCACAATTAAAAGTTGAGTTAAGTTTAGGAAGCACAATGTAATAAGGTTCCTAGTGTTGAAACAAGGGCTATGATACCAAAATGTCATGCCCAAACTACGAGGGCAAATACACACAATTTTTTTTTTTTATAATTATTAAATAAAGTGCTCTAAGTTGATTAAAATACAAGTTCTCTACATTACGTCTTAAGATTATAAACATGAGGACAATTACATCGTTAAGGTTTTGAAACATTTGTTATAAGATGATATCGACAACAGTTATGTTATTACATTATCTTTCCACACAATGTGCATATTATATAGATAACAATTAAAATGAGTTCGTTCCAAATAATTATGAAAATATAAGATCAAGAACTCATTGAGGAAAATATTATAGCTACCCACACACCCATATAAACTATCAAGATTATGATCAATTATCAACCTATTAAATAAACTAAATAATATCGAAAACTTTCTAAACATTTATTAAATAACTAAACTAATTAATCTAAAATATCTTACAAATTAAACTAATTAAACTAACTACTAAGACAATTTTCAAACTAATACAATTAAATCTAATATAACTAACTAAAATAAATAACTAAAGCCAATTACTATCTAATCTAAGATCTAACACTATCTTATTTAACATTTAATAAAACATAAATTAAAATAACCAATAAACTAACTAACTTAAATAACTAAAACTAAATGTATCTTTAAAAAAACATACTAACAATAATTTAAAAACTTAAATCACTAACTTATTTTAACATCAAATAAAACACAAATGAAATTTAATAAAACTAACTATTAAAACCACTAACTATAATTTATAAACTTAAATATAAAACTACCTACCTACAATCCTCCATACCCTAAGCTACCCTTACACCCCCTAGCTGCCACGTCACCCCCCCTTACCCAAGACCTGCGCTTTCCAAGGGTTGGGCGCACTACCCAAGCTCACTAACCCTGCATCAGTGGTACCCGCACTCCCCATCCATGCAAGGAACCAAGCCCAAGTTGGGCGCTCAGCAAGGTTGGAGGGAATTTCAAAAGCTCAACAAAACACTTGATTGCCATGCAAATAAAAAAAAACTTTATTACCTCAACCACCATCAAACACAATGAGGTGAGCGCTTAGCTAGGGAAAGGAGATGGGACATGGGGGGTAAGAAACATGTGCTGGCAGGTAGAGTAAACAAAACAAATTTTGCATAAGCCTTACCAAATTTGCAAAAAAAGGTGATGCGCAAAACAAGGAGATGGGTTTGGGGATGGGAGGTGGAGACAGGTGATGTCACCCTCCCATCAAGACCCTTTGACTTGCCAAAAATTTTTGAAAAAAAACCTATTTAAATATTCCTTTCAAATCTGACATGCAAGGGGGAATTTAAGCCCCAAAAGTTTATTAGGTAAAAATTAGATATTTAGGATATTTTGAAAATGTGACTAGTCTATTTTGGAATTGCACATTTATTTATAAATTGATTTATTTACATTTATATTTTTCAAACAAAGAATAAAAAAAAACTTTATAAGATTCTCTGTTGTAGTGAGGGGAATTAAATTGTCTTCCCATACAAAACCAGAGAGTATTTACTCTCTTGTAACACTTTTCTTTTTTTGTGATCATATTTTTTCTAAGTATAAAATTTCAAGGCAAAGTGTGTGTGTGTGTGTGTGTGTGTGTGTGTGTATTTGGTCTATAATTTTGAATAGAATTAAACATAGATTTAGCCATTGTGGCACAATAATGCAAGTTTGATTAATATCTAATAATCCTAAAAACTAAATCTACATGCATGATCATGAATTTTCATTTTCAACATATATGAACAACTTGATATTTTGCCAACCTGAACATCATCATTATTTCCATCCTATTCTTGATGTGCATCCATCTAAATTAAAATTACGATCAAATCACATGATAACCAATTATACTCAAAACACCAATTTTATTGGCAAACCTAATTCAAAGGCTCAGTCGGGAAAGAATCAGGAAGAAAACCTGGCTTCGTTGCCAATTACAACAAGGTTAAAATTACAAATTACATAGGATATCAATCCCAAATTTCAACAATTTAATAGAATGTTCTCCATGACCCTCATTAAGGGATTTATAATGTTTTCTGCAATACATTTCTAGAACCAAGGAGGAACATAATCTGATCAGGTGACCCAAAAACATGACCAAGAACAATTCAAAACATGCATATTCATACAAGGTTTTCACAATAAGATCCACAATGAATCAACACTAGGGAAAGGTGGATTCTTCCAATAGGAGAAGTCAAGCACAACACCAAATCAGATGCCCAATCGAGGCTATTAACCAAGAACTTCCGTTCTGTCATTTAAACATGCCATACTCATACCAGGTTTGTGTTGACGGGTAGGGGCCCATAACACACTACCCTTTCTCCCTCTTCTCATCCTAAGAAGAGACTCTACACTGGTTGGAGTCCAACTAAACAGACCTTTCCCAAAATTGGTCACTTCTGCCCTCTCCAAGGGTGAGTAATACCAAAACACCCATACAAGAAAAATCTCAAAATTGTAAACATAAACATGAAAGGAAAACATCCAAAATAACATGGTTTTCAAATCTTCCCAACATACCCACAAACATACAAACATTGAAACAACAACAAGGTAGCATAAGCATGAAACAAACATGGAAACCGAATAAGGGAGATGAGAATTCCTACCTTCACAAAGAGGTAATGGCAATGAAAAAATTTGAGTAGAGTTTCCACTTCCTTTCTTTAATCTTAAAAAACTCCTCTCTAAATGTAGAGATTGGGTAAAAACCTCCACAAGTCCAAGAAGGGCCTCTAAATAGGCCTCCAACTCAACCACCCAAGGGCTCAATAACTACCCCCACCCACTAGCAATTCTAGAAACTCCTAACTCAACCTACACTATGGTTAAATCCTAAGTGGAGATGAGGTGAGGTAACTCAAGATAACCATGGTCAATTTTCGCACAAAGGCAAAAAGAGACTTTTTGAGTGACCTCAAAAGTCAATAAAAGGGGCTTAGGGGTTGGAAAAGACCCCTAACCCACACCCATACCCTTTGGGTATAATTATTTCATGTTTTAAGCCTTAGGAAAAAGGTTTAGAGCCAAACAAAATCTAGGAATAAAATAGGACCATCTAACTATTCTAGCATTGCAGATTAAACACTAATCCAGATTAAGGGAAGACTAACCTCAATTAAGAACCCAAAAGAAAACTGACACCAACTAAACCAACTTGGGTCCAAAGGTTAAACAACTAACCCTAAATAGCACACTGAAGCGCATAAACAATTTACGAGTGTCAAGTGACACTAAAAGAACATAATTACAAACATTAACATTCACTAAACAAAGAAGATACATACATATATCTCACAATACAATACGTGAATTACGAACAACAAGGTTTCCAAAATTAGCACAAAGAGATCAGTTCTGTTCCTCCGTAGGGTTTCTCGGCTAAATATCTGCACACTCATTGCACACATCAGTAGTCTCGTAAAATCACATGTACATAAATGTATACGTATCAAAAATTCACATAAATTAAAACATACATCAATAAGGGTTTCTTCATCCTGCTTAATTCTTAACCATTTAAAATCTCTTAGATCAAAGTCTCAATCCTAGATTTATTGATTTCATCAACATACATATACATGAAACATTAAATGACAATCATCAAATATATTTGAAAGTGACATCACACAACATGAAATTATAAAGTATGTTCTAAGCATTAGATAATGTCTCAACATCTCGAGTCGTGAATATCAAAATAATAGTAATGTATCACTATGCTACGATGGGTCGGGGCGAGGCCTCATAGTTATACACTACAACTTCCTTTGACTCTCGAGTGAGCTTGACATATACTGATTTCTTAGTATATACTTGACATTTGTGTAACATCAAAGACAATATACAATTGAACAATTATTTTTAACAATTTCCACAAGCTTTAGAGTGTAGCTATGGAGGTTTTCTTAGTGAAAATATTGTGTATGAAACCCTTCCAAATCATGATATCCTTTTCACATCTATGCTCATATATTATCAATGTTGACATTATTATTTTTTAACTGAAACATTGACATGGTGGCATATTTTGTTGTGTTTCTTTAATATTAGCATAGTGGTGTATGAAATTATGTATTATTACATCTATATACATACATATATGTATTGTGAAGGTGTATTTTTCTATTCGAGGGATTTCTTCAAATAGGAAACATGTAGAATATTATAAATTTTGCTGCTAGCTGGAAGTTCATGCTCATAAACTACCTAACCAATCTCTTCCTTAATACATTATAGGGTTCATTAAATTGTAGCTTTGGGTACTCGAATTAAACTTCTGAATATCTGATCTAAAAAAAAGTAATTTCTAGTGTCATGGCTATCCATTGGTCTTGCAATGGCACAAAAGCATTTTTTTTAATAATTTGACTCTCTCTCATGCCTTAATTCTAATCAAACTTCTGAATATCTGCCTCCCATATCTAAAATTAGCTTCACATTGTTTGGTAACTTTGGCATAGGTGTTTGATCCTTGATAGCATTCATTTCAACATTTCAACATTCAAGTTTTTAAGTTTCAACTTCATTATATGTTTGGTTTATGAATGATTTCCTCTAGTTCGATTACGATGCATCTCAATTAGCTACTCCAATGATACAATCACCCATCTATCTCCAAATTGTGCAAGAACTTGTTGTTTTATAGAATCTAGATAGATACGAATAATTCTAAAGCCATAAACTTGAAGATTTTCATGTGTGTCCCACTTTATGGAAAAATTATATGTCATGTTCTTGTGCATATGTTTTAATAACTTCCTTCAAACTTAACTAAGGTGCACCCATGGACTTGTTTAGGTGAATCCCCTTGTCGATGGAAGTTGAGGCTTATAGTTGAGCACAGGTTGTTGATGCTTGTTGCTACTAAAGTGCCTCAACTTGGTGCTACTCTGTTACCCTAAGATAACTTACATTCTCTCTAGCCCCTGGTTGTTCCACAGTCGTACCCTTTACAGCTTGATTCATCATTTCAAGAGATACATTTAAGTGACTTCTTATCCTCTCATTAGAAAGAAGCTCAAGGTGAAATAGTCCTTTCCACCCTAAAAACCTTTGTGTTACTTCATTAAAATCAGGAGTTGAACAAAGCCAATGATACAAAACCTACTACCACTTTGGAAAAAATGTTGCCTCCAACATTATAACCATATGATAAATGGGAATAGCACATGCCCAAGCCATAAGTCAATTAAATTGGTCTAGTTGTTGATTAGTTGGGTTGATCACAAATTCCTATAGAATTGTCATCAGATTAGGTATGATAAAATGAACAATGAGTTGTTCCCAGCTAGCAGGATGAAATACAAGTTTTCAACATGATAAAATTGCATATGCAATTGCATCACTTGCATGCCAAGCATGAAGTGTATTACCCAACTTATAATGAAATGTTGGATATAAAGGCTCCATATGATGGCCCAACAATGGAAATAAACCATAAACAACATTAAAGGAAACACAAGCTTTCCCATGCAACAACTATGATCTAAAAGCAATATTTTTTTTATAATAATTTGACAAGTCATTGCAATTGTGATGGTATGTTCTAACAACTAGTCATTCCTTGCACAACATTCTTGTCACAATTTTTTTTTAACTATGGTGGCAAGATTTGATGGATAATTGTTGCTTATACAATGGCATTATTGCATACACATCGCAATTGTGACAGCTAATTGGAAGTTTAAATTGTCTTCATTACAATGACATATTGTTGCAATTACAACATCATGAACATGAACTCTTGTCCCTCCCTTCTTCCAAGTTATGATAGTTTTAACCATCAACATTATGATGGTTTCCCTCACCATCACAATTTGTGATAGAAAAAGTCCAGCGGTCATCCGATGGGAGCCAATTCATGGTTCTATTACTAGGGGGATCATTAAACGTTGCAAACCATGTCCAAATGTAGTAGTGGGTTAGATAAATATTTTTTTTGATCTAGATGACCAACATTTAAAGGAAAATGCAGATAATAAAAGAAAATTACCAACAATAATGAATGTGATGGCAAGGCTTTGTCTCAATTAAAGGCACACAATTTTGTTAAGTCTATTAAGAAAATCTACAATTTTGATGAATCTCCCTTATATAGCAACTAAATGGTGTAGTGCAAGTCAGGAGAGCCTCCAAATGGGATGTCTTATCCCCCAACAAGTAACCACTGTAGAATATAACCAATAGCAAAGAGATTTAGATCCAAAATAATTCAAATTCTCATAATGGAATCATACAATTTATGTCCAACATTCCCAACTATAAGGTCTTTTGGTTTACAACCAAATTCAAAATATTTACAATAATAGTTATGTAGGACCTCGCAAGATCCAACTACTAGCTAGCCCAAATCCACAATCTAGTAGAAGACTCCAAGAAAAATCTAAACTTGTTTTGGCAAGCCACCAAGAAATCTTCTTGTTTTTCAAGCCTGCACTCAGCTACTAGCTATGCTAAACTTTTCTCCTCTCAGCTACTCCATGCTTAACTAAACACTCTCTCCTATCTCAATACAAGACAAGACCCCCCTACTTATACTAAACCAGGCCATAAGTTGGCCTAACATAAGAGACATTTTTTAAACACTCACATTAAACACACCCTCAAGCCACAAGTTGGCTTGGCAACAAACATTAAATACATGAAATAACTAAATAATTAGGGTAGGCCCCAAGTTTACAATGCATAAATAACTCATATAAAAACATAAGACTATGTGCCCTTAGGCATAGGTCCATATACAATCATACTACTAAAGTCTACCAAGTAATATGTAACAACTAATCATGACCACAATATAACACAAAACTTGATCAACATACTATCTAGTCTAAAAATGCTCATATTGCAACCAACTTATCCTATAGGACAAGTATGTCTCACTCTGTTCAAACCAAGTTTCTAAACCATCTCCTTAGCAACTAGGTTATCAATACTACCACCATCCAGAACTACATTCCAGCATTTACCTTTAGACATACAATGAGTCCTAAAATAATTCCTCCTTTGACAAGGTTCCAATATCATCTTACCAAGAAACTCTCATCTAACCAATAAATTATCCCCTTCAAAATCATTTACTGAATCCACTTTCTAATTTACCACAACAACTCTTTTATCACCAAATTTTCTGTCAACATTGGGACATTCAAAAGCTTAATGTCCTATTTCACCACATCTGCAACACATACCCTTAAATGCAACCTTCCCATTCTTCTCTTCTTCTCAATAGGTTTTGGTTCATCCTTGACACTTATTTTTCATAGAATGCTCCTTCTTTTCCTTTCATTGGGAATTACCTTGATGTCTTCTCTTCAAATTCTCTTTTACCCTTAGTGCATACATATAAGTATCCTTAATTTAAGTAATATTTAACATACCAATCTCATCTTGAATATTAAATCTCAAATCATTAATATACATAGCCACCTTTTCCTTAGACAATTATCTATGTCCAAACCAAAATGTTAACTTGTAGAAATCCTCAGTATAATCTTTCACAATCATATCCTTCCTTTTTAGATTATGCAACTTCTTAAACAACTCAAGTTCATAATTAGTAGGAATGAACTTAGCCTTCAATTTAATCATGATCAATTTCCATCCATTGATCTTCATTTCACCTTCTTCTTCTCTATCTCTTTGCAATTATTTCTACCATAAAGGAGCATTTCCTTTCAACTTAGTTTGTGTTAAACTCACTCTGAGTAGATCTCCAATATCCTCTAACTCAAATTAGTCTTTCAATTAACCAATCTAATCAATCTAATCTTCAAAATCTAAAGTACCTAAGAAATTAGAAACATTCATCTTATGCATTAGCTTCAATTGGGTTCCAAATCTATTCAACTGACTAGTTCTATCTTCCATAGGTCTCTCCATGCAATCAACTCTATCTTCTCCACTAGATCCAAAAACTTCAAAGTCTTTAGAAGCTTCATCATAACCATCTCCACATTCCTTGATACACTATCTATAGCTCTCATGATCTTAATGACCATATCATTCTTCATCAACTCCATCTTAGATCTAATCTTCTCTAAAATTTGATATAATCTTCTTTGAAGTCCTAGTCTCTACAACATCACAAAGATCATCAATTACCCTAGGGTCCAATATTCTCTGAGGAATCTTCCAAGATCTTTGCAAACTGAAAGAAACAAATGTACAAGATCAACCAACTCCACAACATTAACTAGCTCTAATACCACTTAATGTAGTGCAAGGTAGGAGAGTTTCCAAAGGATATGTCCTAGCCCCCAACAAGTAACTACAACAAAATATAACCAATAACATAGAGAATTAGATCCAAAATAATTCCAATTATCATAATAAAATTATAAGATTTACATCCAACATGCCCTTATAAAGCCTCTCGGGTTACAACCAAATTCAAAATAATTGTACAATACTAGTTTAGTAAGATCTCACAAGATCCAACCACTAGCTAGCTCTGATCCAAAATATGGTAGAAAACCACAAGAATAATCTAAACTTGTGATCACAAGACACCAAGCAACCTTCTTGTTTCCCAAGCCCACACTCAACTACTAGCTCTACTAAACTTCACTCCTCTTAGCTACTCCATGTTGAACTGAATCCTCTCTCTTGTCTCAAGCCAATAAAAGACCCCCTACTTATACTAAACCAAGCCACAAATTAGCCTAGCATAATAGACATTAAATAAAAATTCACATTAAATACACCCTCAATCCACAAGTCAACTTGGCAACAAACATTAAATACATGAAATAACTAAATACTTAGGACATGCCCCAAGTTTACAATGCATACCTAACTCACATGATCACATAAGAGTATGTGCCCTTAACCATAGGTATGCATGCCATCTAATGATCCAAATCCAAGAGTACACATTCCAACTCCCTTGGATCAAAATTCATGAATATAATCTCTAAGGTCTGCTATTAAATCAAGAACATGATACCAACAGCCACCAAAATGGATCTAACTTCAAGATGATTACTCCAAACTTTATGTGCAGTTAGGACAAGGTTCTCCACTATGCCTTGAATACATCCCCAACCACACAAACCATAAGTCCACAAATCCAATCTTGAGACCCCTAGATATAGGATTGTTGACTACCCCATGATGTTCTTGCATCACTAAGAATCCTAAGCTACCAACTAGATGGGATGACCATAAAGGGACCATACTTCTTATGGATTAAAAAAAGGTCAAGTATTATTCTACCCTCTTTGTAATCCTTACTACATATCTAATTTGAAATGCATAATATTAAAACCTAGAACCTTTGACAAACCTCTCTTCAAGAATATTTATGCATTGACCTCAAGCTACATTCATCAAAAGTTTGCATAGTTAAATCTACACCATGCTCTTCCAATTCACTCAATGCTTGAAATGGGCTCAAAATGTCCCATTTACACTTCAAATACTTCAACTAAATTAATGTTGTGTCATATTATTGCCTCATAGGGTATCCTTTAAGTGATAACCAATCTTTAAAAACTTTTCTCTTCTTTTATTTTGGATTCTAAAAGAATTGGTCAAGGGAAAGAAACTCATGTGTGTAATGTCCCCCGTCTAGTCTTTGGTATTTGGGGCTAATTCAATTTCAAAAAAAAATTTCCCTATCCTTATTTGTACTCAAAACTAATATTCAAACTAATTGAGGAAATTGATTCAATTCTTCTTGCAATGCTAATGATTTGATATTAAATTTTCCATTATAAAAATATAGATGTTAGAGTGTTTATATTGATCTAGGAATTTCATATATAAAAGAATGTTATATACTTGGTTTGTGATTTTTGATGTTCCCTTTACAAAATACATGTGTTGTTGCATTATCATGAAAGTGTATATCATGTTTAGGGGGGAAAGGGGGTACTTTAATAGGATTATAGGTCTTTGCTTTTCTAGGGTCACTAAACCATTCAAATGCGTGTGAAAGGGAAAGAGGAAAATTTCCAAATATGATGAACTTATGATCCAAGATAGATTAGCTAGGACCCAAAGAAAGAAGGGTTCTAATACTTAATTTAGATAATAAAGAAGAATTCAATACAAGAAAATGTACTCTTTAGCATTTGATAGGATAATGTGAATGTGAAATTGAACTAATTGCTTTAATAATGTAAATCTAGATGCTATGTGAACACAATTAGCCGAATTAAGATATAGATCTAGGGTAAAGATATGAAAGGAAATAAAATATGAAAGACTTGCCTTGAAATTCATAGAGGGAGATTCATTTTAGCTCCAAACCTTGCAAATCTGAAGTATTTTTGAATATCTATTCGTGGATCTCAGAATAAAATGACAAAAGGAACAAAACCCAAAAATAGAGACTAAAGGACTAGGTCGACTTGGGAAGATGTCCTACTACTAGGTTGACATAGTCAAGTGAAGAACTTACTTCTCTAGAAATATTTTGAAAATTAAGTTATTAATTTGTAAACCTTTTATTGATATCTTGTAAATCAACACATAAACTAAGGGTTTTGTGGTTGGGGTTTGATAAGGGTATTCCTTGGTCAAGCCACAAGTTAAGGAATTAACCATAAATTTAATTGTAATTAATAAAGGGAATTCTTCCATTTATTAGATTTGAATAATATCAATTGAAATATACAATTATCTTTGAAGATGCAATTGATTTTGATATGAGATCAAATGTGTAATAGCCTTTACTCAAAGAAGCCATTAGGAAATCAAAGAAGCAAAAACATCATGTGTGGAAATGTATGTGACATACCATGGATGAATAATAGAAAAACTTGAATGGATTAGAATGATGGATCTTCTCTTTAGAGCCAAACTCCACTACCACCTTGAAGGAAGAAGCTTGATGCAATAAGGAGATGCCTAGACTAAATAGGAGATATGGTCAAAAGGGTATCAAAATGACACCTAGAAGACCATGTCGAAAGATGAGAGTATTAGAAAGAATAAGGTTTTCATTGCACCAAAAGATCAATCTATCAATGCTTGATACAACTAATAGTCTTATAAAACCACAAGAGGTAGCTAAGCCTACATGTCGCATATCCCATGAGAGATGTTGACCCACTACCAAAAGTCCCCCTCCTAGTGTCCCTAGCTATGGCCTACGAGATTTGAACCTATGACCAAGCTCTAATACCAATTTTTAGGAATGCTAGGGTTTTTTTTGCACCAAAAGATCAACATGTCAATGCCCGATATAAATAATAGACTTATAGAATTACAGGAGGTGGTTAAGCCATGTCACAAATCTTTCAAGAGATGTTGACCCACTGCCAATAGAGATATGACTAAAAAACATGAAATAAAAGAGTAGAGGAGAAAAATATATTGAAACCACACTAAGGAGGGAAAACAGGTCTCAAAATGAAGTGTGTCCATTTTAAGATGGTACATTTAGCCTCCACTTTAGCAGGAGTACGTGACAAATCATACTCTCAGTAAAACAAGGAAGAGGAGAGACAATGTCGCATCAAGGTAGAAAACCACTAATCTTAAGGACACAAGCCCCCAAACCTATGATCCTAACTCCATTCCCATACATATGAGAACATAAATAAAGAAAAAAGAAAGCCAAAGAAAAAAAAAGGAAAATAAAGCCAAAAAGACACAAAAAGGGTTAGCACTAAAGCCCAAATAAACTAGTGAAAGAGACCTTAGCTAAGGAAATGTGTCACTCACTAATATCATATTTGGAAGGCTATTACAAAACATAAGGGACCATATAGGAAAGAAAAGGTCACCACAAAGGACTGCATCCCTCATGATTATGTCCCACCAATATGAAAGCATAAAGAGAGAAAGAGAGTGAAAGTGATTATCTTGTCCAATAAGGTTTGTGCCCCTTACCATTAATCACAATGAGGAAGGATTGAATGTTCTAATAGGTTTGTGTGTCTAATAGTCAATCCTAAAAAATAAAAACCAAGATCAAATGGTCTAGCAAATTTGTGTGCCTAGTAGTTAATCATGTGCGTCTGTCAATGGCTTATGCAAGCAATGTGTATTTGTCCACCCATAGATCAATTTCCTAGTATCACTATGGAGTAAAAATGTGTGTGTTTCCCTAGGAGAGATTTAACAAAATAAAAAAAGTGTGTTTCCTCGGGATGGAGAAGTATCACTGATACCCATAGAGGATTTAGCAAAAATCAAAAAACAAAAAAGATGCATTTTATTGGGATGAAGAGATGCCACTTATGCTTGTAGAGGATTTAGCATATGTTCTTGTGTGTGCAAAAGAGACATGAAGCCACAATGCATATATTTGAGGGTGACCTAGAAATCATACCCAACATGCAAGGCTAAAGTACTCCAAGCCATACTCAGAATCCATATTTGCACTTCATGGAAGCTATGTATAAAGAGGGTGTATATATGCCCCTCTCTTTAGGATGACTATGTAGCCATAGGCATAGTAAGGAAGAGAATCAAGGATAACTACTTCTATCAACAAGGAGATATCCTCTATCAACAATGTATAAGATAGAGTTAGCAAAGAGGACCAACTCTTATAAAATAAGGATATATATAAACTATGAAAGGATATGTTTCAAATGAGAAGAGACCCTTGAAAGGAAGAGATATTATGTACTAGACATCTACCTTTAAGAGAAATGTCATTAAAAAAATATACAACTTTAATAAAAAAAGATGGAAAAGAGAACACAAATGCACATTTAGCCCCCTGTATACAGGTGGAATAAGGTTCCTTGGAAGAAGGATGAAAAACTTTAGAGTACATAGTAAGGCTAAATTCTTATAATGAACACAATTTTATGAATAAAGAAGAGGTGATGATCAAGGACATGCACTTCTTGTACAAGAGAGAGTTGTGATCAAGAGACCATTTCTTATAGGAAAAGAATGTCACATAATAAAAAAATGAAACTATACTAAAGAAAGTCAATCCTGAGACAAAGAGAAAAATAATTTAAAAAGGGAACCTTTCCCCTGAAGTGTGAAGTGAGAAAGAAAGTGTATGGTAGGATCATATAACACAATCTCATAAGATATAAAGACAAATCGTAAGAAACAAATGATAGTTGTGCACAAAACACAAACATGCCATATCCAACAAGAAGCATTATATAATAACATAGTATCAATGATGGTTAAAACAAGAAAGATCATAGGATATCTCAAAACATAAAATGTTAGAAAATATATCACTTATGAAGTAATATATAGATGATTATTAAATAAGAAGAATTACTACTTTAGGTATAAAAAGATAGTTTCTAGGAAATAGACACATGATCCTGCATGTAACAAAGCTTTTCATAGCCAAAGATAAGAATGTAGCATAAAATATTGCAATCTATAGAGAAATGGAGGAATATGAAAGGATACCACATTATGCACACTTAGTTATCATGAAATGAATAACAAAGGGATAACATACCAATGTGAAAAGAAATAAAAATAAAATCCAATATATGCCATAAATGAGAAATTCTATTATAACAAAGATGCACTTACAAGCATAAGATTGCACCCGGGATGCTAATCCCTACATAACACAATAAATGTGTGCAAGAGAAAAAATCAAATTATAAGAGAATACAAGTTTATAAAGGATATTGGAAAAGACAAGAGAAGAAGAATGACATTATATCTCCCTAAGTGGTTTCAATTTATATATGAGATGTGGAATTTCAAGAAAACATAAGATTACACTTGGGATGTTAGTCCACAAGTAATCACAATAAATGAATACAAGAAAACATGTCATCATATAAAAGGAAAATAAGTCAATAAAGGGAGAAAACATATCCTATGATATAGATAAAAAGAGGAAATAGGGTCTTGCCTCCCAAGTGAGGAGATAGGGAAACTGACTATTATGTTATTCATGAAGTAGGAGAAAAAGCCCCCAAAAGATAGGCTAGCAATGTCCTACAGCTAGGCACAACATACTGGGGTGTGGATGCATTAAGTAAAATGATACCATTCAACTTTTCAAGTCATATGAAATATAACACAATTAATGAATTGAAAAGAAGGATGAAGCATTGATAAAGAAGATCTCTTAGGGTTAATTAGATAGAAATGTAAAGAGAAGTTCTCAATATTCATATGCTCATTAAATAAAGGTGTTGGATGCACAAAGTCAAGAATATAAAATGTGGGCATGACATATAGGATCTCCCAATCTTTAAGAGTTGAGAAACTACTCACATAGTCAATGTGAATAGGATCCTTGGGATCTAAATTTGAATTGGTAAAAATAAGGTCATTACAATTATTTTTGTCAACAAGACCTAATTCAAAGTAAGATATGTCATGAGAATAATAAGGATCATCAAATATATGCCCCTCTATCAATAAGGTAGTTGTAGGAGAAGGAAAAATATAAATCATCAAAGCCTCATCTATAGAAGGAATGTCAATAGGATGTAAATAAAGAGCTTGATCATCTAAATATGTCTCATGAGGAAGGGAATAATCCATGCTCTTATCTAAGGGTTTATCCCAAATAGGAGAATAATCCAAGGAGGGAGTAAAACACACATTAGAGGAGGAATTTTTGTAAGGAAGATAGTAGTAAATATTCCTATCCAAGGGTTCATCCCATATAGTAGTAGTATCAAGGTTAGGAACATCATGAATCAGTAAAGGTGGATCAACTTTGTCTTTAGGAAGATGAGACTCAATAAAAGAAACATCAAAATATCATCATATGCATAAAATGGAATGTCTTGGATATCATGAATGGAGCTTTAAAAAAAAAATAACAACCCCATTGTAAGAAAATGTAATCTAAATTGAACGAGATGCAATTTTGTTTATATTTTCAAAATAAAAATATATGAAAATGCAAGGTACATGAAAATAATAAAAAAGGATCTATCTAATTACTACTAATGCAAAAAATAATAGATCTAGATACACCAAAATATGACATAAAAATAAAGGTAATGAAAATCAAACTCCAATAAGAAAGGGGCACGAAGTCAGGTTCACCAAAATGTTTAAGGTGGGGGGGAGGGGGAGAGAGACTTTAAATAGGGTTGTAGATCTCCCAATTTTGAGGTCTTCTAAGCCATTCAAATATGTGTGAAAGGGAAAAAGGGAAATTTCTAAATATGATCCACTTATGATTTAAATTAGATTAGCTAGGACCCAAAGGAAGAAGGGTGATAATACTAAATTCAGATCATAAAGAGGAATGCAATACAAGGAAATGTACTCTTTGGCCCTTGATAGGATAATGAAAATGTAAAATTAAACTAATTGCTTAAATAATTTAAATCTAGATTCTATTTGAACACATAATTGGCCCAATTAAGATATAGATCTAGGGTAAAAATATGAAAGGAAATAAAATATGAAAGAATCACCTTGAAATGCATAGAGGAAGATGCATTTTAGCTCCAAAACTCCCAAATCTGAACTGTTTCTAAATATCCATCAATGGATCTCGAAATAAAATGACAAAAGGAACAAAACCCAGAAATCTCTTCAAAAACAGAGACTAAAGGACTAGGTCAACTTGGCAAGATGTCCTACAACCAGGTTGATGTAGTTTGACAATCTAAAATTGACTTCTCAAGAAAGCTCCTAAAATTAGGTTCCGATGTGCAAACCTTTTGATGATATCCTGCAAATCAATGTATAAAAGAAGGGTTTCATGGTTGGGGTTTGATGAGGGATTGCCTTGGTCAAGCCCTAGGTTAAGGAATTGATTATAAATTGAAATATAATTAATAAATTAAATTCTTATATGTAGTAGATTTGAATAATATCAAGTGAAAGATGAAATTTCGTTCGAAGATGCAATTGACTTTGATATGTGATCAAATATGTAAGTGTAATAGCCCTGACACAAAGAAACCATAAGGAAATAAAAGAAGCCAAAACCTCATGTATAGAAATGTATGTGACATGACATGGATGAATAACATAAGAACTTGAATGGATTAAAATGATGGATCTTCTCCCTAAAGCCAAACTCCATTACCATCTTAAAGGAAGAAGCTTGATGCAAGAAGGAGATGCCTAGACTTGAATGCTTGAAGATTCTTTCTTGAAGAAGAATGCCTTGAATGATTTATTTCTTGTGAATTCCTTGAGAATGTGTGATATGAAAATAAAGTCCCCAAGTCTCCTTTTATACTAGTTTTTGGGTGGGAAAACAACTCAGGCTAACGAGGGAGGTAGTTAAGTTAATTGGAAAACTTGAGGACTTTCAAGCCCTAAATCCTGCAATCACCAGGGACTAGGTCGACCTAGGTCAACTTATTCCTAGTGGATAGGTTAGAAAGGCCATGTAAAGTGTTAGGAGGTGGTGCAGATGAAATTGGAAGATAGAGAACTAAATACAAGATATGGTCAAAAGGGTATCACAATGACACCTAGAAGACCATGTCGGAAGACAAGAGATGACAAAGAAACATGAAATGGAAGAGGAGAGGAGAAAGAGAGACCAAAACCACACTAAGAAGAGCTAAAAGGTCTCAAAATGAAGTGCATCCATTTAAAGATGGTACATATCCATCCTCTAATCTTAATATGTAAACACTAGTTCAATGATGTACATTTTGATGCACATTTTAGATTAATACTATTGATTGGATATCTCATTCCTACTAAATGAATATGGTATTAGTGTAATTTCCTATTTGAGGACATTCTCATATTTGTCTTTCATTTGTATCCGTTATGTACTAATATTCTTATTTGATGATCTTTTCATTGCTTGGTATCCTATATTTGTATGCATATCCCCAAGAGTCATGCCCCTTCATTAATATTAATTACATTAATAAGATAATCATATTATATATTAATTATGATTATATATTATATTTAAGCATATTTTTTGTTATATTTAATCACATATTATATTTAATCATATATATTAATTAATATAGTATTTTAATATCTAATATATATATGCATATATATATATATATGTATGTATGTATGTATGTATGTATATATTCTTAATTTATATACATTATTAATCATTTTAATATAAGTATAATACTTATATTATACTTATCTATTATTAGATTATATATGTCAAGATGGGGATATCACAGTCCTCCCCTCTTGAATTTGCTTGTCCTCAAGCAAAATCATTCATAGACAAACTCCTTCATAGATAAAAAAATATATTTGCATACCAAAATCCTAATAGATTTATGGAATATACATCTTTAATGAATGAAAACACGAAGCAAACACAGTGTAGATAGATGAAGACATGAAGCATACACGATGCAGACACATTCTATAATTTATTCTTCACAATGAAAATAGAGGTAAGAAATTGATTTACAAAATATACTTCCTTAGTATGATTTATTGAATATACATCTTGTAGGAACAAATTATTGTTAGCATGCACATGTATATAATATCTCTGAAGAAAAGATGAGTCATGATAAATTAGTTCTAAACCAATATCCTACCAAGCCCAAGAGCGAAACTTTGGCCCTCTTGGGCTTGATGGCAGCCTTTGACATCCATCAAGGTGGTCTACTTGGAAGATTTTAAATGAATTAGTTTGACATGATGTCAAATTTTCTTAAATTAACCAATCTAAGCCCATGAGCGAAACTTTGGCCCTCCTGGCCTTGAGGGCAACCTTTGACATCCATCAAGGTGTTGTACTTAGATGATAATCATATTCTTCCTAACTAAGCCCAAGAGTGAAACTTTGGCCCTCTTGGCCTTGATGGTAGCCTTTGACACCCATCAAGGTGGTCTACTTAGGAGGTAATCTTATTCTCCTTAAATATCCTACCTAAGCCCAAGAGCGAAACTTTGGCCCTCTTCTCCTTGATGGCAACCTTTGACATCCATCAAGGTGGTCTACTTAAGAGGTAATTTGATTCACCACTTTATATTCTATTCTTCCTCTTTGCCTTAATATTGGATCTTGTCATCCCTTAATTTTGATGGCAAGATGACTCCTTCCAACCAAGATCTACTTAATAACACAATTTGCAAAAGTTATATTAGTGATTTGGTTATATAATGTTGTTAAATAACATTGAAAATTTAATAGTAACTCTGACTTAAAATTACAATATATCTTCTAACTAAGTAAAGACACTTATATTCAATGTAAAATAATTTTAAAAATAGAACTTATCTTTATTTAGAGAAATGTGCTTGAAATTTATGCAGGTCATTGTAGACTTTATTGTTTTATTACTTATCCTCCTAGAATCTTGAGTCTAAATAATAGCTTGTCACAAATGAGTCCAACATAGAGAGATATGTTGAGTCTCAAGCTAGATTAGGAGTTCTTCCTTAGACACATTTCAGTCCATATTTGTGTTCTCTTATTTCCTTTTTTAAAATCACATAATTGTTTGATTGGTAACCCAAACTTCTACCATTTCTTTTTTTCCCTTAAAATCTTTGGATGTTGATTCTTTGATTCAAATATTACTTTTTTTTCATTTCTTACTAGTGGTCTTAAGTGCCCATCATTACTGAAGTTTTCTTTCTTCTCTCTTCTTGGATTTTGTTTTGGGATCCAATCACTGCTTTTTTTGATGGTTTTGAATTACTCGTATGCATAAATTATGGTTTTTCCCTATTGCACATATATTTAGCTCCTTAATGAAGATAATGCTTTGTCACATTTTTTTCCATGAAATCTCATCGTGTAGACTGTCTACTAACATGGAAAATTATGTGTTTGGCTAATTGTAAAGGGTTTCAAAAGGTTATATGCATTATTTTATGTGTTCCATTGTTATAATTGTGGACTGAAGTATTTCCAAACATAAAGTTTGATGGATGGTTGAATTCTATAGAGAGCATTGTCGAGTACATGAGTCTTTTTGGTTCAAAAAGTTCCTTTTGTTGAGCATAGACCACTGTGTGGCACCTAAAATCTTCCATCTTGAAACCCTAGTCTGCTAAAAGGACCTTCTGTGCAATGTGCAAGGCTCTCAAAATGACGCCTTAGCTTTTGAAAAGCAATTTTGAGAAGAATTTGAAACCTAGAGTGGAGTACTTGAAGAATAGTATGGGCATCTTGGAAGGTTCAATAGCCTTGGCAAAAAGCCTCAATGCAATTATGGGCCTTAAGTTTCAAACCATAGAAGCCAAAACTAAATTTATGGCAAGTCTTGGTCGCTAGTCTTCAGCCTGGTATTGTTGCTTTGAAACCAGTGATTTTGGCTTTTAGCATAGAGAAAAGACTCAAACCTTACTATGAACTCTTCAAATCTTTGAGTACAAGCCCCCACGTTAGGAGTCTACCTAGTCTGGTTAGATTTTTTCTTTCTAACAGAGCTGTAAAATCTTTATATACGATCTGTACTTCATCACCCTTTTAAGTTTTTAATTTACTGGTTCATTTCTTACGCGTATGATCACTAATATTGACTTAATCCTTAGTCATTCTCCTTGACTCAAACAATGATGGCCTCTATGATATCTAGTGCAAGATATACAGATGTCATGCCCAGATATTATTTTCACAATGCATGGATGACGTTGATCTGTAATATTCTTTTGATCTCATTCACTTTTTTGAGTTAGTTGCATGTTTTCCTTCTCTTTTGCTTGTTAGAATTCTTTAGAATAACTGAGAGGGGGGTGGTGAATCAGTTATTCAAGGTCCAAATGCCCTATTAATCCTTTTTCACTACTTTTAATGAATCCATATACTTTTCATCCATCCAAACTTAAATCAACCATATTAGCAAGTTACAGTAAATCAACATGCGAAGATAAAACATGCAAGATCAACACATGACACAATGATTTACGTGGAAACCTAATTTAAGAAAAACCACCAATAACATGTTACTTGATTCTCACTCTTCTGAAGTGATACCCTGTTAAAAGTCTGCCCTGTTAAAGGCTTACAACACACTGTTAAATGTGACCTTGTTAGAGGATTTCACCAAACTGTTAGGAATGGGCCTAGTTAAAGGACTTTAGAACATTCACTTGGAATGTCCCCCTGTTAAAGGATTTATCTCATGGCTATCAAACCAACCTAAGTCCATAGGATTTAAACTAACTATTACAATTGCTAGAAAGTAACAATAATGGCCTTTTGATCTGATATTACTTACAACATACTTTGCAGATTTCATATCACTCTTTTAGTTCAATCCTAATGCTTGGCTTCAATCACTTCAGCTCTGACTGCTTGACTTCTTCTCAAGCTTTGTCTCCTTGAGTCTTCTTACTCATCATACCAATGCATCCATATCTGTGGTCTTCTTACTGAAACAAAGTAACTGTGTTCTCTTTTCTCCTTAGTACCTCCTTCAACATTTCATGCCTTCATGCTTGACCGCCTCTCTCTTCTCTTTTTTTTTCATTAACTTATGACTCCTTAAATAGAAATCTAATTTTCCTTTGGCGCTCAATTCTCCCTCTCCAACTTTAGGGTTTTGAATGGATTAAGTAGGATACAATGTATCTACCTCATATCTTGTTCTTCATTTAGAAACTTCATCAATTGTATCCTTAAAAATGTTCTACATGGTGTTCTGAGCCACGAGCTCATCATTCTTATCTTCCATTTAATTTACAAACTTCTAAGTAACAACCTTGTCGGCTTAGATTTGGCAAATCTTCGATTTTCAAAATAATGCAGTAACTCAGCATTATTGATTTACTGGTGCTCGGCATCTCTGTGTTGCTTGGCACTATTGGTTTTACTGGTGCTCGACATCTCTGTGTTACTCGGCACCTATATCTGCTCGGCACTTGATATCACTTGGCACTTGATATCACTCGGCACTTGAAGTTTACTTGGCATCTTAACTTTCTTGGCATCTGAAGTTTACTTGGCATCGTAACTTGCTCAGCATCTAAAGTTTACTTGGCATCTTAACTTGCTTGCTTGGCTTCAACTAGGAATCTGTTCGGCACTTATTAGCTCGCTTGGCTCCTTCTTTCTAATGATCTTTAGTTAGGCTTAACATATGTCTTAGCTAAAATCTTACATCTTTGATATGTTTCAATGTGCCCATTCTTTGTGTCTTATAGTATGTCATCAAATACACTTTTTTTCATCAATGGCTTAGCTGATCCTTGTACTTCATTACAACATCATAACTTCAACCTTTCTCTAGGTGTTCTAGTTACATCTTATTGATTTCCTCCTCCTTGTCAATCAACTTAATTGATAGTATTTGGATCACTAAAGCAATTGTCATTCCTGCAAGTAGCAAGTTTGACATCAATGACAAAACAATGATTGAGAACATTCTTTACCAGTTCCATATATCATTCCAACAACTTTCCTTATGATCATTTCAATCATTTCAAACAATCTCCCTCTTTGGCATTGATGGCAAACCAAACTGATCAATTGATCAACTTAGTTACCACTAGGATTGTATACGTTGTCTGCTACATTTCTTTGCTGCTGCATCTTATATATCTCCCTCTTTCATATATATCTCCCTCTTGCTTTGTATTGATCAAGTTTCACATTTCTCCCTCTTTGACATAAATGCCAAAGATGTAGCATCTTTAACATGCAAAATATAAGCTTTGGCTTCTTGTTGTTTTTCTCCCTTTGTCACCATGCTTGTGACTGATTTGGAGTTTCTGCTCCTGTTGTTATCCTCTGCATCAATCTGTTGATATTTCAATGATTTATTCATGTTGATGCAGGGCAGCTTCCTTGTTGCCTTAAACTGCTTGAGTTAGGAGTATTACCCCCAACGTGCCTCTAAGATATTCATAGGCATCCTTGGGCAATGGTTTGGTGAAGATATCTTTAGTTTGTTTCTTTGTGTGACTGTATTCCAACTTCACTTGTTTATCTTCTACCAATTCTCTAACATAATGATACTTGATTGTGATATGCTTGGTTTTTGCATGCATTACTGGATTTTTGGATATGTTTATAGTACTTGTATTATCACAATACAATATCATAGGTTTTGTTACCTCTTCTTTCATTCCTTTCAATAGATGTGTGAGCCATACAATGTTTGTGCAATTGATTGCAGCTGCTACATATTCTGACTCTGCAGTGGACTGGGATGTACATGTTTGTTTCTTGCTAGTCCAGGTAACTAGCCTTTTGCCTAGAAATAATGCACCTCCACTTGTGCTTTTTCTATCATCAATTTTGCCTCCCCAATCTACATCTGTATATGGATTGAGTTCAAATTTTCCATTTTTTTTGTAGTATAGACCAAAGTTATCAGTTCCTTTAAGATATCTCATTATTCTTTTTACTACTATGAGATGATTTTCTTTGGGATTAGCAGAGAATCTAGCCAGTATTCCAACTGCTAATGCTATGTCTGGTCTACTATGTACAACATATTGTAGTTTTCCAATCATGGATCTATACATTGTTTGATTGACTTTAGCTGATTCATCATTTTTGGACAGCTTATTTCCTGTTGCCATTAATGTGCTGACTGGTTTGGATTCTTCGAATCTAAATGTTTTAAGAATCTCTTTGATGTACTTTGATTGTGTAACAAATATACCATGTTTGAGTTGATGTACTTGCAATCCAACAAAGAATTTGACTTCTCCAAACATAGACATCTCAAATTCATGTTTTATTTTGTCAGCAAAGCCTTTGCAAAGCACTTACTTACCACCAAACACTATGTCATCCACAAAGATTTCAGATACAATAATGTCTTTACCTTCTTCTACTTTGATGTACATGTTGTTGTTATCATCAGTTCTTTCAAATCCAATTTGCACTAGATACTTGTGAAGTTTACCATGCTCTAGGTGCTTGTTTCAAACCACAGAGTGCTTTATGTAGCTTACACACCATATCCCTGTTGTTTTCGTCAACAAATCTTTCTAGTTGTTCAATGTAGACTTCTTCTTCTAGTATGCCATTTAAGAAAGAAGACTTTACATCCATCTGATAGACTTTAAAATCTTTGTAGGCAGCATATGCAATTAAAGTTCTTACTCCTTCCATTCTAGCAATAGGGGAAAATGTTTCCCCATAGTCTATTCCTTCTTCTTGAGCATAACACTTGCATACTAATCTAGCTTTGTTTCTGGTAATCTCACCATTCTCATCTAGCTTGTTTCTGAATACCCACTTGGTGCCAATCACATTCTTGTCAACTGGTCTGGGAACCAAACTCCAAGTTTTGTTTTTCTTTATTTGATCAATTTCTTCTTCCGTAGCTTTATACCAGTCATCATCTTGTAATGCACCATATACTGTCTTTGGTTTAGATTTGCTGATCAGACATGATTCATGTCTTAGTCTATTCCTTGTCATTGATCTTGCATCTTTGTCACCAATTATATGTTCAGCAGGGTGATGTCTTTTTACATATTTGGATAATCTTGGCTCTGTCCTTGTTTCCATGTTTGATATTTCAGATTTAGGATCACTATGTACTTCGTTGTCAGGTTGTTCTTCATCATGTGTATTGTCTTCAGAATCAGTTTGCGCATTTTCTTCATTCTGCAACTCAGCTTCTGAATGCAACTCGGCATTCACTGGTTGGGACTCGGCTGAGACTAATACTTGTTGTTGAGTTTCAATTTGATTGACATCATCCTCATCAATAGTCATTCCTTCATAAGAATACACAAAGGTTCTGTACTCTTCCATTTTCTTTGGTACATCAGCTTGGACTTTTGTATGCTCATCAAAATTTACATTTGCACTTTCCACAATTTTGTTAGTGTTAGTATTCAAACACTTGTATGCCTTACTTCTAGTAGAGTAACCAAGAAATATGCCTTCATCACTTTTTGCATCAAATTTTTCATTTCTAGCATCTTTAAAGATAAAGCATTTACAACCAAACACTTTGAAATGTTTTGCACTAGGTGAGTAACCATACCATAATTCAAAAGGTGTTGTATTTGTACCTTTCTTGACTTGTACTTAGTTCAATGTATGAATAGCTACACTTATAGCTTCTCTCCAGTATTTTAGAGCAATAGTCTTTTCCATCATTAGTGTTCTGGCACAGTCAATCACAGATCTGTTTCTTCTGTCAGCAATTCCATTCTATGGGGGAGTTCTAGGAGCTGACGTTTGTCTTTTGATTCCTTTATCATTATAGAATATCTCAAATTAATTTGATGTGAATTCACCACCTCTATCTGATCTTAGGCATTTCAAGCTTTTTCTTGTTTCCTTTTCAACTCTAGCCGCATACCACTTAAATATTTGAAAAGCATCAAATTTTTGTTTTAAAAACATAACAGTCATCATCTTGGAATAGTCATCAACAAATAACATGATGTATTTATCTACTTTATAGCTTTGTACTTCCATTGGACCACATAAGTCAGTGTGAACTAACTCAAGTATTTCTTTAGATGTATAGTTTTTTCTTTTGAAGCTTGACTTTGTCATCTTTCCTAGCTGACATTGTTTGCACATGATATTATCAGGCTTCTTCAATTTTGGTAAACCTCTGACTTTCTTCATTTTACTGATGTTGACCAAATTGTCAAAGTTGACATGACATAATCTTCTATGCCACAACCATTCGTTATCAAATTTTGCAATAAAGCAAGAAACATCATCCATATCAAGGTAAAACATATTACTCCTTGTTTGATCTCCTTTTCCTATCAGTTTACCATCAATATCATAGATTTTTGTAGTTTTGTTTCCAAATTCTACTTTGCATCCTATATTGCCTAACTGTGAGACACTCAGCAAATTGCAGTTTAATCCTTCAACATAATATGCATTATCACATGAAATTTTTTTTGTAAGCTTAATGGAACCTTTTCCTTTGATTTGACATGGAGCATCATTACCAAATCTAACACTATTTCCATCATATTGGGTAAAGTTAACAAACTTACTTTTGTCTCCTATCATGTGATGTGAGCATCCACTGTCTATGATCCATCTATCATTCTTGTTCATACATGTTACTAGTGCTACGGGCTCTTCTTCATCAGATTGATCCTTCATGGCTACATAAACAACTTCATCATCATTGTCATCAGAATTTTCTTCAACAATGTAACACTTCTTACCTTTTTCTTTGTAATCTCTCTTGTCATCATCTCTTCTAAATTTGTTTTTGTTGCCTTTCTTGTAATCCTTTTTCTGTGTACACTTGGCAGCAATATGACCTACTTCATTGCAATTGAAACAAATGATAGGCATCTTACCTTTGAATTTTCCTTTACCTCTGTGAAATATTCTAGCAAGCAATGCTTCCAATTGTTCCACATCTTCCTCATCAGTGCTACTGTCACTGGATGCATACTTCATTTTTCTTTCTTTCTTTGATTTCACTTGTTCACCATCTTTTAGTGATAACTTGGCCTTAAAGGAAGATTCAACATTCTTAGATCTGTAGTTGTCAAAATTAGATAACTCAAATGCAGTGAGTCTACCTTTTATACCTTCAAAACTTAGATTGTTTCCTGGTATACATGTTAGCTCTTGTATTGCTGATACTCTAATAGCATAGATAGGGAGCAAGGTTCTTAAGAACTTACTATTAACAATATCTTCATCTAATTGACTGCTCAAGCATCTTATTGCACTTACCACTTCCTTTATTCTTGCACCATATTGAGCAGCATTCTCATTTTCCTCCATTTTCATGTCATCAAACTTTCCTCTGAGACTTTCTCTTTTTGCTCTGTGTACATTCTGATCTCCTCCATAGATGTCTGATAGGGCTTTCCACATTTGGAATGCAATGTCACATCCTTTGATATCATCAAATTCAGCATAGTTGAGTGCAGAGGCAATTTCCAGCATTGTCTGATTGTGTTCCTGCTTGTTTTTCATGTCTTCTGCAGTAAGAGTACCTGTTGGATCAACATGTTCAGTAACAATTGAATTTTGGGCATAATCTCCTATGGATCCAAGATGTAGCTTCATCAAGCTTTGCCATGCAACAAAGTTGTCTTTGTTGAGCTTGGGAACTTCTCTTTTTGGCATTTTGATCTTTTCTACTTATAGTCCCTTTAAAATGAATCAGCAATCTAGCTCTGATACCAATTGTTAGAATTCTTTAGAATAACTAAGAGGGGGGGGGGGGGGGTGGTTAATCAGTTATTCAAGGTCCAAATGCCCTATTAATCTTTTTTCACTACTTTTAATGAATCCATACACTTTTCATCCATCCAAACTTAAATCAACCATATTAGCAAGTTACAGTAAATCAACATGCGAAGATAAAACATGCAAGATCAACACATGACACAATGATTTACGTGAAAACCCAATTTGGAAAAAACCACCAGTAACATGCTACTTGATTCTCACTCTTCTGAAGTGATGCCCTATTAAAGGCTTACAACACACTGTTAAATGTGACCTTGTTAGAGGATTTCACCAAACTGTTAGGAATGGGCCTAGTTAAAGGACTTTAAAACATTCACTTGGAATGTCCCCCTATTACAGATTTATCTCATGGCTATCAAACCAACCTAAGTCCATAGGATTTAAACTAACTGTTACAATTGCTAGAAAGTAACAATAATTGCCTTTTGATCTGATATTACTTACAACATACTTTGCAGATTTTAAATCACTCTTTCAGTTCAATCCTAATGCTTGGCTTCAATCACTTCAGCTCTGATTGCTTGACTTCTTCTCAAGCTTCGTCTCCTTGAGTCTTCTTACTCATCATACCAATGCATCCATATCTGGGGTCTTCTTACTGAAACAGAGTAACTGTGTTCTCTTTTCTCCTTAGTACCTCCTTCAGCATTTCGTGCTTTCATGCTTGACCGCCTCTCTCTTCTCTTTTTTTTCATTAACTTATGACTCCTTAAATAGAAATCTGATTTGCCTTTGGCGCTCAATTCTCCCTCTCCAACTTTAGGGTTTTGAATGGATTAGGTAGGATACAATGTATCTACCTCATATCTTGTTCTTCATCTAGAAACTTCGTCAATTATATCCTTAGAAACATTCTACATGGTGTTCTGAGCCACCAGCTCATCATTCTTATCTTCCATTTAATTTACAAACTTCTAAGTAACAACCTTGTCGGCTTAGATCTGGCGAATCTTCAATTTTCAAAACAATGCAGCAACTTGGCATTATTGATTTACTGGTGCTCAACATCTCTGTGTTACTCAGCACCTATATCTGCTTGGCACTTGATATCACTCGGCACTTGAAGTTTACTCAGCATCTTAACTTGCTCGATATCTGAAGTTTACTC
This sequence comes from Cupressus sempervirens, assembly GCA_028749045.1. Lineage (NCBI taxonomy): Eukaryota > Viridiplantae > Streptophyta > Pinopsida > Cupressales > Cupressaceae > Cupressus > Cupressus sempervirens. Next base: position 249,787,646 of record CM053783.1, read on the forward strand.
AGCATCTTAACTTGCTCGACATCTGAAGTTTACTCGGCATCTTAACTTGCTTTCTCAGCTTCAACTAGGAATCTGTTCGGCACTTATTAGCTCACTCGGCTCCTTCTTTCTAATGATCTTTAGTTAGGCTTAACAGATGTCTTAGCTAAAATCTTACATCTTTGATATGTTTCAGTGTGCCCATTCTTTGTGTCTTATAGTATGTTATCAAATACACTTTTTTTCATCAATGGCTTAGCTGATCCTTGTACTTCATTACAACATCATAACTTCAACCTTTCTCTAGGTGTTCTAGTTACATCTTATTGATTGCCTCCTCCTTGTCAATCAACTTAATTGATAGTATTTGGATCACTAAAGCAATTGTCATTCCTGCAAGTAGCAAGTTTGACATCAATGACAAAACACTGATTGAGAACATTCTTTACCAGTTCCATATATCATTCCAACAACTTTCCTTATGATCATTTCAATCATTTCCAACATTGCTATGTTAGATTGCAAGTCTTTCATTAATATTTGAGATGTTAAGTTGATTCTTTCCTTAATATAAATTATCATACATTTTCTTCATTTGCATTATTACACCCAGGGTAGCAGGATCATGCTCTGATACCACTTGTAATGTCCCATTTGAGGACATTCTTGTATATGTCTTTTATTTGTATCCATTATGTAATAATATTCTTATCTAATGATCTTTTCATTGCTTGGTATCCTATATCTATATGCATATCCCCAAGATTCATGCCCCTTCATTAATATTACTATAAGATAATTATATTAATGAGATAATCATATTATATATTAATTATGATTATATATTATATTTAAGCATATTCCTTGTTATATTTAATCATATATATTAATTAATATAGTATTTTAATATCATATATATATATATATATATATATATATATATATATATATATATATATATATATATTCTTAATTTATATACATTATTAATCATTTTAATATAAGTATAATACTTATATTATACTTATCTATTATTAGATTATATATGTCAAGATGGGGATATCACAATTAGACTCTGGTTGGATTCTCTTGTTTGGGTGATTAAGTTTATAAAATAAAAATAATCTAAACAATATATAATAGAGTTTTTGCATGCAATGTGCAAAGTATGGAATCTATTTAGAAAGAGACTGAATGTCTTTTTAGGTTTCATTAACATGGAGTTATAATCCAACTTAGTAAATATGTTGCATGCAGAGCATTTGTCGACACATTATTAAGAGTGAATATTTTTTAGGTTTCATTAACACTGGGTTATAAGCATACCTTGGTAAATATGTTTCATTGATCATATTTTTTTGTTTATCTTGCATCGTACTAATAAAGTTCACTAGAATCTTAGGAATTTATATGCAATTTCAAAATATTCAAGAAATCATGAGCTATTTGATCAAATCTACCAATATCAAGTTAACGAGTTCATTGTGGCATCTACAATTATTACTTATTATTTATGAAGATGAACATGGTGAATTTATTAGTACTGGTTTGATTACTTTTATTCAAGATCTTAACATTGATTGTATGCATTATAGTAGCAAAAACTAGGCTTTAGAGGGGGGAAAATGACAATTTTTCCCTAATGTCCAATGCCAAATTTATTAAAATCTTCATCCAAACCTTTACTTCCTAAAACTCCATTTTAGACGATTAAAAAAATAGCATGGCATTTTGGTTATCTAATTAAAAATAAATAAATGAATTCTATTTATAAACTACATATATTAGCATATATACATTAAAAAAAGAGATTTCTTATTTCTTTTTCTAAGCTTATTTATAAACTACATGTGTGTGTGTCTATATATATATATATATATGTATATGTATGTATATATACATACACACACACACATACATACATATACATGTATATATATAAATATATATATATATACATATGTATGTATATATGTATATATACATATATATGTATGTGTATATATGTATATACATAGCTATGTGTATATATGTATATATATACATTTATATATAGATATGTGTATATATACATATATAGACATATCTATGTATATAAATATATATACATACATATATACGTATACATATGTATATGTACGTACATATACATATGTACATATATATATGTACATATGTAAATATAAATGTATATATGTACATATATAGATGTATATGTACATATATACATGTATATATATATGTATATATATATGTACATATGTATATATATATACATATATATATGTACATATATATATATGTACATATATATATGTATATATATACATCTATATATATGTACATATATATATATACACATCTATATGTATATATGTACATTATATACATATGTATGTATATATGTACATGTATATCTATATATATATATATACATACATATGTACATATGTATATGTATATATGTACATATGTATATATACATATATATACATATGATACACATATGTATATAGACATATATATGTATATATACATATATATGTCTATATATATATATATATATATATATATATATACATACACGTACATATGTATGTACGTACATATATAGGTACATATATATATATATGTACGTATGTAAGTACATATATATGTACGTACATATGTACGTATATATATATATATATACATACATATATATATGTATGTATATATATATATATATATATATATATATATATATATGTTCTATATGTTTTTCAACTTATTTTCTTTTTGAGCTTATTAGCTTTGACATTTTCATGTTTTTTAAAACCATTTGTATATTGAAACATTCTTTTAGGATTATGGCTCCCATGTTATTATATGTTATTGTTCAAGAAATGGGTCATATAATAGGTTTTTATTTTAATAAATTAAATGCATCTTATCCTCTTACCAACATGCCCCCATATTAAAAGTTTCATGATCAAGAATTAGGCCACTTAACACATTTCAAGACATTTAAATTGTCATTTTAGAGTCTAATATGCTTATGGATGAACAATTTGATTGCTCTACATTTTATGATATGTCAAATTTTTAGATATTGTTAATGTTGAGATATGAAATATTTCATTGTATAAATTTTGTTTATATTTTTTTTGTAACTATGTACATATTTGTGTATGTTATATAGCTTAAACTCCTTTTCTAAATTTTGAAAATTAGCAAATGTTTTACCATCTTGAACCTACTTAATATCCCAAACCTTGTCATAATGTATGTTTTGCAGCGTGTTATCAATGTTTGTTTGGTTTATCTTATACAGAGAAAACCCAATAAGAGATGAATGACCATCAAATTTTCATTTCATTATCTGATTATATTCCCAATAACTAGTTGCATAATTTTTGTTGTGCATGGATTGAGGTTCATTTTTTACTTCCCTTTTGAAATGCATGTGGATCACAAAACATCTTGAGCATACATGGATAGAAAGAAAGACAATAATATAGAAATAAATGTGAGATATTTGGCAACTTTTTATTTCTCATGGCTCCATTTTTCTCCAGTTGACAATGGTATATACTTAAAGCAAAACAACATTTCTTTGGTAACTTTATATGTAGTGTGGTATTCACTAGAGCTTGACCAATTCCTATATCTCAAAACGATTTGGAGAAAATTGTGTTGAAAATGGGTAATATAAGATTTAGAAACAACTAAAGACAAGTAACAAAATTAGAATTTAGGAGGAAGCAATGCGTGATAAAAAGAATGCATAAACTCAACTACAATTGATCATGCAACAAGTCCATCTACGAAGTTACTATAGCACCCACTTTTTAATGTACCACAATTTAAATTGTTCCTTTTCTTCAATGCATGATTTTTTGTGGCTTATCAATTATATCATTTTATCTTCTACAAATTCACATTTGTTGATCACAAAGAGCAACCAAAAGAAGATTTGAAGTTACAAGCACACCAATCTTTTATGTCTTTCTATGCATTTAAATGTGACATTTGTTTAGGAGAACGTCCAAAAAATAGTTAGACGTAACTTTAATTCATTCAAAATGAATGCCACTATGTACAAGAATGTCTTATCTATTGATACATGTTTGTAGACTACGATTTTTAGACACTTCCTTTTGTTATGTAAAGCTTAATTTATACTATCAAATCAAACACCTATCCATGTATCCTTACACCTCCACTAGGTTGGAGGTGCTAGTTTACTCATCATAACACATAGAAACACTTTTAAAGGAAAAATTTAAAAAAAAATCCACGCCAAGCTACCTTTATATTCGAAGGAAACATGTATGTACGCTAGCTATCATACCTACCCGCCATTTATGTACGCTAGCTATCATACCTACCCGCCATTTACCCAATTTTGTTATCCTTTACGTCCAAGATTTTAATTTAGCTAAAAGCTTGATAATGTCAAACATAACCACTACAGTAAGCTCCAAATCAATAACGTCAAACGTCATGGACGACCTCAGCATTTTGACTAGCTAAAAGCTTGATAATGTCAAACATAACCACTACAGTAAGCTCCAAATCGATAACGTCAAACGTCATGGACGACCTCAGCATTTTGACTATCAGATCTGTTGTCGTTGCCCTTCTACACCGATCTAAAGTAGGTGCATGCATCTGCACCAAATGTTGAACATCAAAATTCTAGTATAAATACACTAGAAGCCATGAAATCCCATCAAGACAGTTGCCCTTTTGCCCTTTTGTTGCTGTTCAGCGAGTAACGTAAACTATACTTTCCTAGGGTTTGTTGTTTGCAGGAAGTTTAGCATAACAGTGATTTAAGAACAAAAATGGGAGCAATGTGAGTATAGTGATCTATTCTTGATTTTTCTGCTTATAAAAGCATTTATTTTTAGATGCCCAAAATCTATATCTGTAGATGAACATGTAATTAATATGATCTGAACTGAATTGCAGCGATGTAATCCCGCCTGTTTTGAATTCTAAATCGGAGCCCCCTCCGTTGTTTGATGGAACAACAAGGTATGCTCTACTATTTTTGAATCGGTAACATATTTTGTTAGAATGCATTTTTGTTCGCTATTGGTTTATTCTTGCAAGTTTGTTCTTACGAATTAGGGTTTTGCAGATTGTACATTAGTTTGACCTGTCCCTTCGCTCAGCGTGTTTGGGCTTCCAGAAACTACAAGGTGGTTTGATTTTCATATAATTTATGCTGCTTTTATGTTAATGGTTTTGATTGCCTTCTCATTAACAATAAGTTGAACAAAATGCAGGGTCTGAGTGATATTGAGATAGTTGTAATAGATTTGCAGGACAGACCCACATGGTACAAGGAAAAGGTTTACCCTTCTAACAAGGTATACAACTTTTTGTTTTCCTTTAACTCCATGTTTTGAATGGCAAGCACATAGGCCAGAAATGATTCTGAGAGCCATGATCGGTTCCCTGGATTGGGTGGTGTTTTCAATTATTGAATGGATATCAGCTTATGGAATTGTTAGTGTCTGGTTTAAGGGTTGGGTTAGAATTGTAAATATAATAACAAACAAAGAAATTGAATCAAAGAAGACGAAATACACAAGAACACAGATTTATCGTGGTTCAGCAAAACTTTGCCTACATCCACACTTGAGCAGGGAAATCTTTATCATGAAAACATCTGATACAATGTAGTGCAAGACAGCATACGTATATTTATATATTAGCATAAGCCTTCAATTGAAGAGCCATGAGAAGATGAATAGACAGTGAGACCGTTGGGCTTCATATCCCAACAATCTCCCCCATGAAGACCAACCAACACTGCCATGCACTGAAGCATTCCCTACTCCCTTTTCAAATTTTAGATAACAATCAAACCTTGGGAAGATCTCAAAGTCACCAAACTCTGTTCCAGCACAGTGCGAATGAGTCTTCTCCACATTTTTCCAGACTTGATAAAGTCTACTAGAAGAATATCTTCTCCAATATTTGAATATGCAAAGTTGCCCACAAATCCATGGAAAGAGTTACCACTTTCTGCACATTCAACAAGATTAATTCCTCTGTCATCCGAATCCACATAAACATCCATGAATCCCGAGTAACTAGTTTTAATACTTGACACTGGTCCAGGGGTATCTTCAGAAACCATTCCATATTCTTTTTTCAAACTTACACTAGTGCCTCTTCCAACCTTACATCCAAATAGTGTAGCTAGTGCTCTGGCTGTTGATTTCTCAACCAATAGAACCATGTACTTCGCTCTATCCAGTAACAAGAGTCCTACAATGTTTAGAACAACATCAACAAGTAGCAGGGCCAATAGAATAGCATACTGGTTGACAATCTTATTATTCAAACACAACTCTTTGGTTCCCACAAAACTGGGCTAGAGAATGTCTTCTGAATCATCATAGGGATCTTCAACTTGATCACATGATTTCACAAACTCTTGGGTCCCAAAGACCGTTGGAATGGTACCACCACTAACATCTGCAGACATGCGTGATATATTTTGCGGTGAAGAAGGGCATATATAGGGAATTTGAGGGTGGGAGACCAGAGAGTGCGTCTCTATGAGAGACTGAGGAAACTCATTTTCTATGGGCTCTGCAAGCCCCTTTTCATAGCTCCTTGCCACGGTGTATTGGGAGTTTCCCTTCTGACTATGAGCCGCATCCTCCGGCTGAGTAGAGATTTGAATTTCCTCGTCAAATAGACCTCCATGTTCGCCAAATAAACTGTCACTTTCACCAAACATACCGCCCCCCAGAATTTCCTGTGGGGTGTCATGGATAAATTCATTCTGCTGCCAAATATCTTGTGTGGCATCTCTGTCAATGTCTGTTAATGACTGTGGTCAGAGGATGTTTATGCAGGATTGGTGTGGGATTACTCATATTCCAATTTTGCTTCTGAGGTGTGGGAGAAGAGCCCGCAATCAATGCATTCCATTCTTCTTCTATTTCTACAAACCGCAACAATAAATCATCAGAGTCTTTATTCTCTGACATGCCAAAGGCTTCCGGATCATGTGCAGCCTTGAGCTCCTGGCCCTCACTAGCCCTTTTGAGCTCTATAATCCCCGCGCTCCTTAGATCTTCAATTGCCAGGCACCTGAAATCTTCTTGTGATTTCTTTTCACTAAGAGGAAACTTCTCTCTCTGCGAGTCATACATTTTTGCAAGATAAATGTCCTTTGAATTGCTTTTCCCACTATCCTCTTCTTCCTGAAACAAAATTTCTTCAAAAGACTCCCACTCTTTTTCAAAGTTATCTTTCTCAATATTCACTATGCGACACAAAACCTCCAACTTATAGTGCAGATAAAATAGTTGGTCTGTGAGAAGGAAATTCTTTTCCTTCAACCTCATAAATCTTTCTTCTTGATACTCCTCCTCAGTCATATAAACACCCGCTTCATAAAGTTCATCCTCACTTTCTTCAGCATCCTCCTCTATAGCCTCAACTTCATCCTTGCTTGCTTCAACATCCTCCTCTTCAGCAGAATCTAAATTTTCAAGAAATTCTTTAATGATAAAAACAGCATCGTCTTCTTCTTCCATATTGCTCAAGCCAAACTGGCTCTGATACCAATTGTAAATATAATAACAAACAAAGAAATTGAATCAAAGAAGACGAAATACACAAGAACACAGATTTATCGTGGTTCAGCAAAACTTTGCCTACATCCACACTCGAGCAGGGAAATCTTTATTATGAAAACATCTGATACAATGTAGTGCAAGACAGCATACGTATATTTATATAGACAGTGAGACTGTTGGGCTTCATATCCCAACAAGAATGAGGGTTTGCCAAGATAAGATGTGTATCAATTTGTTTTACCAAATCTGATTAAGTGGGCAACATGATTGTTCTGAACATTTGTATGTTAATTTCATATGGCTAGGCAGGGTAGATTGGTTCAGTACAATATGGTTCAATATGAGCATTTAGAGTTGAAAACTGAATCAAAAACCAAATCAACGATGGAGTGATAGTGAAGGGGGCTAATAGCTCAGTGGTAAAGGATTCCAGTAGGCTCAGATTTTAGCTGCACCAAGAAAAGTTTAACATTGTATGAGATCTCTGGCTAAGGATCTTAGTAGGTTTGGATCTAGTTAGTTCATGGAAATGAGCCACACCTGAACCAAAGATGAACTGGTCCCCAGGAGTTGAGGAAGTTAGTGGTAGAGTACCCCAGGGTTAAATGGGAGGTCATAAGTTTTTGCATTCACAAAGTCTTTTTAGCTATTTGACAGGAGGAGTCTAATGCTGAAATCCTTTTGGTGAAGAGTTAAAGATTGAGGGTGTCCATTTTCAATATTCATCTGGGAGTGATTCCAGAATCTAGCCTCATCTGCGTCATCCTTTATGATATCGCAGATATCACAGCTCATTAAGAACCATTTAACTTTACTAAGACAACAAGAATCTATTGATAGCAGGTCTTAAATATGACTTATAATTTGTGAAAAATTTCTATTTTTACTTGATTGGGATTAAGTATATCTCTATCTACATTTTTTGTGGCTGCAAAATATGTATACTAATAAACTCGAAGCGTTTTTTTTTCGGTTTAGGTCCCTTCTCTTGAGCATAATGGCAAAGTCACAGGAGAAAGTTTGGACTTGCTGGCCTATCTGGAGACCAATTTTGGAGGGCCTAAACTCCTTCCCACGGTATATGATGCTTCTGCTCTACCCATCAATTTTATTGTTATTCCATTTCACAATCTTAATTATTATATTAAAATTTCATGCAGTTTGGGCTGGTCAAAAACTTAATCATGGTCACATTACTGAAGACCATGAAAACTTTTTGGGAAGTTTAAATCATTCATTTAGACTATCTTGTTTTTACCGTTTAACTGTTTTTAATGTTCTTTCCTTTTTGTACGCTAAACTGGCATCTCCAAATGTTTATGCTTTTGTGATTTGTTCTTTCTAGTGACCCACTTAGCAATAAAATGTAGGGCAATATATCTTTCACTTTTTGGGAAGACAGGGTAAGGAGTGGATCTGGCTTTCTACTGCTTGGGCAAGTAGTCTCTTCCTTAACTTTTATTAGCAATCCTATTAAAAATCATGTATCCATTGTTTGTCCAGGACCCGGTCAAAAAGGAGGCTGCAGATGAGCTACTGAAGTATGTAGACACTTTTACAACAGCAGGGTTCCAAGCATTGAAAAAGCCACAAGCTGAGGTTCCAGAAGCACTTGGTAAGAGGAATGTTTTCTTGCAGATATTAATGGGCTCATTGTAGAATTCTTGATCGTTGTGATGAATTGGGTTCATAAATTGATCATTTACTTTCCCAATGGCAATGGCAGCGCCTGTTCTTGATCATTTGGAAAATGCTTTGGGGAAATATGATGGCGGGCCTTACTTTTTAGGTGAAATCAGTTTGGTAAGCCATCTAATGCATAGTTATTTCCAGGATTTGATCTCTTAGCCCTTTGTGTTTACTGCTGCTCACAATTGTGAGATTTTGCATGAAATCTATGCAGGTTGATTTTGCATATGCCCCTTTTTTTGAAAGATTTCAGATCGTGTTCCCTAGATTTAAGAACTACGACATCGCACTTGGCAGGCCAAAACTATTGAAATGGTTTCAGGTAAGGTCAAAATCTCTCTATGTCAGCCTTCTTTTATTGTAAGGTGTAAATTTTTTTTATTGTTCTATAATCAGTTCCCCTGTTGTGTGCAATAACATGCTGTTTTGACTACAGGAAGTGCAAAAGACTCATGCATATGGAATAACAAAACCTGACCCAGAAGTAATTGCTGCAGCGTTTCAGAAATTCATAGTATGTGATTACTGATACTAATAAGTTCTTGGGTACATGTTTTTAACATCTGAATATCTGAGAGAAAAAGAATGGGTTCCTTGAAAGGCGCATACTTATTATTTTTATCTTTCTGCAGGCTAATTAGATTGATGCACTCAAATGAAGTGGCTTAAAATTATATTGTTACTAGATGCTGAAGGAATGAGGTCCTGGTGTTCGGGTGAAGAAAGCTGATATTATAGTTATTATTATGGTGTATCTAAATTCAGTGTTCGATTAGAATTACAATATTTGTATAAATAAAGTATTCTAGCCATACTGGAATCCTTGTAATTCTGTTATTGTGATATATCTGAGTAAAGTGTTCGTTTAGAATATTTCTATAAATGAAGTGTTCCATGCATACTGGTATCCTTGTAATGTTTAGATTGTAGGATGAAATACCCTGAATAATAATATTTTGGATATTCTCCACTGTATGGCCATGGTGTTCTTTGCAGACAAAACTAAATTTGACAAAACTTCTGATGGAGCCGAATTGGCTTAGGGCGAGTATCTACGGGCAACGACTGGGCAGCATCCAGGCTGACCCATTTACGGTAATTATGAATTAATTGAAAAATTGAAATAGAATGGATAGAATATTTATCACAAAATTAATAATTAGAATAAATGAGTCAGTTCGGTGCTGCATGGTACAATGGCTTATCTATTTAGGCATATTTATTATTTAATTTAATTATAATTTTAAAAACTTTTTATAAAAAATAAATAAATTATTTTCAACATTATTTTTCATAGACCTAAAAAAAAGATAAAACACTATAGGAAGTTTTGATTGTAAAATTTACAAGGGAAGCTTTTAAATAGAAAATAAGGTGCATTATTAAGTGTTATTCGATTTTAATATTGATAGCAAGTCTTTGCATTATTGCTTACATAAAATTAATACTTGACACATTCATTAAAATTGTGAGAGGGTGTGACAAAATTAAAGGTAGGAGGTGGTCGTATTCATTTTTTCCCTTTGCGATTGTTTCAACAATTTATTTTTTCCAAATAGTAAATTTAATTTATAAGGAATTACCTTTATTACTAGTAGCAATTACACTTTAGTCTACCATAGATGTGGAAAAAGTGTTCTCTGTGTGTGTGTGTGTTGAGAGAGAGAGAGAGAGGAGGTGGGAGGAAACATACCAAGAATTGAGAGTTATGTGAGATTAATATTCCAATTATTAGATACTCAAGTAAAGTGGATCTGCAATGTACAATCTTACATTCCACACATATATGTTTGCCTTTATGAATGTTTAACGGGATATCTTTTAATGCTACCTATGACTAGCTGCTATAGAAATCCTTTAGCCATCCAACCTTTCACTCTTTTCTACTGCCTTCAAAGGATCAAATTGTAGCAACATATAAAGCCTTTGCAAGCATTTAGTTGGCCTCGGAAAATAGTGCATTATTCAAGAATAGGGAAATATTTTACATTATAGGTTAGGACCTAAATCATAAGAATCACTCACAAATATACCTAAAACATGACAAACCAACCCACAAGTAGGTCATGAAACATGAAGAATAGTGATGTTATGCTAGAAATCCAAGATATCTCAAACATAACAAATGAAGGTATGAACCTTATGTTGGCAATTTGGCTAAGGGGATGCTATGAGGTTGCCAGTGGGAAAACTTTGGAGTTATGTTTTGGAGAGGAAGATTTAGAAAACTGTCTAAGTGTTTTGAAGATTAACTACCAACAAAGACACCTTGTTGGTTAGCGCACTTCACTGACAACATTTTGCCACGTGCATACTTGACATAATGTAGTATAGAGTATGAGCATCTTAAATCTAAGAGCGCAAGTCTCTATGACTTGTCCAAACAGAGATATCAATGATTTATCAGTTATAGGTTTGCACAGGCAAAACAATATAGAGTTGAGAGAATGATTAATTGTGTTAAGGAATTATTTTGGTTTACCAAAATAATTACTTAACTATTATGGGATGAGATCTTAGATGTTAACCCTAACTTAGGATGAGGTGTTTTTATGTTTTGGGAAAGCATGCAAGAAGGTTGAAGACCGATTGTATAAAATAGTTGGATATAAAGGAAAGAGTTTTGTATGCGAAGTTGTGTGATGACTGTCATTGTATTATGATTATTATATAATGCAAAATTTATGTTATAGCAAAGCAAAGGTGGTACATGCAAAGTTTTGTGAAGCGAGCCACCAAGGGCAAATCAGATATTGAATATACCAACACTGTCAAAAAGGTTTTTATATCTATACCTTTTGTGTATAGAATATATCATTGTATATACATGTTTGAGAAGTAGGCTCAACTTGCTCCTTTTGTAATTGTAATACCAACTCCTAACACGATTGAGGCTTCTAACAAGGCCTAGTCCTCTAACAAGGACATATACACTATACAAATATAATAGACTCCTAAGAGGGTCAATATCTTTCACAAGATACTTTTGATTAGTGGATTATTTTGTGGGTGCCATCCCCACCAAAGTTCTCCCTTTGCTAAGGTTTTCCTAGTTAACAAATAATGGTGTTATGAGTTGCATTGTGTTGATGTTATGTTTTCTTTTCAATTTAATCTTATATGCATGCTTAAAGTTTGTTAAAGATATCCATAGTTGGGAAAAAGTTTGTGTAATATTGATTCAACCCCCCTCGCCCCCCGCCCCCCCTCCGTCTCTCTCGCTCACTATTTCCTATTCCTCAGAATTGGTATCAGAGCACAGTTACTCAAGGAGGCCTAACAACTTGAGTATAATCTCTATGGATATGGATCAATTACAGAAGAAACTGGAGGAAGTTCTTGAGGAACTTGATGTAATCACATACGAAAGAGATAATCTAAAAATCAAACTTAAAGATGCTCAAGATTTCATTTAGAAGTTAAAAAAGTAGATTGAATCTACTAAGTATAAGGAGGAGTCAAATGATCAGATCAAGGATAGTGATGTAGTTTCTAAAATAGAGAAGGAGAATAAGATTTTGAAGCATGAACTTGAGATCCCAAATCTTAAGATGAGTGTGATGAAAGATGAGAAGAAAAGTCGATTAGATTTGGGATTTGAGAATGCAGATATGAAATCCAAACTTACCAAGGTGACATCTGAACTTGAATCTACAAAGATTCAATTTATAGAACTTGAGAAGTACAACACTATTGTGAAAGGAGAGCTCACACAAACAAAGCAACATCTTGAAAAGTTGTATTCTAGCACTGAGAATCTTGATGAGCGGATCATGTCACAAAGACCTATTTATAATCAGATAGGAATTGGATATACTAAAAGATCATCATCTAAGAAATTTGAAGTCACCAAGGAACTAGATCTAGTGATCCAACAACTTGAACAACAAGAAGAAGATCTGAAAAAAGAAGTACCTAATCGATTTGAACAATCTAAAGAAGTGAAGAAACAATTTAATGGAAGATGCTTTGCATGCAATGGAATTGGTCACATGAAGAAGGACAATACAAGTAAGTATACTAACCCTTTTTCTAGTTATTGTTACGAGTGCTTTTCTTATAGATATGGAGCTAATGAATGTACGAAATCTAGATAGAATAATAATAAATAAATGTATCAAAGTACTAATGAAGCAATTAGTAGACCTATTGGGCAAAAGTTTGTGGAATATTGATTCACCCCCACCCCCCCAGTATTTCCTATTTCTAAAACCTTAATGAAGGTAAAGCATGATATTAAGAACACACCATGAGGTGTCCAACAACAAATGATCCAAATTGAAGAAATGATGAAAGAAACTTAGTGACAGACAAACATAAAGAAATAGTAAATACAATATTATTAGTAAATGCAGGATTGTCGAGAACCCAAGATGTGCCTACATCAAACACTTGGGGTTATTTGAAAAGTGAGTCCCTCACTTCTGTGGGGCTAAAAGAAAACCAAGATGGTCAACCTTGGCTTGAGAAATCTAGGAACAATATTTAACTAGTCTATCATTCCATTTCACAAGATACTCTTTATACGATCTACCTCTTATACTTCTACCAATTCTACTATCCAAAATCTCTTCCATCTCATTCATACGCTTCTCAAGATGCATTTGTTCAACATTTGATCCACTAGTTTCATCGAGATCTACCTCATGATACTCATAGAATTTTGCAACATTGAATATAGGTGATATATCCATGCTCTTTGGCATTCCACTTCATTGACATTCTCTGAGTCAATTCTCCTCAACATCTTACACAATCCAAACTTCATCATCATCATCTTGTTATACATTCCAATTGAAAATCTACCTTCTTCCAATAAACCATGACCTCGTCTCCTTCTAAAATTTCCTTATTTATCTTCTTCATACTCGCCCTCTCATTATACTTATTTATGTTCTCCAATTGTTGTCTAAATTCATCATGCACATTTGACATCTTGACTTTTGTGAATTCTTCTCCTACACTGTGCTTAACTTCTTGACTAATATTTCTTAAGTCTTAGGTAACACTTCCAATTTGACTACTTCCTTGGAAAAAAAAATGCTATATGTATTGCATTTGTAGTCTTTTTACAAGGGATGAAATGTGACATCTTTTAAAATATTTCCACAACTATAAATATAGAATCATCACCTCTTTGTGCCCTCGATAACCCAAGTAATCTAAAATCCATAAAAATGTCTTCCCATGGTCTAATTGATACTATCAAAGGTGTATAAAATCAAGAATTTTGACTATTCCATTTAGCAAGCTAACAAACTTTATAAATTTGAACAAAATTTCTTACATCCTTATGAGTCAAGGCTAAAAATACTTCACTCACCAAAGCCATTATCTTGTCAATACCATAATGTCCAGCTAATCATCCCCAATGATTTTCCATAATTAATTTGTCTCTCATTAAACCCCTAGGTATACACAACTAAGATCCATTAGATAACATACCATCCTGAATCGAATAATCTAACCATTAATTTTGGTCTACTATAATAGGTTCTCTGCAAGCATTCAACCTATCTCACATGTCTTTAATTTTACTTACCTTGACTATTCAAATACTTTAATGATATCAATATGCAACATAAATTCCTTAGGCCATAGGTAATGTATCCACTTCTTCAAAATGTATCACCTTAAAATGGAATCACTTCTGTATTAAGAATGTTTAGCCCTCCGAGTAAGTGGTTTGGGGTCATGTCAAGCGCCTTTAATGGATCTTTGCATGGATCTGGCTATTTTCCTCTATTATGCTCCTCTCTCTATTTCCAACCTATTTTCTAACAACATGCTCTGTGAAACTAAGAACTTTGACTTCTGGATCAAGGACGACCTCGTGGGTCAAGGTCAACCACGACCCTGACCTAGGTCAAGCATGACCTCAACCTTGACCTAAGGCAGGATCGACCTTATCCCTGACCCCAACTTCATTTTTTAATTTTTGAAAGTTTTGGTGTCTCGGGCTTCAGAAAGTTTATTTTCCTACTTCTAGGTCAATTGTTTCTGGTTTCAGAATGGTAGACTCTCAAATTATGTTTAATCTAGGTCTATTCCTAGGGGTTAAGGATGACCTAGTGGGTCAGGGTTGACCTCGACCCTAACCTAGGTCAAGGACGACCTCAACCCTAACCTAGATCAAGGACGACCTCGACCTTAACCTAGGGTAGGGTCGACCTCATCCCTGACCCTAGGTTCATTTTTCAATTTCTAGAAGTTTTGGGATTCTAGGCTTTGGAAAGATTCTTTTCTTGCTTCTAGGTTGGCTCATTCGGGTTTTAAAATGGTAGACTCTTAAATTGCATTTAATCTAGGTCTATTTATAGGAGTTAAGGTTAAATGGGATTTAATGCTTCTATGTCAGCCTTCTCTAGGAGTTAGTGCCCTAGATTTCTCTATAAGGAAGCCTTCTTCCCTCATTTTGACATCAATTATCTTTCGCATCCATCATCCACTCTCTATGAGTGAAGTTATTATCTACCTTTTATGAAGTGAAGATCTACTTGCATTCAAGCATTCAAAGTGTTCAAGCATCCAATTCATCAAGGAGATCTATTGTTAGCCATTGAAGGATTCAATCTCTATGGAGCCCTCTTATTGAAGATTTCTCCATCCATATCATCCAAGCCTTTTCCTATGCAAAGAGACATTCAAGATTGATGTTGAAGATCTAATGCCATTGTTTTGAGACATCCTACATACATTACTACATTCATTTGGAGCATCTGTATTTTTGGATTCAAGGATTCAAATCCTCCACAAGGATTTCAACATAAGTGAGGTGAATAGTTCCATTTACTTTGTTTATGCATATTAGAATTTCAATGTAATTTCAAGGTTAATTCCAAACTGGGGTTTGACTAAGGAGCCCCCCATCCAAACAAACAAACCATTTTCCTTGCAACTATAGGTGTGGAACAACAAATTGAAGAGAAGATTAAGATATCCTTTCATTGAACTTGTGAGATCTGTAAATAGAAATTTTGTCGGAGCAATGCAGGTCAAGGTCAACTTTTTGGGGTACAATTGTGCCCAGGTAAGATTGTGCCCCACTATCAGGGTCAAGGCCGACCTCCCTTCAAAAAGACAAAAGATTTCTGGGTTTTTTTCATCTCAACATTTCCATTTCGGAACAAGTTGTAGAATTCCCTAAAACTATATACAGACATCAAAAATCAACATTTTCTAGATTCAAGGTTAGTATTTGTATTTTATCTATTTCAAAAATTGAAGCAGATACCCTTCAAAATAGAAAGATCATTTAACCCCACTTTCTCCCTATTCTCCCTCACTTGATCCATTTATGCATTGGTCACTTTTTTCTGCTTAATCAATTTGGATCATTACTTTTGGAAATTAGGGTTAAGAAAGGGAAAAACTTTAAATTCTATTTTCTTTCTATTCATTTTGGTGAACCCAACACGCTTACCCTCTTTTCTTTTGTGGAATTAGATGCCTTATTGTGTTTTGTGGTGTTATATATCATTTCGTACTTGTTAGGTCTTTTCTTGCATTAAGATTATATTTAGTTTATGTTCTTGCATTTTAATTGAAAAATACAATTTTTATTTTTGTAAAATCTCTTTCAAAATACATAAATATTCAGTCTTTATGTTTTCTTAGTTTAGTTCATTTGCATTGCATTCTTTGTTACTTCTAGTCCTACTTCTAATCTTAGGGTTAGACATAGTTGTAGACTTATGGGTATCTTTGAGCTTGAGTCTTCTTCTCCTTTCCTTAGGATTTTGGATGAGCCTTTGATTCTTCCTAATTCTAATCCTCTTATGGAGAAAAAATCTTCTCACTCATCTCATGATTAGGATGATGCTTTAAGAGTTCCTCCTGAACAAGTCCAAAAACTTTCAAGTGAACTTGATAAAATGGGTAATTGGCTTCTTCAAGAAAACCATAATCAAGATTCTATTCAAGCTATTAAAGCTCTTAAGAAAATTCTTCATGATAGTGACCAAGATGTTAATCTCTTGCATGGTATTACTCACCTTGTGCATTTTAATGTTAAACCTCTACCTCAAGAAGCTCAAGATTTATGAATGTTTCCTCCTGTCACTAGTGTAGAACTTTTTTCTGTTCCTCTTCCTAGTGTTCCTATTTACATTCCTTCTTTGGTGACTGTGACAATTCCCTCTATCCCTATGGGTGTTCTTCCTGTGTCCCTTCCTACATCACAACCTTCTTATCACACTGTCTCTTTTACATATTATGCTTCTCTGCCAACTATAGTTCCTAGTGTTCCTCCAGGTGTGTCTTCCATTCCTGCAGCTTCATACACTTTACAGTGTATCTAATGTTTCTATTCCTCCTATTTCTTCTCATGATTCTACAATTATTAGTTTGGCTCAAATTGTGTCATCTTTACAACAACAACTTGCATCCTTGACTCAAAACAAGTTTAGTATCCCTACTTGTGACATGGGAAGTCCTTTGTCTCGGAACATTATTCATACTCCCATTCCTCAACAAGCTGATATGCCTCATCTTGAGAATTATAATGGTAAGGGAGACCCTATTTATCATGTTAAATATTTCAAATCCTTTGTAGTGATTATGCTCATGATCATAGGATTTTATCTAAGTTGTTTGCTAGAACTTTTTGTGACAAGGCATTACAATGGTTTTGTTCTTTGAAACCTTATTCTATTCATTCATTTCCTCAACTTGATAATGTTTTTATTCAACAATTTTAAAACAACATTGGCCTACAAGTGTCTTTGACTGATTTGGTGCACTGTAAACAAAATTCTAAAGAAAATTGGTAGAATTTATTGGTAGATTTGAGCATTTGCATGCTCAAATTTGCTATCCTATTCTTGATATTGATATTCAACATATGTTTATTTCAAATTTGCAAAAGGATATTAGAGATAAGATTTTGCTGACTGAATTTCCTTATTTTCAACAACTTTGTGCAGTGCTTCATCATTACCAATTAAAAGTGACTCAATTTGAGAGCACCACTCCAGTGGCTCCTATTCCTATTGATAAAAGTGATGCTGCTCCTAATCCAAATAAAGTTCAAAAATTAAATAACTATGTCAAGATAAATAAACAAGCAAATGTAGTTGCTGATCAAGTTGTTGTTGCATCTCGCAATGCCACTTTTGCATCTACTACGTTTCAATTGAATCATATGTTTACTCCTCCCTCTGAATATTTACGTTCTATTATGAATAGGTTAATAATTGATAATATGATTACTTTACCTACTACAATGTTGACTAAACCTTTTGATCCAAAATATTTTTGTCAATATCATTGCCAAAATGGTCATGATACTGAGAAATTTTATTCTTTAAAACATAAGGTTTAGGACTTAATTGATTCTAATGCTTTATTTATTAATAATTTTGATGGTAGTGGGAATAAATTTGTTTCTCCTCCTAATCAAAATCCGCAAATATTTTAACTACACATGACACTAATGCTATTGGTCAACCATCTTCTATGGATACTGTGTATGATTCAAAGATGGATGATCTTAATCATGTTGTTAATCAAGTGGAGCATGTGGTTCAATCTATATCTCCACCTCAACCTCAACCTCCGCTTCAATCTCAAGCTTCAACTCCACCTCAATTGAAGCCTAAGCCTAAATTGAAGCCTCAACCTAAAACTCGACAACAACCTATGAAAAAATGACCTTGGGAACTTTTGATTACCTTTGATGACTCTGAGACTATTAAAGCTCCTGATGGTCCCCTTTATATTTATGCTAAGTTTGTTGAGATATGTACTCATGGTTATCTTTTTGATGCTACCTCCTTAGTCAATGTTATTATAGATGAAATTTTTTTTTAATGAAAAGTTTGCAATGTGATTTTTATGATACATCGGACATGTGGATTGAAACTTGTAATGGTTTTCTTTATCCATCACTTGGTTCTATTGATTTATTGGTTGAACTTTGTGGAAAGATTTTGAACACCACCTTTTTTTTTGTTCCTACTTCCGATCAATTTCAAGTTAAGCTTGGTTTACCATGGTTGAATGCCATGCATGTTGTTGCTTCACCTATTCATAAATGTCTTAAGTTTATTTATGATGATGAAGTGAAGATGGTTAATCATAGTTTATATCATACTTCTAGGCCTAGGGATTCTTCTACCATTGACTTGTTTTGGCCTTCATTACCTAATTCATGTCCTTTTCAACTTGATCATCTTTTTCATTCATATCAAGTCTATAAGCATTGTAAGATTCTAGAGTTAAGTTTACCTACTAAGGATCTTAACCGTGGTATTTTTCCTACACCTTCCATACCTCCTTTATATATGGCTTCTATATCTATTAATCAAGCTCCTCCCATTGCTTGTTAGTCTGCTGATAATCCTATTAATCCTCCTATAGAACCTGTGAAGGATCCTGCAATTGCTCCTCCTAGTTCTCAACAAATTTCAAGGAAAAACATAATCGATCTGCTAACAAACATCATAAAAAGATTCGTGCTCAAGCTAAAGCTCATAATTCTCTTCTAAAAAAATCTTTACCTTCTTTGGATACAACTATGCATGATGTGTTAGAAGAAGTTTCTATTACTAATGATGTTAAGTTGCATGATTTTGATGATTCCATTCATATCTTAGATCCTATTTTGATTATTCTAGATGAAGAAGATACTCTTGATGATACTGATGATGTTAATGATGAGTATGAAACTATTGACATTGATGTTGATTTACCTAATATGTTTTCCTCACAATTGATACTTACACCTAGTATTGAACATTGTGATTTTCAAGAGGATCCTTGTTCAAATTGGCTATCATTCCTACTATGTTGGATATAGTCCCTCTTGCTGGTTACCCACCTTCTTTAAATGATATAAAACTAGATGGGGAGAGTAGGTGGCAATTTTGATTCGCTAGTCCCTCATGGTAGCCTTTGTTGTGCATTTGTTTGTTGTACTATATTTCTCCCGTGATGTCTTTGCTAAATGTTGTTAGATTCTTTATATGATCTTTATTTCTTTGTTAGTGCAAGGTAATAAAAGAATCAAACCTATTGTATTATTCCTCTATACGTATCTCTATTCTTACATATGTTGTTTCATGTTATTTTGTACTTGTGTTATTGTTCGTACATGTTTCCTTGTGTAATCCGCTTGGATTTGCGACTTGGTAGCACTAATTCATTTTGGTCTCTAGGTCATGGTCTGAAAATATTCACCTTTGTATCTCTTATGTGATCTTTCCTCCTTTGTGATTGTAGTTCTACTTTTTTGGGGGAATGATGCCAATTCATTTGCAATAATATCACATATATATTATCTTATGATCATATTGACCCCACAATAGGTAGATCCCTTCTGTGTTCTCTATATGTTTATGTACTATTTCCCCTGAGTTGTCTTTCTTTGAGGACATCTTGTAGTGGAAATGTAGTCAGTGGAATTTTTTATGTTTCCATCAAAGTCATTTCTCCTATTAAAATGTTAGCAACAACTTTAATGTGGAGGCATATGCTCTACTCACTTATCACACACACACACACACACACACACTTTAAGAAAAAAAAAACATATATTATTTTTCAAGATACTTTTTCTCCCTTTTTGGATTAGTGACTAACCCTTAAAGCATGGATTTATATTTTAGGATCTCTTGATCCCTTTAGTTTCAAATATATTTTTGATCCCTTAAAGTCGAATGTGTCCTTAAGATTAGATCTTCTTTTTGGGTTTACTCTTATAGAATAGAATTTTCTTAAGAGTGAATCCTTGATGGGTTGACTAATGAGTAGCCACATTCACTAGGTGGTTTAATTGCATCTTTTGAGTTGCACATTTTCTTTGTGGGGTTCACAATGAGACATAAGTTCTTATTGGGTGAGATAATTACTCTCTTTTTCTTTTTCTTTTTTCTTTTTTCTAGAGAGGTCTCTCTTATTGTGATCTTGGAGTTGACGAAGACTTAAGTCTCTGGAGACTTGAGGAACTTTTTGTCCCTTTGAATTTTATAAGATTATCTTTTCATTATGATCTACTTTACCAAGAGTTTGTATTGAGTCCATACTCTTGCTAAAGTGGGGGCTAAATGTATCGTCTTAAAATGGAAGCACTTCCGTATTAAGAATGTTTAGCCCTTTGAGTAAGTGGTTTGGGCTCATGTCAAGTGCCTTGAATGGGTCTTTGCATGGATCTAGCTATTTCCCCCCTATTCTGCTTCTCTCTCTCTCTCTCACTCTCTCTCTCTCTATTTTTGGCCTATTTTTTAACAACCTGCTCTGTAAAACTGAGACCTTTGACTTTTAAGTCAAGGACAACCTAGTGGGTCAAGGATGACCTCAACCTTGACCTAGGGAAATGTCAACCTCATCCTTGACCCTAGGTTCATTTTTCAATTTCTAAAAGTTTTGGGATCTTGGGCTTTGAAAAGTTTCTTTTCCCACTTTTGGGTTAGATTTTTTAGTTTTCTGAATGGTAGACTCTTAAATTACATTTAATTTAGGTCTATTCCTAGGGGTTAACATTAAATGGGATTTAATTCTCCTATGTCAGCCTTCTCTAGGAGTTAGTGCCCTAGATCTCTATATAAGGAAGCCTTCTTCCCTCATTTTGACATCGATTATCTTGCCCATCCATCATCCATGCTCTATGAGAAAATTTTTTATCTACATTTTATGAAGTGAAGATCTACTAGCATTGAAGCATTTAAAGTGTTCAAGCATCCAATTCATCAAGGAGATCCATTGTTAGCCATTGAAGGATTCAATCTTTATGGAGCCCTCTAGTTGAAGATTTCTCCATCCATATTCATCCAAGCCTTTTCCTATGCAAAGATACATTCAAGATTGGCGTTGAAGATCTAATGCCATTGATTTGAGACATCCTACATACATTTCTTCATTCATTCGGAGCATTTGTATTTGTGGATTAAAGGATTTGAATCCTCTACAAGGATTTCAACATAAGCGAGGTGAATAGTTCCATTTACTTTGTTTATGTATATTAAAATTTAAATTCAATTTCAAGGTTAATTTCAAAATGGGATTTGACTAAGGCAAACCCCCCATCCAAAAAAACAGACCATTTTTCTTGTAGCTACATGTGTGGAACAACGAATTGAAGAGAAGATTCAGATCTACCCTTTTCATTGAACTTGCAAGATCCACAAACAAAAAATTTGTTAGAGCAATGCAGGTCAAGATCAACTTTTTGGGGTACAATTGTGCCCTATGGTAAGATGGTGCCCCAGTATGAGGGTCAAGGCCAACCTCCCTTCAAAAAGATAAAATATTTCTGGGTTTTCTCTGTCTCGACATTTTTAGTCTAAAATCGGTTGTAGAATTCCCTAGAACTATATACAAACATCAAAAATCAACATTTTTCAGATTCAAGGTTAGTATTTTTCTTTTATCTATTTCAAGATTTAAGAATATGCTCTTCAAAATATAAAGATAACTTGACTCCCCTTTCTCCCTATTCTCCCTCACATGATCTATTTATGCATTGATCACTTTCTTGTGCTTAATCAATTTGGATAATTCCTTCTGGAAATTAGGGTTAAGAAAGGGAAAACCTTTAAATGCTATTTTCTTTCTATTCAAAAAGCTTGACCTATGGCATAAAATTCATGATGAAAAATGAATATCTTCTCTTGACATCATTTAACATTTTACTAAAATGAGCAACGTGTCTACCTTATTGACTCAATATTGCTTCATTTACAATTCCACTTGCATCAAAATCAGCTTGAAATACCTTATTGAAATCAAGGGAACTTAACATAGGTTTTTCAATTACCTTTTGTTTCAATAACTTAATACTTTTATCTTCCTCTTGAGTCCATTTGAACCCCTTTGTATACTCTCTCAGTGTTTTAGTCATAAGGCTACAAATTGAATTGAAGTTTATTATAAAATTTTGATAGAAATTTGTCAATCATGAAATGATCTTACCTTAACACTTTCACATGTAGGTAACTCAATGATTGTTTTAACCTTCTTAGGATCTACCTTCAATCCATTTGTTGAGAATATAAAACCCTAGTACACTCTCTCTCTATTTTCATGAAAGAACACTTCTTGATTTTTATTAACAACTTCTTCTTCCTCAATCTCTTCAATTCTTGTCTCAAAAGCAATAAATGATCTTGTTTACTTTTAGTGAAAAACATAATTTCTCAAGGTAAACAATCAAAAACTTACCCAAGAATTTCTTGAAAACATCATTCATCAATCTCATGAAAGTACTCAGTGCATTAGTCAATCCAAAAGTCATTACCAATTGTTGGTCTATATTTTCACCTTGTTATAATCTTGAAAATCTTGTTTATTCATTCTCAATAGTTAGGGTTTGAAATTTTCATGTGAAGAGTTACCCTAAAAAAACCCTAATTTCATCATCCATATCTTTGTCTCCATTAGAAACCCTCCTTATTTTAAAATGTGTTTTCACAATTCTAAAAAGTCCTTTCAAAATCTTAAGGTGCGACCATGTGACCAAGGTGATTGCATAGTTGTTACATGGTCAATCTCTTAACATTTTTATGATGCAACTGTGCGAAACAGTTAAAAGTCTCAATGTTCACTTGGTCATAGTGGTTTACTACACAAAGTCTTTTTAGACAACGAATGAGAAAAATAGTTAAGAGAGAAGCTATCACATGGTCACACTGTAAAAAGTGAGATTAGTATTTCAAGCAATGACTATGCGAAAATGGATTATCACTCAGTTGTTACCCTTATTGCAATTCAAAGATCTGTCATGTGGATGCATTTGGGAAGACTAGTTTATCATAATAGTTAAGGTTATGGTGCGATAATGCGACTAAGGTTAAATAAATTCTAGTCGTGGTTTCACTACCTAAAGTTCAAAAGGTCAACTTGTTAGGATTAAAACACGGACAAAAATAAAAATTACATGGAAATATAAAAAATATTAGAAAATAATAGATCACATAGAAAATAACATAGGACACCAAGATTTATCGTGTTTCACCCAATCCCTGGGCTACGTCCACTAAATAGTAAGTATGATATTATTACGATCTAGTTGTTACAATCTGTAATCCCTTATAGCTCTGTAAGAACCAATTTTCACATCACAACCTTGAAAACAATCCCTAACCCTAAGCCCTTTTATACAAGTATTTTTACTACTTTAAGGTTATAATTAATAATTACATGTCAGACCAAAATCCTAATAAAATAGTGCACAATTTTTTTTTGAAGTATGTATAGTGATGGAGTGACTCAGTGACTAGATATGATCAGATGGTCGAAGGGCTAAATATATAGTGTTCTTAGATAGAAGTGATTGTGCAAAAATTTTAGTACAAATAACTAAAGTGCTTAATTACACAGTTGTAAGGCTTAAAAGGTAACAAAAGGTATGAGTTGCGATTGGGCGACACTATTTAGAGCTTGTGAAGTTTTTCTTGATCGCACGGTTAGAAAACATGAAGAAAACTAAAGCCATGACCTGGTGAAGCTATTAAGTAGGATACAAAAAATGCTTAGTCATGTAGTCGCATGGTTAAGTGGTCAAAAGTAAAGTGAATCCATGACCTGTCAAATTCTTTAATTGCATAGTCGCATGTCCAAAAGATGCACTTAATAAAGACTACAATTTGGTGAAAAGGTTTATAACCTTTTATGGATCCTTTGATCACACGGTCACAACATTAAAAAGGGTAGTCAAGTATATGCATAAGATTATTAGTCGCATTGTTACACAATTAAAACCTTAAGTTATAAAGAAGCCCATGACTGTGCAAAACAATTAAGGGTTTGTTTTAAAACTCAATGATTGCATGGTCACGTAACTAAAGAAATAAAAGAAAATGAAGATGATGACCAAGCGATCACTCAAAACTAAAATGTTTTGCATGGTTGTGAGCCTTAAGTGTTAAAGTTAGAATTAAGGTGTGATCATGCGATGCGATCAAGGGTTGTTAAGATTTGTGTGGTCGCTCAGTCATGTAGTCAAGAACATGAAGCAGAAAGGAAGATGTGAAGCAACGAAAAGGAATTGTAAATAGTGTTTACTTAGTGGCAAGGTTAGGGGTTAAACATAAAGATAAACAATGAATTAATGACCAAGGGTTTCACACAATTGCAAAGAGAAATAAAAGTTAGCAGATAAGCCTTGAGAAGCTACGAATAGCCAGGTAGTTTGTAGTGTTTGCATGGTTGCAACATGAGAGTTTAATGGTAAAATGATTGTTGAACATTCATGATTATCAAAGAATATAGCAACTTTCTGAAAAAGCACAAAAAAGATTTTGAAAGCTAGCAGTACAAGCACCATAAAGTTAGATTGTGACACTTTTGGAGATTTTGAGAATTCTCATGCATGTTGATTTAAAGACACCATTAATGCTATTCTTTTGCTCAACTACTATTAAAAAGGCAATGCAAGAAATTTATAATTACAACATTCACAAACTTTTAGAGCCTAAAGAGAATTAAGTGCCAAGCTATTTTTCAGAGTTTTCATTTGCAGAAGAAGTGTTTGAAGAATTTGAACTCAGAGAAAATGGAACACAAAAAAGGGAAGATAATAGCTCAAGTAAATTTTGAAGAAGCTACTCAAGGTGTTGAGCAACAAAAGAATAAGTTAGCTAGCTTGTATGCTGAGAAGTGGGTTTATTTTCTCATAGGATCATCCCATGCACAAATAATGAGTTCCCATGTTTTCAAGGACGCATACATCTTTTGCAGAGATGCAATCATGCTAGAGACTAATGGTAATGAGTTATTTTGGTATTTCTATAATAATAGATTTGAGAAGCCACCAATTTACAACCCCTAGATCAGAAACTTGGCAAATTTAATTATGCCAAAGGTGATAGTGGATGTAGACCTGGTAAAAGTCCTAATAAAGTCTTATAATCTTACCGCTCATGGATTTCATACGAAAGATACAAGTCTACTGTGTACCTTGGATAGGAGATATTCATAGAAGTTTTCAACCTTGGAGGACCAATGAAAAGGCCCATTGAACAAGAGAAAAATAATGAGATCTTTAAGAACTAGAAAAAAAATTTCATCGGTAAAGTCATGAGAAGACACATCCCTAAAGCCAAAAAAGAAAAGGGTGAACTCCTTAAAAAGGTAGCAGACCTCATACCTCTAGAATTTTTTAGTAGATACTTCTAGTGCACTATATTTGGGATTCATAAGGTGATCAGGTTGGATGACACAATGTATGCTCCTGGCTATATATACATCATGGCACTGGACATCTAGGACTCACACCATAATGTAGGGTATGATTTTGTGACACACATTATCAATGTAATGCACAATGAAATCACTACTACTTAGAGGGGAGAGATGGGGAATTTCAAATTCCACCATTACTCATTGTTGATGCACATCATCCTATACAAGAATATAGGGCACATTAGTCTTGATTTCATTGAAGGAATTGAGGAGAATGGAGAAAACTTTCCCATACAGCTATGGTCTTGATTTTGGCAAAGGTTTTTTTTCCTATTCCAATGCTATTTCTTTTTATAATAATTTTGTCTTTCAAATTTCTAATATGTTAGAAGATTTAACATAAATATTTCCTAGGGGAGTTAGAATGCTAATAAGACTTTCTGCACGCCCAAATGGGGATAGAAGACTAGGCCATGATTGGGCTAGTTAGTTTCTTTTTGACAATTTTTCCCTGATAAGGGTTTATGGATGCCCCCAACCTCCTCATGTTCTGCCAAGGTATATTCCAAAAATTTGGGGACAATAGAATTCTTTTGGAAACTTATAATGATGAATAGGGAGTACCTAGGTCCCACAGTAAATAAGGGTTCCTTTCTCCCTAGAAATATCAAGATAGGAGATTTTGTCATAGGGAAGGATTCCATAGAAGAGATAGATGGGTTCATAATTGAATTCCTATTTCCCATTTCTCATGCTAGGACGTATGATTCTAATGACTTGGTTAGGAATGCCTTGAAGAAAATGAGGAAATACACCTTACCAAGTAGCAAAGCCTATTGGGAGGAGGATGTGATAATGAACTATTCAGAGACAGACAACTGCAGAAATATGAATCTGAGATGGAAAGAGATCATGAGGGTGGAAGAGGAAATGAAAATGACCGATTCATCATTTAAGGGTTTTAACCATGAGGAGAGATACTTGGATAGGTACAATAAATGCCTAGAAAATTTTGACATCATAATGTCTCAAGTACTTGCTGAAATAAGAGATAGAGTAGAGCCTCAATCTCCACAATAGGATGATGTTATAGAAATTGATGAAGAAGATTATCAACTTGAGAGTTCATCATGGGACCAAAGAGGCATAAAAAAGAAAAATCTAATAGAGTTCCCAAATAAAGAAAGGGAGAAGGCACTATAAAATCTTGCCAAGGGGCACACAATATTTTTATGAGATTAGATATAACTTCCTAATAAGGCAGGCAAGCAAAAATGAAAGAATCCAAAATAAGATTGAGCTTCAAATAAGGATGTTGGATGAAAGGATAATCCAAGCTCAATAATTTATGAGGGGTGATGACTTCATCAATTCAGAGGAATTCAAATCATTCCTTTTTAAGATCAAACAAAATGAGCTTATCCTTCAAATGTAGCAAGGAGATTCACCAGAGAAAATTGCTGAACTGGTACAAAAGCTCCAAGAGTATGACCCAAGTAGTGAGACTCTCACTATGGATGAAGAAAGAGAGCTAGTGTAGAGGAGTGGGATATTACTCTTCCCAGGATGGGAGCTCTTCTCATCCTTCATGTTGGACCAGATTAGAAGGAAAGATAATTCTATCTCATTTGACGAGAAAAATATTGTAGGAGAATCACAAGGGTCATGATTCAATGTGGATTCCAAGAGGATGGCAGTATGGAGTATGGCTCTTGAATTAGGTAAGCCTACTCTCATAGAAACCAGAGACTCGCCCTAGGAAAATGTGATATTATGGAATGTCACAATTACTTCATGTGACTAGATTCATAATCTGATGAACACTGCATCACTGATGGGGAAGAGAAAAATGGATATGCTCGAAGAAAAATTGTATCAAACACATATAATTTTCATGTCCCCTTTTCAAATAATTAAAAAATAATAATCTTTGCTAAGACAGGCAGGCCCAAGAAAGTGAAGTTTCGGAAAAAGGGAGTTAATCTTTGGAAACTGTTGGACTAATAAATGATAATTATTATTAAAATATGTTTCATTAACCTCTCTTGGACGTGAGTTATAGTTATGCCCTTTTTAAAGAGGTTTGGAGGCATTTTGGGGGGTATTCCAGAACTTGATTTTTGCTCATTCTTTGTTATTCTTCAGAGGCTGCCAAACCTGTGGAGAAGGAGACCCAAGAACGGGAGTTTGCAGGTTTCTAGGGAGACCCAAGAACGGGATTTTGTAGGTTTCCAAGAAGGCTAAGGATGGGAGTTTGAAGCCATTCCATGTGCATGCTCATTCAGAGTTTTCCTTTGTGCTGAACAGTGTAGATTTGTGGGTTTTTGGGTGTGGTTTTTTGCATGAGTTTGGTGTTTTCAGTTGAGCATTTCATATCAGTTTTGGTTGCTGCTGTATTTTAGACTTTAAGCTATTAAAATAGAGCTGAATATATGTATTGGGACGTGATTAAACTTATGAGATAGTTTATTAGTGTTTTTGTGGTGTTTCCGGGCATTTTTGTGTTAATTTCGGGAGCCCGATGAGCATAGTTTTTGTCCTACATTTGTGAGCTGTTTTGTAAAGGCTATATAGATCTGGAAATGAAATTTTATAGGCTGTTATTCTGCTCAAATTTCTGTAAAAATTTCTACTTTCAGATTTATTAATAACAGGTGAAGTTGTGAAGCTTTTTTGCACTATTTTTGACATACCCGATTTGGGGTTTCTTAAGAAATTTGGTGGATCTTTGTGATATCAGTTGTTTGATCTTAAAGATCTGATTAAAGGTTGGAAATATCATACAAAATCAGAAAAGGGACATTTCAGTGGTATCAGAGCCATGATCTTGCCAGCCTGAGGGTTTGTAGAAGTTTGCAGGTCAGTTTTGACAACTACCCAGATCTTGCATTTCAGTTTTGAGAACTACCCAAATCTTGCATGTCATAATTTATGATTGCACTTTGCTTCTAATCAGCTACATGTCAAAATTTATGGTTGCATGCTACTTCTAATCATTTTCATGTTAGTTCTTGGTGAATTTGGTGGTTGTAGAAGTTTGCATTTCAGTTTTGACAAGTACCCAGATCTTGCATGTCAGTTTTGACAACTACCCAGATCTTGCATGTCATAATTTGGTGGTTGCATGTTGCTTCTAATCAGTTGCATGTCCAAATCTATGGTTTCATGCTACTTCTAATCATTTGCATGTTAGTTCTTGGTGAATTTGGTGGTTGTAGAAGTTTGCATGTCAGTTTTGACAACTACCCAGATTTTGCATGTCAGTTTTGACAACTACCCAGATCTTGCATGTCATAATTTGGTGGTTGCATGTTGCTTCTAATCAGTTGCATGTCCAAATCTATGGTTGCATGCTACTTCTAATCATTTGCATGTTAGTTCTTGGTGTTTGAAGAAGTTATATCCTATTGGGGTTACACTCTACTTTATCCAGAATGGACAGGTATAGTACAGAGTCTCAGAGGGAACGATCTTGGACAATTGATAGCCAGAGTCAAAATAGTAGAAAGGATGGTTATTTAGAAATTCGAGATAAACTTATGAAAATAAGCCATGACATGTCTAAACAGTTGGTTGAGCACCACCGTATAATGAATGACATGTTATCTGACCCAGCTAAGGTGGATAAGTTGATTGGATTTCTATTTGGAAGATTTTCTCACAGGACAGATGATACAATTCCCAAGAACTTGCATGAGGAGTTTGAGAAACTAGCTGATATCCAGGTAGAGGTCTCAGATTCTACTTTGCCATAGGAGGTGGTGGGAAATGATATTACACAGATTGATAGTAACAGTCAACTTGATACTCAAATTGAGACAATTGTTTACAGGTTGTCAAAGGGTGATGCCACAAGTATTCAGGATGGTATAGTTACAACAGGCAGTGACTATAGTGTAGTGGGTTCAGATGATGATTATGAGGATGTTGTTGTGCAGGATGGTGAGATACCTGGTAGAGATGAGCAAACATTGAGCATTCATGACTTTGCTAAGAAAGAGTACCAGGCGCAGTTAGATGCTTCATCACATGAGGTTGAGGCAGGTAGTACTTCACATGATTTATCCTGCCAGCTAAAGGTGAGTGAAGATAGTATTGTGACTTCATTACCTCATCATGATAGGTATGTGGAGTTAGTTGGTATTGGTCATATTACTCAGGTGAGGAGTTTTCTTGAGTTACCAGTTGATTCTAGTTTACAGATATGGACTCGAGATTGTTATATTGGTGTTTGGGATTCAGTTGACTGGAGATCTTTAACACTTTTTGGTAGTAGTGTTTGTTTGGGTGCTATCATGGATTTGATTAGCAGATTACATGGTGTTGTCTTTTCTTGTGCCAGTATCTTGTCTGATGTTGGTATTAGTTTTTATACACCGGTGTTGGGCTTTGTTCATATATCTAGTCAACCATACTTGCTGGAATGTGTTGATGATCTTTCATATTTGGCAGTGTGTATAGATGAGTCCCAGGATCATATTGGCATTGATGACATCCAGGAGGATGTAGTGGGCAATTTTGAAGACTTAGTTTCTTTGGGTACAGAGGAGTTGGACAGTAGTGCTACAGTTTTTGATACTCTGTATGTTGATATGAGCTTTAGAGTTGATTCACAGGACATGGATGGTAATACTCTAGAGACTAGTAACTTTGAGGATACTCCTTTAGACAGTGCATCAAAGGAGGTTTGTAGGAGATAGTCAAGCCAATGCCATCATGTGTCTAATCAGTTGAGAGTTAGTGACCCAGACATTGCTATCACTTGCCAACATTTTGATGCTGCTCGTCAGTTATTAGCAGTTTATGGATGGGGTTCTCCTACTAGTGATGAGCAGGAAAGAAGTTATCTTTCCTTGACAGAGATCCACTCTTTATGGGAGGCTATTCGGATTTTGAGACAGAATTATATGCAGTTGGTAGTTGACAGAGATTATCTTATGGAGTGGGGTAGTACAGCATATGATGCATTGTTGGACAAGGAAGATGAGGTGAGTGAGCTTACTGAGTAGCTTGAGGTGACTTTTGAGATTCTCGAGAGTACACAGTTGGCTTTCAAGGAGTCATAGTTTCATTTGGCTAAGGTGACCATTGAGTTAGAGCGACTACAGTCTTTATCTGATTCTATACAGTCACAAGCTATGGTGTTTGGTGATTCGAGTATGTCCATGGCTGAGATTGTCAGAGACAGTGGAGATGGGGATGCATCCATCCTTGATACTAACATTGGCATATCAGGTTCATTCCCACTAGAGTCAGGTTTAGTTGAGTTGGGTATTGTAGTAGATTATTGTATGCCTGACAGGGTGGTGGCCTCTAGTACTGAAGGCACAGAGACTAGAGATGTATCAAAGGTCATGTGTGATGTTGGTAAGTCGACAGTTGGCATGGTTCCTGCTAGTAATACTACTCCCTTGGTGATATCTTTGGAGGTAGTAGTCAGTTCCAACATGGTTGATGATCAATTGCAGTTAGTTTCATCTGGATTACAATCTGAGCCATTGACTGAGATTGGTGCATTCTATCGGCATTACACTATGAGGTATGCTCATCAATTTACCTTTGATGACCATGTTGATGAGATTATGATACAGAGATGTACTTTGGTTCCTAGTGCTTATCATCAGTTATGGAATAGTTTGATGCCTCGAGATGAGAGTTGTGATGGGCATGACATGGTGACAGGTTCTGTAGTTGATAGCTTGATAATACATGACTTAGAGCAGGAGTTTTGGAGTGATGCTTCAGCAAGTGTTGTTATTGATTCTACTCCTTTGGCTATGACATCTCCTGACTTAGCTAGTGATCAGTCACAGTGGGTTGTATCACTTGTTCATGGTGAGCTGTTGACTGAGGTTGGTTTTTTTAATCAACATTATATTGCAGGGTATGTACATCAGTTAACAATTGATCCTTATGCTGAGGAGTTGATGGCAAGAAAATTTGGTTTGGGTTCCATTTCTTGTTGTTTATCTTGTGATGGCTTTTCACCATTAGGGGTGCATGGGAGTTATGGTTATGAGACAGTGGCCAATGATCTACAGAGTTGTGTTGACTGCAGGAGTTGTACAGTGTGTGGATTCTCCATACTTGGTATAGTTTCATTTGAGAGTATTCACCATTGTTGCAGAGTTGGATTGTACATTCCATATAGGCCAGTGGAATGCATTGATGGTATTTACTATGTTGGTAATCCACTTTACTTGGGTTTTGATGTTCTAAGAGTTTGTGTCTCATGGGTTTTTGACTGTGGTAATGGTGATTTTGAAGTTTGGTTGAGCTATAATTGCCAGTTTGATTATGGATTCCTCTTGGTCATATTGCAGAGGATCTTGCAGGAGTCTGTGTTAATTGGTAGTAGTATAGTTCATGACTACATTTGGGATCCAGGAGGATTGATTGGTTTATTGTTCAGCCATTTCTTGAGGACAAGCAATGTTTGGGAGGGGAGGACTTGTCATGTCCCCTTTTCAAATAATTAAAAAATAATAATCTTTGCTAAGACAGGCAGGCCCAAGAAAGTGAAGTTTCGGAAAAAGGGAGTTAATCTTTGGAAACTGTTGGACTAATAAATGATAATTATTATTAAAATATGTTTCATTAACCTCTCTTGGACGTGAGTTATAGTTATGCCCTTTTTAAAAAGGTTTGGAGGCATTTTGGGGGGGATTCTAGAACTTGATTTTTGCTCATTCTTTGTTATTCTTCAGAGGCTGCCAAACCTGTGGAGAAGGAGACCCAAGAACGGGAGTTTGCAGGTTTCCAGGAGACCCAAGAATGGGAGTTTGCAGGTTTCCAAGAAGGCTAAGGATGGGAGTTTGAAGCCATTCCATGTGCATGCTCATACAGAGTTTGCCTTTGTGCTGAACAGTGTAGATTTGTGGGTTTTTGGGTGTGGTTTTTTGCATGAGTTTGGTGTTTTCAGTTGAGCATTTCATATCAGTTTTGGTTGCTTCTGTATTTCAAACTTTAAGCTGTTAAAATAGAGCTGAATATATGTATTGGGACGTGATTAAACTTCTGAGATAGTTTATTAGTGTTTTTGTGGTGTTTCCGAGCATTTTTGTGTTAATTTTGGGAGCCCGATGAGCATAGTTTTTGTCCTACATTTGTGAGCTGTTTTGTAAAGGCTATATAGATCTGGAAATGAAATTTTATAGGCTGTTATGCTACTCAAATTTCTGTAAAAATGTCTACTTTCAGATTTATTAATAACAGGTGAAGCTGTGAAGCTTTTTGGCACTATTTTCGACATACCCGATTTGGGGTTTCTTAAGAAATTTGGTGGATCTTTGTGATATCAGTTGTTTGATCTTAAAGATCTGATTAAAGGTTGGAAATATCATAAAAAATCAGAAAAGGGACATTTCAATAATATTCATTGATACTAGGAATAAATATGAGGAAGAACTCAAAAGAACATATGTACTGGAGCAAAGAGTGGCTAGCCTCAAGGATAAGGTGAGGAACTTGAGAAATGCAACCAGGCTTGTCATAGAGGTCAAGGATCAAGAGACTTAAATTGAAGCTGATACAAAAAATGTGGGTATGGATCAATAGATGGAAGTGAGTGAGGTAGATGCTGGAAAAGAAATAGAAGTCAGATAAATGGAGAGCATGCTCTCATGTAAGACTTGGGTATTCTCAAATAGGTTTCTTAGGGTGTTCACAATAGTTATATTGCACTACAAGGAGTAGAATAATAGTGTATAGAATAATTATCCATTCTTTATCCCTTGTTTACTAAATGGGGTCCTTATATACCATTCTTTGTTAGAGTAGTCCCAATTTTTCCTCAAAAGAAAGAATTTCCTAAAGAAACCGCTATTTCCACAAGGAAAATGGTAAATAGAGTAAAAGAATCAAATGCATTCTTTTTGGGAAATTGTAATTAATAAGCAATAAAATGAAGACCATTCCATAAGATAACTGATGATGAGAATAAGATAAAAAATTGGCAAGACTTGTCATATTCTTTTGATGATATTTTAAAGCATGAGAAGTTTATTGCCTACAACAATGGAGAGACAAATATTACAACAATTTTTGAAATGGTTGATCTTTTGTACAAGCTGGAGGAAGACATGAGAAAAATAGTTGCAAAAGTTAGAACTTTAACTGATGCAAAATGGAATAAATGCCTAATGAATTGAATGCAGTTAGGGGAGCCACCTAACTAGATGAAGAATCTGATATTACCATCTAGGAGGTGATTGCTGACATAAAGGCTATTCCATCTGGAGATAGTGACTGGACATGTAGAGAAAAGTCAAAGAATATCAAGAGGGAGGACACCTTATCTTTGCGGTTTACCTATTGTGGGTTTGCTCTCATTACAAATTAATAGAGTTGATCATGAACATCAAAATTGACAGTTGTTCAAGTTTTGGCTATCTCCAATATTATTTTTGTAACTATTTTGTCTCATATGAAAAAGTTGTTGTAACTGGATTTTGAACACATGTCCTCCAAATTGAAGCTTGTTGCAATCTTTATTCTATAAAAGGATTTCCAAGATGTAGAGTGAAGGTCCAAAAACTTCTAATCCAAACAGAGTTTTGTTCATTTTTTTGTTGGTCAATGCATATTGTAATTTTGTTCCAAAATTGAATAGAAAGTTAATAGTTTCTAGTCTATTTGAGTTATTTTTTTGATAGGGATGGTCATTGAATTGTATACTGTTTCAAAGAAGTTAATACAAATGTAGAAAGCTAACTATTCATCCTAGTTCTTGTCTCCTTTTATTTCTATTCTATTCTCTGAGATTTAAAAGAAAAGTTTATTAAATTTTAGTTGTAATTCATTTTGGACTATATTTCAATTTACATTTTCTAATAATATAATGGGCTATGTAAATGTTTAATGTAAATTGAAAGAACTTTATGGTTTTCATTGTTGATTTTGACAAGTATAAGATCTAGAAATGAATACTAATAATCTTTGCATAAAGTGTTAAGATAAGATCCATAAGTAAATGTCTAATTCCTGTGAGTTTATAGTCCAATAGATAAGGCACTGGTCATCCTCTAAAGTTGATCTAATTGGAATGTCTTATACTATGCAAAAAATTCATATAAATCAATCTTTTAATTTTTTGTTATTGAATTTTTGAAATGTCAGCTTGCACTTGATTCATGGAGTTCTAGGGTTTGATAAAGTAGCCATTTGTCGTCTCTTTTTTTGTCATAAAATTAGAAGAACTGGGGCTAAATCATCTGTTATTCTGGAATTTGTGTTGAGTTTTAAGTTTTAATGAAGCAAGGAGTGAATTCCTAGGTATACTCGCCTGAATCTTGTAGAATTCAAGGTAAGGAGTGAATTCCTAGGTATACACAGATTCAACTAGCTTCTCTGTTGCATAACATGATCTTATATTATTCTTAGTCATTTTTCTTGAATTCCCTTGGGTACAAGAAAAGGCACTATGTCCTCCTCCTCCTCACTTGAAATATGTTCCTCTAAACACTCTTTTGTCATCTCTCCCAGAACTGTTTGATCCTCTACCTCTCTAGAAATTTGTGTCATTTTTTCAAAATAAACTCTCTTAAGTTTTAAATTATACCTTTCATTTACTTGCATTTGGATAAGATATTTCACCTCCAAAAAATGTTTGCTCTCTTTAAAATCTTTCACCTCTACCTCATTGTGTTTTCTCTTGCCTCTTATTCAGCATTTCTTCTTCCTTTATGACATGTTGGTAGGATTTTTCTACATTTTGCAATTTAACCAAATTGATTTCATCTTGAACTAAAGCATTCAAACCATTCAAATATCTAGCAATTCTTCCAAACCTTTCATGTGTAAGACGAGATGTGATGTCCAACCTATAAAATTCTTTAGTATAATCCTTAACACTAAGATATTTTCTATTTAGGATTTGTAGTTTTTAGAACAAACTTACTTGATAGTTAGTAAGGAAGAAAGTCTTTAATTTATTCACTATTTGATCCCATGATTTGATTTTATCCTTTCCTCTTATTTTTCTATTGGTATGCAAATGTTTCTACCATCAAGATTTGTGCCCTTTTAATTTCATGCAAGAATAATTCACCTTCTTATGATCATCAATGTTCTCATAGTCAAACTATTTCTCCCTCTATATGATCTAATCAACCAATTCATCTAAATCCAACTTGTCATCATAACCAAGTGGATTGAAATGTGGTCTCACATTAACCCTAACCCTATAATAACATAATTAATCATTAAATGTAAAAATATCACTTGAGTTACACAACTAAAATGAGATGATTGCAATTTAATTTCTTAATGAATAGAATTCTAAGTTGTGCAAATATTGATTTGAGACTAGGTGAGGTGCACAGTTAGTAAGATCATTATTTAGTTAGATAATTTACTATCAACCTTGCTTACTTATTTGTAAACTTTCATTTTATTTTCTCTAAGGATAAACTATTCAAAACCCTTTTATTCTTCTCTCATTGTTAATATTGTCTTCATCTCTCATTAGGCTACATAAGTTCAAATAGATCAAGAGACAAAGATCCTAGCTTTGATACCGCTATAATATCCCCTTGAAACATTTAATATCATATCAGAGCCCTCTTTAAACCCCTTGGATTACTCTTTATCAAATTCAAAAATTTCAAAAAAAATTAACAAAAATATTGATTGACTAATCTCATTTAGTATAAAAATAGTTTAATAAAAATTAAGATATAACTATTTTCTCAGATTCACAGAAATATTATAAAAAAATTAACACAAAAAAATCTACAACATTGTCTCAAATCTAGAAACAAAATATTGTCCTAATGGGCAATATTGAATAATACAATTTCATGAAACTCCACCCACCACATAAAATATCTACCAAATGATAAAATATCAATCTAAGGCATAATATAACATCAATATACAACCTCTAGGATTATATGTCTTCTACAGCTCACATTGGAAAGATACCCAAAAGAAGTGCCAATAGACACTATGGAATTACCACATCTGTTGGAATATTCAAATAGGAAGAATGCTTCTAAGAGGGGGGGTGAATCAAAAGTACTATATTTTGACCATTAAAACTTTTTAACTGAAAGTAGATTGCATGCATATAAACATATCAAACAATTATGAAAAAACACATAATCATCACCACATAACACTTGTGATTTTGGTAACCCAGAAACCCTTTGGAGGAATAACAAGGTAAAATTGGGGTGGGCATGATACCCAAAAAATTTACTGCAGCAATAAGGTTTAACCACTTCTGATGGTCTGCCCTGTTAAAGGCTTACGCTGTTAAAGGCTTTACACTATATCAATAGTGACCTGGTTAAAGGATTTGCAAACACTTTACATGAAGTGTCACCCTGTTAAAGGATTTAATCACCTATTTAAAGGATCTACAAAATAGCTATTAAGCTAACCTATTACCATAGGGTTTTCATTCTAATACAATTGCTAGAGAGTATTAGGTACAATAAACCTGATAGCTTACAATCCTTTGATTGCTGAATACAGGCACTTGATCTGCTTTCTCTTATCTTGATCCTCTGAGATCTGATACTCTTTACTCTAAAATAGTTTTCCTTTCACACCCTTGTACATCCACTTCTTTTTTAATGAGATTTCATCTTCCTTATAAAGAAATTTGAAGATTTAGGGTTAGGTATGGATCTATGATCCATATTGAATCTTTGCTTCCCACTCATTCCTTGCACTTTTCTTATTGGTTGCATGCCTTCTCCATTTTTCTTATTGGCTACATGTAGATTGCATAGGAAATACAAAATATTCCATCTTATCATTTAATCCTTCAAGATTCATCATATGTCGGCCATGAAAATGGTTTACATATGAATCAATGAAGTCACAAACTCATGTGTACATTTTGTTTTACTCGGCACTTGCTGATTCTAGATGCTCAACACTAATAACAAATTGGCTTATTCGACTCTTGTTGCATTTCTGTATTGCTCGACATCATCTATGACTCGACACTTAAATATTACTCGGCACTTGTATAATGCTCGGTACCTAAAGTCATTCGGCACTTGAACTTCACTCGGCACCTGATCTTCACTTGGTACCTAAAGGCTACTCGACACTTGAAGATCACTTGGCACCTGAAGTCTTTCTTGACTCAGCTCATGTTGTGGCTCGGCATACATGGTGTACTCGGCTCCAATATAGAAGGTAGTTAAGTGTATTGGCACTCAACTGTCAAAAACCATTATGAGGTTAATAACCTCCCCCTTTGACATGAGTGACAAAAACACTTAACTGACCTTATGAGTACATTGACTAATCTACTTGGTATATACAAAGATTTTAAAAAAAAAAACTTTTAATCAAAATTGGTGTAACTTACAATATATACCTCAAAATTATTGTAACTCCCCCTGAGTTGGTTGTTTATGCCATTATCTGTATATCATGCTCCCCTTGGTTTTGTTTCCCCCATTCTCTCATCGCCCTCATGCATCTTATAATATCTCCACCTTAGTTAATAAGATATATATCTCCCCCTTTTTGACACTTATGTCAAAGGATTTTAAGGGTTAAGACCATATTTCAACAAAAATGTGTTGTTTACTTCCATAATCATCCTGAGAGCTGCATCCCAATCGTTCAAAGTAATTTCTAGTGACTTATGCTAGATGGCAGTCTCTGCAGCAAGATGAATAAGTCCATCTGAAGTAGAAAGATTAGGATCTTTATTGAGAATAGTCTCTGCATCAACTTGTTCCTTATGGAGTATTTCCAAATGTGGGATAATGGAGGACTGGAGCTGTATCAGTTTTTCCTTGATATTGGCCTCATTTTCTGTTAATACAACTATTTCTTTCTGAGTGTGAAGTGATTGAGCAAAATGACTCTCACTTTGAGCTAGATCTTTTGGTAGCTGCATGCTTGAAATATTTAAATTTCTCTCCAAGCTCAGTATCTTTTGGCTTGTCTCCTGTGTGAAGTATGAAAAGTCACACAACTTTTTGTATAATGAGAATATATTCTCAAGTACCTTTTTCACTTTGTCTATTAGCTTTGCCAATTCAACCTGGGAAAGTGCAATTTGACTTGATATTTGCTCATTTACTTTTCCCTAGAATTTCCTTTTAGACCATTCTATAAGTTTGGCATTTGTCTCTTGGTCTTCATTTGTCACCTGGTCAACAATATCTGATAATTGCTCCATGATATGCTTTGAATCATCTAGTGACTGCAAACTGAAGGCATCCATAAAGATGTCCTTAATCTCATGTAGTACCTGCTTTTTTTTATACTCCTTCCTGAGTATCTCTTGTCTCTTTCTCCTATTCAGTGCTTCCTGCACCTCATTGATTTGATCAATGGTTATTTTTTTTGAGTCATAGCCTGGTATGACTATCTCCTCATCTAATTCAAGCTCTCCATAGTGAAGTACCCTTGCAACTTTTGTAGTACTAGATCCTGGTGCAGATATTTGCAATGACTGTTGTGAAGGGGTTCTTGAGGTAGGCAAATTTATCAATGTTTGTATTACCTCCTAATCTTTAGGGGTTTCCACTATTTTCTCCTCCTATTGTCTACTACCTTGATCAATTATGGTAATCTTAGGAAGTGCACCTTGTGTTTGTGCTATAGGATCAAATGTAATAGTCTGTCCTACTTGTTTTGTTTCTTTTTCTACAGCTACACTCAGCTTCTGTATTGTGGTGTCAACTATGCCTGATGAAATAACTATTGGCATTTGAGGTTGACCACTAGTAGCTATAGAGACATTGGAAGGTGGTTCTTATGGATTCACCTTATCTCTAACAATGTTTTCTACTAGTTTTTGCAATTCATCCACACTAGCCAATACTGGATCTATACATGATCTTGCTTGTTGTGTGGATTGGTCAAGGATTCTTTTGAGATCCTCTATAATTAATGGATTTATGTTCTGACCAAAAGTGTTAGGAACATCCTGTACTATTACAGTTTCTATAGGTGTTATGGGTACATGAGGAGGGCTAGAGGGTGGCAATTGTGTGTCTTCCACACTCTAGTCTGGTTACTGCTCTTGCTTAGCTGTTGCCGTTACATCTTGTTTTTGTGTCTCTTCCTCCTCTCCATCTTTCTTTTCTTCTTCTTCTTTCTTTTCTTCTTCTTCCTTCTCTACTACTGTCTTCTCTTCTCTCCTTTTTCTTCTCTCTTCTGGTGGAGCAGTAGCTTCTTCCTTGTATTCTTCTTCAAGAAAATCTTCAATCTTTTTGTACAAGTTTTTCCATGATTTTATTTTTCTTTGAACAATTTCTTCCATCTTGTTTTGGAGAATGAAGAATGCCCTGTACTTAGGTGTAAGCCTAGTATTATGCCTTTTGACTACTTTCTTTATTTGTTCCTTAGTCAAATCAGGCAATACGCTTGCTAGGGTTGATTCCCTCATCTCCTTCTCCATTTTCAAACAAAAATGCCATTTGTCTTCTACAATTTTTGACAGTTCATCTGGAAATTTTCCATCTAGTTCAAGAGGGGTGTACTTGAACTGTGCCATCATTCCATAAATTGATTCCTCTTTTCTATTCTGTTCTTCTTTAGTGAACTTATTAAAATCAACTTTATTTAAGTTGCTTAAATAACCATTTCCAATCTTTTTACATAAAGTATCAACTAAAAAATGGCTTACCTATTCAGATTGATCTTCTTCATCAATATCAGGTTGAGCCACATAT
Source organism: Cupressus sempervirens (assembly GCA_028749045.1). Lineage (NCBI taxonomy): Eukaryota > Viridiplantae > Streptophyta > Pinopsida > Cupressales > Cupressaceae > Cupressus > Cupressus sempervirens. Next base: position 249,828,678 of record CM053783.1, read on the forward strand.
TTTCTTCTTTTCCTCAGCTCTTCCTATGTTTCCTTGATGGGTTTCTTCTTTGTAGCTTCCTCTTTAGCCTTTTGAGTGGAGGCCCTTGTTGCAGCTCAGGTTGTTGGCTTTTGAGGTGATGGCTTAGTAGATTTCTTTGGTTTTTGCTGAGCTAGAGGCTATTTTGTTGCCTTTATTTTCTTTGACTTAGCTCCAGTTGGTGCTTCCTTGGCTTCATCTTCCTCTGCACCTTCCTCCTTGTCTTCACCTAGGCCTTGAGTTAATTCCATTTGGCCTTGTTCTTGTTCATCTTCATCATCATCATTGTCATCTTCTTCTTCTTCTGCTTCAGCCTCAATTCCTTCACCAAATTTCTTCTTAATCTTCTTCAACAATTTGTCTTTCTTCTTTAATGTGGAAGCAGTCTTTAACTCCATATTTATCTTTGATCTTACCACATGATAAGTGCCAAAGTGTGGAGCACTTTTATCTGTCTCTTTTGCCAATAATGCAATTATTGCTACAGAAGCTTCATCTATATTGATTTCATATCCAAATGGCCTTAGCCATCTCACTCTTGGAATTGCAGCTTGAATGTAGGTGAAGTCAATGTCAACTAAGAAGTGCACAAATCATTAGTATGTTTTTCCACTAAGGAAACTGGTATTCTTGATCTTTGCTTCATGGATTTCTTGAAATCCTCAAAATAACTTGTCATCAAGGTATTAAAATTTTCTCCCATCTGTTCTATATATTCATTGATTTGGGAAATGATAGTTCTATCATTTCTCCATGTAACTTTTCTGAAAGAGGGAAACTCATTCTAAACATAAAAGAATATACAAACGAGAATTGCTCCAAATTTGCATTGAGCACCCTTTGTCCTTCTTATGGCAGCTAGGTTTTCAATAATCTGTTGTAGTTGCAGTTCTGCAAGATCATAAGTATGATCCTTTTTCACCAATTTGTAACCTACATCTACTACAATACATGGCACACTATTGAGTCTACTGGATTGATAGAAATTATGGGTAATGACTCTAACAACAAACTCAACTAGAGGATCCTAAATGGTGTGAATTGTCATTCCTCTCTTATTCCATTGAGCACCAGTGTTCTTTTAAATAACCTCATTCAATTCACTTCTCAAGGTTTTGAACCGATCTAGGGTAGGGTACCCAGTTACCCTATGTATGATTCCTTTGGTTAATTTGATGGGAATATCTTCCAACCATAGACTTCCACCATGAATTCTACTTAACACAATTATAAGCCATTCTATCTTGAATACAGTGGGAAAGCTCAAAACTCGGGTCAAACCCTTTCTTTCAACAATTTTGAATTCATCTTTTAAGACTCCATCTATGCACAATTTCTCATAGGCTTGCCTTATCTCTATATCTTCTAGGGCTCCTATCTTACAATTATAACATCTTCTCACGTCTTAAACCATTACAAATTTTGGGGGTATTTGGGAGAGAGCTCTGACTGGGTCATTTTTGTATGCAACTTTAGGAATGGGATGAAAACCAAGTTGCTTGACCTCATTGGACACTAACTGAACTTCAAATGACTCTTTATCCTCAGTTTTCTTGGAACTTGACACCATTTATGCAAACTAGGGTTTCCTTTTTATGAAATATGAAACTGCGTAGCTCGACACAAATGAAAATACCTTAAGATCGATGAAAATGCATTGAGAGATGTCGCAATCTACTTGAAATGCTAGATTCTCTGCTATGAAGTCGCTCTTCTCTCTTTCTCTTCTTTGCTTCTTGATCGCGATGAGGAAAACTGATTGGAATCACGATAATATACCCTATTTTCATCGTATTAAATGCTCAACTGCCAACTCAACTTCTGAAGGATTTTAACATTACTCGGCTTGCACTACATTTCCACTTTACTTGGCTTCCATTGGAGTTAACCAACTCGGCATTAGTTATAAACTCGATCACTGTTAGGAACTCAACATGTGTTGGAGTTTAACTCGGCATCCAAAGATAGCTCGGCAACATCATTTAGATTTTGTCTTGACATCTTGTCTCATGCAGATTTATACTTTGCATTGCTTCTTTGTCTTGGGACCGATGTGTGATATAACTTTGTATATCAGTCCCATATACTTCTCATGCTTAGTTTGATGAAGTGTGATCACTTGACCCATTGGGTGAAGTGATCCCCCCACTTGATGTGTTATACTCATCTTTCTTTTTCCAAGTCTTATTCATTTGCCCCCTTATCTTTTCGACATCAATCTTTTCTTTGCCCTTATTTTCTTCAGTCTTGGGTGCCTTTGACCTTGTAGGACAGTTTCTATTGGTATGACCAGTTTTCAGACAACTGAAACATGTGGTTTGATTCAACCATCTTTTATAGTTCCCTTTGAAATGTGTTCTTATGCAGTTCTGTGGTATATGTCCATATTCCTGACAATAATGACAACTATACCTAGTGTTGTAATCCCAATGATAGTGACTTTCATTTCTTTTTGATTTTGCTGGTTGATTTGATGTCCACATAGGCTTTGATCTGCATTCAAATGCTCTATATCCATACTTCTTACAATTATGACAACGCCCATCAAATCTTTGAGTCCTTGTGACATTGGATCTACAATCTTGTGTCATATGTCCTTGCATGTTGCACTTGTGACAGTAACTCTTGCTCTTGGCTCTTGCTCTTGGGTGTATTTGGCTGATTGAATCTCCTACTCCTGCAAACATTAGCAGTATGCCCATTCTTAATATAGTAATGAAAAGTGAGTTTTGAATTCTTGCCTATATCATCTTTTTGTTCAACAATCTTTGATGATTCTCCAACTTCAGTGCTATTGTATCCAAGTCCTAATGTATCATGGGAAAATTTTGGGGATTTTAGTAACTGTTCAAAATACTTGATGGCTTCACATGACTTGCTGAGATTCTCTGCTACCTCTTTTTCTCTATTTAATTCATTCTGCATCTTCAAAGTAGAGATCTCAATATCTTTTATATTGAGTTCATGATAAAGGTTCATCATTTGGGAAAGTATATCCATCTACATGTTTGAGATCCTTGTTAATTCAGTACATTTTTCTTCAAGTCTGTTTGCAAGATTTTTTTTGTCATTTTCCATCATGACTCTATCCTCAACTACTCTTTTCTTTTGCTCACTAATTTCACATAACATTATGGCCTGTGATTCATGTTCCATCTTGAGAGATCTTATCTCTTCTGCTTGAACTTTGTTTTTCTCTATTAGTTCTGCTATTGCTACATCAAACTCTTTAGTGTCTCCATTGGCAAACAGTTTTGTGGTATCAATCTCCTTGTAGTTTATATCATTTTCAGCTATGGCTATATCCTTCCTTCTCTTCAAGAATTTTCTTAGTTCCTCCCTTGCTTCCTCTACTTTGTGTAGAGCCAGTTGCACATTAATCACTTGATTTTCAATAATCTTCCCAAGTTTGAAGACTTCCATCTTTAGATCTTTTTCTCCAAGTTGTTAGGCTTCTTCTTGTGAGAACCTTGCATCTCTGATACCAATTGTTGGAATATTCAAATAGGAAGAATGCTTCTAAGAGGGGGGGGGTGAATCAAAAGTACTATATTTTGACCATTAAAACTTTTTAACTGAAAGTAGATTGCATGCATATAAACATATCAAACAATTATGAAAAAACACATAATCATCACCACATAGCAGTTGTAATTTTGGTAACTCAGAAACCCTCCAGGAATAAGAAGGTAAAATTGGGGTGGGGATGATACCTAAAAAATTTACTACAACAATAAGGTTTAACTACTTCTGATGGTCTGCCCTGTTAAAGGCCTGCCCTGTTAAAGGCTTTACACTGTATCAATAGTGACCTGGTTAAAGGATTTACAAACACTTTACATGAAGTGTCACCCTATTAAAGGATTTAATCACCTATTTAAAGGATCTACAAAATAGCTATTAAGCTAACCTATTACCATAGGGTTTTAATTATAATACAATTGCTAGAGAGTATTAGGTACAATAAACCTGATAGCTTACAATCCTTTGATTATTGAATATAGGCTCTTGATCTACTTTCTCTAATCTTGATCCTCTGAGATCTGATACTCTTTACTCTGAAATAGTTTTCCTTTCACACCCTTGTACATCCACTTCTTTTTTAATGAGATTTTTTCTTCCTTATAAAGACATTCGAAGACTTAGGGTTAGGTATGGATCTACGATCCATATTGAATCTTTGCTTCCCACTCATTCCTTGCACTTTCCTTATTGGTTGCATGCCTTCTCCATTTTTCTTATTGGCTACATGTAGATTGCATAGGAAATACAAAATATTTGATCTTATCATTTAAGCCTTCAAGATTCGTCATATGACAGCCATGAAAATGTTTTACATATGAATCAATGAAGTTACAAACTCATGTGTACATTCTGTGTTACTCGATACTTGTTGATTCCAAATGCTTGACACTAATAACAAACTGGCTTACTCGACTCCTGTTGCATTTCTGTATTGCTCGACATCATCTATGACTCAGCACTTAAATATCACTCGACACTTGTTTAATGCTCGACACCTAAAGTCATTCGGCACTTGAACTTCACTCAGCACCTGATCTTCACTCGGAACCTAAAGGCTACTTGGCACCTGAAGATCACTCGGCACCTGAAGTCTTTCTTGACTCGGCTCATGTTGTGGCTCGGCATACATGGTGTACTCGGCTCCAATATAAAAGGTGGTTAAGTGTATTGGCACTCAAGTGTCAAAAACCATTATGAGGTTAACAACATCTACAATGAGACTTAATACAATGTAATGTATATAATAGAAATGATAATATATGAGTTTTGGTCATATAATTACAATAAAACACAAAATCTAGAATCTCAGATAAGCTCAAAAAACCTAAGAATGAAAATCCAAAATTACACTCCTAATCTACTAATGAACCCTCACCAACATGTGTAGAAAAAATGCAAAATTTAATATTTTAACATATTAGTAATAACCATAATGTACCTCTAATAAACCCACGTAAAAAACCTCAAACAACCATCATTGACTCTCCTTTAAAATTTTTAAGACCACTAAAGAAACAACAAAATATCAAGTAAATGAATAAGGGGAATGGTACCAAACCCTCTTAATAGCATTCATAGCCAAAACTATCATGTGATATTTTTTCATAGAAGTAAAATTTAATATGTCTTAAAAAAAAAAAAAAAAAAAAAATCAATATTCTTTTGAAGAGTGAGATTTTTGTAGCCATTTGTGAGTTAATATTTAACTCTATGAATTAATAAAGGGGGGCATACATGTTTATTCAAAAATGAAGAATATAAACAAAGGGTACTCAGGAGGGAATAGTTAATACCATTGGTTGGGCATTGGACATTTGCAAAGGGGCACACACATGTCTAACTTGAAGTTTATTGTACACCCAACAAGGTCCTAGCTAAGGCTATACTATTATTTTCATGTTGTGAGGCATGTGTTTCATATTGTTAACGTATGTGAGGTCCTGGGTAAGATTAATGTGCAATTTTCTGATTGCTTCCTTATTTGGATAGTTAGGACTATAAATACTATTGAAGTTGATGAAAGATTAACTCCACAACTCCTAAGAATCACCTACATGCAAACACCTATCACAGAAAAGAGGAGCAAAATCTGTGGAGGCTGGAATACTGAGATCCATAGAGGATGAGCCAATCTTGACATGAAAAAAAAATCACAAATTGTATTGAATGAATGAATAGATTTACAATTACCATGCTTATAAAAGGAGAAAGGTAAAACCTAAAAGGTAGAAACCCTAAAGGTAGAAACCCTAAAGGGAAATATCCTAGGTTACATGATAATGATTAATAAAATAATTAATTACAATATGCCTTAAGTTTAGCTTAAGTAAACTAGAGATAATAAATGACTTAATAAATAAATCAAAATGATTTAATTAATAATTAAATATCTTATTACTCTAACACCCCCCCTTAAGATTACCTTAAGGAGTAGCTAAAAACCTAGAAACTACTGCTAAACAAAAAAACAAATGGGTCTTGACAATAGAGGCCTGATTAGGCACCAAAGCACAACCAAATCTCTATAAAGAGGAGAAATAGAGAAAACCACATGGGAAAAACCATACTCCAAAGAGATATGGAAAGAATTCTAAAAGAACTAGTGAAGCTCTTGTTGGTGTTTTGAAACATTATGATTTCAAATTACTCTAATGAGAACATAATACATCTAGGGAAAACTACTTCCCATTTGCAACATATCCTTTTAGACACCGAGCTAACTATAAGGCTAGACCCTTCTTCTACTTTAGGCTCTACAAAACCTAGGTGGGTGGACCTATAGATTCTTCATATTGTACTAGTATTCAAAGCATAGACTGAATCTAAACAAAGTAGATTAAGCCCTTATATCCTCTATACTTATGCAAAGATCATAGACATGAAATAGATAATAACATGACCTAAGAAATTGATAAGCTAAGTAAGGGCATCCTTTCAACTCTTAAATAGAAAGGGAAACAGATGATTATAATTTTGATTACATCAAATCCCCAAAACATGTAGTAGTAAGAACAAGTTGATCCTATAGCCAATTAGTGCCTTATCTATTGGGAAATTCCATGAATTACACATGTACATCTATGATACCAGTGACATATTCCATAAATCAAGAAATCAGATCTATCTTATCACTTTGTGGATTAGACATCAGTGTTCATAAAGACCTCATTCTCATGAACTATCCTTCTCAAACAACCAACAACCCTATCAAATACATCAAGCATTTACTTGGCCCTTTGTTCCAACAACAAAACATATCAAACATACAACATTACGGGGTTGCAAATGGGTCTAATTTCTTTTTTCCTAAACCTTAAAACATTGTAAATTATAGAGATAGGAGATGGGAATTAGAATGAAACTAAGGAGATTCTTGCTCATTGTATGCATTTCTTTGAAACTACACATTCTAAATGCATGTAATCAACTCATGAAATCGCTAAATAGATCAGGACTATCTATATTAGCTTAAGTCATGCTATTCATATAGGCGAAAAATGCTAAAGAATGTGGTGGAATCATAGCTTTGGATCTAGCAATGTGGTCTCATAGACAAACTAGAACCAACCCTTACAATGAATTAGAAAGAGAAAGATATAGGAAATGAATGAAATCCCAGATCTGATCTAGAAGTGACATGTGTCCACTTGAATTTTCATTCCTTGCTATTGTAAAGCATCTCTCATCTTTCTACCCCTAAAATTTGATATGATTCTTATCATTGTTATGTAACAAACTTGAAATATCTCTTCCTCAATGATGAAAACCCTTGTTTTGCCAAAATATTTGAAATGCATCTAAAATTTTGATAATAATTTTATCAAACTAACTTGGAGGTGATAAAAATGACTCCTAACTACATTTTTGCTACCTTTAGCATTCACTCAATTCACCATTTCACGAGAAATCAAATCTAAACTTCAATACCTGAATATGGTTGCAAACTGAGTAACTGAGAGAAAACCTTGTATAACTTGAATAGATAGATTCCTATGTAAAAAAAAACTCCAAAAATGGAAAACTTTCTTTCTCCCATTTTTGACATTATATAATAGTCATATATCTGCTTATCGAAAATGCCCAAGGGATGAAAATGAAAATTAGGCTACAGGACTAACCTCACAGGTCTGCACTTGATTTTTCAAAAATTTAAAATCTTTCTAAAGATTAAACTTTAGAATAAAAACTGTTTTGATTTAAAAAATCAACCTCTACGTGAATTTTAAGAAAAATATTTTTAAAATGCTTTTACTACTTTTGAATTTCCCTCTATCTATGCAATTTTAGGTCAAACTAGTTTGACTATCTATGCCATATGGCAACATGCCATTGGTCAGTGTCTACCAAATCATATGCTACCTAGGCACCATGTGGAACCCTCTCATTTTACAACTGTCAATTGACACATTGCCACATGTCACCATTTTATTTGTCCTTGGATTGCCTCGTCATCACCACATTATCCTTTGTCTAGCACTTGCCATGTCACTGCCATGTGGCACTTTGTTACTAGTTGAATCTCTACTCCTACGATGTCAGCACTGATTGGGGCCTGATATCACATGTCAGCTATGCACTTCCTTGCATGCATAGTCAGCAACTACCATGTTGGATGTGGGAATGCACCTTCACAACATGTGGCATATTGTGCCACATTGGTACCTCATAATCCACACCACGTGTCATTCAAAGAATCATTTGACTAGCTGCCACTTGTTATCATGTGGTTGGTCTGAATTTCCATGTAATGCTGATGTCATCTCCACCTCATGGGACATGTTCAAAATTTAACTTTCTAGCTCCTCCGACAGGCCATGTGGGACCCCACATGCAGTGTTAAGGCTTTCAAAAATATCCATCTTAAAGACACTTAATGGATAAGTGCTTTGATATAAAAATGATGAAGAAGCCCCTAACATGGGCAATGTGGGAGAAAATTTTTAAAAATAAACTCTTCTTCTCCAAGTGGATGTTCAACTGCCCCCAAACCTAAGATCTCCTCCCTTATGCTTCTTCCAATGGTGTCTCCCCTCACAAATAGATAGACATAATTTCACACACTTTAAAAGATGCCTAGAAAAAATGTTCAAACCAATAATCATTTCCTTCATACAATGACACATTCCAAGGACATGCAAATTTGGTGTATAGCTTTGTTCTTTTCCTCAATGCTTATTACTTCTCATGAAATCTACCACCTATGCTAATCGTCCTCAATCCTTTATGCTTGTCTTCCAACTTGTGGAGCTCCCTAGATGCCATGACTTTTTCAAAGACATCGAAGAAGGATCATGAATATGCCTCCTCTTCCTTGTGTGGGAACTTCGTACTACTATTTTCTAGCTGCAAAAGCCTCCCCTTCCTCTTTTATTCTATGCACATAAAATGTACAATATTTGAAGAAGGTAGTTTTTTTCCTCTATCACGGGAGCTTCTCTCATCCTTTCTGGATGTCGCTGCCTCCATAATACCCATTGCCAACCATGTTATACCATGAATGAAGAAGACAAACCAATAAATGTCAAAGGTTTTTACATTAGTCACAACAAAGGTGAATAGGGATCGATCCATAAGAAATCAATCACTGTGAAAATTAATCACTACACAAATTCATGCTAGTGATATGCACATATAGTTAGCAACCAAATACCTGCTATCTTCTTATCTGTGATAGAGTTAGATTTGGGAGAAAATGAATTATTATTTTCCTTTTCGTGTCACACAATGACGAGGGATTAGGCAATAGCATTATAGAGGCAAGACTCCACACCAATCGTAGGGGAGGGATGCCCATATTTATCACCGAGTCTACAACCTTTTAATCTCATCACATTTAGAACAAGGATGTTTCATTTTGCTTCTTTGATTATATGCTTATGCCAAGTTCCTCTTTTATTTGATTGGATCATTAAAAATTTTCACATCTTGATATGAGATCATGACATCTCATCAAATGTAAGGGAATTAGTCGGGCCCCAAAGTGGGTTTGACTAAAAAATAATTTTCAAACTAAAACACCTGCAATTTTAAAATGATCTGATGAATATATGACATTGATTGAAAATCATTTGACCACTGAACCATTCATTAAAACTCATTTTAAGTTTTTTTGTTGATTGCCAATTTCATGCTAAAGGATCCTTTAACTAGCTTTAAAAATTGAAAAAACCACCTCGCCAGGCTCTGAAATCAACCTATTGATTCTTTGTTCCAGATTTTATTACCCAGTTAGATTTCATCTCATGACCAATTCTTATTCAAAAGAAATTGACCATCAAAGTTACCTTCTCAAAACTACCTACAAGAAAACATGTTAGAAAACCATAAAATGCATTTGGATTTGGCTTCGAAAGCATGGCAAACTGACACTTGGGGGCACAAAAACTAGGGCGTTAGTTCACTATCACAAAAAGAGTATAGATTTTTTATTTGGGCTCATGATGAATAACTGGGAAAATTTGGTGAGTAGTCAAAATGGGCTATTTAGATTTGTAGAACTAGAAACACTAGCAGAAAAGTGATTTTTGCAAATGGAATGGACTTGGGAAAGTGTGTAGACAGATTTCTCAAGACTTGCAAATTGGCACACTTAAAGAATTTTTAGAGTAGAACACTATGATACAATACATTTGATCTCACCTATCACAAATTCTAAATTATGATATCTGAACAAGGGTATTAATCAATCTAAATTTCTTGACACCAATAAAACTTTACAAATTGCATATGGAATCACATTCAAAAACTGACCAAGCAGATTCATCATAATCTCAAATCTGAAACATATCAATTCTTTTACCTCTGGGATGAAATGCAAAAGGAATTTTCTCATTTTGGTCAACTAGGTCAAAGTTATAACAAGTCAAACAGGTCTCCCAGAATTCTGAACAATCTACATCAGCATGACAACAATAAACAACTGACCTTGAGGAATTGAAAACCTAGTCAAAACATGTCAAAATGACTTGAAATATAAAATATAGGTTCTCTGATATGGATATTAAACACTCCCAAAGTGGCGAGTCATGAAACATTACTGGGTGCAAGATATTCAAATGCAAATTAGGCCTCTTGTTGTTGTTTGACACTTGAGCAAAAATGCAGATTTGGACATTGCTCAAAATAGAACTTCATGAAATGAATCGGAATGAAAATTTATCTTCATGGGACAAGTGGATATATTGAATTCAAGGTGTTAGAAACATTAAACACCTCTTAGGCCTCAAGAGGACACTCAGGTACACATGCATTAAAAATACTTATAGGGCTTAATTTTTAAAATGGTACTCAAAATCAAGGCTTCAATTTTGAGTCCCAACAGTAGCTCTATCTTGGGATTCATGTCCCTTGCAAGCATTGTAAGGATTTAGATTGCTGGAAGAAGTAGACCACATACTTCATAGCAAAATTTCTCTTGAACAACTTTATTGAAAGCAAAAAAAACTACTCCTAAATTGTGCAAACGATGGCCCAAGACCACTGAAACTTATCAAAACTTCTTACCTCTATCATATATCTAATTTTCATCTCCACTTTGAGGAGGTAAGCCAGAAAAATATCTTCTATTAGTTTCACCAACCAGATTAGCATCTTGAATCAAGTCACTTGGCAAAATGAAAAAAACTTCCTTCATTCTCATAATGCATTTATAAATCAGCATTAACTTCTACATCATGTTCACTATGAGAAAATAAATTAGCATGCTCATGTAAACTAGGATCAATCTAAAAATAGTCATCTACATATGATTGATGTATGCTATCAACTGGAAACACAAATGATTCATATTCTACTTTGTTCAAAAATTTGCACACATCAAAATTTTACAACTCACCTTGTGTATTCAGGCATGAGGAGTAAGTGAAATTTGATCGCTACCTATTTGCATTCATGTTGATATCTTAGAAGGGAGACTCACTGACAAAGGAAGATGACAAACAAACATCAACCCCCCATCTCACTTTAATCAGATTAGTGCATGTACAAGAAGACACAAGATATGATGAATCCCAAGAGTAAAATAATTAGTATGAGTGTCCTCAGATGACATTATGTGAATGAGAAGGAAAAATAAGGCAAAACAAATTAAACAAAAAAATACAGATGCAATATGGCACTTTATCTTAGTGTGTTTGCAAAAATGCATACAAATTATGTTTACAAAGACTAGAAGAAACATAAGGCTAATACAATAAATATTACAACCCATGGAGAATAATCTAAAGCAACGAAATTGATCCCTAGACCTAAAACAACCAAGTTATCCACCAGAATGCAAAAATAAAAAAAACTAAATATAATGTGCTGGTAGTAGAATCTGAAAAAACCAACATCACTCAAAAGAGATCTAAAATACCTTTCTAATAATATAAATAATTCCCAAATCAGAGATCAAATGCTTAAGATATGTCTCCTAGAGTACAAAATAGAACTCCTAGCTTTGAGTGCATAAAAAGGAAACCAAACAAAGTCAAAAGTCCAAATAACCAGCATCATCATGATGGGCTCAAAAAGATCTTTTTGACAATATAAGATTTGTCAAAAAAAACCACCATATGCCCAAGAAATGACAAAAAAATATCAATAGGTATTTAGGAAAAAATAAAATCAAAGTAATCATGCTTAAATGGCCATCAAATTTTGGCTCCAAAATTGCTGATATTGACACTAACACTGGTACTGCATGTGCATGCCTTTTAGTACTTGTTGATATCAACACATGTGTAGGTGTACTTTTTCAAAAGGAATTTTTTTTAAAGGCATGCACTTTTCAAAGAGCATTTTGAAACTTTAAAAAAACATGCATTTTTTTACAAAATTTTAATGATTCACATATTCCATTCCATTGTTAGTGCATATATGGCTAACAGAAAAACTAGAATGCTTATGCACAAATGTGTTAAGAGTTCAAAATGAATCAAAGACATCAAACTTTTACTTCAAAAAGTACACCCATATGCATCTAGAGAAGTCATCTATGAAGGTAAGCACATATCGGGCATCTGAAAAAGATGGAGTGAGCAATGACATAAACTCACTATGTATCAACCCCATAGCTCCCAAGAATCACCTTCATACAAACATCTATCATAGAAAAGAGGAGTAAAAAATATGGAGGTTGGAATTGTCAAATCCATAAAGGATGATACATTCTTGATGTGCAAAAAATGATTGCAAATTGTATTGAATGAATGAATAGATTTACAATTACCATCCTTATAAAAGGAGAAAGATTAAACCTAAAAGGTAGAAACCCTAAAGAGAAATATTCTAGGTTGCATGACAATAATTAATAATAAAAAAATTATTATATGCATAAATTTTAGTTTAAGTAAACTAGAGATTATAAGTGACTTAATAATTAAATCAAAACATTTTAACTATTAAGAAAATATCTTATTACTCTAACAAATACAATTTAAAATATGTGAAGTGGTTGCTTCTAACAAAAACAATTGATAATACCACTTAAACTATTCAAAGTGGTTTCTTTGGAGAAGTGTATGAAAATAAATAAGGACATCAATGCTTTGAATGTAGAGAAAATTATTTGTTTTTGTTTTTGTCAATATCTATTTTAAACAATAAAATAAGTAATGCAAAATAATTGATTTATACGTGTGTGTTTGTGTATGTATATATGAATGTATATGTATGTATATGTGTATATATACACATACATATATATACACAGATATATGTATGTATATATGTGTATATATATACATACATATACATATACATATATACATATATACATATATACATATACATATACATATACATATATATACATATATACATATACATATACATATATACATATACATACATATATAAAAATATATCCATATACATATACATATATACATATACATAAATATGTATGTATGTATGTGTATATATGTATATGTAATATATATGTATGTATATATGTATATATACGCGCACACAGACTTGAACCCAAGACCTTCTAAATAAGAGGCTCACAATAAACCATTGTGTTGTAGGCTCTTGCCTATTTTAATAAAGATTTTAACCTTGCAAATTTAGATAATTGCTTTTATTGTTTTGTTTTATTTGCATTTCAAAGTAGTTTTTGAACCTTAGGATACAAATTTTGATATTTTATTTTTATAGTAATAAATATTGAATGGAAATTTATTATTAATTGTTTAAAGAATATTTATTTTTTGAAAGGAAATTGTTAATCAGTGTTAGCGTGATGCAACAATAGGGAAATTAGATATAAATTACTCTTTTGAAATAATGATGAAATCACTCCTTATGTTTCTTTAGGTTGTTTTTCAATCACTTGGAGGCTCAAATGAAAGATAAATGTGAATGTTCACAAGGAGGCCTTTGCTAGTTTGTTCAAATGAAGTTGAATATGTAGATCTTTAAACACCTTTTTTTGTAATATATAATTTATTTTTATTCATACAATTCCTACAAATATAATTTAACTAAAAAATTATATGAATGCTATACTTAAGCCAAATTTACAACAACCCAAAAAAATCAAAAGTGAGGGTAATAAGAAATCTTCAAAAGTGAGAGTAGCAAGACATTATAACAAAATTATTTGGAATCAAAACTTGGAAAACATTAATCATACCAATCTCTTTTTGAAAATTAAATATTAGAGTGATGGAAGATTCATAAAAAAAAAATCATAATTACTCTCAATTCATATTTGGTGAATGCAATTGTTATGGGAATTTTCATCAAGATTGAAGATTTCTCAAAATTCATGAAATTGCATAGTCACTCACATTTACACACATGTGAGACATATTTATCCTCAAGAAAAAATAGATGCAATTTATCCAAAATTTTATGACATCAAGAATTTCAATAATGATTAACACCAAATTACCAATTACCAGAAGCATTCACAAAAGAAACACAATTGGATCTTGAAATTATGAAAATAATGTTGACATAACTAATGCAGTGATGTTGACTAAGATTTGGTACAATTTTGATGACTAAAAAATTAATTATTGTATGATCATTGATGTGAACTTTGTTACTTTCTTGTTGATTGTGTTCTTGATACACTGCTTGGTAGTATTTAATGTTGTAGTCTATTTATAGTATGAATTTGCTAGTCTAGTCATATAGTCTAGTACATAGATGTCTACAATGACATTCTATACAATCACACATGTTTATTAGCTAGTTAACCTGATTCAATTGTAGTCAAACAAAATGGGAGTAGAATGAAAAACACATAATGATAGTCAATGAATTATTTGATTGGACAATCAAATCTGTGTTGATCCAAGTGATGTGGTCATAGTATGCTTATATTGACTTGATTGCCTATGATACTATATGATCACTATAGAAATGGACTACACACCATGTATATTTTGGTTATAGAAGATCGATGAGTAAAGAATAGAAGAAATTTTGAGCAAGTTTGAATATATGATGCTAGATTAATGAGAGGTCATGATTTGATTGGTTGTAGTGGATTTTTGTGATTCCCAGTTGTAATGATGATGTGGATGGTTCGTCATTGACTCTTTGGTAGTACTTAACTACTACAATGATCAAGGTGATCATATTCTTAAAGGTTTTGGGAACATATTGGAAAATTCATCAAGTAAATAATCTTTTATGTATTGAGCTACGTATAATGGAATCCATGGATGACTTATGTATGAAATTGATTATTGTAGATATAATACATTTTAGAGTTTTTTGATTAAGTAGAATGTTGTAAAATATGAGTTAAGAAGGCTATTCTTTATTATGTAATGAATTATATAAATAAGGATGTAGGATGAAATCCTAAGTGTAGATTATGGGCGATAGCATTGAATCAAGTGCATTTGTGTAAGTGTCTACGTACTAGTGTATTGTTGAGCTAAATTAGACCCGATCAAGAGAGGAATGTTGTTATTTAGAAATAATTATACTTTTTGATCGCTAACATTTTCTACAAGAAAATATTATAACTAGGTAGATCCTAAAAAATATTTCTTAAAAATCCTTTAACAGGATGACTCATTAACTTGGGTTTAAATATCTTTGTGGGGTTGATCCTAATAGGTTAAAGTTCCTAACAAGGAGGAGATAAATCACTTAAGAAGGTGGCTCCTAACATGGTCTCTTCTTAACTAAACATTGTGCTAAGCTCCTAATAGGGCCAAGTCATTAACATGACACATTTCAAAAGTGTGCATATTCATTGGTGTCAATTCCCACCATGGGTTTTCTCTTATTCCTAGGGTTTTCACAAGAAAAAAAACTAGTATCATTTTGTAGGACTAGAAAATTGGGGGGATAGCATTCTACGAGACACCACAAAATCAGATAACATATGCTAACTAATCTAATCTACCATGAAAGCCATTGAAAAAAAGAGATTAAAGCAATCAAAACCCCCTTTCAAATGTAGTTCTCATGTTCTTCTTTCTTTTGCGTTGTTGATGTTTATGTATCTCCAATTTCCTATAGTATACCTAGAATTGAAAGAAAAACACAATGACAAAATGATGTGATGAATGAGAATAATAGAAGTGTGGTTAAGAATGGTCAAGATAAATGTTGTTAGGAGGAAAATGAGTGCAACATGACTCAAATTATAGCCAAAATGCAAGAGGTTAGACGTGCATGAGGAGATAAACATTTATCATTTCAAGTGTGCAATTTGACACAAGATTCCTTAGAATATCTACGAAAAATATGACATAATATGTCATACGTAAGATTCTATTATACGAATGAGTTAACACAAATAAAAGTAGAATATAATATATGACAAAATTATGACATCATAGCCAAGTGTAGACAAGAGTCTATGAAAAGTGTGGCTTATTATAGCCATGTGTAAGAAAGAATATTTGCCAAATTTGACACATATTATCCATGTGTAGAAAGAGAATCTATGACAAACTATGGTCATGTGTTAAGAGTGGGTGGAATTTTGAATCAAAACTCATAATTCCATAAAAATGAAAATTAGTAAATTAGAAATTAGAAATGGGAAAAAAGAATTAGGAAATTAAGAATTCCCATAATTTGCGAAGATGGATCAATTAATTAATTAATTGAGAACATTGGTCAATAAGAATAATTAGTAAGGTGAGATGAACAAAATGATTGAAATGAAATAGGAATAGATTATGGGTTATCCAATCCTGTAGGAAAAATTAGTAAATGATTGGCCAATTTGATGAAATAAATGTAGGATTACCCTTTTGATGAATTGTGATGATTATGCAAATCAACTATGATGATGGGGGGTAGATCAAAGCCTTGATCAAATTGATTGGATAACTAGGATTGATGACATATTACAGAAATATGACATGGATTAAGGACACGTGACATTCAATAGACACTGTAAATGCCACAAGATCAAAGTTGATTGATAAGATTGATCATAATAACATCAATAGACATCATCAATGTTGTTAAATTGATTAGATAGGTCCACAATTTGAAATTGAGGGACTCGACAATATCGATGATTAAATGATAAAATTGACAAGTTGACCTAGCATTGAGGGACATGGTGATGCTAAGGTTGGATTTGATAGATTTGATGGATTGAAAAAGGCACTGAGGGATAGAAAAAATTGCTAGGATTGGATAAATGTTGATTGATTAGGTATGTTTGACATATTTTAGATCGATTAGGGTTGTCTTAGAATGGATCAGGATTGATTCATGATGGTTTAGGGTTGATTCAAGATAATTTTAGGGTTGATCTAGAATGGTTTAGGGTCCATTAAAAGGGATTTTGATGACATTTGAAATGGTTTAGAGTTGTTCAGACAAGATTTTAAAGATATTGAAATGATTTAAAGTCACTTCTGAGAAGTTTAGATAAAGCATGAATCGATTCTAAAATGATCTATAGTTGATTTGAAAAGGAGGTATGAATGATGAAGAATATGTCTAAATATGCTTGAATGACGATCAAGTTAGCCAGAAGATCAAAATTAGTGAAATGATAAAATAAGATGTGTTAACATGAAAATGTGATGAAATAGTAGACATGAACCTTTTTTTAGCATCTAAATATCTTTCCATTTGTGTGGATGATTGTTTAAGTTGATTTCTTAGTGATGCTTTCATTTACAAGTTTATATTCATGGTGGATGACATTAGTTAAGTTGTGAAGTTTTTTTTTAATATTAAAAAATGATAGATTACTAATTCACCCTCGCTCCTAGCAATCTTGACCTTAGCAATACTAACAATTGGTATTAGAGCCTTGGTCTGCATTGGTGAAAAGTGTAATAGCTAGAGGAAAATATAAGTGTGATAATGAAGGAAGGTCCTAAATTATCAAAGGATAACTACATGATTTGGAAAAATTGAATGAGGATATACTTGAAAGGTATTAGATCAAAATACTAGAAACTTGTGGAAATGAGATATAGGACACCTAAAGGAAAACTTGATACAAATGACATGATGTAACAACTAGAGAATATAAAAGAAATGAAAGACACTACAAGTACTTTGTTTGATTACAAGTATATTGATTTTCATGGCTTTGAAACTACCTATGATGTTTGGGAAAAGTTAAAAGAAATTAATGGTGGTAATAAGCATGTAAAAAAAGCTATGTTTGACATCTTGAAGGAAAAATATGTTAACATGAATATGGTAGAAGGTGATAATGTTTCTTAGTATAGATAAAATATAAAAGAGGTTGTAGGTTCCATAAGGTGTGTTTGTGGTGAAATTCCAAAAGATGATGTGGTAAGAAAGATCTTGAGAACTTTACTACCTACTTATACGATTATAATTTATTCTACTCAAGAACTAAGGAAGCATGATGATTTTTGATGTTACAATTGATTCATTGATTGAGAAAATTACTAATTTTGAGCTTACCAACTTTTATAATAGTGTTCCTATAGTAGAGGAAGCATTTCAATAAAGTATGACTCAATATGATAGTAGAGGAAATCATAAGGACCATAATTCTTCCACCTTGTTTAGTTCTCCTAGAGAACTTGAAGCCATTTTAGAAGAAAAATGGAATCAAGAGGGATTTGAGGCATTAATGGAAAAAATACTTCCTAAAGGTTTTTCCAATTACAAAGGAAAATCAACTTTCAAATATTCCGTGTGTAACAAGATTGGACACATTGCAACTAATTTCCCTAATGGCAAACCAAAGGAGAAGATCAAGAAATTCAAAGGCAAAGAAAATAAGTAATTGTTGGAAATTTAAAAGGATTAATTGAGATGGGAGGGGTGAATTAGTTACCACAATAATTCCAAGTCCCTTAGATGTCAATACAAACCTCTCACTTAGTAACCAATTCCTTGATCTATTTGGTTAGAACTAAAAATATACTATAACTTAGTTAACAAAGTAGTCTTAAGATATTAATGTGAATTGAGCTTTAGTAACATAGTTGTAGAAGCATTAAGAATTAATCAAATAACATGAACACATGAAACACCTAGATTTATCATGGAAACCCAATTTGGGAAAACCACCAATGCAACTAGTTACAACTTTTCATTCTTCTAAAGTGAGCCCTGTTAGGAGCCAACCTTGTTAAAGATTACAAAAATAATGGTTAAGTGTGACCCTATTAGAGGATTTGAATCACCTTGTTAGGAGCAGCCTTTTTAGAGGTCTTCAAACACTTCAATCTAGAAATGCTATCTTATTAGAGGATTCACAAAATGATTGTTAAGCCAACTTTGTTAAGAGATTTCTTCACTACTACAATTGTTAGAGAGTAACAATGATTGACTTAATTGTTGAAGCAACTGAATTTGTAGATTTAGATCTCTACTCTAGTTTATCCTCTTGATCCTCTCTGATTAGAATATTCTTTGTAGCTCCTTAGATGTTCTATATTTGATACGATATCCTTCTTATTTCACATCTTTCTCATTCTTCCAAAATGTGTATCTTCAATCCAAAACTTAACCTTTCATATATATGAAATCCAATGTCAAGTTGGCTTGAATACCCTTTCAAAAAAACATTTAACATCGACTTAGTCAGCTTGTATTCACTATTTAATTAACAAAAGTAATCTACTGTCAGTCGGCTAACACTAGATTGAACACTTGGTTTTAAAAAAAAATTGTTAACCAACCTAGCTTGATTAATACTAAATCCCTTCATCAACTAACCTAATTTGTTTTACACTAACTCTCATCATTGACTGACCTAACTCAGTTTACACTAAAATCTTCTTGGTTGATATTGATAGCCTTCATTTTCCCTATACTAAAATTTTGATCCTCATTATGAAAATGATCTGAATTTGTTTTGTATTATTAGAGTTTTGTGTCTCATGTATTTCAATTTTAAAATGAACCCTAGCCAAATTATTTTACCCAAGTTCAAACAATGAAAATCTTTCCCTAGGGGACTATTTTGATATCCTAAGGTTGTGTTTCTTTTCTTTCCATTAAATAGATTTCAGCCTTTTTGCCCTTATCCTAAGTATTTTTCAAGTGAGAGATATATCTATTATGCATGTGTCATTTTTGCTAACATGAGAAATAAGTTCCATCTTTTCATTTTCCTCAATATCTAATTCATCCTTAACAACAATATATACCATTTCATCTTCATCATCACTGTTAGAATCTTTAGCAAAGTAACAAGATTTCTTACCTTTGTCTTTGTAGTCTTTGTAGCTCTTGGAATCTTTCTTGCCTTTTGTTGGTGTAAATACATATTTACTATTTACACTTACTTAAGTTTACTTAGGTTAATGCATTATTTTATTATATTGCATTATGTTATTATTTATTTTGTGAGACACTTAGGAGTTTGCACACCTTTATGAGTTCTCATGTTGACAACACAAAAGTATGCAACTCTAATTCAACACATGGTGTCTACAACACTAAAGTTTGCATCATTCATTGAGTTATCATGTAGGCAACACAATTATTCAGACTCCCTTTTTAGCACATGTTGTCTACAACATAAATTTGCATGCTACACCATTATAGGCTTATCCTTTCATCATCGCACTTACTTCCATGCTTAAAGGAGGATAACCCATATCTAGTAGACATGTCCCTAGTTGTATGATTTATCATGATATTGATTCTTAGGCATTCTAGATACATCTTAGAGGCCTTTATATACATGAACTCGTAGTGTACTTTTATGCATATTGAATCAAATACATATCAATATTTTGATCATACTCCTTTCTGGTCTACAGTTGTGCTTGTGTTTGAGTTCTTAGTTCTTGGGTGAATTTTTCCCCAAGGAAAATTCTCACACCTTTGTTCTTATTGAATTTTTTTTCATCATTGATTTCTTTGTTTAGACACCATGCAACAATGTGACCAACCTCTTCATAAGAGAAACAAATCAATGGTATTTTGCCTTTACCTTTTGGTAACCTTCTTACAAGCATGGCTTCAATAGTTTCAAGGTCATCTTAAGAATCATCATCTTATTTACTATTAATCTATTTTCCTTTTGAGTTACCTCCTTTTCTACCAAGAGTTAGTTTGGCCTTGAATGTGGATTCTATGTTGCTAGTGTTAGGTAGATAGTTATCAAAGTTATCCAACTCAAAAGTTGTCAATCTTTCCAGTAATGCATCCAAAGTTATATCATTTTTAGGATCACATATCATCTCTTGAATAGCTAAAACTCTAATTACATAAATAGGAAGAAGAGTTCTTAATACCTTGCTAACTATTGTTGTATCATCTATTTTTCCTCTTGCAACTCTAATTGCACTTATAGTTTTTTTTTCTTTCACTGTATTTTGCAATATTTTCATCTTCATCTAATCAAACTTTGGCTCTTTTCATGTTATCATCTCCTCCATAGATATTTTATAGTTTGTTCCACATGTCATGAGTAGTAGGGAAATCTTTGACTTCAATAAATTTAGAATAGTTGAGAGGAGATGCAATATCAATCATCATTGTATTGTGATTCTTTATATGCACCATTTGATCCACAATTAAAGGCTTTGGTGGTGCCACATATTGGTTCTCCATGAAGTGCAAACCCTATCTCCAATGGTTCTCAAATTTATCTTCATCATTTCCTACCATGTTGAAAATTTATCTCGATTAAGCTTAGGAATATCTCTTCTATAAGACATGTTGATATTTAGCTTAGGTCTTTGAAACCACTCCTACAAGAACCAAAAGCTATGATGCCAATTGTTGGAAATGTAAGAGGAGTAAATGAGAGGGGAGGGGTGAGAGGGGAGGGGTGAATCAATTACCACAAAATAAT
Source organism: Cupressus sempervirens (assembly GCA_028749045.1). Lineage (NCBI taxonomy): Eukaryota > Viridiplantae > Streptophyta > Pinopsida > Cupressales > Cupressaceae > Cupressus > Cupressus sempervirens. Next base: position 249,850,444 of record CM053783.1, read on the forward strand.
TCCAAGTCCCTTAGATGTAATTACAAACTTCTCACTTAGTAACCAAATCCTTGCTCTACTTGGTTAGAACTAAATATATACTATAACCCAGTTAACAAAGTAATCTTAAGATATTAATGTGCATTAACCTTTAGTAACATAGTTGTAGAAACATAAAGCACTAAGAAAATAACATGAACACATGAGACACCAAGATTTAACATGGAAACCCAATTTGGGAAAACCACCAATGCAACTAGGTACAACTTTTTACTCTTATGAAGTAAGCCCTATTAGGAGCCAAGCCTATTAAAGGTTACAAAATAAATGGTTAATTGTAGCTTGTTAGAGGATTTGAATCACCTTGTTAGGAGTGGCCTTGTTAGAGGTCTTTAGAAACTTCAATAGAGAAATGCCACCTTGTTAGAGGATTTATAAAATGACTGTTAAGGAAAATCTGTTAAGAGATTGCTTCACTATTACAATTGTTAGAGAGTAACAATGATTGACCTGATTATTGAAGAAACTAAATTTGTAGATTCAAATCTCTATTCTAGTTTATCCTCTTGATCATCCCTAATTAGAATATTCTTTGCAACTCCTTAGACATTCTATCTTTAATCAGATATCCTTCTTATTTCACATCTCTTTCATTCTTCCAAAATGCTTATCTTCAATCCACAACTTGAACTTTCATATATATGAAATGTAATGTCAAGTCAACTTGAATACCCTTTCAAACAAATATTTAACATCCACTTATTTGGCTTGTATTAACTACTTAATTAATAGAAGCAATCTATTGTTAGTTGGCTAACACTGGACTAAACATTTGGTTAATACAAAACTTTCTTTGTTAACCAACCTAACTCAATTAATACTAACTCCATTCATTGATTGGCCTAATTTGGTTTACACTAACTCTCTTTATTGACCAAATTAACTCAATTTACACTGAAATCTTCTTGGTTGATACTAGACTCTTCTATAGTTCTTGATTGAGTTCAATTAACACTAGTTGTGCTCAGTTAGAGAGTGAAATTTGTGTAGCAAAAATGACAATATACAATTGAATAATTATTTTCAACAACAATGTCATGTTGTAGTTGATGAAGGAGTAACTGATTATGAATTAGATGAAAAAAATGAAGAATTTGTGTTTGTTACAATGAAGGAAGAAACCACTAAAGGTGAGAAGTTTCTAGTCTCACATATGGAACCAAAGAATACATCATTTATTGATAGTAGTTGCTCATACCATATGACCGTTCACAAAATTGAGTTCCTTCAACTTGATGAGTTTGATAGTGGACAAGTTAGATTTGGAAATAATATTCCTTGTATGGTGAAAGGTAAAGGCATAATTTTATTAAATGGTAAAATTAATATTGATAATGTTTAATGGGTTGATGCAATCACAAATAATTTTTTGAGTGTTGGCCAAATAAATGAAAAGGGTTATCATCTTGATTTCAAAGGGGGATTCTGTAGGATACTTGAAAAGTTAGGAGAATTGATTTCTACTAGAAGACAAACCAAAAGGTTACTTATTCCATCTGAATAGTACTATAGGAATTGTTTTGGTTTCTACTCTTGATAGTTGGTTATGACATCGAATATTTTTTCATGTGAACTTTTAAAATTTTGGTGAAATTAAGTAATAAAAATATTATTCGAGGATTGCCACAACTTTTGAAACTAAACAATGTGATGTGTAAAGAATGCCATGGATAAGATGACAAGCTCTATATTTAGTATTAAGTTCTATTCTTACAAAAAAATCTTTGATCTAGGTCATATTAATCTTCATGGTCTTATAATATCTAAAGGCTATCATGGTGATAAGTGCTTTATGTTGTTCATTCATGAATACTCAAGAATAACCTTGGTTACTTTATTAAAAGAAAAAATTGAATCCTTGAGTAATTTTAAAATATTTAAAAGATCTTGTTGAGAATGAAATAGGAAAAAGTTAGAAATTTATGTGATCTAATAGAGAAGCTAAGTTTTATTGATTATTGTGAAGAAAATGGTATTAAGAGAAAAATGTATGCACCTAAAAATCCACAATAGAATAAAATTACTAAAAGGATGAACATATTCATAGTTGACATAACTAAGACCATGATGATTCAAGGATATGTTCCTAGATCTTACTAAAGAGAAGCAATAAGTACTTTAGTTGATTCGCTAAATCAAGTACAAGTAAAGAAGGGAAATGGTAACACACCTTATGAGATATGGTATGGAAACACACCTAAAGCCAATTATTTCAAAAAAATTAGAAGTAGATGTTATATAAAGAGAGCTGATTTTATTGGTAAGTTTAATGAAAAAATTGGTGAAGGTATCTTCTTGGGTTACTCTACTAAAATTAAGGCATACAAGATGATTGAGAGTTCCAATGTGAAATTTTATGAATATCCTAAGAAATATGATGTATCATCTAAGAAGGAGATGAACAATATGTAAGAAATCATCTATGTTTAACAATAGGAGCTTGCAATAGTAGAACTTAACAATGAATTGATATCTATATAATTGGTTGAATAATAAGTTGAGTAGCAAGGATAAGAACAAAGTGAATCAAGTTCTGAGATAATGATACAAAGGTATGTGAAGAAGAATCATTCTATTGATCAAATTATTTGTAACAAGAATGAAGGAGTGTATACCAGAATGATGATTAGGGAGAGTACATGTTTGAATTCAAATGTTAAGCCTACAATAGTGAAAAAGACATCGAAGAATATTGATTGGTTAAAAGTTATGAAAAAATAGTTGGATAAAATTGTCAAGAATGACATTTGGACATGTGTTCCTAGGCCACAAAACTAGAATAATATTGGCACTAAGTGGGCCTTCGGGAACAAACTCAATAAGGAGAAGTGGTTCATAAAAAGGAAATGTTAGTATGAAAAGGTTATGTGCAAGAGAAATGATTGGGTTAAGGAGATACTTTTTTACCTATTGGAATAATTAAAGGGGTAAGAATCATATTTACCTATGAAACTTATATCAAATATAAGGTTTACCAAATGGATGGCTAGTTAGATTTTCAAAATGTCATACTTGAAGAAGAAGTCTACATACAACAACGTAATGGTTTTACATTGATAAAAATCAAGGGCATGGTATGTAAACTTTTGTATGGTTTTGGGACTCAAAATTGCATTCCTGGTTTGGGTACCCTTCTAAGCTTTTAAGTCAATTTGAGCCCCTATAAGTGCATTTTATGCATATGTACCCAACTATCCTTTTAAGGCCTAAGAGGTGTTTTATGTTTATATCACCTTGTATTCAACATATCCATGCACTCTCTAATGATAAATTTTCATTCTGAGTCATTCCATGAATTTTCATTTTGAGCATTGCTTAAATCTGCATTTTTGCTCAAGTGTCAAACAATAACATGAAGCTTAGTTTGCATTTGAATATCTTGCACCCAGTAATGTTTTATGACTTGCTACTTTGGGAGTGTTTAGTATGCATATAAGAGAACCTAAGTTTATGTTTTCAAGTCATTTTGATATGTTTTTACTATGGTTTGAATCACTCAAAGTTGGTTTCTTACTGTTGTCATGCTGATGTAAATTATTCAAATTTTGGGAGACCATGTTTGACCAGTTGTAACTTTGACCCAGTTGACCAAAATGAGAAATTTCCTTTTGCATTACATTCTAAAGGTTGAAGAGCTTTTATGTTTCAAATTTGAGCTTATGAAAAATCTGTTTTACTAGTTTTCAAACACAATTCCAAATGCAATTTATGATGTTTTACTAGTGTGAAGAAGTGTAGATTGATTAATACCTTTGTTCGAGATGTCATACCTCTGAATCTATATTTTTTTGAACCAAATAGATTGTACTATTATATTGTACTCTAAAAATACTTTAAGTGTGCGAGTTTGCAAGTCTTGATAAATTTGTCTACACACTTTCACAGGTCCATTCCACTTGAGAAAATCACTTTTCTATTAGTGTTCCTAGTTCTGCAAATCCAAGTAACCTACTTTGACCACTTGTCAATTTCACCTAGTCATTTTTCATGATCCCAAATCACATATTTATACTCTAATGAAAATGAACTAATATCCCAATTTTTGTGCCTTGAATTGTCAGGTTGACCTGCTTTTGAAGCCAAAATCGAACACATTTTATTATTTTCTAACATGTTTGTTTGCAGATAGTTTTAAGAAGGTAAATTTTATGATCAATATCTTTTGACCAAGATTTCATCATGACACAAGATTTGACAGGGTAAGAGAATGTGGAACAAAGAATCAACATGTCTAATTTTAGGGCTCAGTTAGGTGTTTTTTTAGTTTTTAAAGCTAGTTAGAGGACCCCTTGTCATGAAATGGGTAGTCTGCATGAAAGGTTAAAAGCAATTTTTAAATGATCAATCAGTGATAGACTTTTGAATCAAATTAGTATGACAAGTTCAGTGGACCAGTTTAAGAAATTAGGCTTTTTAGTTTGAATTTTTTTAGCTGGACCTACTTTGGGGCTCAATTGAAATCATCAGATAGGAATTTGTAAGGATTGAAAATATGCATAAGTGTTGTAGCTTTTCTATTCATTAAAATTCTCTATTATCATGTTGAAAAGAAAATAGATATGTGGGAAGTACACATAGTGAACAATGAAGGAGAGATTTCAATGTACCAAGGGAATCATAAGATTTATGTTTCTTAAAGAAACATGTCATGAATTCTTTCATGATTCATTAATTTGTGAGGAGGTGTGTTGACTTCATAACAAAAAAGGAATTGATTCATTGGCCTTTGCAATTGGGAGTTTATCATTTATGAGCTGGAATCTTGTTCTTTCATAGTAGATAACCGCCATCCAAGTGTGCATGAACCTTGGTTGAATTTTGAGGTAAAGTGAATTCATGATTAGGACTGAGCCAAACCGTAGTAATTAGAGGCATAAACACATTGCTAATGCATTATTAAATCTTCTAAATTGAGACATCAAGAGGTACAATGAAAATGAATGAATAGACATGATCCCTCATTATGCAAATGTTTTTTTTAACATGATAAGTTCTTGCCAGTTTTGGTCATCCAAAATTAAGGAAAGAAAGTGTGTAAATCATTCCTCATAGCTAGATTGAAAATGGTAATGTGACACAACATCTTTCCTTAGCCAATTCTGAATGGAAGCGGCATTTGCAGGGTATTACTAATCATTGGAAGGATTTCCATCAAAATTGTAGGGAGAGAGCGCAAGCAAGAAGAAGCCGGTTAAGGAGAAGGAATTACCTTCTCCATTGACACCTGTACCATGTGGGTTGATTTCTTTCACCTTGCATCAACAGACATCTATATTTTCATTAAAACTTCTTGCATTGGGTGTCTTTGTTGATGTGTGGAGATGTTGGAGGAGCCCTAGAAAGGGAAGGCTAGATGTGTGCAAGATTCAAATATTTTCATGAGTTTGAGGAAAATGCATTTATCTAGTGTCAAAGAAGAAATAGTCAGTTTGGTTTTCAATCATAGATTACTCATGGGTAGGATGCATTTCATGAAGGTAGGAGTGGGGACTCACCTCATTCCAATGAAAGACACTAGAATTTCAAACACTCTTAAACTCTTTTCATAATTCTAGAAACTATCAAAAATGTGTGCAAAACCATATACTTCTCCTTTGCAAGTCATCCTTCAAAACAAGGGGGATGCCATCACATGATTTCAAGTTTTTGTTGATCCAAAAGATTGGTGTTGAGGTATGTTCATCCTACTAGCTACTTCTATTTTTTTTGCACAATATTTTTATGGTGTCCTTGAAATAAAGGGGTTCAATAGGGTGGACTTAACGTAAGAGCCTACCAATGACCATTTTATCTTGAACGGTGAGAAAAAGTTTGAGTTTTTTGTAGGATTTGGGCAAAATGATCAATAAAGAAATCACCATCAGATGTGAACACTATTCAACAATGATTAAGTGCATGATTAACATGGGTATTTAATCCCACATTGATACTGTGGGGGGAATTTTAGTTATTTAAATATCCAAACACAAACTTTATAGTTGTGATAAAAGACAAAGGCTTTTGAAGCTGCTCCCTCATATGAAAGGGCCCCATTGTGGAAAGATGACAACTAGTGGTGACTAGACAAAACTTTGAAACAAACCGCAAGTGGGAATGAGAGGGCCCCACCATGGATGGATGAAAATTAGTGGTGACTGGAAAAAAATTTGAAACAAATCGCAAGTGGGAATGAGAGGGCCCCACCATGGATGGATGACAACTAGTGGTGACTGGACAAAATTTTGAAACAAAGTGCAAGTGGGAAAGAGAAGGAGGATGATGTCACCATGTAACAAACCACAAGTGGGAAAGAGGAGGATGATGTCACCATGTAACAATATGTGGTGCCAAAATTGCAAGTTCACAGTGGTGACTGGACAAAATTTTGAAAAAAACTGCAAGTGGGAATAAGAGGGCCCCACCGTGAACAGAAGACAACTAGTGGTGACTAGACAAAATTTTGAAACAAAGCACAAGTGGGAAAGAGAAGGAGGATGATGTCACCATGTAACAAACGGAAAGTGGGAAAGAGGAGGATGGTGTCACCATGTAACAACACGTGGTACCAAAATTGCAAGTTCATAGCGATAACCACACAATTAGAGGTTAACCGTATGATGACGCAAAAATGCTAATGTTAACTATTTCACATAATTGCGACATCAAATTTTAAGTCAAAGTCAAGATAACCACCCGAATGATGCAAAATAGTCTATTTCACATGATTGCTAGGCTTAACAATAATTAAGGCCAGAGGATTCCAAAGACATGAAAGCATGTTAATTGCCAAGTCACAGGGGTTAAGGTAGTGTTAAGGTTAAGACCTGCAATGGTGTGAAATCATGACATGTGATGAAGCTTGCTAATAGGGAAGTGATGATGTGGCAGATCTAGCCAATGAGGAGCTGACACACGGTGCTCGGTTGGTGGTGAACAGGAGGGTTGACCCAGAATTAGAAAAAGGGAAAAAATATGAAATTACAAAAAAATAAATTTTTATTCATTTTTTCTCAATTTGAATGTGCAATCTCATGATTTGAAAATTTAAATGAATTTCAATAATTTTCTATAGTTTCAACTATATAGGATTTAAATTTTTCAATTAAATGATTTGTTCATGAATTGGGCTTGATTTTTTTCAAATGAGCACCAAAGGGGCATTTTTAATTAGAAAAATAGTGTGTGGTATACCGTTGGAACTGGGAGAAGATGAGCTATCTAGATATGGAGTCATAAAATGCATAGGTATTCAGTGGTTGGAGATATAGGAAGATTTTTTAAATGGGGGGGCATTTTCAGCAAAATGAGAAAATTTCATGATTAAGCATCACATTCAGTTAGAAAGTAAACATGGAAGTTTGTTGGCTCTAGATTAAGAGGAAAATATTTTTGAGGATTCATTTTGCCTCTAAGAGTTAGTTTGGTGGGTGGTTTCCCCCTTTTTCTTAAAATCAAATCTGACATCTTTTGAGTTGCATTCTCCACCATTCTGAAAATATTTTCAAAGCATTCTTTAGCAGCAAGAAAAGATCTGATATTTAGTTACAAAAAGAGAGTAGAGAGAAGTTCTACATCAATAAATGGAAGCTTTTTAAGTGGACAAATGACAACACTTGATCTGATATGAGATTTATTCATGTATTTATACTCTCTTCTCTTCTCTTTCTTTAGGGTCGGTTCCAAAACTTGGACATTTTCATTGTTGTGATACCACAAGGATGGTTCCTGTTAGGTTGAAATTTTCGTCATGACTATGATTCCACCATTATTCAACATTTTTCTCATGTAATGAACAACAAGTAATAAGAATACAAATAGTTCTAGTTTATTCAATAGTTTTAGAAGTTTTTTAGTTGTTTTCATGCATCCTTTATGTATTTGTTTCAAGGAAACGAATAAAATGCATGGCAATATGTTTTATCTTCAATTTGAATCTTGTCTTATGTTCATGTAGTTCATAATCTTTTGAGTTTTACGAACAAAGAGCATGAAACTTAGTTCCATCCTATTTTGGGGTGTATGTGTTGATATATTTTGCTTATGATTCAAGGAGTCATGTAAATGCTTAGTTTATCATCATAGGGTTGAATATTTCATGAAGGGATAAGTTGAGTATGAGATTCAGAAAGATGCAGTTGTCTGATTCACAAGCTGAATGGATAGATCTAAATTTCCTGATACATGAAATGTCTCAATCATTTCTAAGGATGTATGTTAGTGATTTGTGGAATTGCCAAATAGACAAGGAATTGATCAGCTAGAGGGTCAAAGTATTGTGTTTTTCATGTCTTGGTTATGCTAACGTCAAATTTAAAAATAAAATCCTTTTCCCTTTCTGTTTAGGAGTTGAAAAGAGTTTCCCTCACTTAGCTTGTCAAATTTGCGTGTTATGTCATTAGCTATTTCATATCCATGATTGTTCATATAAGTGTTATAAGATTAAGGGTACTATCTACTTTGTTAGATTCAAGTGTATGCTTTAGCAATGGTAACATATGAATGAATCTAAGGTACACCTGCCTAGGTTTTATAAAGCCTAAAATAGAAGAAGGGTATAGCCTTATAGTTGGCCCCGGTGTCTGAATGGCTATGTTCTTGATGGGAAGTAGCTGCCCCTAGATGTATTTTGTTCTCATCATTGGGTTTTTGAAATATGAAATTTTGAAACACCAACATATGGTTTTAAGAAAGCACCTATATCATGGTACGAAAGGTTATATTATTATTTTATTAAAATTGATTTCATTAGAATAAGCGATCATAGTGATGACTACTTGAAAGATAGTGGAGAAAAGATACTCATTGCTAAAGTGTGTGTAGATGATATAATTTTAGGAGGAAATGGTAGTATGATTTAGATTTTGTAGAGGAAATGGAGAAAGAGTTTGAGATGTCTAACGTAGTAGAGATCAAACTCTTTGTTAGGTTTCAGATTTCACAATTAAGAGATGGTATCTTTAGTAGTAAGTTAAAGCACATCAAGGAGATATTAAAGAACTTTGGAATGGACAATTCAAAGCTAGTTGGAACACTAATGATAAAAATCTATGTAAATTTTCAAAGAATGATGAGATAAGTATATATATGGTGTGCATGTTTGCTCTTATTGTATGGCATTTCTGATGTGGTTAAGGAAGGGAGTCATAGTCACCTTCTAGTCAGGATCTACACAATGCACCACTTCCTACCATTGCCTGTTTAGCTTAGTATTATATATATATATATATATATAGTATGTACATGCATGGTTTTTATGCAGGTTGTAGGTACTGAGTATCGACTTCCCTGAATTGCCAAGATGAGCGTACCCTATTATATTATCTCAATGTTAAGAGAAGGGAGATAAATTCTCAAGTCCAAATCCCAAACCCTTAAACCATTTATCCTAGTGAGGTAGGACAAGTATCTAGATATTTTACCCACCGAATGTGTCGTCCATGACATATTTTGTGATTTTTAACCCTTTAGACTAATTTTGTGTGAATTGTTCTATAATGGGTTTTCATATTTTATCTTTGAGGTCTATGGTGAATTTTCTATTAATTAAGTCTTAATAAATAGATTTAATTAATAAATTAATTATTTGGAAAAAATTAATATAATATCATGATCTTTGATATTTTGATTATAATTAATTAAATGAGAATTAAGTGAGGAAAAATAATTAAATAAAAGAAAACTAGAAATTAAAAATTAATAATAATTATAAAATAATAATAAAGTAATAAATAAATAATAATAATAAAAGTTTTTAAAATTAAAATTAAAGTTATAAAAAAAAATTAAATTAGAGTTATAAGCTTGCCTAGGAGTTAACACACCTTTTTATTTCTCATATGTCAACAACACAGGGGTTAGTGCACCAATTAAGCACATGGTGTCTACAACCTTATGACTCATCTAGAAGGTTGGAAAAGACACATGCTTAGTTGGTGACACCTTCTAGTTGTTTCTAGAGACATTTCAGGTGCTTCCTGAGAGCTCTTTATATTCAGGCATTCCTAGAAGCTTAGAAATAGTGTTTGGAGAGCGTTTTGGAGCATTGGAGGACTCGAGAACTTTGGAGAAGGGAGGAGCTTGCTCTGCAAGTTTTTTGAGGAAAGACGAATTAGCATCAGAATTCGGGTAGACTCTTGTGATTTTGCTTATGCTATTTTTGCATCTTGCACTTCCTATCTTCTTCGTGGCTTCCATATGTCTTATGAGGATTTTCACATCTTAGTTTTATGCATTTGCTATGGGTGTTTAAATTCCATATAAGAAATTTGTGTGCGTAGATCTGAAAAAAAGAATGGGTTAGGGTTAAATGATGCTGATAAATATTTTCAGAGAGAATAGATAGCTTAGAGAAAATCTACTATGATCCTTCTTTTGTATAATTTTTACAAAAACTTCAAAGTTATGTTTGATATATATATAAAGTCTGTATTCTATTGTTTGTATTATCAATATATATAAAAAAAAGAAATTTTAATTAGGGTCGGGCGACTGTATTTTTTATTTTAAAAAAATGCATATAATAATATGTACTGAAGGAGGGATGAATTGTATTTCACTCCCCCATACTTGTGTGACTTTATTATCGCACGGTACCGCAAGTACCGGTACATCGCAGACTACTGCAGTGGGGTGGTCTTTATACTATCGCACCCATTTCTTTTACCCGGTGGAGTACCATTCTGTGAACGCGAATGAGGGTAGGCAGTTATGACTGCCGCACATCCATGGTACTGCAGGGCGGATCCCAGACACAGAGGTGACAATCACATCAATATTGACATCGCCCGCAGCGATTTAAGATCGCATGTGAGATTTTAAATACTTCATTTTATATGATGTAAAATTATATATATATATATAAATTGAATTTTGTTACTATATAAATTTTGTTTCATGATAATTAAAGAGCAATGATTTAATAGTAATTGTCAATTAAAGTTATTAGAAAAGAGATGTTGAATTTATTTTAATTATTAAATTGAATATTAAGGGAATTAGAAGATAGTTGATTACTAATCGACTACCCTATCATTGACTTAGCTATGAAATTTATTGATAAATTTAATTATAGTTAGAATTGATTGAAGTAGCAATTAGGTTATACAATGAAGTGTTAAATGATTTGTTTGAACTATGAAGGAAAGAGGATAATGAGAAGAATTGGTAAATTTTATGTAGAAATTACAATGTAAAATTTAATGAGGGGACATTTTAAATAAAGTTTATATAAACAATATAATGATTGATAAATCAAATTCAAACTTTTGGGAAGTTTGAAAAATACATGTATTAGGTAAAACATACATTCCTCCATTCAATATCTAAAATTGGAAACGAAAACTGATACCTCCACATTTAATTCAAGTATGTAATTTTAGCAAACCAAAACATGTGCTTGCATTGTGCATTTCTCTATGCTATTTGTTTTGGGTTTTGGGTTGACTAGTGTTGACCAGTTATACGACGTCTACCAAAGGCTTGGGGGTTATGATTGTGATGTCGTGATGATATCTTATTTTTGGTCTTTATTAAACCAACCATGGTTATGTGATGGAATGCTCTATGTAATGTTTGCAATCATTGATTGCTATAGTTGTGATTCTTATGTATGAGACACTTGACTTAACCATTTTTGAGTCATCGATCAGTTATCCTTGGTTTATTTTCTAGTTGCCATGATGGGATTGAAACGTTGATTTATGATGTCATGTTGTGACATGTTTTGACTCAACCATTTTGGAGTCTTCTATTAGTCTAATTTGAGATATATTTTGGTTATTGAGAACCAATGGATACTTTTGATTATCAGTGATGCTTCAGTTGCCAATAGAGAGCTGATGTGGTCATGATTTTCTATGGATGCTTGCTCATGGAGATTTGATGCTTTATTTGTGCATATTTGATGTTCTTATTATGGGTTATCTTTTTTGATCTTGAGATTTATGGTTCTATGAGATTAGGGTAGGTTATCTGCTTGTAGTGTTAGGAAGTGGCTTGCAATGGGGGTCAGGACCCTAAGAGGCTTCTAGGGTAACTCATTGTAAGTTGTTTAATAAGTGAAAACATTCACACCTAATACTAAATAAATGAACCTAAAAAGATAATTGTTTTGTTCTCACCCATGCCTCGAGTGCTTGTACAGACTAGGATGTGAGTAGAGAGAACGCATGGTTGCAACCTTGCATTCCATAGTATGCCTTGTCAATATGAGAGGATACTAGTGGCTGCATGAGGATCAGTAGGGACCTATGGAGTTTAGCTAACTGCCATGGTAACTTTTACATGATATATGCGATGACACTTTCTCGTTTGCATAGTAGGTTCCTACATGTCTTTGTGTACCTCTGGGATTAGATGTCGACTTTGTGTTTGGAACCTTTGAGTTAGTATACTTTTAGGATTCTTAGACTTAGAGAGTATTCTTGTGCTATGTGATTTTGATAGCCTATTTGGGACTTGAGATTATCTCCTCAGCACGGTGGGAGTGGACCACTTTGGTACCACGTGATTGGGTGGTAGTGTTTTTCCACTCTTATCATTTGAGATCAGTTTGAGACATCATGGTTGATGCATCCTTCATGATGGTGGATATGTATCCTTTCACTAATGATTAGCATATGTTAGATGATGTTATCTTATGCTTATATTTGCATGTTAGATTACTTTCTGCATATGATATAGTATATGTTAGGAGTGACATTCCTACTATGTTAACATCGATGATCTCCTTGGTGAGTTGGGATGTTATGCACGGAGGGATGGCTAGGACCCACGATAGTCTAATGATGCTATTAACAGTTGGGAGGAACCATGCACTTAGTTTATTATGTTTGATCTTTATGATGGATGTATATATCTTCTATGATGATGTATCATGTGATTATCTTTACTTTGATGTATCATGGATTAGACTAGGATGATGTACCTTATTTCACATATGTATATTCTTTTAAGCTTTTCATACCTTGTGACATGTATAGTGGATGATTGAGCATTTAGAAATGTAATGTATAAACATTTGACTTACCATTATTATTTCTTGTGGTTGTTGTATTAAATGGATTTAATAATGTTAGTTGATTTAGATGTAATTCAACGTTAAGGGATCCTTTAAGAATGTAATATGTTATGTATTTTATGTTTATGGTTATTACTATTGCTTCCTTTATTGTGTATAAGTTATAAAGTGGTATTTAGTTTCATGTATAAAAAAAAAAAATGCTACCAAACTTAGTGAAATTCTAGGTTAATTCTTTGGATCCCTTAGCGGGGCATTACAGTTGGTATCAGAGCCCGAGTTTCTACATTGGGAGCTCTGGGTATTTTAGAACAACTTGAAACTTTGAACTATTAAGTGTATCTTTTCAAACTTGAAAACTAGGTGAACTGAAACAGAACCTGAACTGTTACTTGTATATTTTTCATACTTAAACACTTAGCTTTCAAAACTAAAAATTTTACTTAAATTGAAATTAGTCTATTGCAAACATGTGTCTTCTAATTATAATTGTACTTTGTACTATTGTAGGATGGTATCTGGGACTAGGTCTTCTATTAGAGGCTATGGTAGAGGCCATGGTAGAGGTTGTGGTCATGGCAGAGCTATCAATGTCCATGAGTCTGCCCATGGGGGATCTACTCATGAAGAGAGTAGAGGAGAGCACACTAGTAAGTAGGAAGAAGAGAGCCATAGAGAGGACCAAGCTGAGTCTGAAGAGGTTGATTTGAGATAGGTGATGTAGACTATTCTGGACCGTCTACCTCCTATTCAAGATCAGCCCAAAGCACATCAAACAGAACAAGAGCATAGACCCAGGTCTAGCAGCCCTCAGAAGGATTGTCAGAGGTCCATTGTGTCCACTCAGATCAAGGATCTTTCGAGATCCAAGGTCAATCCTTTCAATGGGCAAGGTTCTGGTTATGTGGCTGAACAGTGGCTTGTTTCCCTCGACAAGATTTTTTCCATGTAGGATTTCAACAACAATGTTAAGGCAAGATTTACGATCACCAATTTGGAGAATTTTGGGGCCACTTGGTGGACAATTGAGGAGAAAAAGTTGGGAATCAATATGAGCAGTGTCACATGGGAACTATTCTTAGAGAGTTTTCGCAAACAATTCCTACCAGAGGAATGGAAATAGCAAAGGGATGATGAGTTTTATAATCTCAGATAGTACACTATGTCAGTGACTGAGTATGAGCGTAAGTTTTATGAGCTCATGTCCTTTTTAGGATTCAGTGAAAATTCAGCTCAGTTGACACGGCACTTTATTAGGGGTTTGAACAACTGTATAATTGGGGGTGTCAAGGTATTTGAGCCAAAAACCCTCAAGGATGTGGTACGTCGAGCTATCCTTGTTGAGAAAAGTGTCAACCTTGGTCAAGGAGGTTTTGTAGGAGCACTAGCAACATCAGGATCTAAAGGCAACTACAATTCATGTGGTAACATGAAGTCTTCTTTTTCTAATGGGAAACAATATCAGCAACAGTCTCAGCAGATGTAGTAGCAGAAGGGATCAAATTTTTAGGCTCAAGGTGGTGGAAAAGGTTCTAAATCCAAGAACAACCGCAATACTCAACACAATAAACAAAATCAGCCCAATTAGCCAGCTCAGAACAGTCAGTCTTTTGTCAGCAGGAATAGCCGCTAGCAATCAAATGCACCACCTATGGGTAAAGGATCTAGCAAAAATATAGAATTTTTTTCATGTGGATAGATTGGACATTATGTAGCTCAATGTCCACAATGAGCACCTCAATTTTTAGGACCTAGGCCTACAGCTTCAAAGCCTACAGTTGGTGATGCAGGTAGAGCTCATAGAGTGTTTGCAGTAGTAGATCACCGTCAGGAAGATCATTAGGAATAGTGGTTGAGACCATAGGTACTATTCAAGGTATATCTCTTTCAGTATTGTTTGATTCAAGAGATACATATTCATTTATTTCACCATCTATAGTTTCTAAGTGTAAGCTGGATGTAGTGAAGCAAGAATATGGTGGGCAAGTGGAACTAGCCTTAGGCATTAAGGTCTCCATAGATTCTATAGTTCATAAGTGTGGGCTTAGCTTAGGAAGCTTTGATACTGCAGTGGATCTTCGAGTTATACCCCTTGGTTCCTACGATGTGGTTTTGGGTATGGACTAGCTTGGCTCTCATAGAGCTAGTATAGATTGCAGGAAGAAGATTATAATGTGCCAAGATGACCAAGGGAATGATGTGAAGATAGTTGGGATACCAAGGCCTATATCTTTGTGGATGATTTCTGCTATGCAATTGAAGTGGAGTTTCCATAAGGGATGTCAGATATTTTTTGTTATGGTAAATGATCTTGATGAGGAAGATCCTATGAGGAAGACTTTAGATCACCTAATTTTACAGGAGTACGCAGATGCTTTTCCAAGTGAGATTCCAGGCATGCCTCCGAAGAGGGACATCAATTTTAGCATTGATTTGATTCCTGGAGTGGAGCCTATCTCTAAAGCTCCTTATCATATGACTACATAGGAATTGGGTGAGTTACATCTTTAGCTAGAGGAACTTTTTGCCAAAGGGAGCATTTGACCTAGTGTATCACCATGGGGAGCTCCAGTGCTCTTTGTGAAGAAGAAAGATGGTTCTTTGTGCCTTTGTATTGACTACAGATAGTTGAATAAGGTGACTATTAAGAATAATTATCCTCTACCTAGATTGATGACTTATTTGATCAGATCAAGGGAGCTAGAGTATTCTCCAAGATTGACCTTAAGTTAGGATACCACCAGCTTTGCATTAAGGAAGCCAACATTCAAAAGACTACCTTTCGAACTCGCTATGGGCATTATGAGTTCACAGTGGTACCTTTTGGGTTGACTAATGCTCCATCAGTTTTCATGAGTTTGATTAATGGAGTGTTCTAATCTTATCTGGACAAGTTTGTACTTGTGTTTCTTGATGATATATTGATATATTCTAAGACTCAGAAGGAGCATGAGGAACACCTGCGGTTGGTATTGCAGTGTTTGAGAGACAATTAGCTTTATGGCAATGTAGCTCAGTGCAAATTCTTCAAATTAGAGATTCAATATTTAGGGCATATCATTTTAGGTGATGGTATTTTAGTGGATCCTACAAAGATTCAGGTGATAATAGATTGGCCTACACTGACTAATATGTTAGAGATTCATAGTTTCATAGGCCTCGCTAGTTATTATCACAGATTTGTCCAAAACTTCTCTAGGATGGCACATCCTATCACTTCTCTTCAGAGGAAAGGAAAGAAGTTTGTGTGGATGGAGAAATGTGAGGAAGCATTTCAGAAGCTCAAGGAGCTTTTGACCAATGCACTAATTCTAGCTGTACCTGATCTAGAAGGAGATTTCATGGTGTGTACAGATGCTTCTCTAGAAGGGATTGGAGTAGTTTTGATGTAGAATGGATAGGTGATTTTGTATGAATCATGTAAGCTCAAGGATCACGAGCTAAATTATTCTACGCATGATCTTGAGTTAGTAGTAGTAGTTCATGCTTTGACAAGGTGGAGACATTTCTTATTGGGGCACAGATTTGAGCTACACAGTGATCATCGCAGTCTTCAATACATTTTCACTCAACCTAATTTGAATGCTTGCCAGAGACGATGGATGGAATTTCTATGCAAGTACAATTTTGAGGTAAAGTACATTCAGGGTAAGGGGAATGTGGTAGTAGATGCATTGAGTCATAGGAGACATGTGACATCATCTATGACTCTTAGTGTGGATTTGAGGAGTCAAATTCTTCAGGCACTTCCTACAGATTCTTGGTATCAGGAAGTGTGCAGAGAAATAGATTCAGGAAGACCTTTAGAAGGTAAGTTTGCAGGCTATGTTTGAGACTCAAATGGTCTTCTGAGACATTTGGGGAGGATTTATGTGCCATTATTTGATGAGCTTCACACCTTGATTTTAGCAGAGGCCCATCGTACACCTTACTCAACACATCCAAGTGTCAAGAAGATGCATGCTGATTTAAGACGTTTGTTCTTTTGGTCTAGGATGAAGCAAGACATTACTGATTTTGTGGCTAGGTGTCTTGAGTGTCAGAGAGTTAAGGCAAAACACCAGCACCGGGCAGGACTTTTGCAGCCAAATCTCATTCCTTCTTGGAAGTGGGACATCATCTCCATGGATTTCATAGTAGGATTACCTATGCATGTTCGTTGTCATGATGTTATCATGGTCACTGTTGATCGGTTGACTAAGGTGGCACATTTCTCACCGATCAGGTCTTCCTACATAGTAGCTTCTGTAGCTAATATCTTCATGCGTGACATTGTGAGATCACATGGTATTCCCCGAAAGATCATTTTTGATAGGGATCCTGTATTCACATCCACATTCTAGACATCATTGCAGCATGAGCTTGGAGCACAATTAAATTTCAGTTTGGCATATCATCCAAAGATAGATGGTCAGATAGATAGGGTGAATCAAGTTTTGGAGGATATGTTACGGATGTACGTAATGGATATGCAAACACATTGGGAGGACTATCTCTACCTAGTGGAGTTTGCTTACAACAACGGGTATCATAGTTCTATTGGCATGGCACCATTTTAGGCATTATACGGATGTCCTTGTCGTACACCCTTGAGTTGGGATAGTCTTGAGGATCACATCCTATTGGGTCCTAAGATGCTTCGTGATATGGAACAATAGGTAGTGCGTATCTGTGAGCACTTGACTACGGCACAGGATAGGTAGAAAAAGTATGCTGATGCTCATAGGACAGATAAGCAATTTTCTATGGGTGACAAGGTTTTCTTGAGAGTGCATCCACGAAAGAGTCCAATTCGATACAGAAAGGGTTTTAAGCTAGCACCTTTCTTTGTGGGACCAGTCGAGATTCTAGAGAGGATTGGCTCGATTGCTTACCACCTTGCTCTACCGCCCAGCCTAGCTCGCATTCATGATGTTTTCCATATTTTACTACTTTAGTTGTATACTCCTAATGTTGTACATGTTCTTGATTGGAATGTGTTGAAGGTAGAGGACGGGTAGCTAGCTTTGGAGCCGGTTCGTATTTTGGAGCAGTAGGATTTGACCCTCAGGGGTCAAACCATCGAGCAGGTAAGGGTCCAATGGGACCCTATTAATGATTCTTCAGCTACATGGGAGGATGCAGCTAGATTACAAGAGTTATATCCCTACTTTTTTGTAGGCTTCTAGGAGTAAGCCTAATCCAAGGGGGGGTGGATGTAGTGCCTGCCCTTGTTCACATCTTTCTGGACATTGTTGCTATTGTTATCGAACTATGTTAGACTAGTTTTATGTTGATGGATTAGTGGTATTTTTTTGAGACTATCAGACATTATGTTATGGATTCAGTGGATATATAATGAGATCATTTAGACTTTACATTTCATGTATGCATGATGATTATTACATTGCTTTTAGTTATTGATGATGATTAGTTAGATGGTTTATTATCTCATGTGCTTTATTATAGATACTTACCCCATACTTGCATGTGTATGGTGTGCGTGTTTGCTCTTATTGTATGCCATTTTTGATGTGGTTAAGGAAGGGAGTCGTAGTCACCTACTAGTCAGGATCTACACGATGCACCACTTCCTGCCATTGCCTGTTTAGTTTAGTATTATATATATTGTATGTATATGCATGGTTTTTATGCAGGTTGTAGGTACTGAGTATCGACTTTCTTGAATTGCCAAGATGAGCGTACCCTATTATATTACCTCAATGTTAAGAGAAGGGAGATAAATTCTCAAGTCCAAATCCCAAACCCTTAAACCATTTGTCCTAGTGAGGTAGGACAAGTATCTAGATATTTTACCCACCGAATGTGTCAAATGACATATTTTGTGATTTTTAACCCTTTAGACTGATTTTGTGTGAATTGTTCTATGATGGGTTTTCATATTTTATCTTGGAGGTCTATGGTGAATTTTCTATTAATTAAGTCTTAATAAATAGATTTAATTAATAAATTAATTATTTGGAGAAAATTAATATAATATCATGATCTTTGATATTTTGATTATAATTAATTAAATGAGAATTAAGTGAGGAAAAAGAATTAAATAAAAGAAAATTAGAAATTAAAAAATTAATAATAATTATAAAATAATAATAAAGTAATAAATAAATAATAATAATAAAAGTTATAAAAATTAAAATGAAAGTTATAAGAAAAAATTAAATTAGAGTTATAAGCTTGCCTAGGAGTTAACACACCTTTTTATTTCTCATATGTCAACAACACGGGGGTTAGTGCACCGATTAAGCACATGGTGTCTACAACCTTATGACTCATCTAGAAGGTTGGAAAAGACACATGCTTAGTTGGTGACACCTTCTAGTTGTTTCTGGAGACATTCTAGGTGCTTCCTGAGAGCTCTTTATATTCAGGCATTCCTAGAAGCTTAGACATAGCATTTGGAGAGAATTTTGGAGCATTGGAGGACACAAGAACTTTGGAGAAGGGAGGAGCTTGCTCTGCAGGTTTTCTGAGGAAAGGCGAATTAGCATAAGAATTCGGGTAGACTCTTGTGATTTTGCTTATGCTATTTCTGCATCTTGTACTTCCTGTCTTCTTCATGTCTTCCATATGTCTTCTGAGGATTTTCACATCTTAGCTGTATGCATTTGCTATGGCTATTTAAATTGCATATAAGAAATTTGTATGCGCAGATCTGAAAAAACAATGGGTTAGGGTTAAATGATGTTGATAAATCTTTTCAGAGAGAATAGATAGCTTAGAGAAAATCTACTATGATCCTTCTTTTGTATAATTTTCACAAAAACTTTAAAGTTATGTCTGATATATATATATATATATATATATATGTATAAAGTCTGTATTCTATTGTTTGTATTATCAATATATTAAAAAAAAAGAAATTTTAATTAGGGTCGGGCAATTGTATTTTTTATTTTAAAAAAATGCATATAATAATATGTACTAAAGGAGGGATGAATTGTATTTCACCCCCTCGGTACTTGTGTGACTTTATTATCGCACGATACCACAGGTACCAGTACGTCACAGATTGCCACAGTAGGGTGGTCTTTATATTGTCACACCCATTTCTTTTACCTTGCAGCGTATCGTTCTGTGAACGCGGATGAGGGTAGGCAATTATGATTGCCACACATCCACGGTACCACATGGCAGATCTCGAAAACATAGAGGTGACAGTCGCGTCAATATTGACATCATCCGCAGCAATTTAAGATCGCATGCGAGATTTTAATTACTTTATTTTATATGATGTAAATTTATATATATATATATATATATATGTATGTATATATATATATGTATATATAATAACATATGAATTTATATATATAATTGAATTTTGTTACTGTATAAATGTTGTTTCATGATAATTAAAGAGCAAAAATTTAATAGTAATTGTCAATTAAAGTTATTAGAAACGAGATGTTGAATTTATTTAAATTATTAAATTGAATATTAAGGGAATTAGAAGATAGTTGATTACTAATCGACTACTATGAAATTTATTGATAAATTTAATTATAGTTAGAATTGATTGAAGTAGCAATTAGGTTATACAACAAAGTGTTAAATGATTTGTTTGAACTATGAAGGAAAGAGGATAATGAGAAGAACTGGTAATTTTTATGTAGAAATTACAATGTAAAATTTAATGAGGGGAAATTTCAAATAACATTTATATAAATAGTATAATGATTAATAAATCAAATTTGGACTTTTGGGAAATTTGAGAAATACATGCATTAGGTAAAACATACATTCCTCCATTCAATATCTAAAATTGGAAACAAAAACTGATACCTCCACATTTAATTCAAGTATGTAATTTTAGCAAACCAAAACATGTTCTTGCATTGTGCATTTCTCTATGCTATTTGTTTTGTGTTTTGGGTTGACTAGTGTTGACCAATTATAGGACGTCTACCAGAGGCTTGGGGATTATGATTGTGATGTCGTGATGATGTCTTATTTTCGATCTTTATTAACCCAACCATGGTTATGTGATGGAATACTCTATGTAATGTTTTTAATCACTGATTGCTATAGTTGAGATTCTTATGTATGAGACACTTGACTTAACAATTTTTGAGTTATCGATTAGTTATCCTTGGTTTATTTTCTAGTCGCCATGATGGGACTGAAACGTTAATTTATGATGTCATGTTGTGACATGTTTTGACTCAACCATTTTAGAGTCTTCGATCAGTATGATTTTAGATATATTTTGGTTATTGAGAACCAATGGATACTTTTGATTATTAGTGATGCTTCAGTTGCCAATAGAGAGCTGATGTGGTCATGATTTTCTATGGATGCTTGCTCATGGAGATTTGATGCTTTATTTGTGCATATTTGATGTTCTTATTATGGATTATCTTTTGTGATTTTGAGATTTATGGTTCCATGAGCTTAGGGTAGTTTATGTACTTGTAGTGTCAAGAAGTGGTTTGCAATGGGGGTCGGGGCCCTAAGAGGCTACCAGGGTAACTCATTGTAGGTTGTTTAATAAGTGAAAACATTCACACCTAATACTAACTAAATGAACCTAAAAAGATAATTGTTTTGTTCTAGACCATGCCTCGAGTGCTTGTACAAACTAGGATGAGAGTAGAGAGAATGCATGGTTGTGACCTTGCATTCCATAGTATGCCTTGTCAATATGAGAGGATACTAGTGGCTGCATGAGGATCAATAGGGACTCGTGGAGTTTAGCTAACTGCCAGGGTAACTTCTACATTATATATGTGATGACACTTTCTTGCTTGCATAGTAGGTTCCTACATGTCCTTGTGTGCCTCTGGGATTAGATGTCGGTTTTGTGTTTGGAACCTTTGAGTTAGTATACTTTTAGGATTCCTAGACTTAGAGAGTATTCTTGCGCTATGTGATTTTGATAGCCTATTTGGGACTTGAGATTATCTCCTCAGCACAGTGGGAGTGGACCACTTAGGTACCATGCGGTTGGGTGGTACTATTTTTCCACTCTTATCATTTGAGATCCATTTGAGACATCGTGGCTGATGCGTCCTTCATGATGGTGGATATGTATCCTTTCACTGATGATTAGCATATGTCAGATGATGTTATCTTATGCTTATATTTGCATGTTAGATTACTTTTTGCATATGATATAGTATATGTTAGGAGTGACATTCCTACTATGTTAACACTGATGATCTCCTCGATGATTTGGGATGTTATGCACGAAGGGATGGCTAGGACCCACGATGGTCTAATGATGCTATTAACAGTTGGGAGGAACCGTGCACTTAGTTTATTATGTTTGATATTTATGATGGATGTATATATCTTCTATGATGATGTATCATGTGATTATCTTTACTTTGATGTATCATGGATTAGACTAGGATGATGTACCTTATTTCACATATGTATATTCTTTTAAGCTTTTCATACCCTGTGACATGTACAGTGGATGATTGAGCATTTAGAAATGTAATGTATAAACATTGGACTTATTATTATTATTTCATGTGGTTGTTGTATTAGATGGATTCAATAATGTTAGTTGATTTAGATGTAATTCAACATTAATGGATCCTTAAAGAATGTAATCTGTTATGTATTTTATGTTTATGGTTATTTCTATTGTTTCCATTATTCTGTATAAGTTATAAAGTATTATTTACTTTCATGTAAAAAGAAAAAATGCTACCAAATTTAGTGAAATTCTAGGTTAATTCTTTGGATCCCTTGGCAGGGCATTACATATCTATAAGGGACTACAAATTATGGTTAATGGCATTCTCAAAATGGTCATTCCTCTTTAAGAGTGTTTAAGAGTGTTTGCCAGTCAAGATCTCTTGATGTGTCTTTGTGTTTGGAGGAGATGATTTGGCATCATATTGATCAATGATATCACATGGAGAATATTTTAGATGAATCATTTGTTTGGTCAAAATGTATTTGACCCCTTGACACAAAATTCTATGTAAATTAGAATCTTAGATGGCACGGTCTTGGAAATGTGTTTTGTGATTTTTAATTTTACGTGTGGTGTGTTGGATATGAGTGGGATGGTTAAAATTAGGGTATTAGATTTGAAAGTCCAATATATATTGGTTGTAGATGAATAATTTTTGTTATTGATTTTGATTGGATAAGTATAGTTGAAGGGTTCAAGTTGTAATCAAGAAAGGGTAGAGTTGATTATTTTGTGAAGAGTGTTTAAGCTTCATTGGATCTAATCAAGAAGGTGCATTATTAAACCACATATCATTCTTTTTATTATTTCTGAACCATTGCATTAGTAAAATCCCTTAATTATTTGGATTCTAATAAGTTCGTTAGTAAATCCTTTAACAAGGTGGCACTTTGATTAGTGTTTTAACACCCTTTAACTAGACTACTCTTGTAGCGCTCCACCAGGGAACCCGACAAAAATAAACCTATTGTGTCACTAAGTTTGCTAAACATTTTTTTTTGTAAGATTAAAACAACTAAGAGAATACTTAGCAAAAGCAATAACTCACATACATACAAAGCAATACAATAATAGTTACATCTCTCAAGGGTTCCATGATGTTGAATCACACATATAAATTTTATGAAGATTAAATTTGATAAATAAACAAAGTCTATGTCATAGAATAACCATAAGTATGAAATCACATGAAATAATATACAAGTACATAAGATGCCACATGGCATAACCAAAATGCATAATTATCCTTTGTACAAGTCATAGGGTATGAAATGCTAAAAGAATATACATCATGATAAGATATGACATAGCATAGGATCTCAAATAATAAAAGTAAAATAAACCAGAATATGACCATAGAACATAATCACAAGGTTAAAAGAATAGAACATATGTACAAGGTACATTGACCATCAACAACTAGTTGTTAGATCTCAATGGTATAAGAAAAACTACCATCTAACCTCGTGGAACCTAAATGGCCCACTCCCACTATGTTGAGGAGATAATCTAAAGTCCCAAATAGATAAAAATCCAAAACAAGTCATAACAAGAATCTAGGTCAAAGATTCTTTATAGAAATCTATCTCAAGGGTACCAAGTACACAAGTAACATTTAATCACAAAGGCAACAAAGACATGTAGGAAACCTAATATGCATGTGGAAAAGTGTCATCTTAGGAGACAACTCTAAGGTTACCCTAGCAACCCTTCTGGACTTTGACCCCCTAGTGACTCTAACAAACATCAATATCCTTTCTTATAGACAAGCATACTAATGAGGCAAGGTCACAACCAAGCATCCTCTCTACTCCCATCCTAGCCTGTACTAGCACTCGAGGCATGGGTGACCTAATACACCAATTCTTGTTAATTCATTTTGACCCCATTAGTAAAATATTATCACTTATTAATACAACTTATAATGGGTTACCTAGGAAACCTCTTTAGGGCTCCAACTTCCATGGCAAGCCACTTCCTAGTATACACAAAGATAACCTACCCTAAGCTCATAATAGAATCTCTCATTAAAAAAACATAATAAAAACATTAGCCCTATACAAGCAAATGGAATGCACCATAGATAATTGATCAAATCCCCAAAGGTTATATCATGAAAAAATCACAACATGAGCATACTTAATAGAACTGGTTCTCACCATAGTAACACATGAATGTATCACAATGGTTGGAAATGAAACAATCATGTCTAAACCACATTACATAACAAAATCATAAATCAATCTCTTCTCAAGCCTCTTGTAAACATACCTAACAGGTCAAAATACTAGGTTTTCCCAAACCCCATCATGAAATAAAACTTAACATCTCATCATGCAATTAAAATAAGTGTAGTTATTTAGCCATTTTGGTTTTTTTTCCATAATAATTATCTAAAAGTTTGATTTGAGTAAAAATTAGTGTTTCCATTTGCCAAGGTTTCCCAGTTGGTAAATTTCCTCAATTTAGTTAGATAAAAGAAAATGTTTCATTTTCATAGTTTAATAACCAATACTTTCCTAATAAACTATGTATTATCCTCAGAGTACAATGATCAAAAAATTTAATTAGAAAATATCCTTTCTTAAAAAGAATATCAAGTATATAAAGAAAACTATTTTTAATACCATTTACTATTCAAATATATTTATATTAGATGATAATTATATTTAACAATCTAAATTAAATTAGCATTACATAATAATTAAAATGTAAATATAATTAAATTTCAAACTAAATAATATTTAAAAATAAACTAAATATACTTTACCTTGTTTTTAATTATCTATATTTTTTTAAAGAAAAATATATATTTAAAAAAAAAACTTTAAAAAGTTTTTAACCCCTAATTAAGGGGGGGGTCGTCACTTGGCCCAAGACTAGTATGACCTTGGCTACCTTAAGAGTCATTTCTTCATAGGAAACCTCCATTGTTTTCATAGCTCGGCTACCAATGACAGCTTTGGCTGCCTTCATTGTGATAACAATCAGGAGGGGGGTGGGGGTTATGGCCTGCCTCCCCATACAATTTTAATTTTTTTTAATATTACATGTTATTAAATGTAAATTATTTATATATATTTTCTTGTAGGTACAAGCCTAGAAGATGAATTTTCAACAACCCTCTTTAATAGATAAAAGGATTCTTAAAATAAATTGTAGTTTCAATCTAAATTAAGTTCCAACTAAACCCTAGCTTCACAAATTCATTTTCTCCCTAGATTTTCTTCTGTAAACAATTAAGAATCAAATTTCATTTATACAGATTTGAAAGAGATAACCAGAATGGTAAACATGATTCAAACACCCAATCAAACATAAAACAAACAATTCTTTTCCAATGATATATTAAATCTCGAGTTTTCAAACCCTACCTTATGCTAATGCTAAAAATTGAACAAAAGATCAAAGAATGCAAAAATTCTCATCTCCCAAAATCCTTCCAAAAAATTGTTGCTCCAGACTTGTAAACTAGAAAAATGAGCTCTAATCTCGTAATAAAGAGTTTAACTTATCCCAGGGTTTTGATTTTATGAACATGCAAAAGCCTTTTCTTTTATTATTTTAATTTATTTAATTCCTTGTGCATGCTTTTTGCCTTTAATTAAAATAAAACTTAATTAAATTATTCCCACTATATTTGTTTATTAAATAAGAAGACATTTTTAGAAAACATATTTATTAATTTAACTAATAATAATATTTAAAGTTTATTACTTAAATGCAACTTCTAAATTTATTATTATTAATTTAAATAAATATAATTACACCAAATTTGGTCTTTTAATTAAATCTTTTAATTTATTTCTTCTATTTAATTAATCTCTCAATTAATTTAATTAAATTAAAAATTATTTTTTAAATTTTTTTGTTTTGTTTAATTAAATCATTAAATCATATCTTTGTTTGATTCAATTATAACCAAAATCATAATAGACCCACAAAATAAATAAGAAAACTCATCTAAATGACAAAGTATGAATCAAACTCAAAGGTGAAAATCTTGAATTCATGTCCCTCGACAAATTCAGAAGGTAAATAACTCAAATACTTGTCCTTTATTTTAGGACATCTGGATTAGGTTTAGGATTTGGACTTGAGGACTATCTCCCCTATTTTATCATTGAGATATTATGATAGGGCATGCTCATCCTGGCAATTTAGGGATGTCAATGCCTAATACCTACAATTTGCATAAAATTTGAACATGTACATATGCCTATATATCTAAACTAAACATGTAATGGTGGTAAATGGTACATCATGTAGATCCTGACTAGCAGGTGACTATGAATCCCTCCCTCAACCACATCAAAAATTGTCAAACATAAAATAAAACATACATGTTCACTATACACATGCAAGTATGGGGTTAGTATCCATATAACTATCATCATGAAAATAAGTGAAATCATTATAAGAGACATTCAAAGCATCATCATCTTCAAAAGAATAACCATAAACACATGAAATATCTAAGTAGCTCATCAAATATATAATCTAAGTATGAAAACAACATCAACCAAATCAGGTAGCCTTGTACCACTAAATCACATCACATTACCATGAAATTTGTCATTAAATAATTTAACAATATAACATAAAAGTAAACTAGGGGTTGGCACTACAACTCCTAATGGGGTAAATATCCTAATAGGTATAGAAGCAAAATTGGGTTTGGTCTTTTTATTATATACTAGTAAAACATAGTCCTAAGGCTTGTTATCACTCTCGCACATATTAGTTCTCATCACATCACATGAGTTCTAGTATTGTTTTATCAACTTTGTCCTAATGTTCAATTTCATCACTTCATATAAAACTATGCATTTAGGATTATCTCTTTGGTTCTCATTCAATTCGGTTTGAAATCAACCTTGATAAGAGTTAGATTGATGCAGGAGCATCCAGAGGTATAAGGGCAATCCTGTGTCACCCAAAAAAAATGTACTTAGACTTAGTTTATGTTTCATGTCTTTACATTTTTGGATACCCATTTGGCTCAAATAAAGGTTCCAACTCTCATAGTTCAACTATCAGTGCATTTGAAAAATCCCAAAAAAATAGGAGCATGTATTTGGGCCATCATTTCGGTAAACTAGAAGGTGTGAATTGGCCAGATGAATGTAATCATGATTTAGAGCATTCCACAAAAAGAATTAGGTCAATAGGCCCCACGGTTTGAAAGTTATTGCAGTTTTTTGGGTTTTGGAGACCTCTTAAGAATGCTTCAAAGTCAGGTTTGGGGCATTAAATGACCTCGAAAAGGGTTGAAAAATGGAGGATGAGAAAAGCTTGTCAATAGGGCTATAGAGTTCTTCAAGAGCTTTTTGAAAATGTAAACGGTTTGTCAATCAGAGCTACGGTTCAAAAGTTATGCCTCCCGAAAGTTCGGTTACCGTTTATGGATTCTTCTAGATTTGCACTGACTTCTAACGCAGCTTTCGGAACCTTCTATTTCATCGGTGGATGCCTACTAGAACTTTCTAGAATGTACTCCTAGTCCTTAACCCTCCGGGGTCTATTTAAGGAGATTTTTGGCATTGTAAAAGGCAGTTCGGAGTGGAGTTTGAGAGGAGGTGCTAAAAGGAGAAATATTCTCTAGATTTATGCTATTGTAAGCCCTTAGGGCATGTTCTAAAGTTTATTTTCTCTGTACTATTTGTACTAGCTTATTTTCTCAGTTAATATAATTTCCCTTTTCTATTGTGCCCATTCTATTCTTGGGTTGTGTCCCCATCAAATGGTATCAGAGCGGGTTTTCTTGAGTGTGTAGACAGAGCGCCGACTGTGAGGCAGTTTGCACCAGGACTGTGTGGTTGTGGGTTCGAGTTAGAAGATGCCTCCATGAAGAGAGCATGGCAGAAGGGCCAGAGCTATTGATCCTGAGGAGGTTAGAGCCCTTCAGAGGCAGGTACAAGCATTGCAAGAGGAGCTTCGTAGAGGAGCAAATGTTGCCGCAGGTGACAATAGTGAGGATGAAAATGAAGAGGAAGTAATGGGACCAGAAGAGGAAGTTGATGGGTAAGTTCTAAATCCTGTAGAGGAAAGGCTTTTTAGGGCCATTACTAAGTTTGGGAAAAGACCTACAATTGAAGTGGGTATATTTTTAGGAAATCTGAAACCAGATGAGTTGATCGATTGGATCAATGAACTAGAAGAATACTTTGAGTATGAGGATATAAGGCACCCAGATAGGGTTAAGTTTGCAAAGGCTAAACTAAAAGGCCATGCCAAAATATGGTGGCAAGAGGTTCAATTGGAAAGAGTTAGAAGAGGAAAGGAGAAGATCACAAGATGGGATTGCATTGTGGACAAATTGAAGAAGCAGTTCATTCCCGTGGACTATGAGCATGATCAGTTTAAGAAGATGCATGGTTTAAAGCAAGCAGGAAGGTCAGTCCAAGAATATATAGAGGATTTTTACCGACTCTTGATTAGAGTGGGGCATGTAGAAGCAAATAAGGAGAAGGTTGCTCGTTATATCAGTGGGTTGCGACCTAGCATCCAGGAGGAATTAAGTCTGGTAAGAATGACCACCATTGAAGAAGCATACCATTTTTCCCTACAAGTTGAAGAGAAGCTGAGTAAAAGGTTTGAAGGAAGACAAAGAGGGCATGGTCAAGGAGGAAGGGGAAGTGGTAGATCATCTGGAGGCCGCAATGAAACCCAAAAGAAAAATGAAGATGTGGGTACTAGCAGAAACCAGAGGAATGAGGGTTTCAACCGCTCCCATGATCAAGACTTTGGAAATCAAAGAGGAAGAGGTAGAGGACGTGGACAAGGAAGAGGAGGCTTCCATGGAACCTGTTTCCATTGCAATGAATAAGGTCATCGTGCCTTTGAATGCCCTCAACGACAGGGAAGGACAGATAGGAGAGCTGAGGGCCAAGCTAGGGTTGCTCATGTGGATGAGGATGCACAATCATCACATTTAGAGGATGCAGAAAGAGGAAAGACCTTGGTAAATGAAAGAGTGCTACTAAGTGGTGAGAATGAACCAGGACAATGAAGGAGTTTGTTTTGTACCAGATGCAAGTGTGAGGATAAATGTTGTGATGTGATCATTGATGGTGGTAGCACTGATAACCTAGTATCAGAAGAGATGGTCTCTAAGCTGAAGCTCAAGAGGGAGAAACATCCCTAGCCCTATTAGATTTCTTGGGTAAAAGATGATCATAAGGTCCTGGTAAGTGAACAATGTTTAGTAAAATTCAAAATTGGGTGTTAACATGATGAAGTTCTCTATGATGTTATTTCGATGGATGTTTGCCATCTATTGTTGGGTAGACCATGGCAGTTTGATAGACATGCAAACACATACTCTCTGACAAAGGATGGAGTTTGCCACAAATTGAAGCCCATGAAAAAGGAAGGTGAAAAGGTATGTAGCAGTGCTAGGATTTGTCTTGTTGATGGAAGGAAGTTTTTAGATGGCATGAAACATCAGCATATGTGCTATGCTTTGATTCCTAGGAAAGATAAAGAAGGTAGTAGTGAAATACCATTTGAAGTTTCAGATTTACTAGGGGAATTTGGAGATATTATCTCTGATAATGTTCTAGATGGATTGCCACCAGTAAGGCAAATCAATCATCAAATAGATTTGATTCTAGGAGCTAGTTTGCCTAACAAGGCTGCTCACAGGATGACTCCTACTAAAATAGAGGAGCTAAATAGATAGGTTCAGGAGTTGCTGAGGAAGGGCTTGATTCGAGAGAGCCTGAGTCCATGTGCAGTACCTACAGTACTTGCACCAAAGAAGGATGGAGAGTGGAGGATGTGTACAAATTATCGAGCTATAAATAGGATAACCATCAAGTACCAGTTTCCTTTACAAAGGATGGATGATCTTATGGACTGCTTGAGTGGAGCTCAGTACTTCACAAAGATAGATCTGAAGAGTGGCTATCATCAGATATGGATTCAAGAAGGAGATGAGTGGAAAACAGCCTTCAAGACCATGGAGGGTCTTTATGAGTGGTTAGATTCCCTTTGGATTGACGAATGCCCCAAACACCTTCATGCGGCTCATGAATGAGGTACTTAAGAAGTTCTTGGGAAAATTTGTTATTGTCTATTTGGATGATATTTTAATTTTCAGCAAGACTTTGGAAGAACATTTACTGCATAGTCGTAGTGTCCTTGAAAGGCTAAGGGAAGAGAAATTGTTAATTAATCTATAGAAGTCTGTCTTTGCAAAAAGGGAATTAGTCTATTTGGGGTTTGTTATATCACCTGAAGGTCTCAAAATGGATCCAGAGAAGGTAAAAGCCATCTTGGAATGGCCTACTCTGAGGTCTGCTACTGAGGTAAGATCATTTCATGTTCTGGTTAGTTTTTACAGGAAGTTTATTAAGAATTTCAGTGGCATATGTCCACCCCTAATTGATATAATAAGAGGGGATAGAAAAGAGTTCAAATGGACTACAGCAGCTGCGAGAAGTTTTGAATTGCTGAAGAAGAAGGTCACTGAATGGCCTGTGTTGGCACTTCCAGATTTTAGAAAAGTATTCCAGGTGGATTTTGATGCTAGTGGTAGCGCTATTGGGGCTGTATTAAGCCAAGAAGGTAAGCCTATTGCATATTTTAGTGAAAAATTGAATGATGCAAAGAAGAAGTATTCTGTTTATGATCAAGAATTCTATGCAATAGTTCAGGCCTTAAAGAAATGGAGGCATTATTTATTGCCAAAGGAATTTGTTTTGTATACTGATCATCAGGTATTACAGTACCTAAATAGCCAAGGTAAATTGAATCAGAGGCATATGAAGTGGGTAGAATTCTTGCAGAGTTATACATTTGTGTTGAAGCAAAGAAGTGGAAAATCTAACAGGGTTGCAGATGCACTAAGTAGGAGACAGTCACTGCTTACAGTAATGCAGGTTGAAGTAGTTGGGTTTGATGAACTCAAGAATTTGTACCTCGAGGATCCTGATTTTGTTGAAGCATGGAAAGCTTGTAAAGAGCCTGTTTCTGTAGATAGAATAAAGTGGTTAGATTATTTGATTCAGGATGGCATGTTGTTCAAAGGTAGTCAATTGTGCATTCCAAGGAGTTCCATGAGGGAAAATCTGATTAAGGAGAAACACAGTGGAGGGATGGCAGGACATTTTGGTCGAGATAAGACCATTTCCATTCTTAGAGAACATTATTTTTGGCCTCAAATTTCACAAGATGTGAAGAAGTTCATACAAAGTTGTCAGGTTTGTCAAGTTGCCAAGGGGTTTAGTCACAATACGGGTTTTTATCAGCCATTTCTTGTTCCATCAAGGCCATGGGAGGACATAAGTATGGATTTTGTTCTTGGATTGCCAAGGACACAAAGGGGTAATGACTCAGTATTCGTGGTGGTTGATAGGTTCTCCAAAATGGCACATTTTATTCCATGCCACAAAACTCATGATGCTGTCCATATTGCAGACTTGTTTTTCAAAGAGGTGGTAAGACTACATGGTCTTCCAAGGAGTATAGTTTCTGACAGAGATACTAAATTTGTGGGGTATTTCTGGAGGACATTGTGGAAGAAGTTGAGAACAGACTTGAAATTCAGTTCCACGCATCACCCACAGACTGATGGCCAAACAGAAGTGGTAAATAGAAGTCTGGGCAATTTGCTAAGATGTTTAGTTGGGGATAAGCCCAAGGGATGGGATTTGATTCTACCACAGGCAGAGTTTTCTTATAATAACTCTGTAAATAGGAGTACTGGAAAGTCACCATTCCAAATTGTATATGGGAATAGCCCAAGGACTGCACCAGAATTGAGGAAAATAGAACAAGGGGAGAGGACAAGTGTTAAAGCTGAGGAATTTGCTGAACATATCAAGCGTCTACATGAGGAGGTTCAAGCACACATTACCAAGATGAATCAAGAGTATAAAGCTAGGGCTGATCAAAGGAGAAGACATAAGGAATTCCAAGTAGGAGATCTAGTCATGGTGCAGTTACGAAAAGAAAGATTTCCAGTTGGTACTTACAACAAGCTGAAAATGAAGAAATTTGGCCCTTGCAAAATTCTGAAGAAACATGACTCAGGAAATGCATATGAAGTGGAACTGCCAGATGGTATTCACATTTCTCCCATCTTCAACATTGTAGATTTAACAGAATATCATGATGATGGTGCAGATGAGGAGCTAGTTTTAGAGCCATGTCCAATTCCTACTTCTAAGAAGGAGGAGATAGAAGACATTCTAGATCATCGTGTGGGTAGGAGTACCAGAAACAGGCAGTATGAAGAGTATTTGGTCAAATGGAAAGGACAGCTGATCGAGGACTCAACCTGGATTTCAGCAGCTGAGGTTTTCCATTTGGGATTTCCTCTACCATCCATAAAGTGACAGGGTCACTTTTCAATCTACCCTGGGTGTCTGATGCAGGAGCATCCAGAGGTATAAGGGCAATTCCATGTAACCCAAAAAAAATGTACTTAGACTTAGTTTTTGTTTCATGTGTTTACATTTTTGGATACCCATTTGGCTCAAATAAAGGTTCCAACCCTCATAATTCAACTATCAGCGCGTTTGAAAAATCCCAAAAATATAGGAGCATATATTTGGGCCATCATTTCGGTAAACTAGAAGGTGTGAATTGGCCAGATGAATGTAATCATGATTTAGAGCATTCCACAAAAAGAATTAGGTCAATAGGCCCCACGGTTTGAAAGTTATTGCAGTTTTTTGGGTTTTGGAGACCTCCTAAGAATGCTTCAAAGTCAGGTTTGGGGCATTAAATTACCTCAAAAAGGGTCAAAAAATGGGGGACGAGAAAAGCTAGTCCATAGGGCTATAGAGCGCTTCAAGAGCTTTCCAAAAATGTAAACGATTCATCAATCAGAGCTACGGTTCAAAAGTTATGCCTCCCGAAAGTTTGGTTACCGTTTCTGGATTCTTCTAGATTTGCACCGACTTCTAACGCACCTTCTGGAACCTTCTATTTTGTCGGTGGATGCCTACTAGCACTTTCTAGAATGTACTCCTAGTCCTTAACCCTCCGGGGTCTATTTAAGGAGATTTCTGGCATTGTAAAAGGCAGTTTGGAGTGGAGTTTGAGAGGAGGTGCTAAAAGGAGAAATATTCTCTAGATTTATGCTATTGTAAGCCCTTAGGGCATGTTCTAAAGTTTATTTTCTCTGTACTATTTGTACTAGCTTATTTTCTCAGTTAATATAATTTTCCTTTTCTGTTGTGCCCATTCTGTTCTTGGGTTGTATCCCCATCATAGATCTTTTATCAACTATTCATTATCATTCTTTGACTCAATATGCTTGCACACACACTAACTCAAAGAGGGACAAATGTAATCACCCAATTTTGGCCTAGTAAACTATAAGCACTCTTTCTTAGTATTTAAATATACATACTAGACCACATTATGTGCTTAATCAATTTTTCATATTTTATTAATCATTTATACTTTATAAAATTATCAATTAATCATTTTTTGAATCTATCTTATAGTTTGACCACTTTATCCTAAGTCTATTTAATTAAAATAACACCCCCCTTTAAATTAAATAATAAAATTACATTTATCCTATGTGCACATAAAAATTCATTTTCTAATTTAAATAATAAAAGAAAAAGTAGTTGTCTACAACTTGGATGCACACTTTCTGAGGTGAGTGGAAGCTTGACTTTTCAAAAAGGATTTTTCTTCTTTATCTCCACTACTCATTCTTTTGTCTATAAGTCTTATCCACTCTTTTTTCCTCTTGATAAATTTGAGCACATATGTTAACTAAGACTTAATCTCTACCATTTCTTTTACCTTGACTCCTAACAGGGTAAATATCCTAATACAGATAGAAGTGATATTGGGTTTGGTTTTTTTATTATATGTTAGTAAAAAATAGTCCTAAAGCCAGTTATCACTCTTGCACATATTAGTTCTCAGCACATCACATGAGTTCTAGTATTGTCTTATCAACTCTGTCCTAATGTTCAGTTTCATCACTTCATATAAAATTGTGCATATAGGATTATCTCTTCAATTCTCATTCAATTCAGTTTGAAATCAACCTTGATAAGAGTTAGATCTTTTATCAACTATTCATCATCATTCTTTGACTCAATATGCTTGCACACACACTAACTCAAAGAGAGAAAAATGTAATCACCCAATTTTGGCCTAGTAAACTATAAACCCTCTTTCTTAGTGTTTAAATATACATACTAGACCACATTATGCACTTAATCAATTTTAATATTTATTACATTTGTACTTTATCAAATTATCAATTAATCATTTTTTGAATTCCTCCTATAGTTTGACCACTTTATCCCAAGTCTATTTAATTAAAATAACACCCCCCTTTAAATTAAACAAGAAAATTCCATTTATCCTATGTGAACATAAAAATGCATTTTCTAATTTAAACAATAAAAGAAAAAGCAGTTGTCTACAACTCGAATGCACACTTTCTAAGGTGAGTGGAAGCTTGACTTTCCAAAAAGGATTTTTCTTCTTTATCTCTGCTACTCATTCTTTTATCTATAAGTCTTATCCACTCCATTTTCCTCTTGATAAACTTGAGCACATGTTTCAATTAAGACTTAATCTCTACCATTCTTTTACCTCTTTATTATGACTATCCAAATCTCTTTAAAAGGAGGCTTTCTCCTCACTCTACATAATCTTAGGAGTTCATGTTAATGTTATGTTATGTTGTCATTTTTATTCATGGCCACTTTGCACTCTTGCATAATTTCACTCTAGCTTAGTACTTCTTTTCATTATAATTCTAGTAGCACATATAGCTTAATTAAGAGGAAGTAATCTTAAATCTTGTTAGATTAGTTTACCTTCTTGTACTCTCATATCATAGTAGCTTAATCTTGCATTTCATTTAGATTACTTTTGCATTGCACATTCACTTGGGATCTTGGATTCTTGCACTCATATTGCATACCATATTTAAATATCTCAATATATCTTATACCTTGAAAGGTCTCCAATATTAGTTTCATTTGAGATCCACTATTAAATAACTCTTTGATTCATTTCTTGTCATGGATAGAGAGCTATAATCCACCTTTGAAGACTCCTAATCAATAAGATCTCTTGGATGTAATGGTTTATAGAAGTGGTCACACTTTTTGATAGACAAGTACATGTTATTATTTATCTTATCCATGCTTATTATTTCAATCTTTATTTTATTAATTATGAAAATTGAATCATAGAGACATTAGTGAAGACAATAAGCCTGAAAATCAATCATATATGTATGTGCTAACTAATTTGGTTTACAAGAGACACAATAAGAAATTTGACCTATATATCAAAATACATTATTTTTGATCTATAGGATAGTAGGATCCACCTTTCTTTGATATGTAGCATGTTGATTCTTTATGTGATGTGGAGGTATGGGTATAGCTTATAGAAAAGCTCCTATTTGACTAGCTCTATAGTACTCTCTATAGCTTTGTGTTCTCATGCTCTAACCAATCCTCATATTTTGTCCTCAATTGAAGCTCAAAGGTCATGGGTGAAATATATCCATATGTCTCCCTAGATCTCGTTTCCTCTCATATCATTGTTGAGATGTGGTAGGTTCTCTATATGCAAATTCCATGCCTCTCGAGACATTAATTACAAAGCACCTCCAATCCTTTAAGGGTATTGCAATGCATATTATGTATCATATATCTTATAATTGTGCATGTAAAAACATATGCATATAACATCAAACATTTCTTTCATACTTGGATCTTCCCCCTAGAAGTAAGGATCTCTCTCTCAAGATGGCATTGGGGGCATAGATCAACTAATCTTTGTGTGCTCTCCTCTAAGGCTAGGAGGGGGTATATCTATATGTTGTCATGATAGCCATGTACCTAAGTGAATGATATGAATCAAGGGTGGTCTATCCACCTCTACTATGCATCCTTTCACTTATGGCTCATCCTGTGCTAAAATTCATATTACCGGTGCCTCCTCTCCCCTCCTTTAGCTCCATCGCATCCACTTCTAATGTTGGATCATCATCATTATCTCATTTTTATTTATCATAATTACTACACTCATCATTCAATGATTTTTATTGTCCTAATTAATATGGACTAAAATCTCTAGCAAGGTAGTCTATAGGGAATAGAGGTCCTTCTCCCTCAAGACTCTAGGTCTCACTCCCTCAAGATGTTGAAATCATAGGAAATCCCTTGATATAGCTGCATCCTCTAGTATATGATGGATCATGACATCATTTGGACTCTATGTGTATCGTATCTATATCACACAATATTATTTTAACTACTTTCTAGGACGTCCCTACATATGGTTGTATTGAGACATTGGTCTAGGAGGACCTTGTTGAAAACTAGACTATTACAACACTCTATCATAATAGT
This sequence comes from Cupressus sempervirens, assembly GCA_028749045.1. Lineage (NCBI taxonomy): Eukaryota > Viridiplantae > Streptophyta > Pinopsida > Cupressales > Cupressaceae > Cupressus > Cupressus sempervirens. Next base: position 249,887,267 of record CM053783.1, read on the forward strand.
AATATATCACAATATAGACATGTCTTCCCTCTAGTAGTCTATGCCTTTGCATCCATCTCAATTTTTCTCATGTATCTAGCCATGGTACCATTAGATGGTATGGTCTCCATATCACATTGGTACCTAGTAATTGGTCAGAGGTAACTCTCCAGGTTAATACATCTTTGAATATCCATATCAATTTTACTAGATATTCAAAGGCTCTTAGAGGCTCTACAGGTATCACCACTGGTGATCCCACTAGTCTAGTGCAACTAATATTCTCAAAGACACACACTTGTAGGAGTCTTCATACTACTAACAATTATTTATGACATCTAGCATGTTCAAAGGGAAAATGACACCAATGGTAACAATGCAAACAAGACTAAACAAGTCCAAAACTTTCTTCCTAAGCCATTCAATAAAGAGAAAGATGGTCTTCCAAGAAAATATCTCAATAAGCTATAAATTTTATTAGAAAAAAAAAACCCCAAAGATGATAAGGGATGCCAATACAAAATCTAAAAACTCATCAAGGAATTATGTGAGCAAGTTCTCTTTCATGCATTGTTAACAAGAGAAATGACAAATATAGATCTAAACTATACACCAATAACCTAATAAAGATCTAAAATTAAATGTATTCTAAGAGGGAAAATAAGAGGTAAAGTACTCCAAATAAAATGATGAAAGGAGAAAAGCCCAAAAATCACCCCAAAAATGGAGACTGGGGGAGTATTTCAACTTGGAAGGATGTCCTACAACCAAGTTGATGTAATCTAGTGATATAAAAATGACTTCTCCAAAAGGCTCTTGAAAAATAGGTTCCAAATCAGTAAACTTTCATTGATATCCTAACAAATTTTAACAAGTTTGTATGTGTGGGTGGCTATAAAGGCATTTTACTTAGTCAACCCCCCATTTTGGTGATTTGTACCTCCATGAATAGCCATTCAAAAAAATGTCATGTGTATGTGTGTATGCGTGTATCCTAGATATGTAGATCTAGAATGAAAATATGCTAAAATGATAAGAATCTACTCCATGAGTGAAACCCTAGCATGTGTTTATGTATGAAAAATATATGAGAATCATATCTAAAGCATGATGTAGAAATCATACCAAGCCCACAAGGCTAAAGTACTTTAACCATCTTCAAGATCCCTTTGCAACTCCATGTTTGATATATTCACCTTTGAATACTTGATGAAGAATAATAACCTTGGTTTACAATGAAGAAAAAGAAACCAACCCTTGATTTCACCTTACAATTGATTTAAGTTGGATTGGGGTGTCCATGCATGCTTGCTCCTTTATCCTCTCATGTATAAATGAGGAATTAAATTCCTTTCTATGGTAGATTTTTGGAATATTTATAAAATTACTCTTCAAGGGCCAACTAAAAAGGTTGGATTTTATCAAAGAAATTAAACATTACCAAGCCCAAAATCACTAGAATATCTAGGACTAGGCCAACCTAAATTGACCAAGTCTAGTCTAGGTTGACATGGGTCAACCTACTATGGCCAAGGTTGACCTAGGTTGACCTAATCCACAAGGTCAATCATCAAGGTCTCCCTACTCTAGATTCTAGATTAGTAAGGGTGAGGGGTGAAATAAGTGTCCTAAAATATCACCTAGATATCCAATCTATGATTTTGGGGTCCCAAGAAGAGAGAATACTCATAGATAAAGTCCTAATGTAGTGAATGTGTGAGGAAGGGAAATCGGGGAGGATTTTTTAGGTCCTACCTAAATTTAACCCAGGAGAAGAAGGAGAAAATAAGTGAGGTGTGTGCTTAAGGTGTGAATATTAAATGCAAACACACTAAAGAGGAGCTAAAAGGTCTTAAATTGAAGCACATCCAATTATAGACTATACATTTATCCCCCACTTTAGTAGGATATGACACTATGTGAAAGGATATAGAAAATTCCATATGCACAAATCCTACAAGAAAACATTAGTAATCGCATCCTACAAAACAAAAAATTAGTGATGAATCAAAAATAACCCAAAAATTACTATAGGAAGATGATGAAGCTTGCAAGTAGTCATGCCCCCCTCATTTCAACTTTGTCATTTAGGAAAGGTGAAACAAGGAATCATGCTAAACATAGTGAGCTATAGATAAAAGATGTTGAAGAGAGGCCCTCAAAACACTTGTAGATGAACTATGAATTCTTTTAGAGTGTCCTAGAAAGTTTGTTGCTTAATCATGATTCCATGGTCTGTGATGAGGAGGAAATCAAAGTTATCAAGCTCAAGATATGATGAAAAGAGTGAATAAGTGCATTAGTTACAAATTAGGGTTTTGTAAAACATATCCAAAATGTAACCTAATGTAATATTATATAAGCTTGTGTTACCTTTTGAAAACTTATTTTTTACCTTGTTCTTGAAGAGAAGAAGAAGGAAGAGATGCCAAAGATGAAGCCACTACAACCCACATAAATAGAGGTGCTCTTACAAGATGTGTTAGATGGTTTTGTGCTTGAGGAGGTAAACATCATATCCATACCTAGGGAATTTGATCTATTTCCTAGAAGGTTGACCTAGTCCACATTTAGACTAGATAGATTGTAGTGTTCGATATGTTGGACTGATAGATCTCTTGTTTGATGCTTAAACATGATCTACCACTCATGAGGGATCACTACATGTCAAATGTGATGATATACATCCAAGAGAACATCCAAGATCTTGGAGAAACAAATATTCAAATACTCAGGGATACTAACATGTATTGGTTAGCATAACAACCATATGTAAGGTTCCATAGGGGTATGCTACTAGAATTGATGAAGAGACAGGATGAGAATAAGTTCTCATTCCACATACTAGTGGGAGATATGATACTCACCTTGGAGGATGTGTACTAGATCTTATGTCTATTGGTTCATGGACTGATAGTGAGACCATGAGAACATAGATTGTGTACATAGATTAGGATAGATTTTGAGTATTGCATGGGTATGCCATATAGAGATAGTTGGAGAGAAAATTAGGTGTGTCTAAAGGGCATCATCCTTGGATGGGAACCTCTTCTAAGGAAAATTATACTATGTGTTGCTACCAGTATTGTCATACACAATACAAAGGGTACAATATTCCAACTTATTTCGTGCATATAGTTAGATATATATATATATATATATATATATATATATATATATATATATATATATATATATATATATATGTAGAGAGAGAGAGAGAGAGAGAGAGAGATTCAATAGTGTATGCATGGGGATGATGCATGATAGCACATCTATACTATGATCAAGAAATTTTATGAGGTATGAGTGAGTGGGTCTTATGACATGCACACTCTTATAAATGTGGGTCTTTGAGCACTTCACATGCACTATACCATTTGGGTTCCCAAGTGAGATACCAACAGAGTTACTAAGAGTGTATACTTACATACTAAGCCATCCTTGCCAGTTTGGAGATATATTATACTAGAGAATTATATTCAACCAATTATAGTGTAGAATTGTTACTTAGAGACCATATTATCTCATGATAGCATGGTCAGACTCACCAGTGCAACTAAGATGGATGTAGAGGCAGAGGAGTAGGAATGAGTACATAGTGGTGTCCTACTATTATGATAGAGTGTTGTGGAAATTTGGTCATTAGTAGGGTTTGCCTCCATTTGTGCCTCGATATTCATATGGGCTAGATATAGAGATATCCTTGGAACCAAAAACTAATTAATAGTAGATGATGTAACACTAATAGATATTGAGGGTCTAAATGACATAGGGTTCATCAAAGGATGCAAGAGTATCTAGAGACTATCTATGGAATTTTAGTGTTAAGGGTGTGAGACCCATATTCCTAGATGACTACCCTATAGGTGATTTGGATCCATATTCTAGAGTATCATGAGGAAATAATGACATAGATGGGAGTGGTGATGATGATAATGAGAATGATGATGAGGCTCCACTAGAGGGAGAGATGATGGATGTTGATGGTAAAGAGAATACACCAATAGAAGGTGGGAGGACACATGAGAGGATGTCATCTCCTATAGCATCCAAACCACTACAATTCTACACACCACAAAGTTAGACCAAGATCCCTCCTTCTAGAATAAGACATGCAAAGCATAAAGATTTGATCCAACCACCCCTAGCTACCCATATCCAAGATATAGATCCTAGGTTCTAGGAAGGAGATTCAAGTATGAAGAATAGTATAGATTGATTACATAGATAATGATAGAAAATAGATTATTGATAAAATATGACTCATGCAGGTAGTATGGAGGAGTGGAGATCCTTTGTAAGGGACATCCTAATGGATATGGACATAGAGGAAAGGATTCCTTCCACTTCATAGATCCAATATGTGAGGAGGCAAGATCTAGACACCACTCAAACATCTTTACACCTGTAGTAGTGGAGCTATAGTTGATGTGAGAGCAACTAGATCAATAGGGCCATGAGCTACACGAGCTATATGTGCACCAATATAGATCTCATTGCTGATCAAAGAGGAGAACATATAGGAGTTACACATATGAGTCAACTATACAATTGACAACCCTTCCATCATGTCATGGAGTAGAGAGATCAGGATCTTAGCTTGCTATGGATGAGAGTTGATTATACTATTTTGATATATAGGGCACATTTTTTATCCTAGTGTGGGCTATGTATACCCTATATATATATATATATATATATATATATATATATATGAACAATTTTTAATATTCTTAATTAATTTTCACAACAATTACATAAAGAAATAAAGAGAATCTGGGATTCAAAATATCATGTACTTAGCATTTCTTTGAAATCACTTTTTATGCTTCAAAAAGAAAAAAGAAATGTAAGAAAATAATATAGAAAAATGAATAATTACATATGATAATTATATAATTTCATAATATTAATAGGTTCTTTAAAAAGGCATACCATTCATATATTGGCAATTTTGTATGCACCAGATCCATATACTTTGGTAATAATATAAGCACCTAACTAGTTAGGATTAAACTTCCCTTTTTCACCAAGTAAGGCATTGATGTCCCTTTGATTCTCATAAAGAACTAAATAACCTACCAAAAAAGTTAATTCAATCACTTTACCATTATATCTTTTGCTCACCGTCTTTTGATAAGCCATGTTGTGTTCTAGAGCTTTGATTCGTTGTTCGTCCAACATCTTAAGTTCTTGTAAAAAAATTTCTCAAAAAGTGTCCTTGTCAATTATACATTTGAAATAAAATATCAAAGAAGGAATTTCTAATTCTAAAGGCATTACCACATCTAGCTCATACACTAAGTTATAAGGACATGCTCCAGTTGTTGTTTGAACACTAGTTTTATAGGCTTATAAAGCATAAACCAACTAAGTCAATCCTTAGCATTTTTATCAACTATCTTCTAAAGGATCTATTCCATAACTTTATTAGAAGCTTTGACTTTTCCATTATATTAAGGGAAGTAAGGATAAGTGAAATGATGATGAATATGATATTCTCCAAAAAAGGCCTTAACTTCCTTATTTTTAAATTGATCTCCATTATCTAAAATAATAGTGATAAAACTATTGAATCTAGTGATAGTGTTTTGAAGGATAAAGTCACAAGTTACATCCACAATGGTAGAAAAAAGAGGAACAATTTCTACCCACTTAGTGAAGTAATCTATATGTCCTTGAGAAGAGGGAGGATAAATCTTACCAATAAGATCAAAACTCCACACACTAAAAGGCCATTGTGGAACTTGATAATGTAAAACATAGATAGAGCATGAATAAGGTTATCATGGTGCTTATATTGTGAACACTTTTTGATAAAATTGAATGAATCTGTTTCCATAGTTTTTCAATAATATCCCATTTGAAGGAGTTTTTTAACTAAGGATTTCTCACCAAAATTCCCCTAGCATGATTAAGCATAAACTTAGGGTAAAGCTACATAGATTCCATCTTTTGTAAGGCACCTAAGGAGAGGACTATAATAAGATCTTGTATAGAGAACATCAACAAGAATGATATAACAAGCTATAAGATTTTGGATTCTATTCCTAGAATTCTTAGTTTTTGACTCAAGGAATAATCCATCTTTAAGGTACTGATAAATGTGAGAATACGACTCATCTAAATGTAAATTAAGACAAGTTACATTTAATAGGGCATCATTTTAAATAGAAGGTATAGATAGAGTATGAATTGTAAATTAAAAATCTAATACACCTTCCTCTAAAGTAATTAGGGACTTGTACTAGAAATAGCATCAACATGCTTCTTATCCTTTCGAGGTAGAATCTAAATATAAAAGGAAGAAAATATTCCAAGAAGATCTATAGATAGATCCCAATACTTGGTCAACTTATCATTCTTAGCCTAATATGTGTCATTAATATACTATATAAAAAGTTGTGAATTACCATAGGTTTTATATGCTTAATGTGTAAATATAAAGCCAATGTCAAACTAGAGATAAGGGATTCATGCTCAAGAACATTGTTAGTACATAAAAAGGTGAGCTTTTAATACAAAGGAATAGGTTTCCTAGATAGGGTTATTAGTATAATACCAACTCCAAATCCATATTTTATTCTAGAACCATCAAAGTATAAATGCAATGTCTCATCTATATCAATAGATAAGACAAAATTGTCAAGAAATTCAATAGATTTTGATGTAGAAGTAGAAGAAGGAGCCTCAACCAAATGACCAGTTTAAGGTTTTCCCTTTAATACATTTATGAGAAATGAATTTTAAATCAAACTCTATCAAGAGCATGTCCCATTTAGAAATTTGTCCAGATAAATCTATTTTTGAAAAGACATGCTCTAAAGGATCAAACTTCATGTAAAAATTAACTTCTACATTAAGGAGGTATTGTCTAAGTTTTTGACAGGAAAAAAGTAAAGAAAGACATTTCATAATCAATCAATATATGACTTATATAGTAGACATGACATTCTTTGACATCTTGATCATGTTGAGCCAAGAAAACACTCAATGCCTTAGAAGAAGTAGAAGTGTAAACAAATTATGAATTATTAGATTGAGTTTTCTATAAGATGAAAGATTAGCAAGATAAGTCTTAAATTGTTAAAATGAGAGATTACAATCCTCATTCCAAGAGAAAGTAGAATCTTTCTTAAGAAAGGAAGTGAAAGGGATAGTATGATCCACTGGGTTAGAAAGAAACCTATAGATATCTTGTATCTTTCCATGTAAGCTATGAAGTTGTGAGATATTTCAATGAGACATATTGACAATAACGTCATTTTTCTCTCTATCTACCTCAAAATTTCTATTAGATATGATGAATCCTAGGAGCTCTCCACTATCAACCCCAAAGATACATTTCCATGGATTCAAACACATATTATACTTCCTTATTGTTGGATTTGATGAAATCCAACTCTGAAGATGCCCAAGATCACCTACATGCAATAACTTATCAAATGGAAGCCAATGAGAGAAGAGCGTGGAGCTAGGAAAAAACCCTAAATGGACATGAGAGAGAAAATATGCAAACACAAGAAATTGTATTTACAATGAGAATGTATTATACAATGGGGGAGCTCGAATATAAAGAGCTCAAGGAATCTCCTAGAACAAGCTAAAAGATGCTAGGAGATAAGTGTGACAACTAAGCATACATCCACATGAGGTGGAAAGTCTTTGAACAAGGTGAGAGGATAAGTATGACTTAGGAGAGAACAAACTCCTGTATTGTCAACAACTTATAAAAAAATCCTAGGCTACAACTAATTAATGAAATGCATTTACCTAAGTAAGCTTAAGTAAATAGAATAAATAATTAATAATTAATTATTTACTCTAGCACCCCCCCTTAAGTGCAACTTAGAGAAATGCCTTAAGCTCACAAAAACTAAGATATGCAAAAATGCAGAATGGGTCCCAACAATGAGGCCATGTACAAATGCAAAAGAATGCAACCTCTGAAAATGGGGAAAGAGAGAAAACCACATGGAAAAAACCCTCCCCCAAAAAGAGGTAAGAACCTAGTGAAGAACTAAAGAAGCCTTCAACAAGGGGAATGTCGCCTAAAATAGGAATAAGGAGTGATCATGAAGAGCATCACTAAAGCAAGAAGAGCAAAAAAAACTCTACCATCAAGAAGAAACTTCTGATCTAAAGAACCTCCATGGAAGAAGAAGGTATGAACTGAGTGTGTCTATATGGTAGATGATCCATCTCACCAAAATGCATAGGTAGCCAGGCACTATAATCGGCTCATATATAGGATCAACCACTGAATACATAGTTCACACTATTGAACCATCAAACCACATATGCATTAGAACAATAGCATAACCCCCCCTTAATGCAGACAGGGTGAGATGATAGGCAATTGAAAAGGTGGGCCAAAAATCTCCTACAGACAAACCAAGAACGACGAGAGAGGAAGAGGTACAAACACCTATAAAGACAAGGTCAGATTGATGTTGCATGGGGCTAATGTTGTGGAAGGGACACTCACTTGACAAAGGGAGAAGGCCTAAAACAACAAACAACTATCCCCCCTATGGTGCTTTATAAAAATAGTGCATGTACAATTGACTCAAAAAATAATGTTCATGAACTTGAAATGCAAAAGTGACACATTATCTTAGTATGTATGAAAAAGACCTTAAAAATTATGTCTATAATGATCAGAACAAGGAAAAAGATGACACAAAAGAAAGTATGGCCCAAAACAAAAGAAACCATGCTAGGAAAATGATCCTCAAATCTAAAACACCCAAGATATCCACCATATAGAAAAAACACCAAAAACATGATAGAAAGAGCATGGGCCAAAATCTAAGAAAAAGGACTACATTTTTGAAAAGATGTCAAACCAGATTTCGAAAAATATGACATTTTCAAAAAACTAACATGGGACGCAAAAGATATGCAAGTCGGAGTCAAAAACATAACTTTAGACTTCAACTAAATAAAGGGCAACAAAATTGCATCAAAACCTAAAAATACCTATACCAATTTCTCCATCTCAGAACCAACTTTTTGACACTTCTTTCAGATCAAAAAAATACCTCTGTATGCTCAAGTTATGGCCAAAAAACTTAAGGTAGGTCAAAAAGGACCTTGGAGATGTGCAAGGAAGGTCTACTCAAGTTATGGCCAAAAAACTTAAGGTAGGTCAAAAAGGACCTTGGAGATGTGCAAGGAAGGTCTATTGATGCAGTGATGTCATGCTAATGTCAACTTTTTACTTGCTTAAATTTGATAGCCTTCCAGATCCAATGGTAGTGTCTGTTTGGGCCCAAAGTGCTTCAAAAATGTGTTGTTCTCCTGATTTAAAGAAAAATGCACAAACAAACTAGGGTTTGCGACTCTAAATCATGACTTCAAAAATCCTTCAATGAAGAAATAGTAGGAAGGCTCTAATACCATGTTGGAGTTGATGAAATCCAACTCCAAAGATGCCCAAGATCACCTGCATGCAATATCCTATCAAAGGGAAGCCAAGGAGAGAAGTGCGTGGAGCCAGGGAAAAACCCTAAATGAACATGAGAGAGAAAATATGAAAACACAAGAAATTGTATTTACAATGAGAATGTGTTATATAATGAGGGAGCTTGAATATAAAGAGCTCAAGGAATCTCCTAGAACAAGCTAGAAGATGCTAGGAGATAAGTGTGACAACTAAGCATACATCCACATGAGGTGGAAAGTCCTCGAACAAGGTTAGAGGATAAGTATGACTTAGGAGAGAACAAACTCTCATTTTGTCAACAACTTATAACAAACTCCTAGGCTACAACTAATTAATGAAATGCATTTACCTAAGTAGGCTTAAGTAAATAGAATAAATAATTAATAATTAATTATTTACTCTAACACTTATTCTCTCAAAGATATGTCTAAGAGTAGAAACATGTTCATTAAGATTCATAGACTTTTCTAGGATCTCATCCATGTATTCTTCAAGAATCTTATGCATATAATCATAAAAAATCAAAGTCATAGCTCATTGATAAGTAATTCCCACATTTATTAATCCAAAAGGTATCATTACCCAACATAATGTTCCCCAAGGAGTAATGAAAGTAGTCTTATATTGATCATAAGGAGGAATACAAATATGATTATACCAAGAAAATCCATCTATAAAAGATAGGAATGCATGTGCAATAGTTGAGTCCAGTATCATATCAATGTTAGGAGAGGAAAAGTCACCTTTCAAAGAATCTTGGTTCAAATCACAAAAATTAGTATGTGTCCTTATCTTTTTTTTTCCCTTAGAGATCACCACAATGTTAGAAATCCAAGGGGAATAATCAATAGGACATATAAAGTGAGTGTCAAAGAGTTTTTCTATCTCATCCTTAATAAGAAGATTGATGTTATGATTCATCTTACAAATATTCTTCTTAATAGGTTTAGCAACAGGTGTCAAAACTATGTTGTGAGTGATAATTTTAGGATCAATGTTAGGCATATTAGAATAATTCTAAGTAAAGATATCATAAAATTCCAAAAGAAGCTTGATAAGTCATTTTTGTTCTATTTCATCCAAACATTTTCCAATCTTAATAAACTTTTCAAAATCTTCTTGATTAATGGGCACATCTATCATCTTCATGATCAAAATATTTCTCTTTTTGCTTCCTCCATAGGGGGAAGAGGATCAAGATGTGGTTATGATTCAGTTTCTTCTCTAAATATCTATTAGTATCCAAACAACAAGGTTTTCTCTTATTATGATGGAAAGAAGGTAAATCCTCACATGCACCTAAAAATTCAGCCAAAGCATCATTAGAGGAGAAAATATCAAAAGAAGGTGATTGATCAAATGTGATAAGATGTGTATTTGATAACTTTAATAGACCACTAAAAATATGATTCACACTTAGAAATAAAGAAGGTTTATTATAAGGATTAAATTGAAAATCATAGGTATCATCACAACCATCAATAGATAAAGGAAAATGTATTCCTTGTTCAAATTTTCCACGTCCTTAACCATAAAACCCATGCTTAGAAAGAAAATAGTATCTAGGACCATAATGATGAACCATATCCGAGATAGTCAAGGGAGCTTCATAAGAAACTACCTCTTGACAATTAGGTTTAATAGTTTCAATGGTTTCCTTAGATGAAGCAATGATGAAGTTATTACTTAATTCTCTAGAAAGAGGAGTTGACACAAAAAAAATATCCTTAGGTTGTTCAGATGTTTTCAAAAAAGAGAGATCACAAACTTTGTATTCTCCAATGAATGTCAAATTAAAGTCTAAAGTACCCTAGTCATCTTCAAATAAAGAAGAGGAAGGTTTTCACTTGATTTATTTTTAGCATAAATTTTATCTTTTTTTTTTTCTTCCCTAGTTGTCAACATTTTAAAAGATTCATCATTATAGAAACTATTAGATCTATCATCCGCATGAAGAGTATACATCACATTGTCATAGATAAACTTAACCTTACAATAGAGAGTAGAGGGAATAGAATGAATATTATGTAACCATGGTTTTCCCAAAAGAAGGTTATAGTTGAGACATCTAGGAATCACATGAATTAGAGTATCCAATACAATAGAACCAACCTTAATAGGAAGAGTTATAACTCCCAAAGTTTTATTAGCAATGTTATCAAAGCCACAAAGAGGGAGACTATCTAGATTTATAGAATACATATTGACATTGATAGCTTTCAACATATCCAAGAAAAAAACATTAAATCTTGACTCATTATCAATTAGGGTTATTCTAATAAGATTTTTATTGATAAGGACCATAATCATAAGAGCATCATACTAATCTTGAACTTCCTTAGGTATCAAATCATACTTACTAAACATAATCTAAAGAGGATAAGGTATATCATGCATACACTCTAAGAAATAATTAATGTTATCCTAATTAGGAGGAGGTTCAGGAAGAGTAGACAAATCCTTTTGTAAAGATTCATAATAAGTAAGGGTTGTTTGAAGAAGTTCCCATAATGAGATCTTAGCAGAAGTAGCACATAACTTCTCAACTAAATCGTACTCATTTCCAAGGGAACTTTATAAATGAGGTTCCTAAGGAATTACTATTTGAGAAGGTGGTAAAGTTATAGGAAAAAATAGATTATTTGGCTAAGGATTATTCCATGTCTAATAAGTGTGAGCAACTAAAGTGTAATCAAATTTTCCTTTAAGAACTATAAGTGACTTATCATCCCAAGGAACTCTCTTAAGAGTGCTAATATGTTGTTGAGGTGGACATCCCTTAAGAGTGATAAGGGGTTGATAGAATCACATAGGGTCAATACTACACACAATATCACAATAGGAAACCATGATATAACCCTATTTAAGGTTAGTTGTAAAATATGTAGAGGAGTTTGTATGAGGAATGGATTCAATGAAGATCTAATTATTTTCATCTGACCCTTTACTACTAGATACATTTAAAGTTTTACTAATAGACACATCATTAAAATAATCATAAAATAAATCATACATCTTGAAGCAAAGAAATATCACTCTAGAGGATACAAAATGTAAAAGGAAATTTAATCCTAACAATGCAATATATTTTATGAATTTTTGAATTTTATAAATGCAATGCATAAAGGAAAAATCTAACTCCTAAGATTAAAAAAAAGGAGTGTTCACGTCGGGTTCACCAAAATTTTTTTTTTTGGGGGGTGGGGGGAAGGGAATGGAACCAATGATAAATTTATAAACAAGAATAAGAAATTACAACACTTTCTTATTGAGCCATTCAATACAAGAGAAAGAGGGGCTTCCAAGAATAACTCTCAATAAGCCCTAAATTTTATTAGCAAAAATCACAAAGAGGATAATGGATGCCAATACAAGATCTAGAAACTCATCAAGGAAGTATGCTACCAGGTTCTCTTTCATGTAATGTAAACAAGAGATTTGACAAATATAGATCTAAAATATGCACCAATAACCCAATAGAGACTTGAAAGTAAATGTATGCTAAGAGGGAAAATAAGAGGTGATGTACTCACCTTCAAATGTGAAGATCAAGATGTAATTCAGCTCTAAAATTCACAAATCTAAATTATTTATGAACTCTTGATCGTAGATCTCAAAATAAAATGACAAAAGAAAAAAACCCATAAATCTCCCTAAAAATGGAGACTAAAGGACTAGGTCAACTTGGACGGATGTCCTACAACCAAGTTAGCATAGTGTGGTGATCCAAAACTAACTTCTCTAGAAATATCCCAAAAAATAGGTTCCAAATTTGTAAACCTTTCACTGATATCCTACAAATTTGTAACAAGTTTTGTGTATGTGGGTGGACATAAAGGGGTTTTCATTAGTGAACCCACCATGTTGGTGATTTCTGCCTCTATGAATAGTTGTTAGGAAAATTGTCATGTGCATATGTGTATGTCTGTATCCTAGATGTGCACATCTAGAATGTAAATATGCTAAAATACTAAGAATCTATTGTGTGAGTGAAACCCTAGCATGTAAGTGTTCATGTATGTAAAATGTTGGTCCCTAAGTCATGTTTTCTATTATTATAAAATACTTAGTCATATACTTGGAAGTGTTGGTCGGTCATCATTGTGACTAAACCATTCTATGTGGACCAAGAAGTAGCTACTGTCGAGAAATTCTATGGTCACTGAGTACTTCAATACATGTTAAGTAATCCATAATATAGTTCATGTTAGACATATTCATTTTGAGTCACATAGTATAAGTCAAGTCAATACATGTCGATTGACAACATGTAGAACAATTATGACCGAGCATTGGAATGTTCAAGTGTTGAGTAAACCAATTTTGATATAATTTTTTGGAATGGTAGGAACACTACGATAAACTATTTTTGTTGATCTAGAGATTATGTTTTTGTTCAAGGAGTCATTTATGGAGGTGATCATGTGTTTTGCAATGAATCATTGATCCCTATGCAAGGTGACTAGCTAATTAGAAAAATGGAAGGACTAAGTGACAAAAGAGAGAGAGATCTGGATCATTGATCTTGATCTAGAACCTTAATCAAATGGTTATAAGAGAGAAATCCAAACCCTAATTTTAGTAGTGTGTGAAAGAGAAGAAAAGTTTGGATTCTATAGGCACCAAAGTGTGAAGGTAAACTAGATATAGCAAGTGAGATGAGTAGTGAAGGGAAGAATGCATATATATCAAATAAGAGATTAGATTAGAGATTGTAAAGAGGAGATCTGTTATCTACATTTAATGTGCAAACTAAAGGATCAAGTACTGATACATTATGTTTTAGGGTAAATCACTTAACGAAGTGTTCCTAATAGAGGTTTGTAAATCTCCTAACATAGTGCTTACTTAGTTGCAAGTTTAAATCCTTTAATCAAGGTAGACTGAATAAGCCTTGTAAGCTCTTAATAGGGCATCAAAAGTGATCAAAATTGTAGCCCTAATAGGAAAACTTTATTGTTGTAGTAGTGAAGATTTGTGGGTGTCATCCCCACCCCATTTTTACCTTCACCTTGGAGGGTTCCTAGGTAACAAAAACCTTTGTGTTATGTGTTGATCATTTGTTTACATATTTCATTGATGTGATTAGTGTTAGATCTAATACATCATTGTAGTAAAAATTTATGTGATTTATGATATTGATATAACAATTTGAGGTGAAGCTAATAGATTTGATATTTTTTTCAAAGGGTAAAGTCTTATAGATCCTAACTCACTCCCCCCGCCCGATATATAAATTCTCCAATAGACTTCCAACATGTAAATGTATAAAGGTGTGAAGAATCAGATCTGAAGCATGATGTAAAAATAATACCAAGCCCCCAAGGCTAAAGTAATCTAACCATATCCAAGACCCCTTGACAACTCCATGTTTGATATATCTAGGAGAAGAAGGAGAAAAGAAATGAGGTGTGTGCTTAAGGTGTGAATATGAAATGTAGACACATTAAAGAGGAGATAAAAGGTCTTAAATAGAAGTGTGTCTAATTTAAGATGGTACATAGAAAATATCCCAAGATCATAATATAGATGCACCCACATACTCTTATCTCAAGGATAATTTTTTGAGTCCCTCTCCATGCACTGAATTACATGTGTAAGAGGGGTAAAGAACACAATTCCCTTTATGTTAGGAATAACCACAGTGGAAATCATGCACAACATGATCTACCTGATAAAAGGGGCTTTACAGAGTACTATGCCTCTCAATCTAACTTGATAATATTTCTTAATTACTCTTTATAGAATTCCCATGCAATACTAAATGTCTATATTGATATCTATTGTCCCCTGCTAAACCCATGCTCTAATTGACAATCTCCAAACTAGGATTCATAAAATCCAACACACATCATCTAGGGTGATAGTCACCTCTCCCATAGGTATGTGGAATGTGCATGTATCCTCATCTCACCTCTTCATCAAAGCTAGTAACATGGTCTTATGCTGTAGCTATGGAAGTTGGTTTTTCCAATATAATCCCATATCTCTCAACACATGTATCTTGGTAGTATCTAGCTTCACCAAGTGACTATGAATACATTTCATTGTGTGTGTTATATAGTACTCCCATAGAACTAGTATCTCCCACAAACATAAATAAACAAGATCTTCATCAGTATTTGATAATCAAGCAACAAATTTGATATCAAAATATATAATAATGGCCTTACAAGTCATAGGTCAACTTGCACCCTTATGGTATAGATTGACATCCTCGGTACATGCTAACTTCCCAGGTATAGGTTGACTTCCTAAGTTTTTGGCCCAAATAGACTCCTAGGATGTTTATATTAACTTCCCAAATCTATAAAAACTTACAAGAAATCTAGACATAGAAAGACAATGAGTGTGGATATTGAGACATAGATCGTCTATCTTTCATCATCTTTCATGACCTATCAGAGAATCTCTATTTGTGATGACCCCAACTCTTCCTTTCTTAGCATCTTCTCCTTTCTTCTGCTCCACCTTCATAAGAAAGAGTCACAAATGACTTTTCAAAAAGATAAAGAACATAATTATCCCCTTTTAATTAGTTTAACATTTTTATTTAATTTCAAATATTATCGTTCTTTTTATACATATTTATTCCTTATCTTACTTATTTGATGATATCTTAAGCTTGGAAACTCTAATTTGAACTTAATTATAGAACTTGAATCATGATTCAATAATGTTTCTTTCCAAGTACCTTCAATAACATTTAGGAAAATTATTGAATGGGCTTGCAAGGTGCTCTTTAGAAAATTGAATTTTTAGTTCATTGTGGTAAACATAATTCCTTGTTTCACCTTCTTGAATTAATGAAACAAAACAGGGGGCATATAACTACCTATAAACTTCACTAACATTTCTTAGTAATTTTGAGTGACAATTTTGCATGATTCTTAATGATAGAAATCCTTTCAAATCTCTCTCTTGAAAATTTTATGAATGACTAAGTCCAAGGTTCCAGATGGCTATTTTTCAACCTATTAGATAGCTCAATTGAAGATAAAAGTGAATTTTCACAAGGAAGGCTTTGCTAGTACCCACCAATCTGCACAACTTTGCTAAAATGTAACCATAAAGGAGCTATATTTTTGTATTTTATATTTTATGATGAATACAATTTCCAACTAATGCAACTATATGAATTCCTATTTCAACCAATTGCTTGAAAATCAAATAACAAAGATAGAATAATAGTAGATTGAATAAAATTACTAAAAGAGAAATTCTGAATGGACACAAGCCAAAATAACAACATGTCTATGAATTAAATTATAAAAAAGATCTGGTACGAAACCAATGAAATTAGGAGCAAAGCTTTCTCAACTCCACTAATGAAAATTTTGATGAGAACTTCAATAAAACCAAAAGATGTTTCGCATTTTATCAAACTATGAGATCCTAGAAAGTACACTCACATGGGAAAAAACACTATGTAAGAACAATAGTGATCCTTTCTCTAATTTGTCACAACACCAAAATTCATTAAAATAAGGCAAACACCAGAATTAAAAGATTGCAAAATTATAAAAATGCAATAAAACCATTAGTTCCATTATTATTCATGAACATGGATTCACAAAAATAACACACTCCAACAAGATTTACTACACTCAGAATGAGAGCACTAATAAAATTTATTATTGCATCAAAATGTCCACCTTGAATACATATTACATCCATGTATTTAAAAGAAATCCTCTCCTCCTATGTTAGGAGTGAGAGCTCTTCTAATGCAACTCATGCTAAAAATAATAAAAATAATAAAGCTATTTACATACAAACTAACTCTCTAAATGTGCTAAGTAGGTGTCAACCCTTATTTATATCAATAAATGAGTGCATGAGCCTTTACATGACTTAGAAAAATAAAACATGAAGAAGATAAGAAGATAGAAGCTATGGGATGATCGAGGAGTCATTGAGAGTTCTAAAAATGGAAGCTCAGCCTTCTCTAGGTGTCTTTGGGAGTTGAACTATTGTCAAAAAATGTTTTTGACACATGGAATGCTCTAAAATAGCAATTGGCAATTAATTTTTGGCTCACTACTTCTTTCTCAAAATTGTTGATGCACCTTGAAAAAATGCACCTTAGAAAAGCACACCTTCAAAAATCTCACCTTCAAAAAGTGCACTTTCACAAAGTGCACCTTCAAGAAATGCACCCTAGTGATAGGACCCAAAAATCCAAAAATTCTTCTAAGTGTCAAAAATTGATTTCCAACATATGGGTTTGCTTCCCCTTTATACCCAAATGATTTCTAGATGCTTGCTTTTGAATTTATCAATTATCTCTGCTACTTCCTTAGCCTCTGATAAATCTAATAACTCAATACTTATTTCAAACTATTTCCCAATAGTTACTTACTTATATCCTTGTATCAGAAGAATCCTCCAACTTAGAATCTAGTTCCAACAATGCTTCTTCTATTTTGAATGCTTGTCTAAAGCCATCTTCTAAAAAACCCATTTTGAATGAAGCCCTAAATTGTTGAACTATTATCTACATTGAGGAGATTTTGGTTCTTGATTAATCTTCAAAAATCTCAAGGCTAGCAACATTATAGTATTTTTCTACTTCCAAATATTTCCCTTGAGCTTTATTCTTTATCTATTGAATATCTTCGCATAGTCCTTACATGAATTTATTTCATAAAGATATATTTTCTATCCAATCATTTAACTTATCGAACTCCTCTACCAAGTAAATCTCCATTAGAATCTGGTATCTTTTCCCTTTTATAGATTTCAATGCTTTCAAATCATTGTCCTAGGTATACACTTCATCCATTATCCCAAAATCTTGGTTTACAATGGTAACCAATTTGCCAACATTAGTTTGGATGTTGTGCAAAAGGTTCAAATTGCCTTGCATTATTTGCACTCCTCTTTCCTCAAAACTATGACATCATCTCCAGCAAGCATCCAAAAATGAATCCATAGTTTTCCCCATCTCATTTCTTTCTAATGCAACTTCAAAAGCAATCTCCAAATTTTTAGGGTCTAGGACCCACTACCTCATTCAAATACCCTCTCAACAACTCATTCTATTTCATCAGCATCAATAGAATTCATTCATCTTTGTCAAAATTGCATTCTTGATTTGAGTACCATTTTAAGCTTTTGAGTCAATTTGAGCCCCTATAAGTACATTTAGTGCATGTGTACTCGATTGTCCTTTTGAGGCCTATCAAATGTTTTATGTTTATAACACTTTGAATTTAGCATATCCATGTGTCCCATGATGATAAGTTTTCATTCTGAGTCATTCCATGAAGTTTCATTTTGAGCAATGTTCATATCTACATTTTTGCCCAAGTGTCGAACAATGATAGGTAGCTTGGTTTGCATTTGAATGTTTTGCACCCAATTATGTATCATGACTCACTACTTGTGAAATATGTAGTACACATATTCAAGAACCTATGTTTCAATTTTCAATTCATTTCAATATGCTTTGACTAGGTTTTGAATCCCTCAAAGTTGGTTGTTTACTATTGTCATGCTGATGCATAATTGTTCAGAGTTCTAGGAGGCCCTATTTATAACTTTGACCTAGTTGAACAAAATGAGAAATTTCCTTTTGTATTTCATTCTAGAGGTCAAACACATGCTATATTTCATATTTGAGCCTATGATGAATCCGTTTGACTAGTTTTCAAATGTGATTCCAAATGTAATTTGTAAAGTTTTACTAGTCTCTTAAGTGCAAATGTCATAATTTAATTTTTGATTGTTTGAACTAAATGGATTTTACTACTATGTTTTACTCTAAAAATTCTTTAAATATGCTAGTTTTCAAGTCTTGAAAAAATTGTCTACACACTTTTCCATGTCCTTTCCATTTGTAAAAATCACAGTTTTATTGATGTTTCAAATTCTACAAATTGGAGTACCCAACTTAGCACACTTTCCAAATGTGCCTATTATTTTTCAAGAGACCAAATCATAGATTTATACTCTTCTCATGATAGTGAACTAATTCCCTATTTTAGTTCCCCCAAGTGTCAGTTTGACCTATTTTTGAAGCCAAAACTGAATGCATTTTCTTGTATTTTGACATGTTTCTTGTAGGAAGTTCAAAGAAGGAAACTTTTGTTAGAATAATAAGATATATTCTTATTAATTATATCATTTTTAATTAATTATTAAGTCACTTATTATCTCTAGTGTACTTAAGCTAAACTTTAGGCACATAATAATTAATTATTTTATTAATTATTATCATGCAACCTAGGCTAGACCTGCTAGGGTTTTGATCTCCTTTTATAATGATTGATCTCTTTATAATTTATTGATTCAATTTTGATAATAGCAATCTCTTTTTTGTTCATAAAGAATGACTCATCTATGAATTTGGCAATTCCAGCCTCCATAGCTTTTTGCTTCTCTCTTTCTATGATTGGTGTTTGCATGTAGGTGATTCTTGGGAGCTATGGGGTTGATTTTTCATTAACTTCAACATGGTATCAAAGCTCTAGATATTCATACCTCTATTCTATTTATGAGAATTTTCTCTTGGCTTTCGTATCTATCTTTTTTCTTTCAGAGGGTTTCATTTTTTAGAGTTTTTTTGTATTGAATATTAGGGGGAGGGGGGGTCACTATTTTTGGGTGCACATTGAGCCCAAACAGACATCATTGTTGAGCTCAGAGTGCCCAAAAACCCCTTTTTTTGTATAAAATTTTTCCAATTTGGACACAATTGGAATTTGAGGCTAAAAAATATTGCTCCTAGAATGGCCATGTTTCTGACAATTTTTTAATTTTTTGTGCACAAATTAGGATTTTTGGTTTGAAATCAAAATATTTCCCTAGGTGATGATTTTCTAAATTTTGACACGCAAATTAAGATTTTTTATTTGATAATCAAGATTTTTAGGCACCTTTCTTGAGGCAACGATTCTATATTTTTTACAAAAAAATTGAGATTTTTTTTGACATGCAAACTGATATTTTTGGGCATGTAAATTTAGATAGTTTTATATGGAATGTACATGCTTCTTGAGGCAATTTCTAGTGCTACTGGGCATACTTTTCAAAGTATTCTAGCAAAGATCCTAAGGTAGCAATTTTTTGCTTTTCTAGCACTTTTTTTGGAATTACATGTAGTTTTTTGGCCATAACTTTCTCATTTGGACTTCATTTTTCAATATGAAAGAAGTATTGGAAAGATGATTATGAGCTTGTCACGATGGTGTAGTTTATTTGGATTTTTTATATTTTTTGGTGGCCTATTTTGGCTATCAAAGTTAGAAGTTATATTTTGCAGTCTAAGAGACATTTTATTTTCCAAATTTTGCTCTAGACAAATCCCATTCAATTTTTGATTTTTTGCATTCTACTAGATATCTTGGTTTTTTCAAGTCCAGGGATTGATTTTGTTATTTTAGATGGTTTTTCATAGGTTATAATATCTATTGTATTAGCCTTATGTCTCTTTTGATCTTTGTTGACATCCTTTTGTAGTATTTTTGCAAATGCATTGAGATAAAGTGCCACTCTATTGCATTTCAGGATCGTGCACATCATTTTTTTTTTTTCGTATTCACATTAGATTATAAAGTGCCTTGGGGGTTTTAATGTTGGCCATATTCACTATCTTCCTTTGTCAAGTGAGTGTTCATTCCATGACATTATCCTCATGATGTGCTGATGACACATGCCATTATAGGTGTTTGTACTTCTTTTACATTCTCGATGTTCCTAGTCCGTTTTGCAAGAGATATTGCATTCAATTTTAGTGTTCATGTCTTACCTCTCAGCATTATAGGGGGCTTATGTTGATTTTATTGCTTTCTTGGTTCAATGGAGTGACTTATGTATTCGTTATTTGATCCAATGTACTAGGTGATTGCAATGGTTGGATACCTATGCATTTTGGTGAGATGGATCATTTACCATATAGACATTCTTTCATCATTAGTTTTGGAGGCCATGAAGATACCTTTCATCTTCAATTGATCACCTCTTTAAACTTATTCTTCTCTACTTGGTCATGTTCTATACAGTGGAGGTTCTTCAGATCAACAATTTGGCAGTGTCTGCAACTTCATGCTTCAATGGTGTTCTTCATGATCACCTTTTGTTCCTATCTTATAGAACATTCCTTCTATCTCTTTTTGGAGTAGGTTTTTTCCCACTAGATTTTCTCTATTTCTCTATTTTATAAAGATTTGGTTGTGATTGGGTACCTCATCAAGCCTTATTGCTAGAACCCAAATTTTCTTTTAGCAGTAGTTTCTAGGTTTTTAGCTACTCCCTAAATTTATCTTAAGGGGGGGTGGGTATTAGAGTAATAAGATATTTCATTATTAATTAAATCATTTTGACTTAATTATTAAGTCACTTATTATCTCTAATTTACTTAAGCTAAAATTTAAGCACATAATAATTAATTATTTTATTAATTATTATCATGCAATTAGGTTAGACATGTTAGGGTTTTGATCTCCTTTTATAAGGATTGATCTCTTTGTAATTTATTGATTTAGTTTTGATAATAGCAATCTCTCTTTTGTTCATCAATAATGTCTCATCTATGGATTTGAAAATTCTGGCCTCCATAACTTTTTACTTCTCTCTTTCTGTGGTAGGTGTTTGCATGCAAGCGATTCTTGAGAGCTATGGGGTTAATCTTTCATCAACTTCAACAACTTTTACAATCAATATCTTTTGACCCAGGTGTTTTCATGATAGGAGATCTCATAGGGTAAGAGAATGTGGAATAGAGAAACAATATGTCAGATCTTAGGGCCTAGTTCTCTATTCCAGACATTTTTTAAGGCCAGTTAGAGGATCCCTTGGCACAAAATTGGAAATTTACAAAAGGTTGAAAATTGAGTAAAAATAATGGTTTAGTGGTCAAATTTGATTTTAATTAGTATGATAGGTTTAGTAGGCTAGTTTGAGATATCAAGTGTTTCAGTTTGAATTTATTTTAGCTGGATCCACTTTGGGATCTGACTGAATTTAGTAGATTGATGAGACATTGGGGATCGAAGGTTTCTTAAAAGATAGGTTATAATGTCTTAGTCATTAATATATAGCATTGGACTTTCATAATGAGTCAATATTCAAGTTCTTCCTTAAAGGATAACTTGTTTTGATCTTCGTTAGTGGGATGTGGCCTAGCTCTGAAGATAGCATTATATCACCATGTGTAATGGTGTCGACATATATTTTTTGTGACAATTGATCCAAGCATAAATTGTGAGGACAAGTGGATAATTAATTTAGTAACCACAATGCTTTGAGCAAGTAACATTTTGTGGAATAAAGACTTTTTGTAGTTCAAAGGGGATTGATCTTTTTGCCTAGAAGCTATGAAGATAGTGGTCTCATCATTGATTATGATTCCCATGTATTAGAAATATAAAATAAGGGCTTTGTAATATAGAGTACTAGGTTGGGTTTTATATCTGTGGATGAGGAAAATGTTTTGTGTGAGGAATCCATGGAGGAAGCATAGAAATGTGAAAGTAGCCTAAGTTATATGGAACTTTCCAAAAAAATATCACTCTTCATATTGAGTACAAGAAATGACTATGTCAATGTTATTAAATCGATTCTATCTTAGGAATCCTCTTAATTTGGCTAAAGCTCACAATAACGATGAAGGTATCATCACGTAAAAATTCCCTCACCATTTGGAGGAGGGATTTATTGATGCCAGTGGAGGACTCATGAGGATGAAGAGAATCTCACAACATCCCATGGAACTATTTGGGTTCATTCTACTACCAATAATATGACTCTTACAATTGTTGAAGTGGGATAACTTGTATAAGATAGAGAAGTTAAGAGGAAATGACTAGATGGGGCTAGATGTGTAGAGGATGATAGAGGAATTTGGAAGTTTTAGATGTTGTAGGTAGAGCATGGTAGAACTATTATTTATTAGGGGACATGGTTTATGCAATAGAGTGAATCAATGTAGAAGATAGAGTGTTACTTAGACCAGCTTGATCCAATATGACACATACCAGTAGAAGTCTTTCCATTGAATTGAGTGGGTGAGCACATGACACGAGCTATGTTTTGGTTCAAAGCATGATATACTTCATGTGCTTTTCCATTCAGAACATGTTATATAGAGGCAACTTGGGAGTCGCTCTACTGGATCCACATGGGTGCCATTGGTAAAATCAACATTCAAGGGAAAGGATGGAGTTGAAAGTTTGGTGGCAACTAGATTTGGAGGAAGAGATGTATGTTGTGCGATATGTGGTGACTAGAAGAGTTCCCTATTTGATTTTCCTAATGCCCACCTTGCTTGGGCATAATCTAAAATGTAAAATCTAAGGGTTATTGGGTGAGTTTTATGTGATGCACTTGGAGATTTCAAAAAATCAACATGTGTGGAAAGAGGCATTGTGCAACATTTCAAGATGGTTTGAAAAGGCTGACTGTTGAAGATTTGTTGTGCGAGAGCTCATGTCTGACAAAGTCTAAGGATCCCCCCATCTATAGAGAAGCCATGAAATTTGTATCTGTGATGCAAAAATCCATCAAGAGAAGATTTCTTGTAGAAATATGGAGGTTTCTTAGAAAACATGCTTATGCATTATCCCACATTGACATTGTGGAGGTTGTTTTAGATGTTTAAATGACCAAACACATACTCCTTAGTGTCCAAAAGACATTGTAGCTTTTAGATACCACAAGTGCTCACATGGATCCCACCTACCCATGGGTGGATGCAGAACTGGCAAAGATGTTGTCACCAAATTTTGAACAAAACTACGATAGGTGACTCAATAGAGGATGATGTCATTTGACGACATGTGGTGCTCAATCATGACTTTGTAGTGAAAACCACGTAGTAATGAGGAAAGCTTGTGACTTTGTGAATTAGGTTTAAACCATGTCATGGTTTTGCAACATAAAATTCTTGTATGAGAAAACCACTGTGACCATGTGAAAAGCTTCATTTTGCATGGTCCCAAGAATTAAACATAGTTAGTGAAGATGTGTTCCAATATTGCAAAATGGAGTCAAGTGCATGGTCAAAAGTATTAAGCTATGGTTAGGAGTTAAGCTCACAAATTCATGAGGAGGTGACATGTGGCAATGGATCGATTAGCCTTTTGATAGGGCATTGGTGAGGTGTACCTTTGGTGAATCACACGATGATATATGGTGTCTAGTTGGTGATCAATAGGAGGGTTGACCCAAAACTAGAAAAAGGGGCAAAAAGATATAAATAATAAAAATCTCATTTTTTAATTCTTCTTTCAATTTTGAATGTACAAGCTCTAAGTTGATAAATTTAAATGGATTTAAAGATGTTATATAGTTTAGACTATATAATATTTTAAAATTTTCATTTTAATGCTTTGCTTAATGCGTTGGGCTTGGACTTTCAAATGCATGCCAGAGGGGCAATTTTAATCAGAGATGCATAGTGCAGTATACCATTGGAACCATGAGAAGATGATCTATCCAAATATGCACTCAAAAAATGCATAGGTATTTAGTAGTTAGAGCTATAGGAAGATTTCCAAAATGGGAAGCATTCTCAACAGAATGAGCAATTTTCATGATGAAGCATCAAATTTAGTTAGAAGAATAAGCATGAATTTTTTGACTCTAGATTTAGGGGAAAATATTTCTGAGAATTTTATTTTGCCTCTAAAGTCATTTGGCAAGTGGTTTTAGCAATAGTTTAATATCAAATCTGGTATCTTCTTGCAAATTAGTTACATGTTTCTATCATTTTGGAGATATTTTCATGCATTCTAGTAGCAAGAAAAGGGTCTAATTTTCAATTATAGAGAGAGAGTAGAGAGAAGTTATGCATCAACAAATGGAAGCTTTTCAAGTGGACAAATGACAACATCTGATTTGATCAGGGATTGCTTCTTGTCTTTATATTCTCTTCTCTTCTCTTTCTTTAGCATTGGTTCTAGTTCTTGGATATTTTTTACTGCTATGATACCACAAGGATGGTTCCAATTTGGTTGAAATTTCTTTCATGACTGTGATTCCACCATTCATTTTCATTTTCTCTCATGTAATAAATAAAAACTAATGATAATACAGATAGTTCTAGTCTATTCAGTAGTTTTATGATTCAATTTCTTGCATCCTTTGTGTATTTGTTTCAAGGAAATGAATAAAAGTGCATTTATCTTTAGTTTGAATCTTGTCTCATGTTCATGTAGTTTGTAATCTTTTGTATTTTGTGAACAAAGAGCATAAATATCATTTTAAATCTAGTTTAGATTATACATTTGGTATGTTTTGCGTATGATTAAAGGAGTCATGTAAATGCTTGATTTACCATAATGGGGTTGCAAATTTCATGAAGAGATAGGTTGAGTATGAGATTCAAAAGTGATGTAGATGTCTAATTCACAAGGTGAATAGATAGATCTAGAAATCCTAATACATGAAATGTCTCAATGATTTTAAGGATGTATATTAGTGATTTATGGAATTGCCCAATAGATAAGGCATTGATCAGCTACAAGGTCAATGTGTTTTGTTGTTCATGTCTTGGTTATTCTAAAATAAATTATAATCAAAATCCTTTTCCCTTTTTGTTGAAGAGCTGAAAAGAGTTACCG
Source organism: Cupressus sempervirens (assembly GCA_028749045.1). Lineage (NCBI taxonomy): Eukaryota > Viridiplantae > Streptophyta > Pinopsida > Cupressales > Cupressaceae > Cupressus > Cupressus sempervirens. The sequence continues at coordinate 249,913,262 of CM053783.1, forward strand.
TCACTTAACTTATCAGGTTCATAGGTCATTTCATTGGCTACTTTATGTCTATGTTGTTTGCATAAGCATAGAAGGTTCAGGAGTATTATCTGCTATATAGATTCAGTTCTATGCTTTAACACTGGTACCATATGAAGAATATGAGGTTCACCAGCCTAGGTATTGTAGAGCCTGAAGTAGAAGGAGTATAGCCTTATAGTTGGCCCCAATGTCTGAATGGGTATATTGTAGATGAGAATTAGCTACCCCTAGATGTATTATGTTCTCATCATTGGGTTTTTGAAACATGATTTTTTGAAACACCAACAAAATGGTGACTCTATTGGGGAGAGATACAAGGAAAGAAATACAACAATGAGGAATTGTGGTGTTCTTTTCATGTCCTTTCTGAATTTTGTCTCCAAGTAATGTCTTATTCATTTGTAGCAATAGTTGTGAGGGTTGAGTGTAATTTTTTTTTTTACTAAGAGAGTTTATCTTCAATCAATTCAGCTGGGTTTTGTGTCAAAATGTTGTTGCAAAATTCTAGAGTCAAGAATGAACAATAGGATTTTTTCTATTTTCCAAATTTCTAAATCTCCAAGACTGGTTTGATGGTTTGCATTTTTCTATAATCTGAAAGTCTAGTTTAGAATTGTCGAGTGAAAAATTATATTTTATTTCTCACAAGTGTGAGTGGTGACTCTAAATCTCTATACCAATGTTCCTAGTTGATTTCATATTGTATATTTTGAAGGACTTTCAATTTGTATGGGAAGATTTGAAGAACTTGAAAATAGTTCTTGGATAAGAAGTTATTAGTTCTTGATTTAAGTTTTTAGTGTTGTATGCAATTTGTTGTTGTAAGAAATTGGAATGTTAAAAAGTGAATCGTAGTAGTGATCTCATTTGTTGTCTTCAAGGAGGTGATGAATCTACAGGGTTTTGATTAGTGGTGTGAAGAAGAAAAGTTTGCACCCATGCCAAATTAGCATATTAAAGTTCAGCATCAACACTCAAGGTATTTTCAATTTTCATGTGTTCTCTTTTCATGGGAATCAAATGTTAGAAATTGTTGTCTCTATTCAGTGATTTTCAGCACTAGGAGAGAGGTAGAATTTTTTATTTCAGAATGGAATCAAATCTTAGATATGAGGTTAGTATATCAAGCTATGAAAGTGTGGTTGAGAATATTACTATGTTGAAAAGGGAAATCCACAATAAGATTATCAGATTTATAGTTAATGCAGTAGGAAATGTTCAAGGTCTAAGAGATGATCAAATTTATGTAAAGTTCAAATCAGCACTCATGGAGTTGCATGTGTCTTTTAAGACCTGAGGAATCTTCATGGCCTATTGTTTTCCTAGATGTCTTTATATCTTATTCAATTAACTAGCCAACACATTTGAGAGTACAAAAGATTTTGCATGTTGAAGGTTTTTTCAAGAAACTTGGGAGTGACTTAAGTAGCAATGAATTATGTATTGAATCCTCTAATAGCAAATGTGAATATACTAAAAGTAATAGTGAATTGAGTGAATCCATAGCTAATGAAAATGTGTCTTATGATTATGAAGAGATGGATTCTATATCTACTAAATTAGATAATCTCATTCATCAAGATGAAGATGGTTATGTAATTGGAAATGAATCATGTGACAATATGTATGAGAATGTAGAGAGTTCTAATAGTAGTACATATAACTTTTCTTTTGATGAAAATGAAAATGACACACCTAATGAAGAGGTATTGTTCAAAGAAGAGATATTATGTTGTAGTAATGATTCTAATTTTTTGGAGTGTTATACTAATGGTACTACTACTATAAGTTTTTTAGAATAGACAAATTATGATCAAAGCCATGAAGAACAAACTTGTGATGAATTCTTGTTGAGTGTTGATGAAATTTTAGAACTAGTGACTAATGATCTTGAAAGGTATGCAAATGATTCTTTGGTTGCTCATGTTGTCCCTTGTTATATTTTTTCTCAAGATGAAGTCCTTTCCCTAAATATTGATGCTGAAAGTGATATAAGATTAGAATACTCTTTGTCATGTTTTGGAGGTGTATGTGATAATGTTTCAAGTGTCAATATGTGTGGTGACTTTTCTAATGAGGAGAGTAGCATTAGGGAGAAGTTTTATATTGTTTTAGATCCTTATCATGCTGATAATACTGAAGTTGGTTTTGATTGTTCATATGATGAAGAGGAAAAGACCAGAAGTTGTAAATCTGATTCTGTGTTTCCCTATTGTATTGATGAGTTTGTTGAGTTCATAGTTCACTCTAACAAGTTGTTTGATGAAGATTATGATCAACACATTTTATGTCAGAACTTCCATGAAAGTTTTTAAAACTTGGTGACTAATACATTGTTGGAGTGTGAAGGAATTTCAACATATGAAAAATCTAATTGGATGAGTATGAGGGCTAAAAAGGAAGAGAAACCAGATTTTATATGTTCTTCACACCTAGTTACACAAGGCAAGTTACAATCTCTTGGCATGTGCAAATTTTTGAAGAAAGTAAAGTATGAAGCCTTCATGTTTCTAGTTTATAGCTTGCATCAGTCATATGTTCATCATAGTTTTTAGTTTGATGATAGTTTATATGAGCATGCTGATTCTTTTTCTCATAGTGAGCATGATGTAGAAGTAAATGTTGATTGGTATATGTACTATGAGAATGAAGAGAGTTATTTTGTTTTACCAAATGAACTAACAAAGAAATTTAATCTAATTGGTGAAAATGATGAGAAAGATTTTTTCAGCTTACCACATGAAAATGGAGATGAAAATCAAATATATGATAGAGGTAAGAAGTTTTGTTGAGTTTCGGTGGCTCGAGGCCATCATTTGTACAGTTTAAGAGCATATTTCCTTGTTTTTCATAAGTTGTTTGAGAGTTTTGTTGGAGTGGTATTCTTTATCCAAAGATCAAAATCCTTTCCATGCCCACAAGGGACATGCATCCCCAAATAGAGCCACTGATGGGACTCAAAATTACATTCCCAATTTGAGTACCATTTTAAGCTTTTGAGTCAATTTGAGACCCTATAAGTGCATTTAATGCATGTGTACTTGGCTATCCATTTTAGGAATATTAGGTGTTTCATGTTTCTAACACTTTGCATTTAGCATATTCATGCATCCCATGATGATAAGTTGTCTTTCCGAGTCATTCTATGAAGTTTTGTTTTGAGCAATGTTTAGATCTGCATTTTTCCTCAAGTGTCAAACAATGATAGGAAGCCTAGTTTGCATTTGAATATCTTGCACCTAGTTATATATCATGAATTTTTGTTTTGGGAATGTTTAGTACACATATTAGAGAACCTATGTTTCAATTTTCAAGTTGTTTCAATATGTTTTGACTAGGTTTTGAATCCCTCAAAGTTGGTTGTTTATGTTGTCATGTTGATGAATTTGTTCAAAATTCTAGGTGGCCCTATTTGACCAATTATAACTTTGACCTAGTTGACCAAAATGAGAAATTTTCTTCTCCATTTCATTCTAGGGGCTAGACGCATACTATATTTTAGATTTGATGCTATGAAGAATCTGTTTGACTAGTTTTCAAATGCGATTCCAAATGCAATTTGTAAAGTTTTACATGTGTCTTAAAGTGTAGATTGGTCGGTACCCCTGCTTGGGATGTCATAATTTTGAATCTATGATTGTCTAAACCAAATTTATTGTACCATAGTTTTTTACTATAAAAATTCTTTAGGTGTGCTAGTTTTCAAGTCTTGATGAAACTAACTACACACTTTCTCAGGTCCTTTCCATTTGTAAAACTCACAATTTTGCTAATGTTTCTAGTTCTACAAATGTAAGTACTCCTCTTTGCACAATTACCAGACGTGTCCAGTTATTCATCATGAGCCCAAATCACAAATTTATACTCTTCTTGTGATAGTGAACTAATGTCCTTGATTTCATTTTCCCAAGTGTCAGTTTGACCTATTTTTGAAGCCAAAACCAAATGTATTTTCTTGTTTTCTCACATATTTGCTTGCAAGTAGTTCAAAGAATGCAATTTTGATGCTCAATATCTTTTGACCCAGATATTTTCATGACACAAGATTTGATAAGGTAAGAGAATATATAACAAAGAAATAGTATGTTAGATCTTAGGGCCCAGTTATTTGTTTCAATTAGTTTTTAAGGCTAGTTAGAGGACTCCTTGGCACAAAATTGGAAATTTGGAAAAGGTTAAAATTGAGTTAAAAATGATGATTTAGCAGTCAAATTTGATTTTAATCAGTATGACACATTCAATAGGCCAATTTGAGACATTAGGTGTTTGAGTTTGAATTCTTTTAGCCAGATCCACTTTGGGATCTGACTAAATTCAGCAAATTGATGAGACATTGGGGATTGAAGGTTGCTTAAAAGATAGGTTATAAAGTCTTATTCATTAAGTTATAGCATTGGATTTTTGTAATGAGTTGATATTCAATTTCTTCCTTGAAGGATAACTTGTTCTAATCTTCATTGGTGGGATGTGGCCTGGCTCTAAAGGTAGCAATGTACCACCATGTGTTATGGTGTCACTTTGGAATTTTTTTTGTGACAACTAATCCAGGCATAAATTATGAGGACAAGGGGATAATTAATTTAGTAACCACCATGCTTTGAGACAGTAACATTTTGTGGAATAAGGACTTTTTTTAGTTCAAAGGGTGTTGATCTTTTTTCCTAGAAGCTCAGTGGTTTCATGATTGGTTGTGATTCCCACATGTAACAAGAAATATCGCTCTTCATATTGACTACAAGTAACAACCAATTCAGTGTTGTCAAATAGATTCTACCCCAGGAACCCTCTTAATTTGGCTAAAGCTTGCAACAAGGATGAAGACATCGTCACCTCAAAATTCTCTCACTGTTTGGAGGAGGGAGTCATTGATGCCAATGGGAAGGGACTCATGAGGATGAAGAGAAGCTTACAACATCCCATGGAACCATTTGGGTTCATTCCACTACCAGCAACATGTGGAAGATAGAGAAGTTAAGAGGTCATAACTAGACAGGTGTCAGATGTAAAGAGGATGACAAAGGAATTTGGTAGCTATAGATGTATCAAGTAGAGTTTGGCAGGGCTATTGTGTAGGAGGGGACATGATTTATGCAATAGACCAAATGAATGTAGAAGATAGAGTGTTACTTATACTAGCTCAATCCAATATGGCACATGTAGACATAAGTATTTCCACTCAATTGAGTGGGTGAGCACATGAGACGAGTTGTCTTCTAGTCAAAGTGTGATATACTTCATGTATTTTTCAATTGAGGAAATACTGTATGTAGGCTAGTTGGGAGCTTCTCCATTGGATACACATGGGTGCAATTGGAAAAATTTACATTTAGGGTAAAGGATGGAGTTACAAGTTTGGTGGTAGCTAGATTTGGAGGAAGATATGTATGTTGTGCAAAATGTGGTGAACAAAAGAGTTCCCTATTTGATTTTCCCAATGCACACTCTACTTGTGCATAATCTAAAATATAAAATCTAAGGGTTGTTGTGTTAGTTTCATTTGATGTACTTGGAGATTTCCAAAACTCAATAGATGTGGGAAGAGACATTGCATAACTTTTTGAGATGGTTTGAAAAGGCATGACTGGTGAAGATTTGTTGTGTGAGAGCTCATGTCCAACAAATCCTGAGGATCTCCCTGTCTACAAAGAAAACACACCATTTTCATCTGTGATGCAAAGATCCACTAAGAGAAGATTGCTTGTAGAAATATGGAGGTTTCTTAGAAAACATGCTTGTGCATTATCCCACATTAACATTGTAGAGGTTGTTTCAGATGTTTGAATGACCAAATGCATACTCTTTAAGTGTCTAAAAGATACCGTAGCTTTTGGAAGCTACAAGTGTTTGCATGGGGCCCACCTACTCATGGATGGATGCACAACTAATAGAGATGACATCACCAAAGTTTGAATGAAATCACAATAGGTGACTAGACAAAGGATGATGTCATTCAAGGACATGTGGCACTCAATCGTGACTTTGCAGTAAAAACTACTTAGTCAGGAGGAAACCTCATGATGTCACAAAAAGGTCAGATTTAACTGTGTCTTGATTTTGCAACATAAAATGCTTGTCCAAGAAAACTATTGTGACCATGCAAAAAGCTTCATTTCACATGGTCGCAAGAGTTAATTATAGTTAGTGAAGATGGTTTCCAACATTGTGAAATGAATTTAGGTGCACAATCATAGGTGTTAAGTTGTGGTTAAGAGTTAAGGTCACAAACTCATGAGGAAGCAACTTGTGGCAATGGCCTAATTAGCCTGCTAATAGGGCAACTCTGGTGAATCATACAATGACACGTGGTGCCCTATTGGATAGAAATAATAAAAATTGCATTTTTTTATTAATTCTTTTTTCAATTTTGAATGCACAACTCTAAGTTGAAAATTTTAAATGAATTTGAAGATATTATATAGTTCAGACTATACTATTTTAAATTTTTCATTTTAATATTTTGTTTAATGAGTTGGGCCTAGATTTTCAAATACATGCTAGTGGGGCAATTTTTATCAAAAATGCATAGTGCATTATACCATTGGAACCAATAGAAGATGCGATATCCAAATATGCAGTCAAAAAATGCACAGGTATTTAGTGGTTAGAGCTATAAGAAGATTTTAAAATGGGGGACATTCTCAACAAAATGAGCAATTTTCATGATGAAGCATCAAATTCAGTTAGAAGAATAAACATGAAGTTTGTTGACTCTAGATTTAAGTGAAAATATTTATAAGAATTTTATTTGCCTCTAAAGTCAATTTGCCTCTATGAATCTTGTCTCTTATTCATGTAGTTCATAATTATTTATGTTTTGTGGAAAAAGAGTACAAAGCTCATTTGTAATTTTTTTTAGGTTGTATGTTTGGTATGTTTTTCTTATGAGATTCATATAAATGCTTGATTTACCATAATGGGGTTGTAGATTTCATGAAGGGACAGATTGAGTATGAAATTTAGAAGTGATATAGATGTCTAATTCACAAGGTGAATAGATAGATCTGGAACTCCTGATACATGAAATGTCTTAATGATTTCCAAGGATGTACGTTAGTGATTTTTGGAATTGTCCACTAGATAAGGCATTGATTAGCTACATGATTGATGTGTTTTGTTGTTCATGTCTTGGTTATGCTAAAACCAATTATAATCAAATTCCTTTTCCCTTGTTGTTGAAGAGTTGAAAAGAGTTACCCTTACTTAATTTATCAGGTGCATAGGTCATGTCATTGGCTATTTAATGTCTATGTTGTTTGCATAAGAATAGAAGGTTGAGGGGTCTTATCTGTTATATAGATTTAGTTGTATGCTTTGACACTGGTACCATATGAAGAATCTAAGGTTCACCCACCCAAGTTTTGCAGAGCCTGAAGTAGGAGTAGAGCCTTATAGTTGGCCCTAGTGTCTGAATGGGTATGTTGTAGATGGGAATTAACTACACCTAGATGTATTTCATTCTCATCACTAGGTTTAGTTGTATTATCTGCTATATAGATTTAGTTGTAGGCTTTGACACTAGTACCATATGAAGAATCTAAGGTTCACCCACCCATCTGCTATATAGATTTAGTTGTATGCTTTGACACTAGTACCATATGAAGAATCTGAGGTTCACCCACCCAAGTTTTGCAGAGCCTAAAGTAGGAGTATAGCCTTATAGTTGGCCCTGGTGTCTGAATGGGTATGTTGTAGATGGGAATTAGGTACACCTAGATGTATTTCATTCTCATCACTAGGTTTTTTAAACATGACATTTTGAAACACCAACACCTAATACTACCTCCTTTATTTGGTAGTCCTTAGGAGTCAATTCCTCTATATCTACATGAGGAGGCAGAATAATGATATGTGCAAGAAGATCCTGATCTCAATTCTTCATTATGAAGGCTAATATTTTTGCATCACCCTTGGGTGGCTTAGGATTCTTGATTACTTTTATCAATTATGTCATTCCTTCCTCTTTTGTCAACTCCATTTGTCTCTACTACCTGAACATGACTTCCTTCTTGAGCCATGATGATGTTTTCCCCATCAGTGACATATATTAAGCTAAAGAGGTAGGTTTTGATGTAGGTTCATTTCCCTTATCACCCCTCTCTGGAGTCTTTTTGTTTTGAGGAATAACTTTAGAGTGAGATTATGTGTAATATTAGGCTAGGGACCTAGCCTCTATATTAGAAGTAGCTTGTTCCCTTTCTTCCATAATTTTTCCTTCCTCTGATTCTTAATCAACATGAAATTTCACATATTCTCCTTCCTCTAAATTTTGACTCTTAGGTTTAACCACCAGAGGAGGTAGGGCCAATAATTCTTGATCCATTATTGATGGTGTATCCTATACTAGTGGAGAAGCAACACCAAGAGGTCCTTGTGGTAAGGAAGGTAGTTGATTCCAATCTTTTTCTAATGACACATTCTAAGGAGTATCACATATCCTCTCCCCTACCATATTAGTTCCCATTGGCATGAAATCAAAATCTAATATGTGAAAAACATATGCTCCTTTGTCTTCCCTCTCTTCAATCCACTTTTGTTGCTCCTATTCTAAGGTCTCAACATGAATAATCTCTCATAACACAGAAGGTGATGTTTGATTTCAATTCCTTCTCTCTTCTTTTATAGTAGTAGTTGAGAAAGTCCTCTTATTCGAAGGGAAAATTTCTATTTGCTCCCCTTCCTCCTCATCTTCCACCTTGGGGATGGTTTCTAGCACTTGGGGTGGTGCGGTGCTCTTTTTCTTTAGTTTCCTCCTCTTTACACCAACCACCATCATCTCTATTTTGGCTCTTTTAGGTACCAAGGAAGAGGTTTCTTTTATAGGGTCTAGAGGTGTTGGAGCTCCATCTTTTGGTGGTTGAGCATGTTCTTTCTTAGGTTGGGCTTGTTCTGGCTCAAGTTGGGCTTCTCCTTCTTGGGTAGTCGGCTTTGTTTAAGCCTCTTCCCCTTGCTCCCTTATCTGATGGGCTCTCTTTCTCTTCTTTACTATTTTCAACCTTATTGGTGATTTTTTCCCTCATTGGCATATTATTTTTTTCCTCATTAGTGATTTAGTTGGGTAGGTTAGTACTATGACTTTTGATCCTTTACCTCTCTTAGGTCGAGTTGTAGCCTGAAGAGTTGGGGCTTGAGGAACTAGATCCATACCGAAAGGCTTCTTGATCTATTCTCTTGTTACTTGAACAACATGTTTGGCCTAGTGATTGATCTCATCATTCTCTTCCCACCCAACCTTTGCATTAATTATGGACCTCTAATAAATCTTGTCCCTATTGTACAAGGTATCTAGTATTTTGGGGACATCCTTTACCCATGCTTTGAGGGGTAAATCCATGTTAAGCACCTTTTTAGCTAGTTGTAGACTCATTCTATGATAGTCCCTAATGCAGACATCATAGTCATCTATTGCACTTACCCAATGATCCTCGAGTGCCTCTTTAGGCATGAACTTCTTCCCCACCAAGTGTTGTACCATCACTAGTATTGTCAAAATAAGGGTAAGGTGCTTGGTAATCCTCAAGAGGATATTGATCCCATTTTGAATCAAATGTGGCAATATCTTTCTTCTTCTTTACCTCAAAGGCCCCAATGGTGATTGGCCACACCCAAGTCTTCTTATGCTACTTTCTTACCCTCTCATATGCAAAGGCAAGCTACCTTGCTATCTCCAACAATATCAATCTAACTAATGGATATCGTAGTAGATTCTTTGGTCATAAGAGTGTACTAGCTACCCTGATATAGGTGAATTATTTGAATTAATTATAGAAAGCACCAACTTATGTTATCCATGCTACAACTTCCATCAATATTCTCTTGGAATAGTGTCCCTTAATGAACTTGGTGATGGAGAATATAAACTCATCATTGACCACCCTATATTCAATACTCTATATGGGAGTTTCTTCTTTATCGGCTAAAGGTAAACTACATAAGGCCAAGCATTTGCATGTTGCATGCTTCCTTTTCTGTGCAACACCAGGCAATTTTTGGTTCTTGCCACCAAAAGGTATGTCATATAGGAGGTCATGTAGAAGCAGGGACCATTCTTCACTGAAATCAACTGCTCATCCAAAATATCACTTAGTATTGTAGCCCAATCAATAGGCATCTTGCCTATTCTAATGGTTTCAATAAAATGTACCATCCAAGTCTCCAGATGACTTGCTACAAGAAGGTTCATAGCTTTACTTAGAAGAATAATTGAGTAGCCAATATCATCAATCATGTAACCTCTAGTCATGTCAATCTTTCTAGCTCTTCTTCCCAAGGGTGTTCTGTTGAGTGGGTACTTCCCTTGTGCCAACTCTTTGGCCTCTATTTTTTTCTCCCTATACCATTTGTTTGCACCTTCATAAGTGATTTTCAAGTACTGGTCTACTTGTAAAAGGTGAAAGACCTTTTCACTGTTCAAGGTCTAAGATCTACAACTATCTCTCTAGTCACACTCTTGACTACCTTCTCCTCTAGTACATAGTGATGAGCCAAAGTCATGATCATATCGGATGATTGAGCTTATATTGGGTGAATGTTCACCAACTCACTTCAGATTAGCATTGACACCATTGCTAATCTCTCTTTTGGTTTGTTACATAGAGTCAAAAATATGTTATAATCAATATGCCTGTTATTCAATGTCTCTAATCTCAAAATGTTTGTCTTGAAACTGAGATTTCTTTAGTGCTCATTGGTACTTGAAAATAACTAGCTTTAGTGCTATCTTCACAACCATTGAGGATGAGGATGACAACATTATATCTTCACAAGATAGAAATGCTAGTATTCTGATGTTGTAAATCCCTGACGATACAAAAGCATGACTCTAACTAAGGAAAACTAAGTGAATACAAAAGAAAATAACTAAAAAACCCCTAAACAAATTAGAATGTGCATGTGCACACCTTTCCCACCTAACACAGGTGCACAAGGTGTGCAAGTGCATCTCTTTCTTTTTTTGAAGGCATTCAAGAGTGTAAAATTGTGCACTTGCACACTTGTGCATGTGTGCAACTACGCACATGATAATGCAAAGAAGTCTCTTTTTTTTGTGGGGGGGGGGGGGAGATTTGATTTGTCTATATGCACACATGTACACCTATTTGGGGTATGCACATGCACACTTATTTTGAGTGCGCACGTGTACATACCCAATAGTTGTGTTTTACCTTGTAAAAGATTGAAGCCTAATGTGGACCTTCAAATGTGCACAACTACAAAGGAGTGGTGGGTGTGAACCTACAATGTAGGGAGCTTAAGAGAAAACAAGTGAGGAAAGAGGAGGAGGAGGGGCTACTTATGGGTCTGTGAGGTCTAGTGTGCACCTCGTAGGGTGTGCACATGTGCATGTGCATGTCCTTGGAAAGAGGTGAGTGTGCATGTGTATACTTTTTGCACTGAGAAACCTAAAAATTAAATTATGAGCCTACAATGCTATTCAATCCTATCTAATCTAGTATTGGGGACTAACTTAGACTCAGAGGAGGGTCCTAAATGACTGAGGCACCTAACTGGGTGTTCTAAGAGGACTTTTCAAATTAGGGGGTCCCCATTTTGTATCTCAAAATGGGGTGTGTGTTGTAAGACCATAGAAAGTAATTCTTAGATGATTTGATTACCACTAACATGAAATTTTATAGGATGGGGTTACTAATGGTTCCTTGCAAGATCTATGCATGTGAACTTAGTTATATCCTTTTATTTCTTTATTTATTTTCTTACTTTAGCTTGCATATGCACACAATGTCATATATTTCTAAAGTGGGGGCTAAGTGTACTATCTTAAATTGGAAGCACTTCAATTTATGATTTTTTATCTCTTCTTTAGTGTATTTTCATTGTACATTTTCAATTGTAGTACACTTTGTTTCTCTCTTTTTCTCTCTCCTAGGAAAAATTGGGGTAGGGCCTAACACCTCCACCTTAATTTTCCTTCTTCCCCTTATGCAAAAATCAAAGTAGGATATAATTTCTAGGAATCCTCCTCTTTCTAGGTTTTTTTTCCATTTGAACCCTAATTTATCAATTTGTAAAGCAATTACTCTAGAGATTTTGTACAATTGGTACCACAGTACTATTCCCCAAGATCTAGGCCTCCTAGGTATAGAAAAATCTAAGTTAACTTATACCTTGGGGTTTGTAATTTTGGGCCCTAATCTTAATTCAAATTTCTAGGGTTCCCTCATATTATAGTAAGTGTAATATAATGATGAGCATAATATAAATGAATGGGTGTAATATAACGATGAAAGAATGCATGCACATCTCAATCTAATATAGAGAAATTGCAAGGTGAAATAAAGTGCTTTAATTCATCCATTTGATTCCAAAGGGATATTTTCATGTACATTCTTCAAATTAAGAATTCAAACACCATGGATTTGCAAAGGGATTATGAAGATGGTTAGAGTACTTTATCCTTGGGGGATTAGTATGATTTATACACTAATTTTAGGTATGATTCTTTGTTCCTTCATATCTACTTATGCACATGCACATTTATATACTAAGGTTTCACTCATAGAGTTAAATTCACATTTTTAATATAGATCTTTAAATTCTAGATATGTACTCTAGGATTCACAAGAACTATACACAAAACACCTTTTCCTAACAGTTATTCATGGAGGTGTAAATCACCAAAATAAGGGGCTTAACTAAGGAAATCTCATGTATATCCACCCACACCAACACCCATACACACTTTTTTTTTTTAAATTGTAGGTTTTGGAAGCAAGATTTGTAGACATATTTGAGTACCCTTTTCACAATTTTTTTGGAGCCACTAAAGTTAAGGCCCAAGTATACATTGACCTAGGGTGACACATACCTCCAAAATAACATGTACCCACCATTAGAAGACATCCATTGACACAAGATGACATCTTCCTGGGCCAAATCAATTTTTGGTTTTTGTTCCTTTTGACTTCCTATTAGGAGATCTAGATCCATTTATGTTTTAGATACAATTTTCTACCAAAATTCTAGGTTTGATCATATTCACTCTTTAAGCCCTTGAGCTAGGGTTCTCATCCTATATACATAAAAAACCTACCTATTGGGAGAATGCTTAAATAAGGAAAATTTTAATTGTATATGCATATCAAGATCAAATACAAGAGAACAAGTAACAAACTTGAGTTTAACTAAGACAATGCAACCAAAAGAAAGAGTCCCTATGCAACCTCAAATAATCTCAACAAGGGCACCCAAATGGACCTTTTTGGTGTGCTCAATATTGAGGGATGTGAATGTGCTCTCCCCAAACACAACTATTGAATCCCAAGATTGAAATTTGATATGAAACCAAGCTAAATGAGTGCAGAAAACTTCAATAAATGGCTATGGAAGCAACCATTCTTGAGAGAATTCAATGAAAATGGAGATGGATGAAAGAATAAGAAATAAAAATGCAATTCTACCATAAAAATGAAAGAAATTAATAAAACAATGCAAAAACTACCAAAGGGTTGGATTTAAGCAATAAAATCTAAAAAATATCTAAAATAAAACTAACATGATAACAATGCAATGAAGGGAGATGAAAAATGCTTGAGACAAAGGGTCTTATTAATAAGCTTGTGGGAGACCTTGAGGAGGTGGCCTTTACATGGCATACACATAGGTGCCACAAGAGACACATGTAGGCTAAAGGACAAGCCATGAAAAAGTCAACAAAAAGCCTTTAAGGTTTGAGTGGCTTAAGGTGTTCTCACAAATGTGTGAGCAACCTTAGAGAAAGGAGTGGGGGACAAAGGTGTAAGAGTACCTTTTGGAGAAGTTAATGAAAGATGAGCTCCCTAGGATTGAGTCACTCATACATGTGTGAGAAAACCATTAGGGGATAAAAGGTGGCTAAAGCACGATGATGAGGTATTCAATCTTAGTTTCAAGTGGGTAGGCTTAGGTGGGTGAGAGTAGATTGGCCTTTAGGATTAAATTAAAAATGACTTAATTTAATAGTAGATTTAGCAATTTTAATCATATGAAGGGATTTAAATAAATAGAATTTATTTTAAAGGGGGATTTATGGAGCACCGTGTGTTAAATGAATTTAATACATTTGAGGGATGTATTTGAATTAAATTTGAATACCTTAATAAATGAGCACATTTAATTAAATAAATTTAATTAAATATGTAGATGAATATGAAAAATGATTAAGTAATAAATAATAAATTATAATGTCATAGGAAATCTTAAATAAATTAATATAGCATTTGGGATGATTTTAAGCATCTACATTTTACCCCTCTTTGATGTAGTGTTGAAATGACATTGCATCAAAGAAAATAAAATATAGGTTGCCCCAGAGGGGAGAGAAGTCCTAGGATTAATGTCATTGCAATGATAGGGGAGGAGGGTGCCCCTCAAGGAAATAGGGGAAAACAATCCATTTTGCACAATTTTCTCAAAAAAAGCACCAAGAGGAAAAAGGAGGAGAAAAATAAGATTTAGAACATTTCTATGACTTATGGGTTAGACAGGATCAAATAGGATATTTGTATGACTTATGGGTTAGACAGGATCAAATAGGATAATGATCCCTTTTCCTAAAAAATATGCATAATGAGTCTAAATGCATCCTAACTACATGATTTGCATGGGATTCACTTGTGTTCAAATGGGAGAGAACACTCTATTTTAGTATTACAAGAGGAGTTCTGCATCAAATGGTATAAGAGCACAAATGACAAGGTTCCTTTGCATGGACTAGACTCTCAAACATAATAGAGACCTTAGGAACATAGATGTGGATTTCATAGCCATGATGGAAAAAATGGCCCATATGCATTAGAGAGGTACATGCACAACCAAACAGCCATAATAATTTTAGAGATCTTGGTGGAAAGTGTACTAGTTGTTGCCCCTAGTGAGCAACACATAACCATAACTTGGAAACTAACATAGATGCACTAAAGAATCAGGGAAATAGATCATACCCTCAATGACACATGTAGTCAAGTATTAAACCATTCATGAGAAAACCAAGATATTGAAGATTGAGGCAATCCTAAGGAGGTTGTAATTAACATATAGAAAGATGAAATTACAAAAAGAACTTCCTGACCAAGTAGTCATTTGAACTTAATTCTGATGGTGTAATTTGATATGCAAAATTAGGAAGGAATCATCTAAAAGGGTGAAGATTGATCAACTAGTTGATTTTTTTTGAAAATTGCTATGAAAAGAACGTGTTTCTCAATTGTTGTCTTAGTGTCAATTTGTTTAGGTTATGTTGTAGTCACTATTTGGAAAAGACTAGGATGATGTGATAGTGAAACTAATTTGACATAATACATTTGATATAGTACATCTAAAACTAATTCTGATACAAATGTGAAAATGACCATGGTATAGTAAATTGTTTTGATTTTCTTTCCAAGCTCAGAAAATGGGTGATGTTTAGATTGATGAGTAGAAGAATTTGGATAAGATATGATAAGATGATGGATAAAGCAAGAACTTGATTAGATGGGAAGAATGATTTTGATAAGGTTGGGTTTGAAGAAAGAGATTTAGATATGATGGAAATTGATTGGTATAAAATAATTGGAAGAAGGGAATTTGACTAGATTAGAGGATAAATGAATTATTTGAAAGGATTGGAAGAAGTAAATTTTGATTAGATGAGAGAACAATTGAGTTTATTAAATTGATAAAAGTTGGAATAGATTGGGACAACTTACAAGGAAGAATCAAGGAATGGTAAACAAATGAGAAGGGTGGGGATATTTTTATGGATAGATGATAGAGGGATGAAATGGATGGCGTGAGAATAGAGGGGACCAAAGGATGTGGTATAAGAAAATGGGGAGCCAAGGACCATGTTTCAAAGGAGTCAAAATGCCCCATACCAAGGATATAAAATAGAAGGAAAGATGGTGGTAAAATATTCATGAGAATGGAAAGGTGGTGTGAGAGATATTGTATGGAGGAAATGAAGGCTTGTGTATTTCCAAAGCATGTATGGACATTTTTTTTTCAGCCTCTAGTTTTGATCACAAGCATAGATATGGAAGTGGAAGATATATGAAAAAGGGATATGGGATGGAGGGTATGAATATTATAGGGATAGTGATATGAAGGTTGTGGATGAAATGTGGAACATGAAATGGAGGAAATACATGGGATAATCAATAGCAAGGAAATATGGAAGGATGGTGGAATTGTGTAGGATCATGGATGGAGGATGTTGAAAATGAACATGACAAGGACCATGGGATGCAAGATATGGATATGATGTCATGATAAAATATGTGAAAGGATGATGGAAGTATGTAGGATAAAGTGTGGATAATGAGAAATAGATATGGTGCATGAGCATATGGATGGATGGAAGGAAAATGATATTCAATATCAAAGATAAGAAAGGATAATGAACTTAGATAGGATGCTGGATACTAGAAGGGGATATGGGATATTGAAGAGGTGGAATAGAATGGATGGAGCTTGCCTCAAGTGTAGAGTACAAGTGGAAGAGGACAAGTGAATAGATGGATAAGTGAGCTTGGAAGATAATAGATACATGATAGGGAAATAGAGGGAGGACTCAAGCATACATTTACATAGATGATATCCCTAGATATTTCTTCTTTTTCTTCTTCTACTTATTTTATCAAGGCTATTTTCTTTTTATATTTTCTCATAGATGTTGGTAGTGTTAGAGTAATTAGATATTTCCTAATTAACTCTAGTTGCTTAAGCTAAACTTTAGGCATCTAATAATTAATTCTTTTATTAATTATTATGATGCAACTTAGGTTAGACCTTTTTAAGTTTTCAATCTCTTTTATAAGGATGATCTCTCTTTGTAATTATTAACCAATTTATTTTTATTATAGAAATCTATTTTTTGGCTCATCAAGAATTTCTTGTCTATGGATCTAGAAATTTCTGCCTCCATATCTTTTTGCTTCTCTCTTTTGTAATAGGTGTTTGCATGCAAGTGATTCTTGAGAGTTGTTGGGTTGATCTTTCATCAACTTCAACATGGTATCGGAGTATCATATCTTCATGCCCTTGTTCTGTTCTTGAGAGATTTTGCATCAATTTTTAGATCTATAGCTTTCAGAGGATTTTGTATTGAGTTTGGGGGGACCTATTTTTCGGAGTACTTTGAGCCCAAACAGACATCACCATTGAGCTCTGAACACTTCAAAACCATCATTTCCATATAAAATACATCCATTTTTGACGCTATTGAAATCTAAGGCAAAAAAATTTTGCACCCAGGCTATTTTGACCGAGGCATGCAAATCGAGGTAAGGATTATTTATTTTATTTTTCACAAAAACAAAATAAAAGTTGAAGGCATTTTTTCTTTTTTTGCATGCCTTATCATTTAAAAGTGCATGCAATTGATAAGTAGAGGAGTGTTGATTTAAAAAGTTCTTTGAAAGGTACCCTGTGGACTCCTTACCTGCATGTACCAGGTTCAATCTGACACCTTGTCAGAGATGAGTGGTTTTTATGATTCTTGGAAGAGACTCCTTTTAAAAAATTAATATCCAATTTTGATGTGACTCCTTTCTCACGCCTTCTTTTTTGGCACCAACCTCTCAACTTGGGCCTCAAGCTTTTGAGTTTGCACCTTCAATTTTTGGTGCTTGCTAACATGACTTTCAACTCTAATAGCATTGAAATCAGCTCCTTGAAACCCATCACACATGCCTCAAGTTTTGTATTTTTTTTATTTTAGGTAGATTTTGGGAGTATTTTTGGTAAAATGCCCAACTTTATTATCTTTTGTTGCAGTGCCTTTGTGGCCATGTGGCCTCCTTTGGCCAGCCCTTCTTGTACATACAATCTACTAACTAGAGCACATGGTGTTCTCTATGATTTTTGGTGTTCAAAATTGCTTATTTTGCAAATTTATGGTGGTATTTGAATATCCAAAGGCAAAAATGATAGTTTATTGGTATCATTGATTGGTGTACACCAAGCATTCAATAGCTTCACAAATTTGGTGGTTTCCACTTTCCCACCTTCTCTGTGTCATGCCAATTCTAGTTTGAGCCCTTGATTGTGGTTTAATCTATTGACTAGTGGTTTTGTCTATCATATCAACAATTAGAGGGCCTCCATTGGTAGATTTGTTAGTCAAATCTGATCTCTCCCATGTTGATGTTTCCCCTATCTACACTCAGCAACATCTAGCTCCATAGTGGTGCATTCCATCTTAGCACATGGGACAATTATCCTCCAAGTTTGGTGCCAAATCACTTTGTCCCTATGCTTGGTGATTTGCACAATTATTGGGTAGTTTTTTACCAATGATGGTGTCCAATGTTCAAATTATGGGCAACCCAACTTGGACTACGAAGATGTTGGGGTTTTTCCATGCCTTTTGGTCTTAGTTTTACCACTAACCTTTGCCTTGGAGTTCATGTGTCACATGCAAGCCATTCCAACCTCTCCTTGATTTTGGTGACCTTGTTCATTGATAGTGTTTTTTGGCCTTTTTGGTGAATTTGGCATTTTGGTTAAGTTTTTTTCCAAACATCTCATGCACTTGGACATTGGAGGTGTTGTCATAGGAGATGTGTTGTTTTTTGTGCTACCATTTTTTAGAGGGAGCGCATGTCAACTCTGTAAATCATGTCATTGCTACCCTCTGTTTGGAAGTGGTTTTAGAGGGCATTTTTTTGCATGCAGTTATGGATGAACCCTCATTTTTTTGCCTCTATCAAATTTATTGATTGAAGGAGGCCTTTTTATTGATTTCCAATCAACTTTTTAAAATTTTTTCCATCACATGATTGTCTTGGTCATTGGATTTGATTCTCCAGCATGGGGTCTTTTACCAACAATAATATTTTCATTCTGTCTTATTTTCAACAGCTAAATTTCTTTCTAGAAGTGGTCATTTTATGGCATTATTTGCTTTGACACATATTTTCCTATCAAATTTGGGCTCATCACTTGCTGATATCAATGCCATGTCACCACTGCATCAGCATATCTTATCACCTCTTCAAGCTCTGTTTGGACCTACCTTCACATTTTTGCTCATATCTTAGGCATACAGACTCTATTATTTGCAAACATGATATCACTAAAAAGCTAGCTCCAAGACTATCATAGTGGTATAGTTAGTTTTTAGTTTTGATACATTTTTTATGGCTTTTTCTACTATCAAAGTCAAGGGTACAATTTTCACTCTGGGAGACATATCTTAAGCATCTTGTCTTTGATTTAGAAATTCTTTATATCATTGGAAAGGTATTTTTGATCTCTTTCCAATGATGTTGGTTTTTTTTCTATATTCTTCTCCAGGCACATCTTATTCATTCTTTTGCATTTTTGTATTATGGTGGATACCTTGGTTGTTTTAGGTCTAGGGATCAATTTCATTGCTTCAAATGATTTGTCATAACTTTTACTATCTATTGTATTAGTCTTATGTCTCTTCTAGTCTATTTAGATATCATTTGTATGCATTATTACAAATGCACTGAGATAAGTACCATATTGCATCTATATTTTCATTTCAGTTGTTTTGCCTTCTGATTTGAGCAGTGTCATCTGAGGACACTCATGTAGATTATTGTATTGTTTGGATTCATTATATCTTGTGCCTTATTGTACATGCACTACTCTGATTAAAGTGCCATGGGGGGTTGATGTTTCACCTTTGTTTTTCATCTTCTTTTGTCCAATGAGCTTCCCTTCTATGATATTAGTCTCATGTTTCATCTAAGATTGATCACCTCAATACACCCATATGTATTCTTGTGTGCACCTTCATCACAGTTCCTTGGCATGCAGTTCTTTTGGCCCACTTTTCCATTTTCCTGTTACCTCACCCTTGTCTACATTAGGAGGTTCTTATTTTGTTTTGCATGATTTCTTAATTTGATTGATCAGGTCTTTGGGCTTTGGTATTTCATGTCATCTGTATCTTTAAGTTTAGTTGTTTACCTTTGTGTGCCTCTTGATTTGATGCAAATTATAGTCTTCTCTACCTGGTCAAGTTCTATTTTATTGGGGGTTCTTCAAATCAATAGTTACTTTTGATAGAGCTTTGCAGCTTCTACATGCTTCAATGGTGTTCAACATTATCATCTTTTGTTCCTACCTTTTGGGATATTCCCTAGTTTGGAGGCTTCTTCAGTCCTTCACTAGTTTTTTTCAGCATTATTTTCCATCTCTTTCTAGAGTAGGGTTCTTCCCATGTGGTTTTCTCTATTTCTCTTCTTTTTAGAGATTTGGTTGTGCTTGGGTACCTCATTAGGCCTAGTTGTTGGGGCCTAATTCTACTTTTTGTAGTAGTTTCTAGGTTTTTAGCTACTCCCTAAGTTTATCTAAGGGGGGTGTTAGAGTAATTAGATATTTCCTAATTAACTCTAGTTGCTTAAGCTAAACTTTAGGCATCTAATAATTAATTATTTTATTAATTATTATGATGCAAAAGAGTTTAAAAATTTTTAGGGGTTTGATCTCCTTTATAAGGATGATCTCTCTTTGTAATTATTAAGCAATTTTTTTTTTTTTATAGCAATCTAGTTTTTTTCTCATCAA
Organism: Cupressus sempervirens; assembly: GCA_028749045.1. NCBI lineage: Eukaryota > Viridiplantae > Streptophyta > Pinopsida > Cupressales > Cupressaceae > Cupressus > Cupressus sempervirens. The sequence continues at coordinate 249,933,800 of CM053783.1, forward strand.
GAATGTCTCGTCTATGGATCTAGCAGTTTTTGCCTCTGGAGCTTTTTGCATCTCTCTTCTATAACAAGTTTTTGCATACAAGTGATTCTTGGGAGCCATGGGGTTGATCTTTCAACAAATTCAACATGTAGGATAGTGGAATGAAGTATTAAATGGATTAGTGAATGGAAAACAAGGACTTATGAAGAAGTTTGGATTAAGGGGGTGGAATGGTGGTTGATGGATAGGAGGTTGGAAAAATTATGAAGAAGTGGATGATGGAGGTGGAAATATCATCATTGGCACACACATTGAAGGGTGGTGGAGAGGAGGAAATTTTGGAGGACATGGAAAGGAAATTTTGAATTTTGGGATATAAGGACCCAAAATGGATGATGGATTCAACATAGTAAATTTTGGGGCATAAGAACCCAAATTGGACTTGGAAGATGGAAACTTTGAGGATTTAAGGATGAAAGAAGCCTTTGTATTAAAAAAATTGTATGTCATTTGGAATTTTTCTTTGAGAATCATTGCTTCATTAAGTAGCTTTGAAATCCACATGATTTTTGAATTTTTCATTTTGAGCCTTTGAAGCCTTTTGATTTCTTCTTTCTTTTGGATCATATTTTTCTTTTCTTGAACATGTATTTTAGAGGAGACATGTAGCTCCTTGTACTTTTATGGATTTTTGGCTTCATCCACTTTATCTTTAGCAACCAATTTTCTTTCCTTGGCCATGGTACAGGTGTATGAGGATAAATTGTATGGAGAGCTTATGGATGATATCATAGAGAGTGAATATTGGAATGAATTCAAGGATGTGTGCCTTTGCTGATCTTTACTAGGGATTGGAGAGGATAAAGTGGAAAACTTGGATATGATGGATGGATGATGTAAGGACCCAAAAAGGATGGAAGGGATGAAGGGTTTGGATTTTGGACATAAAGACCCAAAATAGATGTAGGTGAGGAAGGAATGGGAATATGGATATAAGGGCCCAAGATTGATTTGGAAAATGAATTTTAAGAACATTTAGAGTTGGACGGAGGAGTTTTAGATTTGGAAGGAGTGAAAGGTATACCAACATCTTCAAACGTTCTTCTTTAATGGGATAATTATTATTTTCAACACAAGATGTGGGTCGATGTATATTGGGTTCATGAGATATTTGGATAGGTATGGAAAGATCTTTTGGATGATTAGAATCATGAGGGATAATAGAATATTGAAATGGATTGAGATCATTAAATGCAAATGAATTGATACTTTGATCTTGACTTATAAGAGGATTATGTAGTGGAATGGAGGGATAAATTGGATCATGAGATGGAATGGAATCATATAATGGTGTTGAGGGAATGGAATCATGAGATGGAGTAATTTGATCTTAACATGGAGGAGGAGGATTAGTGGATAGGGTGAAAGGAAGATCTTTATAAAGTGGAGAATAAAAGGATGTTAATTCTTGAGATGGAAGACAATCACTAATGGATGAGATAGAAAGAATGTCTTGATCTTGACTAGGAATGTGATCATGAGATGGGCTAAGAGGGATAAATGGATTTTGATGGATAAGGGAATAATGCGATGGATGCATGCTTGTATCTAGAGTACAAGAGGAATCCACGGTGACATGCTTTGGAACAAGGTCTTAACATGGTAGTGGGTGCATGACTTTGGGTGATTTGACCACTTTATTTTGAGTTTTGGATTTAGACAACATTTCTATCACTTTGTCCCATTTAAAGTCATACTTATTACAAGGTGGGGATTTGGTAACAATTGATTAATTGTGTATTGTCTTTGATGTTACACAAAATTTCATATCATTGCTAGTCAGTGTATACTGAGCTCACTCGGGCATTGAAGATAGTTTCTTGTGTCTGTCGAGCATTCCAGAGTTTTCCTAGTTTAGAAGACAGTGTCTATCAAGTTCACTCAAGAAAAAAAGTAAAGTTTATAGAAGTTGAGTGTTAACCAAACTCACTTGATTAATGAAGGAAATGTTGGATGGAACTAGTGTTAACTCAATTCACTCAGTTACCAAAGGAACTTTGTGAATATGTAGTGTTGACCGAGTTCACTTGGTTAACATAGAAAAATTGCTTTGAGTTAGTATCTACTGAACAAGGTTGGCTAACAAAGGATTTTCTTGTTTTGGCATATTGAGTTCAATTGAATTGTTTGTTGGTTCTAGTCGACTAAGAAGATGAATATTAATCATTCTAAGTTGTATTCAAGCTGAGTTAACAATGTGTAAGATATAAATATAAGGTCAAGTTGAGGATTGAATGTGTAGAACATAATTAAAGATTTGATGATGCTTAGAGGAAGCAAATAATGATAAAAAGAATATCGTTGGTGAGCTGCAAAGATACATTTGATCAAGAAGGATCAAGTATACAAGCCAAAATTGTGATCTGTAATTAGAAATTCACTTGCATCAAGAATCATGTCATTTCATTGTTACTCTCTAACTATTTTAGTAGTGATCTAAATCTCTTAACAAAGTTGGCTTAATAGTTATTTGTAAATCCTCTAATAAGGTGGCATTTCTATTGAAGTGTCTAAAGACCTCTAACAAGGCCACTCCTAATAGGGTGATTAAATCCTCTAATAAGGTCACACCTAACAATGTGTTTTGTAACCTTTAATAGGGTTGGCTCCTAATGGAGCTTACTTCAAAAGAGTAAAAATTAGTAACTAGTTGCAATTGGTGATTTTCCCCAAATTGGGTTTCCACACTAAATCTTGGTGTTGATTGTGTTCATGCTATTTCTTTTATGTGTATGAAACTAAGTTAAAAGAAGATCAATCATAGATAATATCTTAATATTTTTATGATAAGGATTTGCTAAGTTATTTCAGTGTTTACTGAGTTACAACATTTTTTAGTGTAAACTAAGTGCCTGTGTATTTTCCTAGTTACAACAATGTTCATTTTACATGGAGTTTTGATTTGTATTAACATATCAGGGATCTGGGATTTATTTTTTGGTAATTGATTCACCCCTCCCCGCTCAATTACTCCTCTTATATTTCCAACATTGGGATGATGTGGATGTTGGAGGATTAGGAGTGTGTGGAGGTTCATGATTAGATATGGGATTGGGATGATGGTTTTGGATATCAAGTTGAAAGTGTGGGGGATTTTATTGAAGATTAGGGTTGGATGGAAGATGAAGATTATGGATTTGAGTAAATAGGGGAAGAAAACATAAGTTTTGAAATATGTATGTTTTATTTTTACCCTCATTTTGTAAGCTAAGGACATAATTTTTAAGTTCCCCAAATTTTTGGGCAATGGTGTTTATATTTGAGGAATTATATGGGTTATGAAGGGTATCATATGTAGGTGAAGTATAATGCAGTGGATTTCCCTTTTCAAAGGTAGAGGAAGAATATGAAATGTGAGATATATTAGAATTGGATATGAATTTGTGTGGATTTATATGATAAGTGGACTCATTTTGATGTACAACTCTATATTTCCTTTGAAGGTTCTTGAAAATTTGCTTAATCCATTTCTTATGCATGGAAATTAGATGAGGAATTTTGAATTTTTTTTCTAAAGATGATATGGATGAAGATTTTAATTGACAATGGATGAAGTGAAAGATTTTATTATGGATAAAAAATGAGTTTAGGAGTAGGAGAAAGTTTGGACTTTATTTTTTATTTGATTTAAATTGGATTTGAATTAATTTTGACTATGGAACTTGGGTTCTATTTGATTGATCTGGATGAAGTTTCTAGATAACCTTGATGTAGATAAAGACCTTATTATATTGCAAAAATTTGGATGTTGTCTTTGGATGAAGATATCTTCTTCCACTTGGAGATGGAAAAATGATCCCAAGTTAGAATAGGATACAAAATAGATGACTCAATACTTGGTGATGGACAAAAGATCCCAAGTGAGAGAGTGCGACTATTAAAATGTTTGCTAAGGATGAAGGTCTAATTTACACTTTGGAAAGATCTTTCTACCTAAAGATTGGATTGAATCTTGATGAAGAAGAAAGATGGTTGATGATCTTGATTTCAATTAATCTTGACTATTATTATGTGTCAGTCAATAATGATAAATAGGATTAAATTCCAATGATCATCCACCTCTTGTAGATCTCCAAGGTCCTTTTTGACCTACCTTCAGTTTTTTGGCCATAACTTGAGCATACAGAGGTATTTTTCCAATCCAAAAGAAGCACTAGAAAGTTGGTTCCGAGACATAGACATTGGTGTAGGTATTTTTAGGTTTTGATGCATTTTTGTTGCCCTTTTTTTATTTGAAGTCTAAAGTTATGTTTTTTACTTTGGCTTGCATATCATTTCTGTTCCATGTCAATTTTTTGAAAACTTTATATTTTTGGAAAGCTGGTTCTATCACCTTTTCAGAAATGTAGTCCTTTTCCTTATATTTTTGCCCATTCTCTTTCTATCATATTTTTGGCATTTTTTCTCTATGGTGGATATCTTGGGTGTTTTAGGTCCGAGGATCATTTTCTTGGCATGGTTTCTTTTGTTTTGGGCTGTCCTATCTTTTGTGTTAGCTTTTTCCCTATTCTGATAATTGTAGACATCATTTGTAAGAACTTTTGTATACGCACTAAGATAAAGTGTCACTTTTGCATTTTGGGTTCATGAACGTTATTTTGAGTCAGTTGTACATGCACTATTTTTATAAAGCACCATGGGGGGGATAGTTGTTTACTATTTTAGGCCTTCTCCCTTTGTCAAGTGAGTGTCCCTTCCATGACATTAGCCCCATGCAACGTCACTGTGACCGTGTCTTTGTAGGTGTTTTTACCTCTTCCTCTCTCATCGTTCTTGGTTTTTCTGTAGAAGATTTTTGGCCCACCTTCTCAGTTGCCTATCATCTCACCCTGTCTGCATTAACGAGGGGTTATGTTGTTGTTCTGATACATCTATGGTTTGATGGTTTGATAGTGTGAACTATGTATTCAGTGGTTGATCCTATATACCAGGCGATTATAGTGGTTGGTTAGCTATACATTTCAATGAGATGGATCATCTACCATATAGACACGCTCGGGTCATGCCTTCTTCTTCCATGGAGGTTCTTCAGATCAGCAATTTTCTTTTTGATGGTGGATTTTGTAGCTTCTTCATGCTTCAGTGATGCTCTTCATGATCACTCCTTGTTCTTATTTTAGGGGACATTTCCCTAGTTGGAGGCTTCTTCACTTCTTTACTAGGTTCTTACCTCTTTTTGGGGGAGGGTTTTTCCCACATGGTTTTCTCTCTTTCCCCATTTTTAGAGGTTGCATCTTTTGCATTTGTACATGGGTACCTAACATGGCCTTGTTGCTAAGACCCATTCTGCATTTCTTAGTTTTGTGAGCTTAAGACATTTCCCTAAGTTGCACTTAAGGGGTGGTGTTAGAGTAAATAATTATTTATTTATTATTTATTCTATTTACTTAAGCTTACTTAGGTTAATGCATTTATTTAATATTTAGTATTTAATGTATGTAGTGATGAGTTGTTGACAACGCGGGAGTTTTTTCCCTTCTAGCATGTTCCACCTTTTTGTGGAAGAGTGCTTAGTTGTCAACCTTATCTTCTACCAAATTCTAGCTTGTTCTACAATCTTCCATGAGGCCTTTATATTCGCTCTCTCTCTTTCATTGTAAAGGCATTGCATTATATTGTAAATAAAATTTCATTATTTTGCATATTTTCTCTCTCATGTCCATTTAGGGTTTTTCCTAACTCCACGCTCTTCTCTCCATGGCTTCCCTTTGACAGGTTATTGCATGCAAGTGATCATGGGTGTCTTCGGAGTTGGATTTCATCAACTCCAACATGGTATCAAAACCTCTCTGTTGGTGCTTCATTGAAGGATTTTTGAAGCCATGATTCAGAGACACAAACCCTAGTTTGTTTGTGCATTTTTTTTCAAATTGGGGGAAAAACAATTTTTTGGAGCACTTTGGACCCAAATAGATGCTGCCATTAGATCTAGAATGCCATTTGAAGTCAGGATTCATATAAAATTAGGGCTCCCAGAGATGTGTTTGGTTGGTTCCAATGCATTGAGAGGAGTCATAGGGTAACCTATGACCCCCCTCGATGCATTTCATGACAACATATGTCCCTAGGGGCCTTAGGATCCCTAAGGACCCATTTGGTTGGTTCCAATGCATCGAGAGTTGTCATAGGTTAACCTATGACCCCTCTCGATGCATTTCATGACAACATATGTCCCTAGGGGCCCCAAGACCCCTAGGGACCCATTGAGAATGCATTAAAAGGGTTCACTAGGGGCCCTAGGGACATATGTTGTCATGAAATGTGTCGAGAGGGGTCATAGGTTAACCTATTACCCCTTTCGATGCATTTCATGACAATATTATATTTAATAATAATATAATACTATATATTTTAATATAATAATATATTATTATTAGATTATATAACAATAAATATCATATAATATTACTATATATATTTAACAATAATAATATTTATCATATATATTACTATATTATTTTTATTTATAATTATTATTATTATTATATTTATAATTATATTATATTTAATAATAATAATCATACATATTACTATATATAATAATATTTATAATCATATATAATAATAATAATATTCATAATCATATATAATAATAATATTAATGCCCACACTTTCTAAAAATAAATTTCCCTCTAAAACCCTCTAAAGTTTCCCTCTAAAACTTTCCTCTCAAATTTCCCTCCAAAATTCCCAATTGAAAATTCACAGTAATCGGGTCTCGATTTCGTATCAAGTATCTGAAATCAGATACCCAATTTGACTTTGGGTATTTTATTAGGCTTGGTATTTACCAAGCCTATTTGATCAACCCAAAAAATGTGTTTGAGAAGGGTTTCACCGACACTCAAACTTTGGGTAGCCATCTAACAATGTTATTTTCATCAAAATTGAATGAAACGAAAAGGGTTTTTTTATAACACTCTCGAGATTCCATCGATATAATTCCTATCAAATTTTAAGTTCGATAATTATTTATTAGTTAATTTTCAATGAAGACGATTGTAAACTATTGATTGACATACTAATTGAAAAATAGCGATAACTTTCAAACAGTTTAACATTTTTTAAATCCATATAAGGAAAGAAAAAAAAAATGGTAAATTTTTCAATTAGTTAAGGTGGTCAAACATGGGAGTTTTTTTAATCCAAAAATTGTGTATACTCAAAATGATCACCTATGAGACCCAGATAAATATTCTTGCATGTTATGCAAGTATGGGGCACACAAACATGTGCCAAGCTCGCTGATGATGAACTCACGCCAGCATCATCAACACAAGGAGGCAACACTAACCTAGCTTGGGATATCAATAGACTACTCAATCTATGGATGGCTCTAATAGTCTGAGAGATAGGCTCTACAATGATATCAAGATGCTACAGTTGAGGAGGGGGGACACATCAGTATGGGGGACAAAAGTGCAAGCTTGCTTCTGCTAGGAAGAAGGTCTATCTCAAGGAGCTCCTAATCCTACACCCATGTTGGGCTTCATGCTCCAATAGTTTACCTTGAGGCCCAACACAAATTCTACATACAATTTTCTAAGGAAATAAAATGGCATCTCTAAATTTCTATCTGGAGGGATGCCAAAAACCATCCACCAACGATCCCAAAAGTTTGCATGTATGGCATCATTTGTGCACCATTTAATGGATAGTTTGGGCTTTTTTCAGTCTATTGGTAAACCAATTTTTGGGTTTGCAAAAAGGGCAACCAAATCATCTTTACTTATATTAAGGGCCACAACGTCATCATAGTCCAACACATCATCAAACATCTCATGCATTTCATCACACCAACAAAGAGTGACATTTTGTTCCTCGGTAAGTGTTTCAATGTTATCCACTATGGTGTTTAACGTGGATAACATAGGAGCCAATGTGGGTACAATATTATATTTTGTTCACAAAGCCCTCAATTCAGTGAGATTTTCAAATATCAAATGCTCAATTCGATGAGGGTTTTGAGGGGGTAAAGGATCATTTAGTGGACGATTTTGAGGGGGCACTGCATCATTTGGTGTGGGGTTATGAGGAACAATATTCCTTGCCTTAGTATCATAATTTTGGTTAGCCATACCTATTAATTCACAAAACATAATTTATATATTTTTTTTTAAACCTAAATTTTAACCATTTCTATAATAAAAACCTAAATTTTAACAAATTCAATTAAAACTAACAAATTTATAATAAAATTTAATAAAATTATAATAAAATTGATTGAAAACATTTTTTAAAAAACCTAAAGTCACTTACTTTATCGCGTATCCATTTTACAATCAGATATCCAAGCTAAAAATGTGAATAACACTATTGAAACAACAACCCTCGAGCTTTTTTTTTTTTGAATAACAATATAGTTATTGAGTATTTGATTTGATATTGGATACTCGGTATTATCAAATATCCAATTTTATATAAGATATATGATAATATCGGGTATCTGATATCAAATCGAATACCTGATAAGGCTTGGGGCCTACTTTTTTAGCTTTGGTATTAGGATGGGTGGAAAAAGGTCAGAGTGGATTGTGAAATTCTTTTAGACGTTTTCAAACTCTATTTTTTTCACATCACCACTTTTTGTTATAGAATGATCATGTACATACTCATTTACTATTTACACTTACCTAAGTTTACTTAGGTTAATGCATTATTTTATTATTTTATTTTGTAAGACACTTAGGAGTTTGCGCACCTTTTTGAGTTGTCATGTTGACAATAGAGAAGTACACAACTCTATTTCAACACATAGTGTCTACAACATTAGAGTTTGCATTATTCAATGATTTGTCATGTAGACAACACAGTTATTTGCACTCCCTTTTTAGCACATGTTGTTTACAACACTAATTTGCATGCTACACCATTGTAGGCTTATCCTCTTATCATTGCACTTATTTTTGTGCTTAATGGAGGATAACCCATATTAGGTGGACATGTACCTGGTTGTATGACTTATCATGTAGCTAATTCTGAGGCATTCTAGATGCATCTCAGAGGCTTTTATATGCAGGCACTCCTAATATACTCTTAATGCATATTGAATTGAATACATTGTTATTCTGATCATACTCCTTTCTGGTCTACTGTTGTTCTTGTGTTTGAGTTCTTAGTTCTTGGGTGAATTTTTCCCTAAGAAAAATTCTTACATGATATCAAAGCTTAGAGATTTTCTCTTCACATAGTCATTCAAGACCATTGTTTCTTCAGCACCTTGCCCCGAATCTAGAGTACTGCAAAAATTGGGAGCATCTAGAGCCTAAACAGACCTTGCCATTGCTTCTAGAATGCTGATTCGATGTGACTTGACTATAAATTTGGCTACCTTAGCCCAAAGTCAACCATGAGGCAAAAAAATTTACAAATTAGCACCTAGAGGCCCTGATTTACAATTCGGATATGGTCATTTTGTAGATCTAATTAATTATTTTTTTAGATCTATTATTTTAATTCTCTGCATTTTTTAGATAGCAAATTTCATCTGTATTATTTCAAAAAAAAATTCACCCAAATGGGTTAGCAGAGAATTTCTTTTTTTTAGAATTGAGCTATCCCAGCCCTACACAGAGAATATTTTGTAGGAATATTCCTTTATTATTCCAATTGGCCGTCTGCATTTAAATCTAGCAAGGAGGCATATTTCACAATTTGTGACCATACCAAATCTAGCTATATCACGTAGCCTGGCAGCCCATTTTCTAAAATTTAGAAATTACCATTTTTGGACTAGCCCAACACACTGGCCAACTACCATGCCAGCTCGTTTGTTAGCACTCGATGTGCTTAATGTTTTGAATAGTCCATAGATTGTATCCTCACCAATGTGGGATCTTTGTTGAGATTTTTGGTGCATAGAATAACTTCTGATCACCAAAATCTAAACCCTCAGCGTCATCCAAACTACCTTCCAACTCTCGGCAATGCTACATTCAAAATCGAGGCCACGTGGACATCCACATCTATAGTCTGTAAGAAGAACCACTCACCTACTCTACACCACGTGGAGAATTTTAGTTATTTTGGCAACATAAATTTCCCATGCCTGTCAAACTTTTTGTGCCTAGTCACTTGCATACGCTGTCATAGTACTTGCCACACAAGACAACCAATAGGGTTTGTTGTACAATATAGTCAGCACATTGACTCAAACACACATCATCTTACAAGGAGCCACATCACCCGTCACATAAGATCTAAGTTAGCAGTCATACCTCTGACACATCAAAAAATTTATACGTTGCCACGTCACACAGTAGTAGCATACAGACAGTCCAATCATCCTGACATGTTATCAGGCTACTAATTTTTGACTGACGTCAACATTTCATGGGAAAAAATTTGATGGTCATCTAACCATTATTCTCAACCAATTGTGAACTACTATGATGGTTGTTTTGACCATCAAATTTAAGCTATCAGTTTTCCTTCCAAACCCCTCTCTAGATTGCTTTTTGATTCGACAGCCTGACTTTGTGAGCCCATAACTTGGATATCCAAACTCCAATTTAGGTGTGATTTCTTTTGAAATCAAGTAGAATTTCCTAAACTTTTTAGTGGTGATGTTCTTTTTTGGTTTTGGTGCAAGGATTTTTCAAAAAATATATTTTTTGGTGATTGTACCTATTCAATCTTGCATTTTGCAACTTCAAACACTTCGTATGAGCACATCTGTCACTTTTTTAGGTTCTTTTTTTTTTGAAAGTGCATTATTTTTTGTCTACTTTCCAGATCTGTAGTCAGATTCTGGGTTGTGTGGAAAAAAAATCTCACTTTTAGAAATATGACTTTTTCTGTATTGTGAAGCTTTGATTAATTTTAGAATTGGTGTACATCTAAGCTATAGTGCTTAGTGACAGATTTGAGCCTCAAAAGGTAATTGTAAAAGAAAAATCAAAAAGTCCACTTTGTTCATTTTGACAAGTGGCACATTGTACACATGATACTTATAAAGTGCCAAAAGCATCTTTTTTGGGGGGGGTCTTTTGATTGAGTGAAAAGGGGGGGGGGGGGGGGGGGGGTGTACTATGTTCTTGTGTCTCTCTTTTGTGCTCTTTTCATTTCTGCATCATGGGTTCACCTAAATGTCCACTTCTAACTTCACGTAATTATTCTACATGGAAAGATATTGCATGGAGTAGATTAATGGAAAAATGTTACAGTCTTTATGTTGATGGTACAATAACCAAACCCACTGATGCTAAATAACTCATTAATTGGAAACAAGACCAATAGGCTTTAGGAGCTATCAATAATTGTGTATATAGAGATCTCTTCTTTTACATTAATAGTTGTACAAAATCTAAATCAACTTGGGACAAACTTGAATCATTGTGTGATAAAGTGGATGAGGAAAAGGGATTTCAGATTGAGGGTGATCTACTTCTCTTGGATCCAAATAACTTTGATACAATTTAGGATTACATCAACAAAGCCAATGAGTATAGGGCACTACTTAAAGATTGTGGAAATCTCATGAAAGATGACCAATTGATTCATCATATCCTGAAGAGGCTAGCTTCAGAGTATGCTTTATTTGTTTTGAGTTTTAATACTCACAGGTTGACCATGGGAATTGCTTACCAAAAGCCTACATTTGATGCATTTATAGAGATATTTATTGTTGAAAAAACTCACTTGATGGATTTAGGACTTCTTGTGACATCAAAGACCAAAGCATTGGTGGCTAGTGATGAGAACCAGTCAACTCAAGGATGGAAAAAAAACAAAAAGAAGAAGTAGTGGAAGCAGAAATCACAATCTGAGACACAAAAATCCACCTCACAGCAAGGCAATTCTTCTTCCAACAATAAGGGAAGTAATGAAAAGAAGGGCAAAATTTTTTGTGCATACAACAAAAAGCCAAATCATGATGAGCATCATCGCAAGACTAAAAGAATTGATGAGTTGGAAAATCTACTCATGAAGAACAAAATTCAAGTGCCAGGTACTTCCAAGGATTCAACTCCAACCTCTTCAAAGGGAAAAGGGCAAGCACTTATGGAAAATACAAGTTCTTCTTTGGAATGGATACTTGACTCAAGTGCCTCCTACCATATGGGTTCTTCAAAGGGAGACTTTTTTTCATTGAAGCAGTCACAGGTACCACACATCTTCATGGGAGATGATACCAAAATGGATGTTGAAGGAAAAGGACATGTGAAAATGGACAATGGGTAATTCAAATATGTTCTTGATGTTCCAAACCTTAGCTCCAATATCCTCTCAATTCACCAAATCAATCACCTTGGAGACGGTCACAAACTTGAGTTCCTTCCAAATTCAGTGATGGTGTGCAGTCTTAGAGATGATTCATTGGTTGTAGTGGGGAGAGTCAATCATGACAAGAAGTTTTATTCCCTCTCCCACTTTGTACCTAAGTCTCCTTCTCAAGCCTTTTTGACTCACTCTAATTCACAAATCATGTTATGGCATGAGCAATTTGGTCATCTTGCCTTCTGCTCTCTTCAACAAATTTTCTCAAAACACATGGTCAAAGGTCTACCTAACTTCAAATTTTCTAAGGGTGAGTGTTCATCATGTTCAATGGATATGCATCTTGAGAAGAAGTATAATAAAGGAAAGTCTTCACGAGCACCAATAGTTCTCCAATTGGTTCACATGGTTTTAGCAAGACCTTTTGCAGTGACTTCAGTCAGCTAAGGCCACTACATCCTTACTTTTGTTGATGACTTTTCAAGATTCACATGGGTCTACTTCCTTCATCATAAGAGTTAAGTGGTTCATAAGCTTCAAGCCTTTAAGAGTCATGTTGAACACAAATCTAGGAAAGCCATCAAAATACTATGGGTGGAAAATGAGAATAGATACGTGGACAGAAGACTTAAGGACTTTTGTAAACTTGAGGGAATTGATCTTCAAAATCCACCAACATTCAATCTGCACAAGACAAATATTGTAGCACTGAGGATTAGGACTCTTAAGACCATGGAAAGTTGCATGATAAAAGCCAAGTCTCTTGATCCTACATTAGAAGTTGAAGCCATTAGCAGTGCTACTCACATACTTAACAGGTCTCCTCATAATGCCTTAGATGGGAAGACTCATTTTGAGGCATGTTGTGGCAGAAAAATAGTTGTGAGTCACTTCAAAGTCTTTGGTTGTCTAGCATGGGGAAACATATCTTCTAGGGGATGCAAGGCATTGTCACCCAGGCCTTGTACTTTCATTAGTTATGAAGACAATGTGAAGGCTTATAGAATTATGGGTCTAGAGACTCATGAGATTTTTGTGGAGAAGGATGTTCACTTTGAGCAAATTTCACCTAGCTTATCCTTTACTCATCTTCGCACATCATACATTGTGGAAATTAGTAGTGACACCAGTGATAGTGCTTCAATAGATTCATACATGTGGGGTTCTATCAAAAGTTGCAATGAGAGGTCATGTTGTTAGTATAGTCCACATGCATACATTGCCACAGTGAAAGGTCCAACAAAATAGGGTACATGTTGTCTTCCAACTTTAGCAACAATAGATGACTACATGGTAGGCATTGCAGGTTTGTTCATGGAGTCACACACCAGAGACTTGGGAGATAGTCTTGATGATTTACATCTTCTCTTTGATGAAGATGATCCTTCTACAGTTGTTGTGAGGGCTCACTCTGACCCTCATGTCCATTCTCTACATGATCAATCTTCATAGGTTGGTGTGATTGTGGATCCTTATGAATAGAACTTGTCAGTTGAGGAGATAGATGGTTCTTTGGAATAGGTTCAATAGACATCCTTGCCAGATCTACATTCATTCTTTTCAGCATAGTTGGAAGGGGCAAACATTAGCATCAACACAAGGATTCTTGAGTAGGTTTCAGGGCCACCATACAAGATTGTACCTTTGCCTTTGTTTCTTCCAAAGGGGAGGAACAACATTCTGCATTCTTGGACCAACTTCTTCTTTGGATGAACTTTCACTGATAAGCATTCTTCCTTTGAGGGGGCTTACCTTGTCTCTCTTCCTCTTCTTTATTATGGGGGGGACTTTTTCCTCTTATGAGGTCTTGTTCTTCTCCTTCTTCACTTTTGTATTTATTGGATATATGTTGTAATGAGGGGGTCTTAATTACTCCATCCATCCATGCATCTTGCTTTTCATCTCTCTTTTTGGGGGAGGGTTTTTCCCATGAGGTTTTCCCTCTTTCTCCACATTATGAGAGACTACATTTTCATTATGTACATGGGTACCTAACATGGCCTAGTAGTCGAGACCCGTTCTGCATTTCATCCTAGTTTTCATAAGCTTAAGGGCATTCCCCTAAGTTGCACTTAAGGGGGGGTGTTGGTGTAAATACATATTCACTATTTACACTTACTTAAGTTTACTTAGGTTAATGCATTATTTTATTATTTTATTTTGTGAGACACTTACGAGTTTGTATACCTTTTTGAGTTGTCATGTTGACAACATAGAAGTATGCAACTCTATTTCAGCACATGGTGTCTAGAACGCTGGAGTTTGCATCATTCACTAAGTTGTCATGTAGACAACATAGTTATTCACACTCCCTTTTTAGCACATGTTGTCTATAACACTGATTTGCGTGCTACACCATTGTAGGCTTATCCTCTCATGATTGTGCTTAATGGAGGATAACCCATATTTGGTGGACATGTGCCTGGTTGTATGACTTATCATGGGGCTGATTCCAAAGCATTCTAGATGCATCTCAGAGGCCTTTATATACAGGCACTCCTAGTGTACTATTAATGCATATTTAATTGAATACATTGTTATTCTAATCATACTCCTTTCTGGTCTAGAGTTGTGCTTGTGTTTGAGTTCTTAGTTCTTGGGTGAATTTTTCCCTAAGGAAAATTCTTACAAACCCAAATATCCACCTTCACTTTCCAAAGGTATAAAATTCTTTAGGGCTTAGCCAAGAGTGACAAGATTATACTTCCAAGATAGTTGTCTTTAGATTCACCTCCCATTATTTACACACCACTAAAACATAGGAGTTGAGGTCATCTCTTGAGGTAATAAAATCCCAAGAAAGACTCCTAAAAAAAGAAAATCCAAACCACTTATTTCTTAGGCACTCAATATCACCCAAAAGCAAAAGGGAAGAGAATAAGTAAGAAGCCTTGGGGTTTAAAAGATACGTGTTTATTCCAAATTAAAGCTTTAAAGTTTTCTATCTATGCTTGAAGACACTTGTGATTAACATGCAAGGTTATTTCAAGCTTGACAATATGCACATGCTTGAAAATAGAAAAGCTTTGAAATAGGAGGGAATAAGAATGAGTTCCTTTAGGTCATTCAAGATTGAGAGTGTTCATTTTAAGCACCAAGTCCAAATGTTCATTTGCAATGTTTTTTTCCCCTTAAACACTCAAGATTTGATGAAGTTCATTTCAAGCCCAAATTGAAATGTTTCATAGCATTGTTCCTTGATCTTTAGGCATTCAAGAGTGTGTTTGATTATGTCTTGAACATGCATCCCAAGAAAAAAAGTTAATTTATTTAAGGCATTCAAGATTGGGTTTTGATTTTTAAGCTTCAATACATTCAAGAGTATGTTTCATTTATCAAAATTAATTGCAACATTCATTCCAAAATGAGTGTTTAAGCATTCAAGTTTATTCCCAAAAATTATAAAACTTTAAGGAAAACTTGCAAGACACATTGTTAGTTGTTTCTAGAATACATCAATCTACAATGCAACAAAAGAAAAACTTGATTAGTATCACCAAAATCTACAAAATGAAAGTTTCACTATGATCAAGAGAGGTTACAATCAATAGTCCACTAGAATGATGTTTGATGCAACATGTTGATTTCCTAAAATTTGACTAAGTCTGAAATTTTTTGAAAACTCTCAAAAACTAGAATCTTTATTTTAAATCTTATGAAGATGAAACCACTCTCGAACATCCTAGAAGTATATACATAAAATGTAACTTAAAGTATGCAACTTATACTTAATTTTACATTTTTATATATAGTATGGATGTTGAAATTTCTTTGTTAGGACCTCAAACATTATGAGAAAGACCAAATATCAAATGATATCTCTAATAGGTCATAGACAACAAAATGCATAGATGCCAAACTATGAAGATGCCAAAATGTGAAGATGAAAGTATGGCATAGATGACAGTTTATAAGTAGAAGAAAGTAAAGAAATAGAGGAGACTATTAATATGTACATTCAACATTTTAAAAAATGTAGAGATGGCATTTCATCTGCATAGATGACAGTACGTGTAGACTTAGATAATAGTTTGTAAGTTTTTCCAAAAAGTTACAAATTTTAATAATTTTTAGGTGTAAAAAAGGAACATGGGTCCCATTAGGTGTGCAAAAAATGTTAAATTTGAAAAACCTATCTTCAGAGCATTCTTAAACAAGGAAAATGTTAGTTGTACATGCATATCAAGAGCAAATACAAGCAATCAACTAAGAAACTTTAATTTAACTAAGAAAATGCAATTGAAAGAAAGACTCCTTGTACAACCTCAGAGCACCTCAAGGAAGGAACCCAAATGGAGCTTGTTGGTGTGTTCAAGATTGAGAGATGTGAATGTGCACTCCCCAAACACAACTATTTAATCCCAAGATTGAAATCATATGAAACTAAGCTAAAAGAGTGAAGAACACTTCAAGAAATGGCTATTGAAGAAACCATTCTTGAGATCATTCAAAGGCAATAGAGATGGATGCAAGAATAAGAAAGTAACAATGCAATGCTACCATGAGAATGAAAATTGAAGCTAAGAAAAAAATACAAAAACTACCAAAGGGTTAGATCAAAGAAATGAAATCTAAAAATCTCTAAAATCAAAGTAACATGATAACAATGCAATGAAGGGAGATGAGAAATGTTTGAGACAAGGGTCTTATTAATAGGCTTGGGGGAGACCTTGAGTAGGTGGCATCTATGTGGCATCCACATAGGTTCCACAAGGGAGACATGTGGGCTAAAGGACAAGCCATGAAAATGTCAACAAAGATCCTTAAAGGTTTGAGTGGCTCAAGGTGTGCTCACACATGTGTGAGCAACCTTGGTGAAAGGAGTGGGGACCAAAGGTGTAAGAATACCTTTTGGATAAGTAAATGAAAGAGGGGCTCCTTAGGATTAAGTTGCTCACACATGTGTGAGCCACCATTAGGGGCTAAAAGGTGGCTAAAGTATGATTGGGAGCTAATTAATCTTAGTTGCAAATGGGTAGGCTTAGATGGGTGAGAGTAGACTAGGATTTAGGATTAAATTAAACAGTAGATTTAGGAATTTTAATCATACAAAGGGATTTAAATAAATATAATTTATTTAAAAGGGGGTCTTGTGGAGTGCTTTGTATTAATAAACTTAATACATTAGGGGGATGTATTTGAATTAAATTCAAATACCTTATGGAAATTAACACATTTAATTAAATAAATTTAATTAAATAAGTAGATGAATCTGAAAAAAATTAATAAATAATCAATTATAATGTCATAGGAAATATTAAATAAATTAATATAGTGTTTGGGATGATTTTAAGCATCTACACATCATTCGTTGTCATTTAAAAATTCAAATATGTTGATTACATGCTTTCAATTTCCTATATTAAAGCTAGATCTTGTCATCCTATATTGTTCTTAAATAATAAACATTGCATTAAAAAGTATTTACTAGAAAATTTCCTTAATGTAATTTAGGGTTTATATTAGCATAGATTTATCTCACTAGGGTTTTTCTAATGTAACTTGAGTTATATTAAGTGGTATTCTTGGAATCCTTTTTTTTCTTATATTGAATGTTTGAAGGTGGGTTAATACACCAATCTCACTAGCTTACATTAATTAATTGAGATCTTCCATTTTCTCCCTGAAAAATACATAGGCTTTGAGTTTATTCCATGGACTAGATGATCTTGTGAGTGGCTATGGAAACATCAAAGATTTGAAAGCTTGACACAAATCCTTTCTAGAAAGGGCTAATGAATTTGGATAGGAGAGGTTTCAACCTATTAACCAACACTTAGGTAAAAAGTTATAAATGATTTTTCAAAGTCTAATATGTATGAAGTTGTCCATATTCTTTGTATCCTAGATCTTTGGGAAAATAAAAATGTGTTGTTAATCTTTATAAGAAGTTTGCTAGTACTAAAGAACCTTTGGTAATTTAGTAGCATCATAATGGACCACATCTAGTAATTCCTAGAAGAAATTAGGGGGAAGCCATCTGACCCAAGGGCTTTGTAAGAAGCGATGGAAAAAACTAATTTTATTACTTCTTCCTTAGTAACAAAGGCTAGAAAGAGCACATTTTTTGCATCTTGAATGAAAGTAGGAAGGTGGACAAGGAGGAAATATTGGACTATTGTGAACTGATTATTGTCTTGACACATAAAGTTTGATAAATAAGTAGGAAGTATTTTCCCCAATTCTGGCCTCATCAACAATATGTTTAGTGTTATCAATGACCAAGAATTTAATCATTTTCCTTTTTTTTTGTTTTTTGGTTGACCTATGAAAATTGTTGATTTCATGTACCCCTCTTTCAACCATTAGACCCTTGATTTCAACTTTCGAAAATTTCCTTGTTAGCCAAGTTATCTTTTCACTTCTTTCTCTAAGATTCCTCCTCCTCATGTATCAACTATGAGAAATTACCCAGAACAATAACATTTTGGAAAATGCTCTAGCTTCGACCCAATTTCCTTCTTTTTATTGAAGATGTCCCCAAAGGAAGACCTATTCCAATATTTAACTTCCCTTTTCATGATCCCCATTTTTTTTATCCTAAACATGGCTGACCCTTGAATACGAGTATACCAATACCTTTTCATAAAGTGTTGGCCTAACTGATGTAGATTGTGATGAAGAGATATTTTGGTATAGGTTTGATGTACAATTGATCAATTATTATGTTGTTATTGAAATTAAGTAATGTTGGTTGATAGTTTCTTCAGAGCGTTGTTTGAGTATATGCAAAGTACAATTAAGTGTTGTGATAATATTGGAGATTGAATTGGAGTGTGACTTCAATGTGAGACTTAGAGATGTCCAAATGTTTTATGTTGGATTATATAGGATGGAAACAAGACTCAAGAAATTAATGATCGATTAAAGTATAACAACAAAACTAGTTGAGTAGTCAATGATGAATGATTTGATCAGTTAATCAAATTGCTGTTGATTTAGGGGTTCTAGTTTAATCTACATTGTATAGACTATATTATATCATTTAATTAAATTGAATGCCAATTGGTGTACCAGAAGACACAATTAATTGATTGGAGATCAGTATGTGAGAAGTTCACAAAATAATTAGATTGATTTTTGTTTGGTCCTAATAGGGGATGTTGTTGCCAACTCTGGTGAATATTTGCATAATAAAAGGTATTGTGGTGAAGTGATAATGTTTCAATGGTGACTTTGCATTGCATAATTTGTGATGATTGAGTTTCTTGGTGTCATGCAAGCAAGTTGGAAAAAAGGAAAATGCTTAATTATTCTTGGTCAAATTGAGGTGTAATTGAAACTAGAGGTTGATTGGGATTGTAAATCATGGGTTAGGATTTCATATCATGTTTTGGTGGGAAAAAGGTGAAATTAAAATGTAATACATTTGGTTAAGGAGGTGGTTGTCCTAACAAGTGAAAGTTGTATTTATATTTTAGTTTGTTTTATTTGCAAATTTTGTAGAATGTGTATGTTGGGTGCAATTGAGAAGTGTTTTTATTGCTTGCAAGAATAAGAAGAAGAATAATTTGAACTTAATTGGATTTGTACAAGAAAGGGAGAAGTGGTACATTCATATTATATTCCTTTTTAATCCTATCAGGTTCTCCAAGTTTAACCCCTTAATCGGGTCAATCATAAAAGTGTTAGAAGGATCCTATAAAAGGTTTGAAGATTAAATCCCTTAATCAGGCTCATTAATTTTGATTTGAAATCCTCTCATAAGGTTAATACTAATAGGGTAAAGCTCTTGACATGGCTAAAGGAAAATCCCTTAACTGGGTAACTCCTAATAGGGTCTATTTTTATCCAAGGATTATTCCAATCTCCTAATAGGGTTGGGCCTTTAATCGATTGTATTTCAAAAGAGTGCAAATTACTTGTGGATACTAATTCCCACCATATTCCATCTAACCAAGGGGTTTCACATAAAATATCTTGGTGTTCTTGTGTTGCATTTTGTGAATGGATTTATTTATTAAATTTATTATTACTTCACAAGCTTAATTTCAATACATATGGTTGTGTAGTTAATGAGTAGATCTGATTTGGGTTGCATGTTTGGTAGAAGATTAAATTTGATAAATTATTGGTTCACTCCCCCTCTCAATGATATTGAACCTTATAATACTTCCATACAACCCCTAAAGTTGGGGTGGGAGGTCCACATAACTTTCTTTAAAAATGAAGGAGGGTCATAGTAAAGTTTATTAGCCCAATGAAGAAGAATGGGTGAGTGTTTTACTCTATTCTAGGGAGGGCTTTAAGGAGGATGTTACACTCCAAATTCCATTTTGAATATTTCAAGAACCTATTAAATCTAATCTAAATCAAGAGAAATAATATTTGATTGTTTGACCATGTAAAGGGATTTCCTTATAGACCAAGTCCAAAAGATCATTTCTACAAATAAAGTATGAGAGATCATTCATTTGGGGCCCAAAGTGGCTAGTGCCAAGGTAACCTATTTTAAGTTTTGTAATAAGTGAAAACATAGTAATTCAAATATTGAGAAACACAATAAAAATATAATTAGTGATATATATTCATTCATTCCTTAAGTACTTGTATAGGCTAAGGATGGGAATGGGATGATACCTAGTGAGAGGTGTGACTAGCATTCATTATCTTTATTAAAGGGTATCCTAGTTCTACATGGGTCACATTGAGGATATGGATTCTAGAGTGACTAGTCAAGGGTAGCTTAACATTTAAGGATGTGGGATCTAGTGAGAGGCCAATCCAGGGTAACTCAAGTAGTTGACCATGTCATGGCACTCTTTAATATGTAGCCTAAATTTCCCCCTTAGATTTTGCATTTACCTCTCATGGTTGTCATTTATCTGTCGGTTGTCATTTAGTTAGTGATTTGTCTTTGTTTTTGTATGTTATTTATTAGTATTGGTATTTATCATGGAACTTGGCTTCCAATTCTTGGTTTTAACAAGTGGTATTGGCATTGGTTACTTGTTTGTATTTCCAATATTTGTTATATTTTCTTATTAGTAGTTTGTGATACCCTTGAGCTAGAGAGTTTTCAAGATCTCTTGCCTAGGGTTTATTTTTGTGGTTTGACATCTATGTATGGATCATATGCTATCTCCCAAACATGGTTGGAGTGGGCTTGATTAAGTTACCATGAGGTCACGAGGTAGAGACTCTCTTACCATTGGAGTCCCCATAGACATGTACCAGTGTTGGGTGTTCTATTGTTGCAGTCTCACCATTCTTATTCTTTTGTCTTTGTAATGCCCCACCTGGAGATCCTTGGAAACAAGGGTGAAATACAAGCCAAGAATTTTATTTTTCATGAGTATGAATGCACATGACAATATCATACAGGGATCACAAAGATCACAACGGAAGACTTCACCACAATCCTGGAAAGCAATGAACCTCCAAACGCCACTACCAAACTGACACACACAAACAAAGCCAACAACGACAATGCACATGATGAGGGCTCAAGAAATGACCACTCATCAACAAAACACCAAGTTGGGGTAAAATGTAGAATCCTAAAATTTGGCTAAGCCTAAAATCTTGAAGCCCTAAAATCTCCTAGAATCTTTATCTTATCTCTAAGAGGTCTGAAACCTATCTCAAAAGATTCGTCGCATATATTAAAAAATGTCTTAAGTATAAGGATAAGGAAATTAAATATATGTCAACTTATACTTAAACGATATATTTTAAACCCCTAAGAAATTTTTTTTGAACTAAGAAGGTGTAGAAACCAAAAGGGTTTCCAAACTCAACTTCTGAACTATCATCCGACAAGCCTAGATAGCCCCTGTTTCTCACATGAGAAAGAAAATTGGTCTCGAGTTTTGCGTGAGATCTTTCACCACTGCAAGTGAGAAACTGCACAGTTTCACATGACGACTACCAAGCATCACACGAGGGCTTTCACTCTTGCACAAGGATTCCTTGTGTACTGTGCAAGGATTTACATTCTTGTGCAGGGAAGTGTATTCTCTCGCATGAGGAAATACATTCTCATGCAAGGAACTACCTTTCCACACGAGAAAATAAATTAGTGCAACAACAAAATGCAAACAAAAAGCTTAAAAACAAGGAAACCTCCACATTAGGGAGTACCGGATCCATGTAAATCAAGAAATGAACACTTGAGTGCACAACCAACAAGGAAAGAGGAACATCTATCCATCTAAACCATAATAGCAAAGCACATACTGAAATAAACATCGCAATGTACAGAAATACATCTCATAACTAAAAAACCAAATAAGTGTGTGGTTCCTCCCAACCGTCAATAGCATCATAAGACCATCATGGATCCTAGCCATCCCTCGTGCGTAACATCCCAAGCCATCGACTAAATCGTCAGTACTGTCATAATATGGACATCACTACTAAAACATGCAACAATAAGCATAAGGAAATCTAACATGCTAGAAGAAAAGCATAAGATAATCCTACAATAGATAACATCATCTATCACATGCTAAACATCAATAAGCAATAGATATGCCACTACATCAATTCACATCATCTAATCATATGCTAAACATCATAATATGGGAATGCGTCAAATAAACTAACATCATGTAAACATGATATCCAAGCATTCCAATGAAAGCATAAATCACAAGAAAGCATACTCCAAAACTCGAAGTGCCAAGTGAAAACATCCAGCAACGGTCGCACTAGGACAAAAGATCGTCTCTGTACACCGGTCCCTAGTAGTGGTGAAGGTAGCTATACCTCCCAACCATGTGGAGCCCGTAGGTCCACACCCATCATGCTGATGGAGATAATGATTCAACCACAAACACACAAAACAACATCCAAGGCTAACACTCATACCAAACAGTATGATGGTTGCAACCAAGAACCTAAGATAATGGAAGGAGTACAAGTCCTGGTCAGACACTCAAAAGGATACTAAGTAGGGACTTACATCATGGAGAGTCACTTGGCATGCAAAAGCCCAAGCTTGAATCACATGTGGCAACACTCTCATGGGACACCCTTAGAACCATCACACGAATGTGGATCTTTTCATTTTCTTAAATTTATTAACACTCACACATTTTAATTTAGTTATCACTTACTTAAAACTTCCTATCCTCTATCAACCTCCAGTGCCATAAATGTCAAGCTGCGAGATAGAAGCCCCCTCCATATGCTACCCCACCCTACCCATGCTCATCCTATGACAAGTGCTCATGGGCATGCATACTCCCATCCTAACCCCAATGATCAAAACTTCCAAAAAAGACATGGAAGATCAAGACCCTCAAGTCCTTCGACAAACGTACACACATGTACTCGTGTGTGATGCACCACCATCATGAAGATCTTAACACAAGGATAGGATGAGAACACAATGAAAAAAAAAACACCCAATTGAAAGAAACTCAAGAGGACGGATTCTACAGGAATCCCAAAGCCAATAAAACCATACATCATGAAATCACTCAAGCAGCCTCAATCTAAGAGTATGGATTCTACATGAATCCCAATGATGCAACAAGACCAAATATTATGAAATTACTCAACCGACCTCAATCCGAGAGTATGGATTCTAAATGAATCCTAGTGCTCATGAAACAAAAGCAAAGGTCTAAAAGAAACAATAACACTAGGTATAACATCACTCAACCAAACACAATGTCAGGAATACGGATGCAACACACATCCCAATGCAACATAAAAGAGCACTAGTGGTCTGACTGATATCCAAATGGATCATCCAGGTCCATGACCCACATTGTGCCAAGAAAATTTGAGAAAATAGGGCAGCACGCAAAATGAGCTAAAAACTCCAAGTTTTGGAAAAACTACAAAATTAAAACCCATTTGGTCTTTGGGTATGAAAACCCCAAAAATCCAAAAATAAATGGAATTGGACACTGTATGCAAAAATGACCAGCATAATGGTGCAAAATCCCAAACTCTCATCCCAAAAAATAGGGAAATGTTCATACCTGCCCAACCGGGTAGAACTAGCATACAAAAATGAAGGGGAACACTAGTTCTCAACCTCCAAAAAAATGGCTACCGAAAATAGAAGTAGAAACGGAGCCAAAACAATAAAATGAGAAAGCCCTACCTCACAGCCAAAAGGGCAAAATGGGAATCTGAACTAGAAAATAAAACGCCTGCAAAAGTGGCTGAAAATTGCCGCAATCCAAAGTTTTCCCGAGCTGGATCCAATGAGCTCAACCTCGCGATGATCCCACGCTCATAGCTCCCACAATGAACAAAACAGTAAATCCTCATGAAGAGGATTTTGGGTTTTCCTCTCCAACTTTCTAATTTGAAAGTGAGAAGTGAGGAATTAAATTCCTCTTTGGATATTTATTCACTTTTCGAGTGAATTATAATCAATTAGTGAAAATAACCAGCCAACCTAGTTAGACCCTAAATCGACCCAAACGAAAATAAGCTATTCCTATAAATAGGAATTCATCTATGGCAAAGCTACCATAAATTAAAATAAATCAATTCAAAAGTCTAAAAACCCAAAAACACATAAATCTCCTTAATAACTTTCGCGACAATGTGAACCTCTAAAATGCACAGACACACTTACTAGTCTAATCACATAATGTAAATGAGTTCGGATTTAATAATCATCGAAAGGTTTAAATTAAATATTTAATTAAGGATACGTCGACCATACAAGGATGACATTGGTAAAATATGAAAGGTTGAATCACTAACTCCATGTGCCACTGCCAGGGATATAAATCTTGCACACTAAACAACACGATCAAGTGCAATTGCATATAATAACATAGCCGAAGCAATAAATGAATTAAATCACCTAATTTAACCATTTATTTAATTATATTAAAATAATCTATTTACATCACTCACATTCACATAAAGTATAACAACATAGGAATGAAGTAAATAACCATAGCATTAAATCCATCACCTAACATAATCAGAGGTATGTCCAAATACCAGATAACCAAATATCATCATAAAACACACTGTCATCTCAAAATGGCATCATCATGCAATATGATTAACTAAATAGCATAGTAGTCTAATATCTATTATACTAAAATCAAAGTATAGCATCTGACCCTCGAGTCGCCTCAAATGTAAATCATTACATAAGAATAGATATCTCTTAGATCAAAATATAACAAGGTAAATGCCCGCAGCACATAACCAAATAATCCAACATGGATAATCCATTTAATTACTTAAGCATTTAATAATGATTGTTTAAACAACATTAAAAAGGCACTTAAAATGCATAAGAAAACACAGTCATAAACATGACTAACCACTACTATAGGAACCTAGTCCAATGTAGCATGGTAATAAAATGTAGTGCAATCTCTGCACACATCTCAAGGTAATCATGAAACAACCTCATGATACCACATCGATCTTGGTAACCACTGGCACAAACCTCAGTGAACCAAAAATCACATCATAATCTCATAGATAAGTCAAAAGAATAATCAAAGCAACTAATACAGAAACATAAATCCAAACACCTTGATGGTGTGGACCACTCAGGGTCACAATCATGATCCCATCACAACAAAAGATCAGCAAGGTTGCATCCATCAGGATGACTTACAAAAGTCAAATGGGAGAGGCACTATAGTCTTGGAAACTTTCTATTTACTTGATTTACCTATGTATTCATGTATTACATATTTGTAGCTTGAGGTCCTACGGAATGGTACATATTGTATTTGATTTATTGTTGCATACCCTTTGACATGTGCAATAGATGTTATGTGTTTGGATATACCTTGTGGTATGGTATGCACTTTTTGCATTCTTTTATGAGATCATGTATCTGATATTTCATTATGATTGTGGATATTGGATTTAAAATTAAGTTTGATTAATAAAATTTACACAAAAGTGGTTCGACATTAAGGAACCTTTGAGAAATACAAACTATTATTGTATTACTTAATGTGTATTTGATGTGTATGTGTTGTATTGCTTTTGCATTGATATTCATTATTATTTTTTATTAGTAAAAGGTTAAAGCCCTATATATTATATTAAAAATAAAGAATAATGCTTACAAAGTCTTCATTCTAGCAAACATTAGTAGGAAAGAATGGAGAAGAAAACATCTAGTCTTTCTTGAGACATAAGTCCTATGCATAAAATCATATTTACAAAATTCAAAGGGGCATACCCCAAGTTTCAACTCTTATTGGATGTAAACCCTTCTTTACATTCTTCTTGACATCCAATTTTAATGTCAAAGGAGAGTTTGAACATTGGCTATAACACCACAATTTAATAGAGCCTTTCTCTGCTCTAAGTAATGGGTTTTTTCTATCTTGATATATTCATTCTTGATTTCCTTCGAGAACTTTCTTCTTTACAAGTTGTTTTGATGTGATTATTTGATATTTCCCAACATATTTCTTTACCATGCTAACTTTTTTGTTTGTATTTCCTCATAAAATGCAGTGATGAAAGCATTTCCATCCTTTGCTTGATTTAATGATAATATGCAAAAAAGACTTATTTTGGCCAAGATCAATGTTAGTAGATGCATTGGTATTCATTGTTGTTGTGTAAAATTGGAAAGAAAAGAGAAAAGTTTAGTAAAAATTGTTACGTAATAGGTTAATTTATCTTGGGTTCCCTAATAGGGCATTACATGACTGATTTCCCTAAACACCATGCAAAGCCTTAGAAATAGGGTGTACATTTGCTTCTATAATATTTGAAGGGTTAGGCTCAAGGAGGTAAGGACCCTCCCTAGAATCTCTAGCCATGTACTAGAGATTCATATCCAACAATTAAAAAAAATTAGGCAAGAAGGGTAGCGTAGGTGTAGAGTTGAAGGTAGAAAATATATTATTGGAACTAACAATGTCTTTTTTCTCTCCTAACTACTATTTTGCTTAGGTTGTATACAGTCATTTGTGTTGGCTATAAATAATGAGGGCTTATGCTCTAATACTTGATCATGTGATTTAAACCAACTCAATTTGTGAATCATGATTCACCACTGGTTTTTTTTTTGGTTTTTTTACAAATTCTTATCCTCCACTATTAAATATGATGTTTCTTATCTAATAAATTTATGCTTTAATTTCATATATATTTTCTTTATCGATAAGAGGTCGAAGCAAAGTTTTATTATTATTATGTGTTGTGATTAATTATTATTATTATTTATTAAGCTCAAGTAAACTCAAACCCAAGACCTCCCAAATAAGAGGCTCACAATTTACTATTGTGTTGTAGGCTCTTGCCTCTCAATTTCACATTTCTTAATATTTAATTCAATTGAACTATTGTTTGATGACATATTATGTAGAGAAACTTATCTATCATTAATTCAATTCCTTGGGTGATCCCACAATACTGGGTACCACTTTTGTGGCACAAAGAAAATCACAAAACGATGGAAAATTTCCAAATTTCATTTTACCTATGTTTGTGTGAACATTAAAGCATTTGATGTTCACTCGAACATATTTCTTTAAAATAAGGTATGTTCATGTGAACATGACCAACAAATATGTTTCCATGAACGTAAAATTATGACGATTTTGAGATTAAAACCCCCTTTTTGCATTTTTCCTATTCATTTTTATGGCGAAGTGAATTTGTTTTGGATATTGGAGCGATCATATTGGATTGTTGAGCGAGCTGCGTCACTTGCATCATTCTCCTCCAGATTTTGGTCATTGCACTATTTCAAGAATGTTTTTATGTTATTATTTGAATTTTTAATTTTTTTTAACCTTTTCAAAGAATATTTTCATGTTATTTTAATATTTTTATTATTTATTTATGTTAGTTAATTCTATTAATTTATTGTTTATAATTCTTTTGTATTTGTTAGTTATATATTAGTGTTATTAGAAAATATATTAGAAATTATTAAAAACATTAGTATAGAATATTAGAAAAATATTAATTTAGCATTAGAAAACAAAATCTAAAAAAAAAAGTGTTAAATTAGATAAATATTAGAAAATATTAGAAAAACAATAGTCTAGAATATTAGAGAAACATTACAAAATATTAAAAAAATGTTAATCTACAATATTAGAAAAATATTAGTATAATGTTAGGATATAAATTTAGAAAAAGATTAGTTTTATTAGAAAAACATTAGAAAATATTAGGAAAAAACATTACATTTATATTAGAAAAACATTAGAAAATATTTTTAAAAGTATTAGTCTAGAAAATATTAGGAAATATTAGAACAGAAAAATTACAAAATATTAAAAAAAAATTGTATAGAATATTAGAAAAGCATTACAAAATATTAAAAAACAATAGTGTAGAATACTAAAAAAAACATTGCAAAATATTTTTAAAAACTTAATCTAGAATATTAAAAAAATATTAGTATAACATTAGGAAATAAATTTAGAAAATATTAGTTTTATTAGAAGAAAATAGAAAATATTAGAAAAAACATTACATAAAAAAATGTTAATCTAGAATATTAGAAAAATATTAGTATAACATTAGGAAACAAATTTAGAAAATATTAGTTTTATTAGAAGAAAATAGAAAATATTAGAAAAAACATTACATTTATATTATAAAAATATTAGAAAATATTTTTAAAAATATTAGTCTAGAAAATATTAGAAAAACATTACAAAATATTAGAAAAATATTAAAAAAACAATAGTGTAGAATATTAGAAAAACATTGCAAAATATTTTTAAAAACCTTGATCTAGAATATTAGAAAAATATTAGTATAACATATAACAAAAAAAATTTAGAAAATATTAGTCTTATTAGAAAAAAATTACAAAATATTAGAAAAATATTATAGTTTATTGAGTATAAGGCTAGTAAAAAGATTAAAGTTGAAAAATTGGTGGAGGTGGAAGAGGAGGGATGCGAAAAGGGTAGGAGAAGGTCTGGTAGACTTGCCAAATCCCAGGCAAGGCATAAACAAAAATCCAATAGATTTAGGGTTGAAGAGGTGGAGGAGAGCTTTGAGAATAATGAAAGGGAGAGGGAGGAGGAGAATAACTCCGACTCCAAGAGAGAAAAAGGGAAAGAGGAGGTAGAAAAGAGTGAGAATTCTACTAACAATTATATTGATGATGCCTAGATGTATGTAGGGAACACTCAGGTGTCAGCTGGTAATGCCATCACTATAGAGACTACCCATGTTTTTGCCAGCTTCACCCTACAACCCATTACCTTCTATGAAGATAGTAACAAAGTTGACACCTCCCCCATTTCCATTTCCTCCCTGGTCAAGGAAAAAGCCAAGGTTTATACTAACCCAATGGTCTTGCAAGATGATAACTAGGTGGAAAAAGCCAAAGAGGAAGCTAAAAAGGCAAGAACTAAAAACAAAGAGAAGGTCGAGAAGCAAATGAAGGTGATTGCCCAGTTGAATCAAAGGGTTAATGTTTTAGAGGAAGGATTCTCTACCTTCTCTAAATTTTCCATAAAGGTCACTCATGCTACTGCCACCACCCTCCAATTGTTGGCATAGGAGAAGGAAGACACAGGGATGGACATGGAGGATCATAAGCTTCTCTTTAAGTTTCTTGCTGATGATTGCGCCCAAGTTCTTTTGGTAGGAAAGGGAAAGGAGAAAATTGAGAAATAATTCTATAGTTTTAAAGGATCATTGGATCCTAGTTATTTTATGTTATTATGTTGCTACTTGGTTTGTTGGTTTTTAGTTGTTATTTAGACTTTGATTGGCATAACTGTGCCAACAGTTTTTTTGTGAACTTTAGTAGTATAGCTAACTATATGGACTTCTACTATAGTTTAGTTGTTTCTATTCATAGTAGTATGTTGGTTAGAAGTTTGGGTAGAAATATTGTGATTAAATTATTTTCAGTAATGTTCTCTATTGGTTTTGGCTGGTGTTGTGCTAGTTACCATCATTTTCAATGTAAGGGCTAACCCCCTTGTTTTTGGTCGCTTTTATCAAAAAAATTATAAAATATTAAAAAATGTTAATCTAGAATAAAATTAGAAAAATATTAGTATAACTTTAATGAAACAAATTTAGAAAAATATTTGAAAAAAAAATAGAAAATATTAGAAAAATATTACAAAATATTAGAAAAACATTAGAAAAAACAAAAAAAAACATTAGTCTAGAAAATTGAAAAAATATTAGAACTCTATCTCCAACCCTAACTCTAACCCTAACCCTAACCTTGATCATAACTCTATCTCTAACCCTAATTGTACCTCTAACTCTAGAACTCAAACCCTAACTCTAATTGTAACCCTACTCTAACAGTAGAATTCAAACCCTAATCTAACTCTAGAACTCAAACCCTAATCTAACCCTAACTCAAAATCAAACCCTAATCTAACACTAACCCTAACTAAAACCCTAATCTAACCCTAGAATGATAACCCTAATCTAACCCTAACTTGAAAACTCTAACCCTAATCTAACCCTAATTGTAATTGAAACCCTAACTAAAACCCTAATCTAACCATAGAGTTGTAACCCTGGAACTCAAACCCTAATCTTTAACCCTAACCCTAACTCACACCCTAATCTAACTCTAACCCTAACTAAAACCCTAATCTAAAACTAGAACAATAACCCTAACTTGAAAACTTTAACCCTAATCTAACCCTAACCCTAACTGACACCCTAATCTAACCTTGGAACCATAACCCTAATCTAATCCTAACTTAAAAACTCTGACCATAATCTAACCCTAACCCAAACTAAAACCCTATATAAACCCTATAACTATAACCTTGATCTAATCATAACCATAGAACTCAAACCCTAATCTAACCCTAGAACTGTAATACTAATCTAACAATAACCCTAAAACTCAAACCCTAATGTTTAACCCTAACCCTAACTCAAACCCTAATTTCTAACCCTAACTCAAACTCAAACCCTAATTTCTAACCCTAACTCACTCTAACACTAATCTAACCCTAACTTGAAAACTCTAACCCTAACCCTAACTAAAACTCTAATCTAACCCTAGAACTATAACCCTAATTTAACCCTAACTTGAAAACTCTAACTTTAATCTAACCCTAACCATAATTGAAATCGTAATCCAACCCTAGAATCGTAACCTTAATCTAACCATAATCCTAGAACTCAAACCCTATTCTAACAATAACCCTAATCTAACCCTAATTGTAACCCTAGAACTCAAACCTTAATCTAACCCTAACCCTAACTCAAACCCTAATCTAACCCTAGAATTGTAGCCCTAATCTAATTGTAACCCTAGAACTCAAATCCTAATCTTTAACTCTAACCCCAACTCAAACTCAAATCCTAATTTATAACCCTATCTCAAACTCAAACCCTAATTTCTAACCTTAACTCAAACTCTAACCCTAATCTAACCCTAGTCCTAACTCAAACCCTAATCTAATCCTATAACTGCAACCCTAATTTAATTATAATGCTAGAACTCAAACCCTAACCCTAACTCAAACCCTAATCTTTAACCCTAACACTAACTCTAACTCTAACTCTACCCTAAACCTAACTCAAACCCTAATCTAACCCTAGAACTATAACCCCAATCTAATCATAACCCTAGAACTCAAACCCTAATCTAACCCTAATTCTAACTCTCAAGTATGATATACTGATGTGTAGATTAGATGATGTACAATTACATATATTTTAAATAAATTTTTTTTTACTAGACTACATGTATGTATATGAGTATTTACAATATATATTAGCTCCATCATTGTAGATATGACTTCACGTGATCAACCTACTCATCAATCTAAGGGTGATGAGGCTCCTGTTGCAACTCTTGTTGCACTCCTACTATGGCTTTGGTTGTGACTTGTGGTGTAGTTTGTGGTGTTACTCATGGTGGCACTCATGGTGGGGCTCATGGTGTGGCTCATAGTGGGGTTGCAGCTCTTGGTGCAGCTCCCGTTGTAGCTTCTAGGGTGGCCCCTAGTGTGGCTCCTGCTAAGGTCCTGGTGTGGCTCTTGTTGGAGGTCCTAGTGTGGCTCTTGTTGTGCCACCTCCACGCATTGATATTGATGCATTATTTGCATTTGCAGAGCAGGAGTTTATTAGATTAGAGCAATCTATATTGTCATACGATGATGATTTATATAGAGACATATGTGTGACCATATGTACAAGTTTACAAGATCTCATTGCTAGATTTAAAGCACATCATTCATTTACCCCTGATGTATTAGCTGCCATATTTAGGGAGCTTAGAGCTTAGATTTTAGGAGATGCATCTCTTGATGATGTCAAGAGGGTGGCCCCAAAAGACATCATCAAATGAGATTTGTTTCCATCATATGAGGGTACCTAGGGTAGGGTGAGAGGCTATCAAGTGACATGTTGTAGAGATCTTGTTATCACCAGTATGATCTATCCTTGTTTCTTAGCTATGCATGGTCGTTATGCTAATAATGATCAAATACCTCTTTATTTTGCATAGTAGTTATATGCTGAGTTCCACATGGGGCTCAACATCAACTATTTAGATATTCCATATTATTGTAGATACGGGCATGGTTGGATTGTAGATCATGACTAATATCACAATGCATAGACTTTGCCACCTCTAGATGTCAAATAGTTCATTGGGTAGAGGCTTCCTCTAGTGACTCTAGCACTAGCTCCTATTGTCAATAGATTTATCATCGCTTCCCAGAGGGCAGCAATTGATAGTATTGGACACATTGCATATGTGGTTGCTAGTATCACATCTAACTCCCTTGGTCACTATATTCACACTCGATAGAGTTGTCCAGGTTGACCATATTCAATGGTACCGAGAAACACTTCAGGCACCTCCCCTGATGATGCATATAGAGTTGTTGGACTACCAGTACTAGGTGATGTTCATGCTCTTTATGGACATCACACACATATGGATCTAGCACTGTATTTTTTGGAGGATCTATTGCAGGTTATCAATTATATGTTTGATACATAAGGGATACTAGTTCACTCAATGATGGACGTCATTAGACAACATCATAGCCCCATAGTTCCACAAGCACAAACCACACCAATGACAGTCGCTACACAACATAGCTCACAAAATTTTGCACCAGGCTCATGACACTCTATAGATGGCTCAAGCATATGAGTTGGAGATGCCAAGATCGCAGTTGAGGCCCTTGATGATTTTGGTGAGCAGTTACGAGGGCTATCTAAGATTGATACTAGTCAGAGCATGGGATTTCCATCATACATGGACATGTTATTTTGACCTGACACTGATTCTACACCATTACCCAACCAATTACACACACTACTTCACTCATCATTACTAGCAGTTGGAGATTGTGGCACTAAGGGTGCTTTAAGAGATTGTGGTGTTGGGGGTGGTTCAATAGGTGTTGGAGTTTCATGAGATGATGTCGATGTATTAGGATGGAATGTTGAGACTTGAGGTGCATCAATAGATGACATGATGGAGTTTGATGATCATCCTCCAGCTCCTTTGACCCAGGTACATATATATAATATTTTTAAATTTAAATATATGAAATTTAAAAATAGTTGAGATAGATATTTAAAAGTTATAATGACACAGGTTGCTGAACACATTATTACATCTAGTGTTGGGTCAAGGCATGTATGTCAGAGAGAGGATTCTGTTGAGACACCCAGTAGTATTCAAGTATAAGCTTTAAATAGTTTGTAAATTTATTTATGTTTCAAACTATATATGCACTCGTATTCATGTACACATGTATATATATGTTTAGATAGTTCTAATGTATATATATTTGCAAGGCTTGGTTGTTGCACCTTGGCAAGAAGATGTATAGGAGACTCGATCAGAGGGTTGTTCTGTTCATATGTGTCTTGAGGGGTCCTTCTAGTAGTAGTAGTAGTAGTATATATATATATATATATATATATATATATATATATATTGATGCATTTATATATTGGAGACTTTGTATATTCTAGAGACTTACATACATGTGCATTTCAATGCCTTGATGACATGTACATTTCACTATTTATTTGACTATTTAGTACTTCGATAGTTGGATGAAATGTATTTGACTATCCATATTTTACTACATACATGTTTATTCGAGACTTATAGTTTGTACACATGTATTTCAGTAGAGATATTAGATGTAGATGTTCATTCTTGAGACGTATGTACATGTATATTTTTTTATTTTAGTAGAACATTCTTCATGAATTAGATTATAGATTTTAAGCTTTAGATTTGTTTGTGATCATTATAAAATAATCAAATTAACTTCTCTTTACCTACTTCAATAGTTAAATATGAAGTTCCAAATTGATCTATAAACCTAATCTATAATTTTAAAAAATAATAATAATATAGGGTAATTGAATTGAATTCATTACTTGTTATTTTTAACATCTAACCCTAATCTAATTAATGTTACAATATTGTTATAATCACTAGCTTATGTTCAAACTGTGTGCCTATTTTATCTAAGTGATTGAATTATTTTTCATGCCAATTGTATTGATATAGGTGCTTAAAACTACTAAATTAACCCAAATGATTTAGATTGCAAAGTTAAAACATTACATTTATTTGTAATCATTATCAAATAATTAATTAGTAGGACTAAAGATAGATTTTTTTTTATGTGGATAAAAATATGCTAACTACGTAAGCCAATACATTATTTTAAAAAACTGTTACAAAATATAATATTCTTAAAAACCTTCATCCATGGTAATTAATATTATTAAAATGTATACATTTAAAGGTTCTGAAATTTGATATATCAAGGTAAACAAATGTAAATTAATTCAAATTATTAGAAAATAAATCTTATGAAGAACTAATATCTATTTAAGATAATATTATTAAATTAATATAACATTCATCCCTTCTAATTGTTAAACCAATTAATAGGACTAAAGATACATATTTGTTTTATGTGGATAAAAATATTCTAGTAGGTAAGCCAATAAATTATTTTTAAAAACTTTTACAAGATATAATATTCTTAAAAACCTTAATCCATGGTAATTAATATTATTAAAATGTATACATTTAAAGGTCCTGAAATTTGATATATCAAGGAGAACAACTTTAAATTAATTCAAATTATTATAAAATAAATCTTAAGAAGAACTAATATCTATTCAAGATAATATTTTTAAATTAATATAACATTCATCCCTTCTAATTGTCTACATTTAAAGGTCTTAAAATTGATTTAAGTTAAATTATCTACAATCTCAAAGGTCGGCTCAACCATGATGTACACTTATAACATGTAATTTCTTCTCATGATCTTCACTATCTAGTCTCCACTTGCGATGTACACGCTTAGATTTGATTGGATGTAGACAAAGCCCGGTAGCAATAACTAGGTGGTTGTATTGTAGAACCTTGTTGTTAGGTTGATAATCAACAAAGTGTATTCCATGCTAGACTATTTTGTCTTGCTTGAAATATGTTCCTTGTATCACAACAAAACCTACACTAAAAATTTAAATATTTTAAAATTTGATAGATATAAAGTTACCTAGATATACATAAATTCATATATGTATATGCACATGTATGTATAATACCCATGGGGAACAATATTTCATAACTTCCTTTCAAGATCATATAACTTTGTCCTATCTGTAGTACATCGCAATAAATAATAATTGACAACTTCATGATTTCCAAGCTCAACAATCACTACAAATACATCTCCCAGAACAAGTATACATACATGTACAATATATAAGATAGTTCATTGATAATTAAATAACAAGTTGAGATTATTTTTTATGATACTTACCCACTTTTACCAATCCAAAGATATAATTATAATCATCAGAAATCAATCGAATATCATTAAAATTTTCATCATCTTTATCAAATGTATCGGTAACATCAAGTGGTGTTGAAATCCATGCAACTATATATCCACATGTTTGATCGATGCATTCTTGATAGTCTTCATTAGTGCAATTGTCACAAAAACATGAGTATTCTCTTATCTTTAATGTCCAATTGTGATTATCTGTACTCATGATCGAATGTAAGGAACGTGTATTTTCTATCCTCTTGCAACCATGCATGTTTTTTCTATTAACACCTGAAAGTTCATTACATTGAAAATATGGACAAATTAATTTTAAACTTCAATGAATCAAGATAAAACTTCAAAATGAAATTTTAAAACTTAATTACATAAAATTTAAACAAATGTACACATCCATACCTATTATCTCCCAAAAGACTCTATATCATACCTGTCAACTCATTCTTGATGATGTCTCTATTGGATACAATTGTTAATTGTGTATTGTCTTTGATGTTACACAAATGTCATATCAGTCATCAAACAGCTTCTACCGAGCTCCCAAGGTTAACAAAAAAAAGCTAATATTTATTGAGCTCACTCGGTTATCAAAGGAAAAGTGGAAAATAGTTAGCTTCTACCGAGCTCCCAAGGTTAACAAAGAAAAGCTAATGTTTACCAAGCTCACTCGGTTATCAAAGGAAAAGTGGCAAAGAGTTAGCTTCTACCGAGCTCCCAAGGTTAACAAAGAACAGCCAATGTTTACCAAACTCACTCAATTATCAAAGGAAAAATGGCAGAAAGTTAGCTTTTACCGAGCTCCAAAGGTCAACAAAGGAAGATCAGTGCTAACCGAGTTCACTCGGTCTCCAAAGGATTTTTGCAGGGTCTACAGTATTTACCGAGCTTCACTTGGTTAACACTAGAAAACCATTCTGGAGTAGTGGTTACCAAGCTTGGTCAACCAACAAAAGATTTTACTGTTTTGATATTAAGTTTAATTGCTTCATACGACCGACTGATGTAATGATTTTTTAGTTATTGAAACCTATATTTAAGCCGACTTGATAATCTAAAAGGTATATATATAGATGTTCAAGTTGTGAATTAAAGTGTGTGAATATGTGTATATGGATAAGGATGGAATAAGCAAATTGAGAAAATTTTGATGAAGGATTAGATATCCTAGAGGAGATGCAAAGTTGTATTTGATTAGCTAGGATCAAGTAAAAACAAAACAAAGATCTGTAATCAGCAAAAGATAAGTTGCCTATCATTCAAGTCAATTAATTGTTGCTTTCTAACCATTGTAGCAGTGACTTCAAATCTCTTAATAGAGTTGGTTTAATAGCCATTTTGTAAATCCTCTAACAAGGTGAAAGTTCAGTTGAATTGTTCTCAAGACCTCTAATCAGGCCACTCCTAACAGGGTGATTAAATCCTCTAACAAGATCACACCTAACAGTGTGTTTTGTAACCTTTAATAGGTTTGGCTCATAACAGGGCTTACTTCAGAAGAGTGAAAATTGGTGACTAGTTACTTGGTGGTTTTTCTCATATTGGATTTCCATGTTAAATCTGGTGTCTCTTGTGTTCATTTATTTTAATCTTTGCAAGCATATTAATGACTATGAATGCTAGATAAACAGTAATTAATTAATCTACTGAGTTACAATATTCTTGCACTGTTTACTGAGTATCAATAGTATGTAAAGACATCTAAGGGATTTATTTTGAAATTGATTTATGTGGTAACTGATTCACCCCTCCCCTCTCAGTTACTTCATCTATATTTCCAACAATTGGTATCAGAGCTTTTGGTGCTTGCAGGACAAGATTTCAAGGATCTAAGCCAAAGATCAGGATGTCTTATAAAAGGGAAATTCCAAGACTTAATAGGGACAACTTCTCAGCATGGCAAGGGTTGATGAGACTTCATCTAGCTTCTATTGGAGATACAAGACTAAAATACCTTGATGAAAAATATGTAGAACCATCAGGTACATTATCTGTCAATGATATTGTTGAAAAGAAGACCCACAACATTATGATGATAGATATAGCATCTGCTATGAGTTATGA
The DNA here is from genome assembly GCA_028749045.1 of Cupressus sempervirens. Lineage (NCBI taxonomy): Eukaryota > Viridiplantae > Streptophyta > Pinopsida > Cupressales > Cupressaceae > Cupressus > Cupressus sempervirens. The sequence continues at coordinate 249,971,839 of CM053783.1, forward strand.
AGAATTTGATGACATTAAAGACTGTAAATCTACCTTTGAAATGTGGAAAAAGCTAAAAGAAATCTATGGAGGAGATGATAATGTAAGAAGAGCCAAAGTAGAAAGTCTGAGAGGACAATTTGATCAAATGAGGATGAGAGAGGATGAAAACATTGCAAAATATGTTGAAAGAGTCAAAGCATGTGTCAGTGCAATCAAAGCATCTAGAGGAGATATCAAGGAGGAGACAGTAATAAGTAAAGTTCTTAGAACTCTACTTCCCATTTATGCAATCAGAGTTTCTACAATTCAAGAAAGAAGATGTGAAGCAAATCACAAGATAAATCTAGAGGCCATAGTTGGAAGATTGACTGCATTTGAACTAGATAACTTTGACAACTATGTTCCAACTTCCAAGAACATTGAATCAGCATTTGAAGCCAAGCTTTCACTTAAGGAGAAAAGCAAAAAGAAAAAGGAATCTCAGTCAGGAAGTGAAGATGAATTAGACCAAAGTTTAGACAGTGATCTTGAAGTGATTGAAGCTCTACTAGCAAGAAAATATTCTAGAGGCAGAGGTAAATTTAAAGGTAAATTTCCTCTAATATGCTTTTCATGTGAAGAAGTTGGTCATATTGCTACTAGGTGCCCAAACAAGCAGAACAAAGATGACAAGAAAGTTTACAAGTACAATGGCAAGAAAGACTTCAAATCATTCAAAGATAAAGGTAAGAAAACATGTTTTATGGCTAAAGATTCTAATGATTCTAATGATAAAGAAGAAGATGAAATTTTCTACATTGCTATGAAAGATGAGTCTGATAATGATAAGGAAATGGCACTCATTTCTCATATGAGAAAAAATGATACATGGATCATAGATACTGGTTGTTCTCATCACATGACTGGTGATAAAACTAAGTTTGAATACTTTGAAAACTATGATGGTGGCAGTGTAAGATTTGGTAACAATGAACCTTGTTGTATAAAAGAAAGAGGAAGAATCTCTCTAAGCAAAGAACTTATATGTGATAATGCCTATTGGGTAGAAGGACTAAAGCATAATTTTTTGAGTGTGGCACAACTACTCAATAATGGATTCAAAGTAGAATTCATGCATGGAAAAGCAAGACTGCTAGATGGCAAAGGAAAACTGATTGGATCAGGCACTCAAACAAAAGGTAATTTATTTTATCTTGAAATTGGTGAATGTTCATGTTTTATTGCTCAAGTTAAAAAAAGTTGGTTATGGCATAAAAGGTTGTGTTATGTAAATTTTGATAACTTGGTAAAAATAAGAAAATTCAAGAAAGTAAGAGGCATTCCTAACATAAAGAAACCTGAGGTCAATCTATGCAAGAATTGTCAGATTGGTAAAATGGGAAAGACTAGTTTTAAAAGTAAAATCTATCAGTCTAAAGATATATTAGAAATTGTGTATATTGATTTATGTGGACCCATTGGAATTGAAAGCTATACTGGAGAAAAGTTCTTCATTCTTTTGGTTGATGATTACTCAAGAATGATGGCTATCATGTATCTACGGAACAAATCAGAAGCATTTGAGAAATTCAAATGGTATTTGGCCAGAGTAGAAAAGGAAATAGGAAAAAGATTGAAATGCTTGAGGTCAGACAGAGGAGGATAATTCATTTCACATGAGTTCAATAACTTTTGCATTGAAAGAGGAATCAAAAGATAGGTATCAGCCCCCGAAATTCTTGAACAAAATGGAATAGCTGAAAGGAGGAATAGATCTATCATGGATTGTGCAAGAACCCTAATGATTGAAAAGAACATTGCTATCAAATACTGGAAGGAAGCTATCAGCACTATAGTTCATACCTTGAATCGGGTACAGCTTAAGAAGGACTCATTCAAAACTCCTTGTGAGCTATGGTATGGCTACAAACCTAATGTAAGTTATCTAAAAGTATTTGGAAGTAAATGTTACATTTTGAAAGAATCTAAAAAAGGAAAATTTGATGTAAAAGGTGATGAAGGAATATTTTTGGGATACTCTTGCAAAAGTAAAGCATATAGATGTTTGAACTTTTCTACTTACAAAGTCATAGAAAGTGCACATGTGAAAGTTGATGAGTTTACAGAAAGGACTGAAGAGGAAAGAAAAAAGGAACCAGAAGATTATAGAAGGTTTTTTTTCATTGAACCTGATACAGTACCAGTCAATCAGGAATCTTCTACTCCTGAGTCATCAGTAACCGAGTTACAGGTAGTTCAAACCGAGCTACAGCAACCCAAGTTACATTCAGATGCTATTGAGCAAGTGTCTACCAAGTCTAAAGGACCCAAGCCAATATCTACCAAGCCAGAATAGCCAGAACCTAAAGTTGAAATGCAAGAAGATAACAATGAAACTCTTTGAAAAGGCAAGGAACCTGTATTAGCAAACTATGTCAGGAGACATCATTCAGCAGATCAGATCATTGGAAACAAATCTAAAAGAACCATGACAAGAAGTAAGTTGAAAGGTACTTGTTTATTTTTTGATTTTGAACCTAGAAATATCAATGATGCATTGGAAAATGATAGTTAGATTGAGGCTATGAATGAAGAAATAGAACAAATAGAGAAAAACAAGACATGGACTCTTGTACCCAGGCCTAAAGATAAAAATGTGATTGGAACCAAGTGGGTATTTAGAAATAAGTTGGATGAAGATGGTAAGGTATCAAGAAACAAAGCTAGACTAGTATGCAAAGGATATGCTCAAGAAGAAGGAATAGACTATAAAGAAACTTTTGCTCCTGTTGCAAGATTGGAAGGAGTCAGAACCTTATTTGCATATTCTTCTCACAAAAGATTCAAAGTTTATCAAATGCATGTCAAGTCAACATTCCTCAATGGTATACTGGATGAAGAGGTCTACATTGAACAACCTGATGGTTTTGTTGATCCAGATAAAAGAAACATGGTCTGCAAATTACACAAGGCATTGTATGGTCTGAAACAAGCCCCTAGAGTATGGTATGAAAGATTGCATAACTATCTTATTCAGATTGGTTTTTAAAGAACTAATGATAACAGTAGTTTGTATATAAAGGAAGGACCAGATAATAAAAATTTGTTGGCAGAAATATTTGTAGATGATACTATTTTCACAAGAAATGACGGTCTTTGCAAAGAATTTTCAGAGCAAATGAACAAGGAATTTGAAATGTCTATGTTTGGTGAAATCAAATTCTTTGTTGGTCTTCAAATTCAACAGAATAAAAATGGTATCTACATCACTCAATCAAAATACATCAAGGAGATATTGAAAAAGTTTGGTATGGAAGATTGTAAACCAGTTGAGACTCCTATGTGTACTGGATTAAAACTTACCAAGGAAGATGAATCAAAAAAAGTAGATCAAACACTGTAGAGATCTATGATTGGAAAGTTGTTGTATGTAGTTCATACTAGGCCAAATATTGCCCTTGCAGTTGGTATTGTAGCAAGATTTTCAGCAAAACCAAGAGAAAATCACATGATGGCAATCAAAAGAATAATGAGATATTTGAAAGGAACTAAAGATTATGGTTTATGGTACAAATTTGGAGGTAATCTGGATTTGAAAGTGTTTACTGATGTTGATTGGGCAGGAAACCTTGATGATAGAAAAAGTACAAGTGGAGGAGCATTCTTTCTTGGAAAAAGGTTGGTTTCTTGGACAAGCAAAAAGAAAAATTGCACATCCCAATCTACAACAGAGGCAGAGTATGTTGCTGCTCTAGTAAACTATTCTAATATTGTTTGGTTTAAATAGTTGTTGGAAGGCATGAAGGTGGAAATCAAAGAACCAGTTGTTATGTTCTGTAATAATACAAGTGCAATAAACATATCTAAGAATCCAGTGATGCATTCCAAAACCAAGCACATTGCAATAAAATATCATTTTGTTAGAGAATTGGTGCAAGACAAGGAGATCAGATTGGAATATGTTCATACAAAACAACAATTTGCTGACATATTCACAAAGCCATTACCTAAGGATGCATTCTTGTATCTAAGAAGTAAGTTAGGGGTCACTCCCCTATCTGAAGTTCACTAAAATAAAGTTTTAGTGCTGCATCAACGCATACCAAGTTGAAGATATATCAGTTGATGCAGAATAATTAAAAAATATTGCATATGAATCAGTAATAAAGGTACATTAAAATCATTTGAGTTGTGTTTTTTTTGGCATGTGTTGTCAAAGAGGGAGAGTTTTATTGTCATATCTTTCTGAAATTTGTTTGAAAGGAAGAAATTTGCTATGATATTCCCTCACAAAAGGATTTAACTGAAAGAGGGAGAGTTTTCTATCTAATAGAGAAAGTTGTTCGAAAAAAAAAAAAAAAAGCTTGTTAGACTTGTTTTCAAATTTCATTCTGCTATGACATGTGTTGCCATCAATGCCAAAGAGGGAGATTGTTGGATACAATTGTTAATTGTGTATTATCTTTGATGTTACACAAATGTCATATCAGTCATCAGACAGCTTCTACCGAGCTCTCAAGGTTAACAAAAAAAAGCTAATGTTTATCGAGCTCACTCGGTTATCAAAGGAAAAGTGGCAAAGAGTTAGCTTCTACCGAGCTCCCAAGGTTAACAAAGAAAAGCTAATGTTTACCGAGCTCACTCAGTTATCAAAGGAAAAGTGGCAAAGAGTTAGCTTCTACCGAGCTCCCAAGGTTAACAAAGAAAAGCTAATGTTTACCGAGCTCACTCGGTTATCAAAGGAAAAATGGCAGAAAGTTAGCTTTTACTGAGCTCCAAAGGTTAGCAAAGGAAGATCGGTGCTAATTGAGTTCACTCGGTTTCCAAAGGATTTTTGCAAGGTCTACAGTATTTACCGAGCTTCACTTGGTTAACACTAGAAAACCATTCTGGAGCAGTGGTTACCAAGCTTGGTCAGCCAGCAAAGGATTTTACTGTTTGGATATTAAGTTTAATTGCTTCATGTGGCCGACTGATGTAATGATTTTTTAGTTATTAGAACCTATATTTAAGCCAACTTGATAATCTAAAAGGTATATATATAGATGTTCAAGTTGTGAATTGAAGTGTGTGAATATGTGTATATGAATAAGGATGGAATAAGCGAATTGAGCAAATTCTGATGAAGGATTAGACATCCTGGAGGAGATGCAAAGTTGTATTCAATCAGCTAGGATCTAGTAAAAGAAAAACAGAGATCTGTAATCAGAAAAAGATAAGTTTCCTATCATTCAAGTCAATTCATTGTTGCTTTCTAACCATTGTAGCAGTGAATTCAAATCTCTTAATAGAGTTGGTTTAACAACCATTTTGTAAATCCTCTAACAAGGTGGCAGTTCAGTTGAATTGTTCTCAAGACCTCTAATCCGGCCACTCCTAAATAGGTGATTAAATCCTCTAACAAGGTCACACCTAAGAGTGTGTTTTGTAACCTTTAACAGGGTTGGCTCCTAACAGGGCTCACTTCAGAAGAGTGAAAATTGGTGACTAGTTACTTGGTGGTTTTTCCCATATTGGGTTTCCACGTTAAATCTGGTATCTCTTGTGTTCATTTATTTTAATCTTTGCAAGCATATTAATGACTATGAATTCTAGATAAATAGTAATTAATTAATCTACCAAGTTACAGTATTCCTGCACTATTTACTGAGTATCAACAGTATGTAAAGACATCTAAGGGATTTATTTTGGAATTGTTTTTTGTGGTAACTGATTCATCCCTCCACTCTCAGTTACTTCATCTATATTTCCAACAGTCTCAACCTCTCTAATGTAAAATGTGTCTTACACCATTCAACAACATGATGTGCATCATTTATATGAACTCCCTGATAATTCATTTGATACTTTTTCATAGCACATTTGATGCAAGCTCCAACACCATCATATTCACCTTTTTCATGCCCCCTCTCAAAGAAATTTCATATGTGTTTTATATTTTCATTACAATGATATCTACCTAATGTTTAAAATGGTCAGATGATTTGAACTATGTGGTACATCCATCAGACCAAACATAATGTTTATCAACATTTATGTCTCTTTCTTTCAAATAATAAAAGAACATATTAAAAGAAATGTTCTACATAGTGAATGTCATGTTCTTTATCATCACTTATATAAAAGTGATATTCCTTTTTAATGACTCGTGCTTCAAGTGTACTCTAAACACCATCCAAATCTAACAGTGCATGTCTATAACAAACATGTACCATAATAGTGACCTTAGAAAAGAAATAATCTAATTGAATTGATTTCTGGTGAACAAAGGAATAGTTCTTTGCAAAATCAACGACTGATACAATCGTTCCAAGCGAGAAATTATCTCTCAGAGTTTGAAACTGTTGTGCTCGCCACTTTGCAAAAAATGTGTGATGAATATAAGGTTGAATCAAATTCTTAAATATGTCCATAAATGTTACAATAAGTAACTCCTCTTCAACATATTCCAACCTTTTTGTCTCTTTCCCTGACTTTGTTTCATTCTTCACATACTTGTAACTTTTGTAATTCAACTTTTTTGTTACATCATTATTTTTAATTTTCAAAGGAAATAGAGTCAATTCACCACAAGTTTCACATAATCCTTTGATGCAATTAATTTGACCAGTTGGATCATCTATTTTGTCACACAAAATGGATGATATAAACTCACTTCTCCTACTAGGAGAAGAAGCATGAAAACCATATGTGTCTTCTACAAACTTTTGAAATACATAATAGTGGAGATCAAACTCAATATGTTGATGACGACAACATGTTTCAAGCACTTTGTTTGACCTCATAAAGTATGGCTTCAATTTTTCAAACAATGTTTGCCCAATTTTTACATTAGGATGTTCACTATAAAACAACACATATAACTCATGTTGTGTTGTATCCAACCAATGTTTTGTATGATGTTCATATTGACCAGATGCAATCCTATGCTTGATAATATCTCTACTATTTGGTGAAGGATGAGTGTTATCAATCCAAAAAGATATGACTAAATTTTTGAATCCCTCATCAATCCTATCAGAATGAGGTGCTCTACACATGATTGCCCAATTGTCTTTCATAGTACTGTCATCCAGAATTAATCTTCTCTTAACATATGCTCTCATTGTTTTTCTACTAAAACCCATTTTAGAGGAAATCGAATATATTTGTCTATTTTGGGTCATATTTTTATTTACAATAGACATCAACGTCACTTTTCTTGCCATGGACTTATCTTTAGTTCAAGACTGCTTTCCTATGTTTCTTAAACCTTGTTTAACATTTTCAATCACATTAGTTTGCATGTTAGAAAATCTTCTCTTCTTTGATGTTGTGTCTACACCTAACAATTCCAATGCCTCTTGCAACTTTTTTTGTGTAAGAAAAAGTGAAAGCACTTAAGCTTGTTCAAGTGTTTCAATGTTATCAAATTTAGTCATTATTTCTCTTATCTTTTTATTCATTGACCTTTTCTTAGATAAACTTAAGGGTTGAACAATATCTATAAGTGTTCTTAATTTCCACATCCATTTTAAGTAAATGGTCTAAATTTTTATGATAAATTTCATTCTTTACAGATTGGGCAATATTTATGAGTTCATCCATACCAGTTCCTGCACCTGATCTCAACCCTTCTCTAACTTTTGTTACTGGAATTTCTATAGTGAGTGATCTTGAGTCTTCTCCAACATTCATTGTTTGAGATTCTACAAGGAAAGATTTTGACCCTTCTCTAACTTCTGTAGGGAGTGATCTTGACCCTTCTCCCATATGCACTTCTTCTACTTTTGTTGAGCCTCCAACATTTTCTTCACCTTCACCTTGTTGATTGTCTGCAACAAGTTTACAAATGAATCACATTAGATAAAAAATATGATTGATACATAATTAAATTCAAGACCGTGAAAATAAATTATATATATATATATATATATATGTATGTATGTATGTATGTATGTATGTATGTATGTATGTATGTATGTATGTATGTATGTATGTATGTATGTATTACAAACCTTGATTAATTTGATGATAACATGCCAAATTTTTCTAAAGATTTCTTTGTTCTGCTTCATGAGATCTCTTGTATTTTTTTTGGTCTTCCTTTCTTATTTCCCATCAAAAAACTATAAAAATAAAAAATTTGTCATTGTCTTAAAAAATTCGCAGTACCTTAATAAAATTTTGGCGGTAACTTTATAAAATTCGAGTTCACTTTCAAACTTTTGTCCTCACTTCCTAGGTGATGTCAACATTTGGTTTTTAACATGTTCGTGCAAACATAAGCTTTTTAATATGTTCACATGAATCCATCAAATTATTTTTTCGACAATTAGAATGTTTTTCATTGTACATGTTCGCACAAACATGTTGAATATATTTGTGCGAACATAGTGTTCGTGTGAACACATGATTTTCAAAATTTGGGGTTGATTTCTTAAAAAATAATTAAAATTTGTTGTTTTGACCCCCAAAATTGAGATCAAATGATCTCCTAATGTAAAATTAAAAAAATGTCAATTTGTGCTACTCAGAGCAAGCTTTCCAACAACTATAATTGTAATACATATTACATTCATTAAGACTTTCAAATATGAGTTTAATTCATTATAGGTTCGTTAATGATTGAACATCAATTGACTTTGACACATCGGGAAATTTTTTTAATTAGGTCAATTTTTTTTGAAAAATATCTACGAAATAGGTTGTTGAACATATGTCTGAATTACAATTGATGTCACTTCAAAACTTCATAAACTATACAATATTCAACCAAATTGAATCAAACCAAATGCATCCTCTAGATATTGATGTTACCAATCCAACACTGAAAGAATTACCTCATTATCATTTCTAGAAAAAAAAGTTATGCTAGTCAAAATGACTGTCACTCTTTTAAAATATTGATTTTTCATATGTCCCACTTTTCGGGGAGAAGGAAAATTTGACTTAAATAAATTTTTCTTTTAAAATTAAAAAATATGGTTACCATGTAGGAAAAAAACACTAGAAATCACTAGTTTACGTCATCTTTAAATTATTCATAGTTTTAGAGATATAGTCACTCGAATGTGAGGTTTGTTTCAAAAATATTGATTTCAATGTCAAAATTGGTCAAAAAGTGGCACCCACTATTGTGGGATCATCACATATGTTAGAAGAGAGCAATTCATAAATAGTAGTCATTCACCAAAAAAAATGTAAAATATTTTTAAATTAATAGAATACTTGTGATATTGCTATTAAGGTTTTATGGTGTTATTTTTTAGTCAAATTTATGGACCCGTTTTTTATGAGTAGTGGTTTACAAGAACCCCTTTCTCATAAGAATAAATGGAACACTTGACACTGATTGCATCTATGTGATGCTCACATAGATGAAGGTTTTGCAAATTGGATTGCAATAAAAGCGGGTTCAACCTTGGAGGAAACTTTGTGATTCAACCTACTTGAGCTAGAGTAGTATTGAGAATGGTGACCTCCTAGATGAGTAATAAATGTTTCATTCATTCCCATGATTGATGGCTTCTCATAAAATATGGGTTAATGAGTTTGATTCAAAAACTACATAATTGGGTCCTACTAGCAATATCACAATTTGACTCCTAGAAAATATCTCCTACTTATCAACTATAAAATACTTGTTTAGGTGTATAAATTGACAATGTCTATGCAAGGGCCAAAATAAACCTAATTAGACAACTTATTTGTATTTATTAATTAACTTTAAAATTGGAAATTTTATTTAACAAATACAAACAATTTGTCTAATAGGCGCATTTTGGCCTCTCTATAGTCATTTCTATATAAATCAATTGAACATCATACCTCATATATATATATATATATATATATATATATATATATATATATATATATATATATATATATATATATATATATATATATATTCATTAACTTAAAAAAATCTATGATAATAATCATTGCACCCCGTGTTGATAGAAGTTCTAGATATTAAATATCAAGGAATTTAATCTCACAACAAATCATGAGGGAAAAGCGTATATAAGAGCAAATATTAAATGAGGAGCAAAAATGATTATAATCTAGTTTAGAAGTGACTCTCATGAGTTGAGATGCCAAATAGTGGGTACCAAAAGAGGAATGAGAAAAGAGGGCAATAAAATTGCAAAATTGATTCTCAAAATCTATGCAGAAATTGAGAGATTACAGCTTGATATATTTATCTTGCTCTTTTGTAAGGGTGTGTGCTAACTTCTATTGTTACCTGATCAACATTATTAAATTCTTTCATTCATTCTTTATCCTCGCCCTATGGATAGAAACTAAGAAATTATATAATGATCGTTAAGGTCAAAATCAAAGAATACAAGAAAAGGTCACTATTCATCAAAAATAAAAGAATAATCAACAATTTGGGAATGTATTATATATTTGTTGTTTCACGTCATTAGTGACGCCAGCAACTGTGGACATTTATGATAGATATTTTTAATTTATGGTTTTCCATCATCTTATCAAAACTTGCAGGTGCCTGCCCTTACTCCATCAGCATTGAGAACACTACAATTCTATAGCGCCCAGTCTCGCAGTTTCTACTAGTACGGTAAGTATAATTTGCGGAATGTTTAAATTTTGATAAGTAGAAAACTGTGTTTTAATTTGTTGCCCGGTTATAAAATTCTTTCAATTTTATAAGTCGTTGTTAATTTTTAAAACTTGCCTGGTTTTAAGCCTTAAATGGATTATTCTATTTGTGAAATTTGTGAGTCTTTAAGCCTCCACGTCTCCGGCTCGTTCCCAGCTCCGCGCAGCATTTGAAATTTTTAAAATCCAACTTCTGAGCCTCCAGATATAAAAGGTTAATGATTGCTGCCTAAACACGTATTTCTTAACCTTTAACTTCTTAAAAGGTTAATGTTAACCATCAAAAACGTGTTTTTCTTAACCTCCAAATAAAAGGTTAATGTTACCCACCAAAAATACGTTTTTCTTAACCTCCAAGTGAAAGGTTAATGTTAACCACTAAAAGTACATTTTTCTTAACCTCTCCTATAGGTTAATGATAGCATTCGAAAACACGTTTTTTCTAACCTAACCTCTCAAAAGGTTAATGAGAGCTACCAAGAATACGTTTTCATTAACCTCTATAAGGTAGTTATTAACCTGGTAAGGTGATACATGCAACATTGTTAATAATGCAGTAGCCAGATAGAAGATGAAGAAAAGCTTCTTTACACCCAAGGAGTTGCAGAGGACGAGATTTCAAAGAATGGAGCCAAGTGGGCATTTCACCAAGTTGTCTGCTGATTCGAATCTACAAGCTCTCCATCAATATGCAGATGGATCTGACTTTTCAATTAGTGTTCAGATGAGTTAATTAAAAAATTGCAAACTCTCAGAGAAGATCTTGGTCCACCAACCAGTGAATGTTTAGAGAAAATGGACATGCCAAAGAGGCCTTGGCTCTCTTTTTATCAAATGTGATGGGAAGATGTAGCGGCTGACTCGGTTACAATGGTGAACATTTTGCTTACATGTGCAGTGCGAGATGTCTTAATTTGAATTAACTATGTGCCATGAGATCCAGGCTACAAATATTGTTAAAGACACAATAACAGTGCGCCACCCCATTCAACGCATTGTCAACTCATGATTCAGATTTATTAGAATTAGTCTGAACCTGTGGTTATCATGATGAGCAAGCAGTGATACGATGCCAAAGTTTTGAATGCATTCCGCCCTCCTCCCAAGTCGGGCCGCACGACCTTCAGCAAATGAGATATTATAATGCGAATTGTTAATATCATTTCCCTTGGTAGTTGATGGGTTTGATCCCGCACGAAGATGAGGAAGTGAGTGATGTTAAAATGGGGTAGATGATAGTGCGGGGACTCTGGTGGAGCCATTTCAATTGTTGAGAGTTATAGCATCCGACTAGACCTTGGTGTGGCTAATTCGCTCAGCTATCAAATAGAAGCACTAGGCCAAGATTTGGAGGGAGCGTTATGTTGTCATCCTGCTCTGCCTGCTTAGAAAGATTTGGAGGTTGCGTGGATGTCACTACTGGAAGAAGTCGATTCAGAAGTATTCTCTGATAGAGACTTGCACATCAGTTTTCCCTTTCATGTGGAAGCTGGTTCAATCTCTGGATGTGGCAGACGTCCAAGTTATGTCATTGTACATCAAATTGGAGCTCTAGCCCTGGTAGGTTGTTCAAAGAATGCTTGAGTTTGAATGGTAGTTTTTCGCCAAAGCATCGAAAATCGCATGTCGAGAATAGGGTTGAGTATAGAAATCATGACTCCTCCATTACAGCCTCAAGACCAGTAAATGGTTTGTCCCCTGATTCTCACATTTTGCCGCCCAGCGGGCCATTACAATCACAGCTCCATTCTGGTCCTATTTATCCTGGTCCTCGGAACAATGGTGCCCTTTCACCTCTAGTGCATTCGGGTCCCATTAACAACAAGCAGCGGCAACATAGAAGTTTGCAATTTGGTTCCAAATTCAAATTGGTTCATGCACCAGCATCGACCCTCGGTGGAGCTGCTCTGGCTTTGCACTATGCAAATGTGATCATCCTAGTGGAGAAGTTGTGGTTTCCACACTTGGTTGGCCATGATGCAAGAGATGACCTGTATCAGATGTTACCAATGAGTGTGAAAATGGCATTGAGATCAAGACTCAAGTCTTATGCAAAGAATTTGACAACCATAATATATGATGCGCATCTGGCAGCAGATTGGAAGGAGGCTTTGGAGACTATATTAGGATGGCTGGCCCCCCTCGCCCACAACATGATTAGATGGCAGCCCGAGCACAATTTTGAGCAACAAAAGGTTGTTCCCAGAACCAATGTCCTTTTGCTGCAAACACTCTATTTTGCAGATCAATCAAAGATGGAGGCGATGATCATGAAGAAGAGTCTTAACAAGTAACACAACAAGTCAGTGATTCGACCATCTGAAGACATGTTCCAAGCTATACATTTCAATCAACGGTCATTGTTATGTGAGGTTAATTTTCTTGAGGTTAATTAACCTTGCAAAATTGCGTATTTTAGAGGTGGTTATTAACCACGAAGAGGTAGTTATTAACCTCTATATCTATATAAGGACACCTATTGGTTTTGTAAAAAGGGGGGGGACTTTTTGGCTTTAGAAGAAGGGAACACTATGCAGAAATTTTGATTAGAAGATGATATTTGGAAAGTATGTACAAATTTGTCTTTATAATTAGAAATTCCTCTTCAATTCTTGGTGCAAGAAAGTAAAGGAACATGCAATTTGAGTTCTCTGATTCTAAATCTAAATTGTTTAGAATGTTGATTCTCTTTGTAGTGAGCATTCTCATGGTATGGTGTAGATGTTTATGAATCTGTGGATCAACATTGTGCTAGTAATAGTTTTCAAGCGTAGATCTTGATTGTTGTTATTAGCGGTTTTAATTTAGTAGTTTGGAAAAGCCTTGAAGTCGTGTGGTGCATTCGTCATCATGAGCTTTCTCCCCTTTCAATTTTAATTTTATATCTATTTGAAAAGCTTCAAAATTATATCATACGAGGGAGCTGCCCCTCTAAACGCAGAGGAAGGCCGCATACCAAGGGCCTATCCAACTGTTGTGAACGGTTTGCCACACACACTCCGTTGGGCAATTCTTCTGTGACAAATCTGTTTACCAACATAATTTTACTTGATGTGCAGCAGGAGCCAAATAAATAGTTGATGATTTGTTTGCAGGAAATATATTAGCACTGCAATTTAAAACCACAGTATGGGAGCAGTGTGAGTATGAACAAGACACACTCTGTTTATTCAAAACCCCACATTTTATTTCCTGATAACAATAAATTAATCGTGATTGGAACCCTCACTGCAGCGACGAAATTCCACCTGTTCTTAATTCTCTCTCAGAACCTCCTCCATTGTTTGATGGAACCACAAGGTATGATTTCCTTTCATTTCTTCTCCTATTGCTCTTAAATTGTTTGATAAATTATACTGGAATCCATCTCTCTTTAACTTTGATATGCCCTGATATGTTTTGTTTCTTATGAAATTGGGGTTTTTTAGACTGTACATCAATCTGGCCTGTCCCTATGCTCAGCGTGTTTGGGCTGCCAGAAATTACAAGGTGAGTTGCCTTTAATCTGGCTTATCTCGTTTGAACGTGCCTGATATTATTTAAGATAAAGATCGTTAATGGTATAAACTGTAAAAGATAACTAACCCTTTAGTAAAATAAAATGCAGGGTCTGAGTGATATTCAGATAGTTGCAATAGATCTACAGGACAGACCAACGTGGTACAAGGAAAAGGTTTACCCACCTAACAAGGTGTGCAATTCTTTAAAAAAATTCTTCTCAATTCTTTCGGGCGGAAATGGCTTTCCGAACTATAATATGCTCTGCATAACCTTTTTTGGATGAAATATCAGTTTACTTTAGGAATGGAGGCGGGAAAATCTATAAGAAATATGCAACAAATTTCTTGGCAAAGGTTGCGAATTCCATCAATTATTAGTTTACTAATATGGAAATTAATCTTAGCGTTTCATCTAGAAACCTAGCGCCCAGGGGGAACTTAAAATCTCTTATCAGTAGATTAATGGAAGCAGCCCAGGTTTGGCTTTTTTGTTTGCATAGTTGGAGTAAGAAGCTGCTTGGGTTTGAATAAGATGATACAAATATATTTAGAGCAATCGGCACATATTGGTTGTCAGATTATCTAGGAAGGCTAGATGCAAAAAATACTAATTATAAGATGCCTATATATACCTATTTTTCAGGTCCCCTCGCTTGAACACAACGGCAAAGTCACAGGAGAGAGTTTGGATCTGCTGGAATATCTGGAGAACAATTTTGGAGGGCCTAAACTCATTCCCACGGTATATCATGCCTTTAAACTGATTATTTTTGCCTTTACTGATGTTTCATTTCACAATCCATATAAGCATTTCAAAATGGCTATGTAGTTGGTGTTTTCTTAATGACCTAACAATAGTCATATTACTGAAACAAGATGAAGACACTTTATTTCTTATCATTCATATAGACTGCTTATCTTTCTTTTAGCGTTACTGTTTTTGATTAAGTAAAACAGGTTTTAACGAGTGTCTGAAATCTAACAGTTAACAAAATAAACCAACTTTAAGTCCTGAGGATGAAGCAAAACAACAAGAAACAACAGACCATAGAAGGCCACCATATCATTACTGTTACAAGATTATTACATTTAATAAGTTACATCACCATATCAAAATATCTATGCTTTTCTGGCTTGTTCATGCAAGTGAGTCAGTGACACTACTGGCTTAACTACTTTGTTAAACAATTTTTAAATTTATATCTTTACTTTTAATGGATATGTTGTTTAAATAGCTGTCATGTCCCCAATTTTTGGTGACAGTTCGATTTAATTAATTTGATTAACTTGGTTGTCCAAAATAATGAATATTTTATGAGGACGACTAATTCATCATTTTAATTAAATAAATAAATGATATTAAGTTAATTACTTATAAAGTTATCAAATAAATTAATATTAAAAGATAACTTTATATTTAATTAATTTAATAAAGTGACTTGGACTATAAAATATTTAATAAAGTCACTTAAGAGATAAGATCAAAAGTGTTGTAGAAGTCTCTGGAGATGATGGAGAGAAGAGAATAAATAGGCACCCCGGGGCTCCATTCGAATCAAGCAGTTGTTTATATTCCTTTTGGTTTCAGATTGTGATTCAATCACAGGTGCATTGTGGAACCTAGGGTTTTCGCAATTGTCACAGTTGGCCATTGAGAACGATAACTCTCAATAGGTGCGCAATTTTGAGGGTGTGAAATATCATCTGAATTATTGCAGATTGGAGGTGATAGTCAGTCATTTCATCAGGGTGATTATTTGTGGCTTAAGGCCAAATTTGGAGGATTGAGTCTTGAGGATCACTTTGGGTATTGAGATTCGAAGATATAATCAACTCACAAGGTTCACAAGATCAGTTGCAGTATTGGACAAAACAGGAAAGAAGGAAAGTTTACTAGACAATCCTCCCAGCCAGCGTTTCCGTATATTAAGGACGAAGTCTGAACCGAGGGAATCGACTCGGATTTAATTAGGAGCTGTTGGATAGAAGTCGGAAATAATTTGCACAAGGCTAGCAGATCGAATGCGTCATCAATTTAATTGTCAACTTTTGAGATTCTCCTAGGGCAAGTTTCATTATTGGTATTGCCACGAATCATGAGACAAAATCTGCCGCATGCAAAAGTATATATGAGCACACAGGAATCCAACTGTGAACAAGTAGATTTCCGGTCAAGGATGGCGTAACCGCCAGCACTCCAGTCCGGCCAGACACAGGTTATGCGGTTTGAACGAGCATATTTTCTAGCTCAGAACCCATCCACGGCAAACAACCGAAGGCAGAAGACGCATTTCTACATGCGTTATTAGACAAGCGCTCTGCATACTAATCACACATCGCGTCTTGCCTCCGCTTCAATACTGATGGATTCGGGTCTGGAGCCGTAGGCTATCACAAATATCATCTTATAAGGCAACACCATTTAAGATGAGATGGGGTGGAACCGAATTGAGTAGAAGCCGTTTTAGCGGAAATTTGCGGGACCAATTCCGACATCAGCACCCATCCCAAAGTTAGATAAATCCGCAGAGGGATACGTGGGGCAGAGGACAATATATAGTTTGCGCTATCACCATAATCGAATGCGCTATCGCATATTTGGAGCTTTTAAAACTAGATACGGGTCGAAACATTAATAGGATCTGCTTCCCGAATTCCGACTCAGTATTACCGCAAACCAGGGGACATGAATAATATAAATGGCAGTAAGTAGCGATTTGAATGGATTTAGTCGAGTTCCAACCACACCACGAAATAAGTTGACCAGGCAATAGAGACAATAATCCATTGAATAGCTGGAGGAAATCCGTATTCCGATCTTCCTGCGGCAGATTGCACTAAAGGAGAGACGGCAACCATTCCGTCCAGTCTGTGACGACTTTGAATCAACTCCTGCTTCATCTGATTGAGAACTTGGCAGATGCAGTGGAAGGAGGAGTTCGAGATCAACATTCAGATATGCTGTTCTTGACTGGGAATAAGCTCAGTGGTTGATGTGATATGGTATCATGTAATACCACAAACAATACTGGCTATGAGAGTTTTCAAATGATATTGCAATAAGGTAAATGAGTTGACAACGCAGCTTGAGAAATGTCAACCATTGCTAAATTCTGGAGCAAGGTACAATGATGCTACGGTCCAGGTCCATTATTGAATCATGGTTAAGCAATGAAACATTTGATTGTAATAGGAATTTCTCCCTGAACATTGAAGGTATGATTATATTTTGCATTTGAAATGTCTTGGTGAATTATGTGAGGAATTACTCCATTCATGACAAATCTCATAGTGTATTAGTACAACTCTGATTACAAGAATAGAACTTGACATCAGTTTGTAACTAGTTCGTTAAACAACCTTGGGTGCTAACTGTTTGACGAAATGCCTAATCATTGAAGTTTTAGTATTTTGGTGTCTAAGAAGCAATAATCCTGTCGGGGATATTTCAATAGCTAAATTCAATAGAACTACACAGGATACAGAGAAGAAGGAGGCTGCCAATGAACTACTGAAGTATACAGACTCTTTTACAAAAACAGGGTTTACTGCCTTAACAAAGCCAGAATCTGAGGTGCCAGAAGCACTTGGTAAGCTGATTTTTTCTTGAAATCTAGATAACCTCAAGATATCCAACGTTTCTTGAAAAACAGATAAACTCAAGATTTCCAACCTTGGATGGATCATGATGAATGAACTCTTTATTTGGCCATCTGAACCATGGCAGCCCCCACTCTTGATTATCTGGAAAATGCTTTGGAGAAGTTTGATGATGGACCTTTCTTCTTGGGCGAATTTAGTAATGTAAGCCATTTGAGCCTGCAGAGTTATTTGTACATCACCTTTGATCCTTTATTCTTTTGTATCTATTGGTTTGATAACAGGGAGATGCTGCCTTAAATATTTGCAGGTTGACCTTGCATATGCTCCTTTTGTTGAAAGACTTTATTTTGCATATTCCAAACTTAAGAACTATGACATCACAACTGGCAGGCCAAAACTGTTGCAATGGATTCAGGCAAATATAAATTCTACTTTCTCCATTTCTGGCTGTATGATGAATTGTGTTAGGATACTGAAAATAGCGTACCATGTAATCAAAAGCAAATCAAAACATATGCAATTTTTCTGGCAAGAATTTTAGTTTGTGTCATAACGTGCTGTTTTAACTGTAGGAAGTACAAAAAATTGATGCATATGCAATAACAAGCCCTGATCCAGAGCAAGTTGTGGAAAAATACAGGCGAATTACGGTATCTCGTCTGTGATTACTAAAATGTATTTAGCATGCATGATACATGCTTTCTATATTGCTTGTCTTCTCTATACCTGAGAAATTAAATTAGGTTTATTAGAAAACATGCTGCTGATTGTTTTCATTTTTCTGCAGGCTAATTAGATTGTTGTATGCAAATGAGCTCAAATTAGATGGAGAGCTGGATTGCACCTTAGAATTCTACTACCCAGTTAGTTGCTTTAATAGAACGAACTTATGAATAAATAGCTAGGGAAATCATAAGAATACTATAATTCCTTTAATTAGGAGTGTTTCATGCATTATTTTAACCCTTGTAAGTTCATGTTTGAATCAGTTTGTCAGACCATTCTTATCACTCTGTAAAGATCAAACTATAATATATCAATGAATTACTCGTTACATCATTCTCTCTACAATGTTTAATCCGGTTGGTCCACTATGTAACCTCTTTTACACTCTTTTTCTGCTCATCCCATTGTATACCTCGCTTAAAAAAACTCTATACAAGACAAACAATGAGATTTTTTATTTACCTTGACAGGTTTGATGATTATATTAAATCCTCATTCACCAATATGTACTGATTGGCTCGTGTTGAGAAGTTCTTCCAAATATTTAAAAGGACTATAAAAATTATACTCAATTTCGTAAATATAATTCTTATATTGATTAGTTGTTTTCATTTCAACTTTTCATGCTTAAAAAATTGAAATTATACACAATTTCATAAATAAATAAAATTCTTATATAGATTAGTTGTTTTCATTTCAACTTTTCATGCTAAAAAAGACGAGGATGATCATATATTTCCAAAATCAAAAATTTTGAGCTGCTCTTTATAAATTTAACTTGATCTGAATATGAATAAAATAGATCATCATTTTTAAAGTCTGGTTGTTTAGATTTTATAATATATTATGTCAGATTTCCTTAAACTTCATTGCTATTTAGACACATATCCTTATGAACTGAGGTATAAATCTTTGTCATATTCAAATCAAATTCTATCTCTTGTTAAGGTTTGAAGTAATATAAATTGTTCTCCATTTTCTATATTTTTCATCTACATGGCTATGAAAGCTAGAGCCAAATGAAAAAATAAAAAATAGATTAAAAAATATTAGGAATATTTTATATTATTTTTTAATTTTACTTTCAAGATCAATTAGTTTTAATCTATCTTCTCACTTTTTTTCTATTTCAAAAGAATAGAATTGAGAGTAAATTTCATTGATGTTTTGGGTGTGGCCATTAATCACCTTTTTAAAATTGCATCAAATAATATTTGTTGAACTAATCTACACCATTAAAAGGTGTATGCCATTATGTCATGTGATTCTACATTCTTATGAATATTTCACGACAAAAAATCAAAATACTACTTCCTTTTATACTCTAATTGATAAGGTGAAAGAAACAAATTACAAAGCTTGAGTACATAACCACACAAACAACACTAGAAGAAATGCAATACTCATTCCCAAAAACTAATATGATTCCTTAGTCGACCTTTAGTGATTTTGAGGAGGAAACTAGGGCAGGCCGTAGAAGGTCAGGCAAGCTAGCTAAAACTCACTAGATAGAAGCCAAAGGCGGATAGGTACTTGAATATGGAGGGAGTCGTGTTAGGCTTTGGAGAAAATGGTAAGGCTGTGAGGAATCTTAAGCAAGGGGATGAGAGAGGGAGATTGACATTGAAGAGGAGACTTTGGATTCTTAAGGAGGACGTCAAAAAATAAAGGAGGTTGTGAGTAAGGACCCATCCCATATTTCTACTAGTTTTTCCATGCAACCTTGTAACTTCAGCCAGGGATTGCCTCCTCCCCCTGGGAAGAATGATAAAAAAGAAAAAGAAAAAGAGAAGTGTTTATCTAAGCCCCTTATGTTGCAGGTTAAGGAAAAGGACCCCCCATGGGGAATTGTGTTGTTTGTTGGATGTTGGCAAAGAATATGGTGGATACCAACAAAGAGCTTAATGAGCTTAAGGCGAGGTTCTTAGCTTTGGATGTGAGATTTAGCACCCTTTCAAAATTTGCAGTCAAAGTGATCCATGTTGTGTCACTACCCTTCAATTGCTACTGCAAGAGAAAGAAGATGGACCTTGGCACAAAAGACTCCAAGTTGCTTTATGGGTTCCTCATTGAAGATTGGGCAAATGTGTTGTTGGCTAGGAAGGGAAAAGAGAAGGCTAAAAATTAGCCTTTTTGTTGTTGTTAGTTTTTTTTTCTTGCTATGCTATGCTGGGGTGTGTCATCTTTGATACTTTTTACAGGCCTTGCATGGCCTTTTACTCTATACTTTTAAGACTATATATGTTAAGTAGGTTTGATTGGCCTAACTACTTTCGTAACTTTGGTTATTTGGTAAATTTTATATTACTATTGGTACTAGTATGGCTATGATCATAAAGAATTTTACTACTGAGGTTTTGGGGTTTATGTTTGTTTTTTATTGTTAGGGTTAAGGGTGGCATGGTAATGTGTTTTAAATACTAGTAGTTTGTTATTCAAACTGCCACTAATTTCTAGAAGGGCCAATCCCCTAGTTTTGACTACTTTAATATCAAATACTAATGTGACTCCTTATTTGCATTGATATTGCACTAATTATTTATCATGTCTTTCTATCCAATTGTAGTTTTGAAATTATTTTAGATTATAACATTAAACATTCTTATCATGACTAATATGATGATAAGTGTGGACATGTGCATATGGATGATCATAACAAGAATTATTAAAAAATGAAATGGATGACAATGGAAGCAAACTTACATTTTGATCTAGATAAAAAAATGTTATAAAACTTTAAAAAAAGAGAAGGATAATTCCCTCAAGCCATTAATTCCTTCCTTGCTTATAAAGGTTCCACTACCCTTCGGAGACTTTGAAGGACTTATTAGACCTTCAAGAGGATGTACCGACAATTACAAAATACATTTATGCCTCAAGCATTCTCAACTATGCTATCTACAATCATAAGACTACTTAAGCGATGCAACTAAATACAATTTTAGTTTGACACCTAAAAGATTATCCTTCTTAATGTCATCCAAGTCGTACTATAGCCCAAAATAAGGGAGCTTTTAAGGAAAGCTTAAAGTCATAAGGGAGCTTGGAGGGAAAGTTGAAATGTCTCATAACACTATGAGATGGATACAAATTGAAATGCTCTAAATTTTATTCTACATTATAGTTTCAGCAATATCACGTTGGTATCATTTTTATAAAATAGTCAACATTATTAATTTTTCAACTAGAATCAAAGTCATCACTAATGCTTATTCTTCATCATGGTTTTAATTGTGAAGGTGTTTATATTTCTCAAATGCATACTTGTATGTGTCAAGTTATTGTCATTCTATCTTTCATTTCTACTTTATGGAAATCAATACATTTTGACTTCTTTTTGTTTGCATTTTCTTATTGAAATTTAGAAAATTTGACCTTGTCATGCATAATGTTCCTAAATGATTCTTTTTGTAGTACACTATCTTCTAGAATGAAATAAATTTATGGTAGTGAATATTGGTAGTATCAAAAGGGTTGTGATAAAGTGTCAATTTTTAAAGGTTCCAAGAACCTTTTTAGCCTAGAGCCAAGGGCTGGGGGTATTTATTCCACCAAAATCTACTTGAAGCATGATCCCAACCTCATCCCTTAAGATGTCAGAGCCTTTGTACTAAGGCTTTGCACCTAGTCTATAATAGACTCATTCTAATGTATTCAACTTCACCAATAGACCAAAGACTCATTGACAACTTCTATTTAGTTAAAAAATAAAATAATTGAAATAACTGAAAGCTTCAATATGTCATTTGATTCAGTTGAACAATGTATCTTGATAATGTGCAACGTCACGAGTGACCTCAAAAAATTAGAAGATCGTGTTCTGATTTTCATAGAGGCAAATTAAGAGTTTGGGGTTTGTGTTTGTAGGAAATATAGTTTACCAGTAATTTCCTACTTATAAAAACTTTCATTTTGATAATGTCCAGAGTTTACTATGTGCAGATGCTCATTCAATACTTATGATCTAAATTGCATTGCAGAGATTCATTCCCCCTTGTTTTGAATTCTAAATCTAAGCCTCCCCCATTGTTTGATGGAACCACAAGGTATGATCAATCTTTATATGTTTGATCAATTCTATTGGAATAGTATTTTTGTTTACAATTTAGTTTGCTTCTAGTAAAATTAATTAGGTTTTGCAGATTGTACATTAGCTTGACCCGCCCCTTTGCTCAACGTGTTTGGGCTGCTAGAAACTACAAAGTGGTTTACTTTTCATTTGACTTCTCTTGATTCTATCCGCATGGTTTTATATAAGGTGGATATTTTTAGTCCCTATGAAGATTGCCTTGTCATTAACAATAAGTAAAATACAATGTAGGGTCTCACTTATGTTCAAATAGTTCCAATAGATCTAAAAGATAGACATGGTACAAGGAGAAGGTTTACCCTCCTAACAAGGTATCCAATTTATGTGCAACTCTTTAAATAAGAGGTTAGAGCAATCCACAAATATTGGTTGTCAGTTTGTGTAGGAATGCTACATGCAAAAAAGAAAATTATAAGATGTCTATATATACTTATTCTCTTAGGTTCCTTCTCTTGAAGACAATGGAAAAGTCACAGGAGAGAGTTTGGACCTACTAGAATATTTGGAGAACAATTTTGGAGGGCCTAAACTCATTCCCACAGTATATAATGCCTTTAAATTGATAATTTATTCCTTTACTGATGTTTCATGTCACAATCCATTTAAGCATTTCAAAATGGCTATGTAGTTGGTGTTTTTTAATGATCTAACAATAGTCAAATTACTGAAACTAGTGAAGACATTTTATTTTTGATCATTCATATGGACTTCCTTAACTTTCCTTTATTGTTATTGGTATATGATTATTACATTTAATATGTTGCATCACCATATCAAACTATTTGTGCTTTTCTAGCTTGTTAATACTAGTGATAAAAAAAGTGTTTTACTTGTTAGGAAGCAGAGGAAGGGGTAGACCTTGGACTTAACTACTTTGATAAGCAATTTATAAAATTGTATATTTTTCTTTTAATGTCTATATTGTTTAAATAGCTAAATCTATTACAATGACACATGATATGGCAAAAGAGGAGGCTTCCAATGAGCTACTGGATTATACATACTCTTTTGCAAAAGTAGGGTGCACTACCTATGCTAAGTCAGAATCTGAGGTGTCAGAAGCACTTGGTATGCATAATGTTTCTTGAAACATAGATAACTTCAATTAAAGTCATTCTTAAATATCAAACATTAAGGAAGAAATTATACCTGGAAAAATAAATTAATTTTGACTATTTATACTTTTAGCTGAGGAATCAAGCCTTAGTGTGTGATGTTTAAACTATCCATTCAAGATATCCAAGGTTTCTTGAAAAACAAAAAGCCTCAAAATTTCTAACCTTGGACAGATCATGATGAATTGACTTTATTTTTTGGTAATCTCAATCATGGCAGCCCATAGTTTGGATTATCTAGAAAATGCATTGAAGAAGTTTGATGGCAGGTCATTCTTCTTGGGTGAATTCAACAATATAAGCCATTTGAGCCTGCACAGTTATTTGTACATGACTTTTGATTTTTTATCCTTTGGTGTTTAATGCCTTGATAACAGGGAGATGCTGCCTAAAATATTTTGCAGGTTGACCTTGCATATGCTTCATTTTTTGAAAAACATTATTTTTCATTTTCTAGACTTGAGAACTATGACTTCACAACTGGGAGGCCGAAACTATTGCAATGGATTCAGGCAAGTATAAATTCTACTTTCTTGATTTCTAGCTTTAAGATGAATTGTGTTAGAATTTTGAAAACGGTGTACTATATAGTCAAAAGAAAATCACAACACACGCAATTTTTCTCACAAAATTTTATGTCATAATATGCTAATTTGATTGTAGGAAGTGCAAAAAATCGATGCATATGTAAAAACAAGACCTAATCGAGAGCAAGTTGTTGAAAATTACAAGTGAATTCTCATCTATGATGACAATGTATTTTGTATGCATTATACATGCTTTTTCTATCGTCTGTCTTCTCTATACCTAAGAAATCAAAATATGTTCGTTAGAAAATATGGTATTGATCGTTTTCATCTTTAAGTAGGCTGATTAGATTGTTGTATGCAATTGAACTCAGATTGGATGTAAAGCTAGATCGTTCTTTAGAATTCTACTACTCAAATAGTTTCTTTTATGGAATTTACTTATAAATATATAGGAAGGGAAAACAAAAAGAGGGGTAAAAATTTATTGTGATTCTTTTGGAAAAAGAGGGGTAAAAATTTATTAAGACAAAAAGGATTACAACAAGGAGAGCTTAACAAGGAGCTTTGTCCTAAGCAACAAGTTCATCAAATTCTTGTAACAACTCAAGGGGAAGTTACCCCCTATCCATAATATTCTAGCCCAGAGCATGACCAAAAGTTCATTTGGCTAAACAATCAGCAACTTTTTTCCATTCACAAGGAATGTAAGTAAACCTAATGAACTCAAGAGAGGTACAAAAGAGAAGAGTCTAATTAACAATAGTGGCCAGTTGCCAACTATCATCCTCAAGCTCCTGCAAGGAAAGAAAGTTCACCATCACTTCGGAGTCAGACTCATAGATAATCTTATGCCATCCCTGCAAACAACATTGTTCCACAACATATAAAATGGCCTAAGCCTCCATGAGATTGTTAGTATGGTCACCCTTATGCACTAAGAAAAAAATTCAACTTCACTAAAATTGAAATGAGCCACTCCCCCCATACCAGCAGGGCCTAGATTCCCCAAGAAGAACCATCAGTGTTAATTTTCAAAATTCCATGAGGAGGAGGAGTCTAATGCCCCTCCGGATTCACCCATCCTTTCCCCTATTGCCGAGGCTATTTGGGAACTCTTTGATGCCATTGAGCTACATCCCCATCCTAAAGATGAAATTTGAGGTGATTGCATATAGCAAGATCAGTCGAATCCATACCCCCATCTAGAACACACTTCACTTGAATAGTTTTCTGAAGAGAATGTGAGATCTTCCACCAAAGATGCATAAGATCAATCTAGACATCTTGGAAGATTCGATGATTCCTCTCCAACTAGATATGCCAAAGAATGAAAGATGGGCTAGCAATCCAAGTAGCATGGAGAGGAGAAGACGTGGAAGGAGCACTGCCCAAGTGGGCCTAGAAGTCAAGCAAAGAGGAAGCATGCCTACAAGAGCAACCCCAAGCACTCCACCAAAGGTGCCATAACTAAGTAGAAAAGGAGCAATTGAAGAACATATGGTAGACAAACTCCTCCCCATTACCACACAAATCACAATAAGAGGGGCCCTAAAATCCATGTTTACAAAGATTATCCCATGTAAGACAACAGTTGTGAGCCACTGGCCACATGAAAAAATTGCACTTGGACCAAGAAAATGTATTCCAAACTTGTTTCCACCAAGGGACGTTGGCATCCCCAAACAATTGTCTAGTTATCTCTTGAGACCCAACAAAGCCATAATATTTACTAGAAAAGGTACCTCCCCAAGACAAAACATCTAGTCCTAACATAGAGGAACACTCCCTAGAGGCCAAAATCTAAGAAAACTCCTGACAACCCACCTATGCCTCCAAGAAGCTAATCAGAAGAGTGCTTCCATCTATAACCAACAATAGGTCCCAATTGATAAGGAGTCTTGTAATGAGCCACTTTATCCCATCCATTAGCATGAAAAGAATTATAGACTTTGAAGATGAGGGTACCTAGATAATATGCATGGGAATCCATCCCAAGCATCAGACCAAAACAAAGCCTCATAACCTCCCTTACATATCTAGAAAAGACATCTCTTGACTAACAGAGCACCTGTCTTTAGAGTATGTCAAACCATAGAGCCATGGCCTTCAAGAGGAAGTGCAGAAATAGAGCAAGGATCAACACCACAAAAATATATATGGGTGATAATATGAGCCCAAAGTTGATGTTGTCCATAGGACCATCACCAATAAAGCTTAGCAGCCAACATACGACTACTTAAGAGAGTTGATTGAAGACCAAGACCACCCTACTTTGTAGGCCTACAAATAGTCTCCTAGCTAATCAAACTCCATTTCGTGCAACACAAATTACCCCTCCAAAGGAATTGCCGAGAAAGAGCATCAAACACCTTGAGAAAGTAAACAAGAGCAACCTAAATCATGCTTCTATAAGTAGGAAGAGCTTGAAAAATAGATTGAAGAAGACTAACCTGAGTAGCAGTAGAAAGCCATCTATGAGTCCAATGATTTACCTTTTCTTAAAGCTTGATAATCAAATTATTTTAGAAGAGTCATGGCTTCCTAGAAAAAATAGTAAGGATACGAAGATAGGTCAAAGGAAGTGACCCAATCTGAAACTATAGGATATTAGCAATCCTTTACTGCATAGAATTAGGAGTATTAAAAAAGTAAATGGAAGAATTGTGCTCATTAAATTTTTGGCCTAAAGCTGCCAAATAAATATCCAAAGTATGTTGAAAGTCTTCAACTTCCTTGATCCTAACAAGACTCGCAAGGGAAAAATCATCAACAAATTAAAGGTGAGAAAGAGTAGGTAAACTGTTACCCCATCGCCACACATGAATAGAATTCTAGGACACTTGATACTTAATGAATCTTCCCAAACCCTCAGCCATGATGATGAAGAGATAGAGGGAGAGAGGATCACCCTAGAGGAGACCTCTAGAGGTATAACAAAGTTGGGAAGGTTGACCATTAAGAAGAACTGAAAAAGAGGTTGAAGTAACACAACTCATAGTCCAACTCACCCAGTTAGAGCTAAAGCCAAAGGTAAGAAGAATATTGCTTAGAGATAATAATGGGGAGCCACTTTTTAATTCTCTCAACAATCAACTTAGTAATGAATTTGTAAACCATATTACTTAAGAAAATTGGTCTTAAAAACTCCATTTGATTATCCTCTCTCTTTTTGGAATAAGAGTCAAGAAATCATAATTCAATGCCTGAAGCATTTGCTTGCTAAAATAGGATTCCTTAACCACCTCCCAAAAATCATGATTAATGATGTCCTAGAATTCTTTAAAGAATTAAACCGAATAGCCATCAGGACTAGGAGCCTTTTCCTTACGCAAGCCAAAGACCACCTCCTCCAACTCTTCCAAAGAGATCAGTCACATGAGATAATCATTCATTTCTTGGGTAATAAGGGAAGGAATACAAGACAACATAATATTTTCTTTATTATCAATAGGAAGAGAGTCCTCAAAGAAGAGGGTAGAAAAGTATAGAGCATCCTCCCAGAATAAAGCTAGCAAGGAAGTCAATTGGATATCTTGAGAATTAGCCAATGAAGAAATATTGCTCTAATTCTAGCAAGATTGTACAATTTTATGGAAAAAAATAGTGTTCCTATCACCTTCTTGGAGCCAATCAACTCTATACTTTTGCTTCCAAAAAAATTCCTCTTGAAGTTCTCATTCTTTTAGAACTCTAGAAGCTAGGGATTTAGCCCTTCCAAGATCCTCTGAGAAACCTTGATCTCTAATCTACTTGGTTATGACATCAAGATCTTCCTGAGCAAGCCTCTTCATAAAGTGAAGGTTCCCAAAATATTGTCTATTCTATATCTTGAGTTGCCTTTAAACATATTTAATCCTTTTAGAAAATGAAAACATAGCAGTACCATATGCAGGAGCGCCATCTCTCACCAGCATAATACAAGATCACGAAGAGAGGAGTCATGCAACCACATCAACTGGAACTTAAAAGGTGGACACTTCAAAATAAAAGCTCCAGTAGAAAAAAAAATTGATTGGCCAATGATCAAAACCCCTCCAGTCCAAAATTTCATAAGAGAGAGTAAGGATGCCACTAACCCAAAAACAAGAAATCTATCCAGACATTCTGAGATACCATCAATCCCAGTCCTTCAATTATTCCAAGTATAGAGACCATTAGAAGGCTTAACATCAGAGAGGTGTAAAAGTGTTATGTAAATTAGGAGTCTTTCATGCATTACTTTACTCTTTGTAAATTTATGTTTAAAGAAATTTTCCAGACCACTTTATCACTGTAAAATCAAACTATAATTCTAAGTGTTAATAGGTTTTCTATTATTATTATCAATGAGTTTCTTGCTACATCATTCACTTTACAAAGTTTAATCTAGTTGGTCCATTATTTTGCCTCTTTTACAGTCTTTATGTTCATCCCGTTGTATACTTGACATCATATTAGATGAACAAAGAGATCTTGTATTACTTTGATATGTTTGATGATTAGTATTACACTAGTACAAAAATAACAATATATTACTACATAAACTACTAAAACTTCTAGGTATGTGACTAATTTTGATCATGTGAGCAATGGTAGTTTATTGCCAGACATTTATCTCCCAACTAAATTTATGACTAAACTATTTATTTCATTGTATAGGTCATTGATTTAGTCATTTATTGTTGTTACTTGGTAGTTAATATGGTAGTTTATATGTAATTTTGGTAGTTTATTTGGGTAGTATATATGGTAGTATATTTGGTAGTATATATGGTAGTATATTTGGTAGTATATATAGTAGTTTATTTGGTGGTATATGGTAGTGTATTTGGTAATATATTTGGTAGTTTATTTAATCATTAATTTAGTCATATTAGGGCACGATAGAATTGAACCACCATCCTCCTTATAAAGTAGGTGCTCTTCCATTGAGCTAATATCCTTTAAAGAATAATGCAAAAAAATGACAAAATTGTCTTCCCAACATTAGATCTACCATGTTCGTCGTCACTATAACATGATATACTCTTCTCAAAGAACACAAATTTTAGTTATTATGAAAAAAATCTAAATCTAAATATCAATAATAATTTAACAATTTAAAATTCTTCTACTAGTGGTTTAGTTGATCTTACTTAATTATATGAAGTTAGATGTCATTTAATTTGAACGACATCATGGATTATGTTAGGTCTTAATCGATACCATATTCTTATTGCAATATACTTGGTCACTTCCCTAGATGCCTAAATCTGCACCTAAAAGGTAGCCTATTGACACAAAATTACTTGATTCTGACTATCAACCCACTACATTTATTTGTAGCTTTGCTCTATCATCCTGATGATGAATCACGTAGTGTGATTCGAAACATTGATGGTAAAAATCTCAACACAATCTAATCCAAAAGAAATTGTGAACAATTTTAATGGATTGTGGAAATTCAATCTCTCTGATACTAGAACTACGTTATTTAAATTACACTAATTACTATCTTACCTATTTATACTAACTTATCTAAATCTACCCTCTTATCACTAAAATCCAACTTATCTTCTAATCTACCATCCTACTTCTATTCAATTGACATGATAATAAATGTGTCACCAATTAAATCCTTAATGAACTAACCATTAACTAAACCTAAATGCTAGCTAACTTTTCTTTACCACCCATTCTAACCACTAACTACAACATTCTTTACTAAATCTAGTAATTGGCTTCATAATAACTACCTACTAATTATCTAATACCAAACTCTCCTTCCATAAGCACTTACTTCCAAGTCATGGACACAATCTCCTAGGGCTAGTACCTTGCCCAAAAAGGTACGCATGGGGGTTTGGGGTCAACATGGGATGTGGGGAATGTAAAGGGGATAGAAATAATGTGGGGCAATGTAACTTTGTTCACAATTATTATCCCAACATCAACTTTTTTGAGCCATGCGAGATGCTCCTTCTTGGGTATCTTGATACATTCATGTGCAATATTTTTTAAAAAAGTTTTTAACATTGATAAAGTGGGATTTCCTTGGGAGGCTTAATGGATGACCACACATAGGGATAAGACACCCTTCTTTATTAATAGATGTACTTTTTTGTATATGACTACAGAACCTAACACAAATCATGGGATTCTCATGATTTAGTCTCCTTATTAATTTTATAGGTTATTATTAAGGTTAGTCTATGATATTTAGTTTATTTCTTCTCTTTTCTATGTGTCTGATTCTTTGGAATATTCTTGATTATTATATTGATTTGTATTAGAGACTAGTTGGGACTTATTTTTCTTCACTCCCATACAAAAACTAGAGAGTTGAAAGTGCAACTACAACATGTGATTACTTATGAGAACTTAATCTATGTTATCTATTTGGTTCTATGGCTTGAACTCTTCTAGAAAAATCAAGTGAGCACATTGTTTCACTTATATCATTTTCATTAGGACTAATTTGTACAAACATGGGAGTTTTTGAGTCTCTTGCAAATATAACTAATCTCAGCTTTCAATTAGCTTAGGATAGAGTAGCAACTAAAAAATAAATAAATAGAAATCTAGAAATTTAGAAAGGAAAGGTTCACACCTAATCAATCTTGTAGCAGATGTGTTAACTTGGAGTTTCTGTATCCAAACAACAAATCATAGAAGTTGAGAAAGTTGTGCTCTTTCAATGTATAAAACATAAAACATAAAGAGAGAAAGAGATTCTGTTATCAAAAAAACCTAAATGGAATATGATTATTCTTGGTTGCTAAAGAAGATATTACATCCCCAAGTGTAGAGAGTGATTTTTTAATGTCTTGTGCCTCTTTAAGGTGCTCTCCTTGAATATTACTTTTAGTGACTCGCTCACTACTTGCAAGATCTACAAGCCAAAGATTGCTTTTGGTGCACTCTCCATTAATCAGATTCTCACCTCTAATCATCACACAAAGTATACTAAAAAATACCAATACACAAGGACTTATTGAAAATCAAACATATGATCCACATCCAATACAAAAAACAAAACATAAAAATTTCAAATAATTTTTTTGTAAGATATTGGAGTAGGATTGAGAAATTTGGAGCAGTTATGTGCTAGGGCATCAAAAACCTAATTTATAGTGAGACTAAAGAATGAGAGATAGATTAAAGCATTACAAATTTGAATAAATTATCTTTAGGGGTATCATATACTAGTGTGAATGACTACTATGTTCATTAGCATTAGTTGAGCCAATAACTTGAGCACTACTTCTAGTTTACAAGACCTCCTAGACCTCACTCATGCTATGCACTTGAGATTCAACAAGCCATGGAACATGATGAACCCCTTTCTTGACCTATTTTACCTCCAACCTATCAATAACACATGCAACATGTTGGTGTTTTAAAATGCACAAAAACTACTAAGCAGCAAAATGCTTAATACCAAGATGATAGTACATACACAATTTAAAGATTAGCCAATTATTATTAACAATTGCATATGCAAAGTACTTGGACCCAACTTCAACAAAACCACATATGGTTTTCTACTCTTTTGGCTCTGCAAAACCAGGGTGGGTATACCCAGGGATGATTCACAACTAGAAAAGATCATATGAGGATTATTTTAGTTTCATTATAATTCTCATCTCAAATCCTCAAATACATACATAATTCATAACAATTTGCTAAATACATCCCATATAATAGATATGGCCAAAATTTCTTCTATAGATCTACAGGTGCTCTTAACAATATTGGCTAACTGAAGCTAAAACATTCCATGCAGACAAGTACTGGCCAACCTTTGAAGATCTATAGGAAATAAAAGTGAAATTTGATTTGATGATGCATTTTGATAACCATTTATGATATATTTCTCCTCTAGCTTAAACAATTTGATCAGTGCCTAATCCATTGGGGTTCAGAGTCTATAGCAAATTCTTAGATCTAATTCGTTGCATTACAACAAATTCTATCAGCAGTTCTTATCAGAATTCATCATTCAAAATCCTTTCAATTACTAAAGAAATCTCATCACATTCATCAAAGCTTTTATTTAATCCATTGAATTAACAACAATGATAAATGGATATACAACCTAACTAGATTGCATTCAATTGCACAAGCCTTTACTTATACAATATCAAGATAACCATGTAATTGGAAGGAGACAAAATTCAGAAAGAACTGATATGGGGACAATTCACAATTTGTATTCATTTTCTTTGAAAAGAGTATATCATTTACAATAAACTCAGAATGACCTTCAAAAAGAGACACAGTTCATTCTATATTCATGTATTCTTAGAGAATTGACAGAGAAAATACATCATGGATTTGCTTTCAAAATTTTAGACCAAAGACAAACTAAGCATACTACTTAGAAAAATAGAATTTGGACCCTTCTTTAGCCTTGGGATCTCACTTAAATAGTGTGAGATGCAACAAGCTTCAAGCTAAAAACAATGACAGGTGTCCTTTAAAAGACACTTACATACACTTGCTACAAGATGACAAAAATGTGAGTAACAGCAAAAGTTTTACATCAGACATTCCTTTTGTGGGCCCTTTTGTTACATGCTCCTATGTTGCTGAGTTAGTTGCTATTCTGATCCTTCCTCGTATACCACAGCCAAATTAACCAACGATGAAGTTTGTTCTGATGATGGCACATCAACCTCCACCTGTGGGTTTTCATCATCTTTATCCTATATGGGGGAAATAACTTCTACCTTTTCCCTTTCTTTAGTTGTATCAGCATCCTATGGTCTCGAGTCTGCAACTAAAAGTAACAAATTATCCTTGTCTTCTTCTCCCGGTTGGGTCTAAGTAATGACAGTGTCAATGATTTGGATCTCCTCACCTTGCATTTCATCACTATCATCTTCATCTTCATCAAACTATTCAACAGGAGCCATATCTGCCATCTATTTGTCAAATAATGTATCATCTGGCCAATTGAACTGTAAAATATCCCTCTGTCTTTTTAGCACATACTCAGCATCCTTATTAATGGTAACAAATTCTTGCTTTAAAGAATCAAAGAATATTTGAGCCTTCATCATTTCTTCTGTTGTGGCAGCCCACCATGCATGTCCTGATTCATTAATGACTTGATTCATTCTTAAACAAAATAAATCATTAAGTTCCTTTGCCCATTCATCTTTGCCTTTCAAATTATTCTTTTTGTCTAAGGCATGAGGAAACTTTTGAGATAATGGGTGTTGCACACATTGCATAATATTGTTATTTTATTATTTTATTTTTATTATGTAATGTTGTACCTAGATGGATGTGCAACAAGTAAAGATTCCCATGGAATATTCTTGATGAGTTGTATTGTAACATTGTGATAATATTTCATGTAATTATTTAATATTGGGGGAAAAGAATTAAATGCCCAATATTAAATGTGGGGTCAGTGGGTTAGGTAGCACATGGTTTTAGCACATGGTTTATGTAATACCACTTGGTGGTTTTGTGGGACTTGCTACTATATAAGTAGCCACAAGGGTAGTTGTTATAGAGAGAGAGAGTGACAACGAGAAGATAAAAGGCAAGAGTCGAGCGGGACAAGGCTTGATAGGTTAGCCAAGGGAGCATTTGTGAAGGTTGAAAGCATGGCATGGGATGTGTGGATTCATGCTTGTTCACATAGTTTGCTCGGTTGTGGCTATGGCCATGAAGGCTTCCATGGTTGTATGGCAATGGTATTTTTGCTGAATAATACATGATGATGGATGCTTTTGGAGGCTGGGTCTTTCCCTCAATGAGGGTTTCCCAGGGTATATCTTGTGTCACAATTTTGTGGGTATGTTGTCTATTCTCTTGCATGTGGATTTTAATTTCGTGTTTATTTCAAATTTATTATGGGTTATGTGGAAACGGTTATATTCTTTGTTTCCAAGTTTCCCTACAGAAAAAAATTGAATTTCTGGCTCTTATACTTTTCAAAGTAGCCTACTACTACTTTTTGTAAATGAATCCTTTTATTGCTAAAGTCAGTAAGATCAGAAACAATATCACATGTTTTTTCAATTTGATCAAAAGAATCATCTATGACAGAGAAACACAAAAATATTATTTCTTTCTCCCTTCTTACCCATTTATTCAAAATAGGCATTAGAGCCTCATCATTAGATTTCAAATCCTCCCAAATATTGATCACCCTGGCCAACTGATCATGAATTAGCAGCCATTCAATCTTGTCCCCCAAATATGTGAGAGCTTTTCTCAATTTATCTTCATATTTGGACTCCAATTCTACATGTAAGGCCCACAGTTTATTTTTTCTTCTTCGAAATCCTCAGTAGTGTAGTATTGTGGCCTTTGGGGTGTATCTAGTATTTCTATGAGAGGGGTGGATTTAAAAGGTTCAACTGGGGGGCGAGGGTATTTTATTTTTGGCCTAGTGGTTCTTCCCAATAGCTTGTTCTCAAGCTCAATTCTCTTTTTTACTTCTTTATTGTAGGCATCCACCATTGTTTCATACTTGCTCTGTAGGTCAGTCATTTCCTTTTCTTCCTTTTCTGCAGTGGCCAAGGCAAATTTAGAATAGTCCACATTCATGTGGGCTGCCTGTACATGTGAAGTATCAGTGACTCTCCTCACAATGATACTCCCTATTAGTCCTAAATCATCAGGTTGTGATGGAGTAGTCCTGAATCCTCTTCTTAATGACCACATAACAAGAGCAGCTTGGTCATTACTGAATGCTATTCCCAAGAATTCCTTTTTATCTGGATCCTATAATCCAAAATTATTTGACATAGAATCAAAAATTAAGGCATCAACAATGTCCCAATTTGGCAATAATAAAATATTTGCATCTTTCACCATCTGTCTACCCTCTTCAGGGGTTATATTCTGGAACTCTTGTATCATTTGTTCCTTTATTTGATTCTGAATAGATGCTTCATCCATTTCTGGATGCTCTACTTTCATATTCCTACATCTTTCCTCAAAAATGTGCATGTTTTCCCTCCAAGCAACCTGATGGAAAGCCCTAGATTTTACAAAATTGTTATCAGACAAAAATTGCTGACTGGCTTGTTCAAAAATAGGGTCTAATTCTCTTCCCCTGAAATCTGCTATAGTTAGTTCAAAACTAGGCATAGGAGGCTCTTGGGGGTTCCCTTCATCAATTTTAGCTTGGGTAACAAAAACTCCTCCTTGTGATCCCATTTGTTCAATTTGCTCATTGGTGAGCTATTCCTCCTCAATTCTCATAGGATTTTGGGAAGGTGAGTAACTTTCATCATGTGATTCTTCTTCCCTTATTATTTTTCTTCTTTTGGGAGAGGGTTCAGGGGATCTTTCTTCAAAAATAGTACTAGTATATTCAATTATCTTCTTTCCTTTGTTTATAGTGGGCATCTGATCCTGAATGACAGTATATCCTGTCCTCTTTCGCACAACTAGTGGACCTGCCCCTATGTTAGGGGTGAAACCCATTTTCCTCATTACTTCCCTAGCTTTATCTGGAGAATAATCAATAAAATGTTATTTCTTCTCATTCATTACCTCCATTATTTCGGGGAATGTACTCATAAGCTTGTTTATTCTATCTGCATTAGTTGCAACATTACTAAGAGGACTGTAATCCTTGTCAAAACAATTAATAAACTCCAAAAAATTTGAATAGACTCTCCACTTTGCTTTCTTTGTTTCTTGCTTCTACAGAGAGTATTCATTCCTTATTACATCTTCAGGGAAATAAAACTCATGCTGAATTAGATGAAGTTTGATCCTATGCCTAAGATCAGAATTAAAGAAATCTTTTGCATCACAAAAATGAGAGTGAGATACTACCATCTTATAATGATCCAAAAATTTGTAGAGGAAGATCCACCCTTCCTTAGTTATTACAAACTGGTGAGCTACAGTGCAAGTAGGGAAAATTGATCTTGTTCCCCTTTTGTGCAAAAAGGTTTCCTCTACTCCTCCCAACGGCCACAAAAATTCAGCTACTCCTACCTTTAAAGGCACTTGATAAGGTAGTACATGGGGTGTCCCTTTGAATCTATAAACTCTAATGACAGTTGAGATTGGGTACGTGATGATATCTCCCCAATTATGTGAGACTTTTAGACTATGGGGTCTGTCCATAGGCTTAACAAGGTGCATTAGTGCCTTAGGAATTTTGTAATTGTCACTCAATATGAGGCACCTTAGTTTGGAAGCAAAGTGCCTATCAAATCTAACAAAACTAGCATTTTCTGCTTCCCCAGTCATGTCTGCACTCCATAATTGAACTGGTAGTGCTTCCCCCTCTTGTTACCTATTTAATACCATTTCTTTACCAAAATATGTAACCCCTTTAAATAGAAACATATGCATCAATAGGGAGTACTGACCCCAAACCTTCTCCACCTTGCCCTTTGCAATCTCCACCAATCCACTGTGAATCTCATTAGCTAAGTAAGATGCAAAATCAAAAATTATTTCTACACTGAAAGAGGAGATTTGGGTGATCATATACATGAAGCTCACAAGAATAAAATCTTCTTCACCCTCTCCGAAGACTCTGCACAGGGTCCTGTATATCTCTACTGCCTTGGCATTAAAGCATGATTTCTTGAAAGGTTCTTTAGAAGATGATGTTATTGCTGGTAGGTTTCCAATTTTGCCTATGTGGGCCTTTAGTGCACCTTGTCTAACTACATCCCTTTTTGACATATATTCTTTTTCTAATTCTATCAAATCAATGGGCACATGATACCTAGTGAGAGGTCCTAAACTAAAAACTTCCCTAATCTCTTCTGGACTGATGGTGATTAAAACTTCACCATCTACTCTTCTCACTACCCTAGTGGCCTGATCATAACTCTTCGCCATAGCCTCAAGAAGGTCATAATCCATAAGCACACTGGGAACAACTAGCTTTCCCAGATCAAAATTCCATATATTGGCATGTGGGGCATACAATTTCCTTTCTGCAAACCATTTCTTGAACAAACTCAAACCAGTTTGAGAAGTTTGAGCATCTTGGACCCAATTACCCTTATCATACAATCCATCAGCTATCCTCAGCCTAGGGTTCAATGAGGTTAACCTTTTAGCTTGCAGTGTCTCTATAGTAGACTCATGGAGCAACTCAAGCAAGTCATCATGCACATTTCTATCCAAATAGTTTATTTGACCTAAAAGTCCCTTCTTCGGAGGCATCTTGGATTATTTTTTATAGAACTGAAAAGCCTACAGAGATTTTGGTAGTACTACTTACTTGAATTCTGTTTTTGTTTTCCTCTGTATTTCTACAAACTTTTCATGAACAAACAATTTCAAAAATTTTGCTAGACTTCAGCACACTTTCCTTCAATAATTACTTCTGCACAGGAATGGCTCAGAATCTTTGCTCACGTAAGATGAAACTGATGAAATCTTCTGCGTTATACTCTATTTTTATCACGCGAGATGTTTTCATGTCTAATTAATACAGAGAGTGGCACCACATTCTGCATTTAAAGCTGTGCCATCGATCTTCAAAAATCCTATGATCATGTGATACGGAGAAAACAACTAGGCGTTACACTTTAATCAAAATTTATCGCGTACATAACTCTTTCCTTGATGGCACTTAGTCAGGACCCACTAGCAATTGAGGACACGTGTCAGCAGGTCGCTACTTCATTATGCATAAAGAACGAGCACCTTGCCATAGCGAAGCAACGACAACCATCAATTTGATCTTAATTTGACAGATGATATTTTACTAGGCTTGCTTAGAAAGACAATGGTGGGCCCTTATTCGCTATGTGGCTATATGTATCTCCCTAACAACTCTTCATAGCGAGAAAATGATGGTCATTGATCAGAGACCTAATCAAAGGTGGGAAAGATGCACGTAGTTTCTTGATAAATGGTGGGCTTTATACTCGCTATGTCACATAGCTTAAACAACATGC
This sequence comes from Cupressus sempervirens, assembly GCA_028749045.1. Lineage (NCBI taxonomy): Eukaryota > Viridiplantae > Streptophyta > Pinopsida > Cupressales > Cupressaceae > Cupressus > Cupressus sempervirens. The sequence goes on from CM053783.1 coordinate 250,009,840, forward strand.
AACTCTCCAAAGCAAGATAGCGAGGGCTGTTGATTCTATTTTAATCTGACGCTTAAGATCTCTCGCACATTTGATCAATAGGGCATTGATGAAGTATGGAATTCTGCATAGTTGGCACCCTTTAAGATCTTTCTTTAGTCCTAGTCATCATCCCACATTACTAAAGGTCCCACCAACTATTGATTTCACGGAGCCTCGCTACTTTGTTAACGGCGAGATGCTGGAAATTATCGATAGCGAAGTAGTGAGCTCTAACAACTTTAATTAATTTTGGCACTGTGAAAAGAAAGGCTCCATCATATCACTATTGCTACTATTAACTGCTTCTGACAATGGCAGTTATTACTTATCATGCCACTTGGATAAGTCACGGTACTGCTAAATTTCAAGGTTACTAACTCTTCAATTTTATGATGCCTTGCTACTTCGCTAATGGCGAGATGTTAATTTTTTTCAATAGTGAGGTGGTGAAACATCGAAGAAACCATTATTCTGGCGTTGACAGACTACTTCTACTGGGTCTCCTTTCCTGTTCTGACAGTATTTGCAATGTGTACTTGACTAATAAGTCGGCCAGAAAACAAAGCTCCGACTGCTGTATCTTCATTTTGTAGTCCCATTTTATAAACTTTTTAGCACTCGCTACCTCGCCATACATAAAAAGTGCCCATGTTTGCATAGTGAGGTAACGACAATGGTGGATCTACTTAGATCGGACAGTTGGGGAATCTGAGAGGAAAAGGTATCTCGGGGGCACAAAAGATAAAAAGACAACAAAATATTCACCCTATTTGAAAATTCAAATATTTTGTGCCTGACAATTTATGAATAAAAAGAAACGTAGGGTTTTCACAAAAGTTTTCAAAGGCTAGCAAATAGATGAATTATCTAGAAACCCTACTACCCATTAAAATGAAAAATCTGACTTTGTTTTAACTGGACAAAAGAATTCTATCAAACGAAAAGTCAGACCAACACAACAATTTCAAATAATTTGGCTTATTATCAATATTTGAGAGCTATATAATGACAAGATAAATCATGAAGCATTAGATCTGTTTAGAATTTTCTTATTTATGGTTTGTCCTAGTTGAGGAGAAGCTACAAGAAAATCTTAGATTTTCTCATTATATACATACTTCTAGAACACTAATAGAGATATCATACTTCACTTTCCATTTTCTTTCATGAGCTACTTTGAAGAGCTCCTCCAATGTTCAATAGTTGACACCTTGATTTTCTTTTGTTCCTTCCATTGAAAATGTCTTCCTAGTTCCAGTTTGTCCATATGTAAAGATGCAAACATTGTACACATCCAAAACTGAAAAGGAAATAGGTGCAATGTCAGAAAAAACACCCTCTGCCAGAATAACAATAGTTACAAATGAGTTGTTCCTAAAAATTATGTGCTTCTTTGCTTGACATGACAATAAAAATGAGTTTCAAATGAATAATTTACAAATCTTATAGTATCTATAAATAACATTTACCTTGATTGTCCCATCAGATAAAAATTGAATCAAATCTAAAGACTTTTTTGGGAGTCCCATTTACTCGTATGTTGATCTCACAATCTTTGGTAGCATCAAACTCTACTACAAAAATGGCTCCTTGCATGATCTCTTCAACACTCAATGGGTGGCACCTACAGAAGACTCTAATATTTCCTGCATAAAAACAAAAGTAACTATGACTTCAACATTTACCCCAATGACCTAATTGTTTCAATGCAAATAATAAGAAACATGAAATTATTTGCATACCTTTGAGCTGTAGAAATTTATTAGAGTTTCTTGCATTCTTAACATTCTTCTACAAACTTTTCTTTTAGTTCAATGAAAAGGACTTTCAGTTCTTCGTGCTGATCAAATAAAAATCAAAATTTATAAAAATACCAGCTCTTTGAAGGTTTGCAATAAAAAGTCAAAAATAGTTCAAACATATTAAATCTTATGTAGAGCTTTCACAAGACAATTCATTCCACTCATATCAGCAAATGATGAGACATGAGAATTGGCCTCCTCTGATTCTTTAACATAGTCACTATTTAGCATCTTCTATCCCCAAAAACAACTCAAAAGCATGTTCAAATTACATAGTTGATGCATAGAGAAAAACAACTTTTTGATAATACAAAATATTATTCTTAGTTCCTACCTTCAGCTTGTCACTCAATAGGTACATTTTAGTGACCCACATTTTCTTCTCACTCTCATGCTTGTCTTGCAGACCCATGATTACATTTATCTAAATTGTATCCGCTCCTATTTTTATTCATGCATGCTACATACCTTGAAGTGGTTTATTCATGAAGTAGGATACTTATTACAATGAATCACTCAAACTTGAAACTAGGTAGACAACCTCCACATTAAATGGTTACCACATTGATGCAGCTTCGAAAATGTGGCAGTGAAGTTAGGTTTAGATGAGGTAGTAGTCTTCCTAACTATTGTTACAAAGACTATAAAGTCATACAAGGGTGGTCCAATCCTGAACAATTAATAGTTAAGTGTGTAGATAGGCCTAAGCATATTTAATTCAAATTGGCCTCCATAAATCTCATATTTGAGAAATCAACACACAAGATAAACCTTTAGAAAGCTCTGACTGATTAAAATCAAGAAACAACACTCAAATTCAACAAGCAAATAGCTTCTCAAGCCAAAATATCTTCTCTTCTATTAGTCCTTATCCATCTTATATTAGTCCTGAGGATACTAATCTATTTCTTCACAAGATTCCAAAGATGACAAGGGACTTCTTTGGAGTGGAACAAAAGATTCTACAACAACATCATTGTTTACATTGGAAAAAAATCTCACTATGCAGTGGGAAGGAACATAATTGAGGAAGAAAAGGTTCGCAAATCTTTACAAGATAAATTTTTAAAGCATCTACCAATTGATTCCTTTGATGAAAAAACACATATGTAGATATTCATCTGTATGGTGGCATTTCTTACAATTATAAAGTACTTTCTACTAGTTTTAATTAATTGCTATGGTTTGTGCTGAATAATTGCAAATTGATGCATTCAATTAGAAGGAAATTTTCTCTGGAGATTGATATCCTCCATTTTGTAGGGATATGATGATATACCACAGGAAATAATTATTCTAGATGCCACTAAGGTAGGAATTTGAATCTTTAGTGATGACATAAAGTCTTGAAGTTGTGTTTTATATCTATCTATTTCATGGTATTTTATTTTCACCTTTCATAAACTATCAGATGCAAGTGAAAAAAGTAAGTTCTAGTTGATATTTCATGTATGTTCACAGTCAAGAAAAAGAGAGGAGTGACTATCAAAGGAAAATACATAGGATATATAGGGAAAAAACAATCATATCAAACAACTGTACAAGTATCAATCCAATCTCTAATAGTGAATAGTGAATAATGATGATGATTTGGAAAGGAACAAATTAGTAATATAAGCTAATGAAGTTAGCAAGGATTTCTACACAAATAATTATAGAGAACATATAAGACTTAGGAAGATTACATGATATGCAAGATATATATTAGATACATTGGGCATCAACAATGTAGAGATTTTAGAACTAGAAAGGTTAATATATCAGCATAATGATGGAAAATATATAAATTAGGAAAGGGGTGATATCTTTAATGGGACAACAATGATATTTTTAGAACAACCTCTACGAGTTTCCATCAACAATCAACAAATCAATGAATGTGACATAGACTACGAACAATCAACATCAAATAGGAATAGCCTACCACAATTAGAATTCATCTTCAACATTCAAGCAATCCTAGTAGATTGGTCTTTCCATATATTACAAGGATATTTAATAATTAAACTGTAATCAATAAATGATCCTTTTAACTAAAAGAGGGGTAAAATTTTTATTGAATACCAAAGAGAGCAAAATAATACAAGAAACAAAGAAAACTACAGAGCTTTATCTTGGTCCACAAGTTGAACTAGCATTTGAGATAAATCAAGGGGAAGCATCCTATGATCAATAACGTTCCAAGCTAGCTCTTGCTCAGAGGCCCATTTAGCCAAACAATCAACCACATTGTTCCACTCATGAGGGATATGCATAAAAGACATAGAACCTAGAGAATTGCATAACTAAGTGATCTACTGAATAACCAAAACCAAATACCAATCCACATGCACAAGGTTCCTTCTATTCAATAAATTCACAACCACCTATGAGCCAATCTCACATATAATTCTTCTCCAGCCACATTGAAAGCACTGTTCACTGTAACCAAGATAGCCAGGGCTTCCATGATGTTATTAGTATGGTAACCCTTGTATATAGGAAATAGAAACTAAATATCACTAGAACTATCATGCCCAACTCCCCCAATACCAACCAGACTAGGATTTCCCTGAGAAGAAGCATTAGTGTTGATTTAAAGAACTCTAGCCTTGGGAGGAGTCTAATGCCCCTCATGATTAACATGCTAAGAGTGTTTCCTAGCTCTATTCCCAAAATGGCTGTGGGGGATCGAGGGAGTGTCACCCTAAAGAGGAAAGGAAAGGCATGAGTAAACACCAGCATCTCTAGGATCTAAACCTCCACCAATGTTACATTTAGCTAGGAGTGTTTTATGAAGAGAATTAACAATTTTTCCCCATAGGTTCCTAATCTCAAACTACACATCATGAAAGATCCTTGTATTCCTCTCTAGCCAAACATGCCATAAAATAAGGGAAGGGCCAATAGTCCAAGCAACCTGAAGAAAAGAAGTCCTGGAATGGGGATGGCCCAAATGGTCCTAGAATTTAGACAAAGAGGAAACATGCTAGCACATGCATCCCCATACACTCCACTAGAAGTGAAAAATTCGTTTGGCAAAGGGGCACTGGAAAAAAAGGTGAGAAATAATCTCTTCACTATTGTGGCATAAAACATAGATGGAAGGCCCTTGGAAGCCTCACTTGTAGAGATTCTCCCAAGTAAGACAATGATTGTAAACTAGAATCTAGAGGAAAAAGTTACACTTATGCCATGAAAAACTATTCCAAACTTTATTCGACCAAGATACCTCCACCTAACCAAAAAGTTGCTTCATCAGTGCAAGGTACCTTGAAGAAATAGAATACTTGCCAGAAAAAGCACCTCCCCAAGCCAAAACATCAGGTTCCTGTAGAGAGCTACACTCCCTAGAAGCCAATATTTGAGATAGTTCCAACCAATCCCCCAGAGAGCCACCTCACAACCAATCAGGAGAATTCTTCCATCTGTAACCTACATCAAGGCCCAGGTTATAAGCCTCCTTATAATTAACCACCTTATTCCATCCAACAGAAAAGAAAAAGTCACAAAGAGACTACAAGTGTGGATGAGAGGATAAGGGAGGAGGATGCCGATTCTAAGAATCACTCCAAAATGGAGCCCTAGTGCCTTTGTTACAAATCCAAAATAGACTTCTCTTGACCAAGTGAGCACCAATCTTGAGGGTATTTCACACGACAAAGCCTCTTTCTTCAAAAGAAAACTTGGAAATATCTGAAGGTTCAACACTAGGTAAATACTTGTGTGATAGGATACGAGCCCAAAGCTAAGACTGATTGGAACACCAGTGCCAATAGAGCTTGGAAACAAGAGCTTGACTGCACAAGATAAAAAAAACAAAGGTCGAGGCCATCTTCCTTTTTGGCCTACAAATGGTATTCCAATTGATGAGGCTCCATTTTTTATTTTGCAAATTGCTGCTCCAAAGAAATTGGTGAGAGAGAGCATCAAATTCTTTAAGAAAATACATTGGGGTAGCTTGAACCATGCTTTTGTATATGGGAAGGGCGTGAATCATAGATTGCAGGAGTCTCACCCTACCAGTAGTAGAGAGCCACCTATGAGTCCAATGATTGACTTTTTGTCAAAATTTGTCGAGCAAGCTCTACCAGAAAAGCCTAGGCTATCTTCCCACCACAATAGGGACCCCCAAGTAAGTCAGAGGGAGAGACTCAATCTAAAATCTCAAGATATTAGCAATCCTCTGCTGGATAGGCTCAAAAATGTTAAAGAAAACAATAGAGGACTTGTGGTCATTAAGATAACAAATTAAGATAACAAAAATCTCCAAAAGTAAAATTTTACAATCATCTTAGCGAGACAATAAAGGATTAAGAAGATTCAATATCTTTGGAGATTATAAATACGATATTAAATAGTTGAAAATAAATATTACAAACTAAATTCAGCAAGGAAGAAAAAGATTGGATTACAAACTATATGAGTATTGATCAATTTTAGGTATCTAGCATTTGTTATTTAGCTCAAGTTACCTAATAAAGTTCAACTTATGAATTACATCATTACAAAATTTAGTCTAAACTACTATATTACTTTTTTAATAGATCTTTTTTCCATCCAATTCTTCCATGATTTGTTAAGGGCTTATGATTTGATAAGGCCTTATATTCTTTGATGAATCCCTAATTTTGGGTGTGTATATGTTGATTAATTTATTAGAAACCTTCTCCTATCTAGTACTTGGATAAGTGTAAGAAGCATGTATGCCTATTAAGTCCTTAATTTTTTATCTTGAAATTTCCTCGATAGATGGTATTTTTCTCTGTATTCCATATTTCATGTTTAATAATTAGAAATAGAGTGTTTATTTTATTTAATAGGGTTTGTAATTATTGAATTTTTAAAAATATTTTGAATGAATATTAATTTCCATATACTATGTTTGTTGTACCATGATTCTATAGAGCTTGAACAATCTTAAATAGGACCTGATTATATTTAAGCAAGAAATATATCATTCCCATCTACCCAATACATGCCATTCCTAGTGCATTTTACATATAAATCAACAATAATTTTTATTAGAACCCTAGCTTTTTACTGGTGGTTTTCTGAAATTGAATTGGAAGTAAATACCACATACCTAAGCTTTGGGTTTTGCAGAAAATAAAAAATTTGAAGGAATTTCTACTTTCTAACTACACTTCTGTATTGAAAAGAACATGTAACCTATGAGTGATGCACCTAATGAAACATGATCATGGTTATCTCAGCTAGCAACATTTCAATGTCTCTCATTGCAAAGATCTCACAACCCCTACAACCCCTAGTCTTCCTAATCTTGGCATCCTCAATAAATTACTCAACCTCTGGAGGTGGTTGTGCTCTAAGAAGAAACTTAGAAATGTTGTACTGCTTGTCTTGGTTGTACATATAAGCCTCCTTTGACCATCAGAGAGCACATTTAATATCTATTGCCTCAAAGCTAAGCTCAACAACCACTTGCAGATCTTGGCATGCTTGGTAGTTTAGGTTAATGTTGTGTAGGGTGCAGCCTATCAAGAAAATGGTTTTAACATACTCATGATCAAACTAGACAACATCATTATAGAGCTCTAATGCTTACTCAAACTCACTCATCTAGAGAGCATCATTGCAAATCTCTAATGCATCTCTGCTTGATTGAAAATTATGAGCAGTCAAATCCTTCTGCCCTAGTGACGAGGCTCATCTTCCACAAATATAGAAAAATTAATACTCCTAGAAGAATAAACACAAGGCATGCTCAATACATTTTTTAGGTTATCTACTCTTATAGTGAGCCTTCCATTAAGGGTGTTCTTGAAATAGAGCTCCATGATGACCACTTTGGCTCCCTCAGCATATTTTTCTCTAAGGCCTATGGAGGTTCATTATAGATGCCCAATCTAATGGCACAATATGGTTAAGTAGATTGATGGTATATTCACATGCCACAAATTACATTAATTATTTTTCATTTCTTTTTTCATAGAAAAATCTTGTAGATCCCAATTTTTTCTAATTTTCTTTGACTGCTTTTTACTTTTACTAGCTAATAACATTCTAAGAGAAAAACCCATTAAGATAACAAAAAAGATTCAGATGGAAGGTCTAATCGTGTACATGCTTTGTACATTTATCCAAGTACTAGATAGGAGAAAGTTCCTAATAAATTAATCAACATATACAAACCCATAATTAAAGTAAGTGAAAAAATTTAAATGGAAAAAGTGAAATGAAATTAGAGTTTCAGACCTTAACATTATTTTTAATCTTATGTTTCTTTTTATTATCAAATGGAATGGGGAGAGGATTGAATTGAAGAATTTAACTATTAGTAAAACTTTAGAAATAAATGTTCAAAATTTCTAGTACATCATTGTGAGTTATACACTTATGTGAACACCATGATCATCAATCCATTTCTAATAGCAAAATTGTTGATTCAATAAGTCCTTTCATTCTCTATTTAGTGTACCATGTAATATGCCACTAAGGGCACACATTTTTCCAATTATCTCCCCCTTGTCATTAAGTATAGTTAGGATTTGAATAAGAAATTATCAATTTTTCCATGATTCATGTTCAGTGGGAGCAACACTAGACTGTCTAGACAAAATGCTCATCCACACTTTAAAAAAAAATTATGTGACTTCTTAATTGAATTAAAGATCTATGAAATAAATATCATTATAATCATAAATATTATATGTGAATACTTTATCCTTTCAAAAATTTAAGTTTTATACATTATACATAATTGAATATATTGAATTTTAATTCTTTATAAATCAAATTATACTAATTATATTCAAATTTTGTATGTTGAATCTAATATGTGTATATATATATATATATAGATAGATAGATAGATAGATAGATAGATATCAGCCAAGTAATTTATTGTAAAAATGTAAATTCATAACAAATGTTACTCTAAAATAATTGAAGAAAGTATGGCTAGTTTTACAAATTTTCCTTATTACATATTTAAGATTGTTAACTATTGCAATCATTTATACAGTTGTTACTTAAAAATAATAACAATTACTTTCTTTATGCAAACCTTATCCTTGAAATAATGTGTTTAAATTTAAAAATTCAAACTTTATCATAGAATAATAGAGCTAACATCCATATTAAAAGTGGATTATATTTTTTATATTAAAAGTAAAAGGGGGTCTTTTTTTAAGAAGTTAATTTCTATACATGTAACCCTTATTGATAACCATAACATATAAGAGTTGGATGTAGAAACAAATGAGAAAATGCAGGTCTTGTTAATCACTCTATCTAATGTTAATAGATAAACAACCCACACAATTCTTATAACATATGATAACGAGATATTTAAGCTTTCTATTTAGATGGACAACGACAATGCATGAGAAAAAACTATAAATCAAAAGTCATAAAATTATTATTAGGTGAACAATAAGTATGCGTCATAATTCACCTTCACACCAACTTAGCTACACACTCACACTTATTTAGGTGACTAATTATTAGTGACCAATGGTTTAGTCATTTATTTGATCATTGATTTAGTCACTTATCTTTGTTTAACCTTGTGATTTTACGTGATGACCAAATTAATTATTTATTTAGCCACTTATACTTACAAATTGCAAAATGTTAATAGAATTTGATCACTTTTAGTCATGTGACTAAACTTTTTAGTCTTATGACTAAATATTTTAGTCGCATAGTAATTTATTTGCTAAAATTCTAATAGTGTTAAATCATCATTCACCAATATATGTATTGATTAGCTAGTGTTGAGAAGATCTTACAAATATTTAGAAGGGCTAACAAAAATTACACATGATTTCATTAACAAAATGATTCTCAGTAATAAATTTAACTCCTAGTGATTAGTTGTTTTCATTTTAAGTTTTCATGCTTTAAAAAGATGAGGATGATCATATACTTTTAAGTTTTTAACATCAAAATATTTTTAAACTACTCTTTAATAATTTAACTTTTCTAAACATAAATAAAATGGAGCATCATTTTAAAGTCTAGTTCATTGGATGAAATCATAGTACACCATATTTCCTTTAGCTTCATTCTTATTTGCATACATTTCCTTATGGTATAATTCCTATTCAAAATAAATTGTGCTCCATTGTTTTCCCTTGTTTTTCCATGGCTATTAAATTTTCAATCTACCAAATGAAAGAAGTGTAAAAAAAAATGCTAGCAACATTTTTCTTTGACCCTATTTATTTATGTTTTGGAGGAAATAGTTTAATCTATTTTATTTATGTTTTGAAGGAATTATTTTAATCTATATTATTGTTTTGTTGGTCTATCAATATATGAGAGAGAAAAGTTCATTTGGTCTTCAAATTTGGTCACTAACATTCTTCACTTTTTTGAAAGTGTACAAATTTTTTGAATTAGTCTACACCATCAAAAGATGTACACCTTTATGGTATGTGCTTCTTATTTGTAATTCTATATTCTTATGGATATTTTTTTGGAAATATTCAAGACTAAGTTAAGTTACAAAGAGGGGAGGGGTGAATCAGTAACTTCTAAATCTTCAACAATTTCAACCCTTAAACCAATTAGCATTTAATCCCTCATATAAACTCTGATCTAATTGCATGCATAAGAAACTAAAAATATGAAAGCATTCATAACACTGTGACACAAAGATTTGGTGACCTAGAAACCTTCCAAATAGAAAGTAAAACTGGGTGGAGATGATTTCCACAACTTTAGTACTACAGTATAAAGTTAGCCTGTTAAAGCTTACATTGATCACTTCTGATGATTTGCCCTATTAGGAGCAATAAGGACTGCTAGGTCCACCTTGTGAAAGGATTTAAAAACATACAATTAAGTATGCACTTGGTAAAGAGATTTACAAAAGATTGTTAGGTCTACCTTGCGAAAGGATTTGATTGATCCACCTATTAGGATGAAACAGTAGATGATCTCTGATTTGCAACTTGGTTTGTTGAATGAGATTCTTTTAAGTACTGATCACCTTGCTATGATAGATATGACTTTGCTGCTCCTTATATTGTTGTAGCCTTTGTAATTCACTCCTACTTTTTTGATTTAGTTTGCATTCACATCTTCACATTTTCATACACATACATTTTGGATATGATACAATGCAATACATATATAATTCCAATTATACAAATCTCAAAGTCAACCACAATACAAGTTACCACAAATATTACAAAGTCGGCCCACATGAAAACATTTGAGTTCTGAAGACTAACTCAGTGAGATTCTGATACTCAGCATCCATTATCAATGCTCAACATTATCATGCACTTGGTAGATGTAGAAGCTTGATCTATACTGATCAATTCCAAGTAGTCTTGAACTCGATCTAGACTTGATGTAGGAGATTCCTGGGTTACCTTGTTATCCTGCTCATTTTTGTTCATTTTGCAAGTTGGTGCCTAGCAATTCCTTCAGGTGCCTAGCAGTCCTTCATGTGCCTAGTAGTTCCTTCATCTGCCTAGCAGTCCTTCATGTGTCTAGAAATTCCTTCATGTGCCTAGTAGTCCTTCATGTGCCTAGCAGTCCTTCATGTGCTGAGTTACTGTAGCAATTCCTTCATGTGCCAAGTTATCTAGTATATGCTGAGTGACTCTTCATGTGCCAAGTTACCCAGTGTATGTTGAGTGTTTCTTCATGTGTAGAGTTACCCAGTGTATGCTGAGTGTTAGCATTTGAACATGATTTTTGTAAGCTGACTTGCAAGATTTTTTTTTGATCGTGACATTTATGTTAAGATCTTTACTTGGGTTGTGTTCAGACCATTGTTGATTCAACCTTCCTCTTATGTAATGTTCTAGAATAATTAGTAAGTTGTTTTGGTGAGTATATATAGAGTGTTTATTCTTAGAGTTAGGCAAGTTTTAAGAGAGTAGATTGCATAGCAGAACTAAAAGTGCAAATTTGTAATTGGATCTTTGAATGTGAATGTATTTTTAATTGGTCATAACCCAGAAGGCCTTACAGTTGGGTATGTATGTTGAATATTTGAAGAATCAATAAAAGTATTTCATTCTTCTTCCTCCTTTGGTTGTTGTTCCCCATGTTTCCTTTCATTGTGTTAACTCTTTTAGGGTGGTTTGGATACCTGGGTGAGCCTTTGGTCCTAGTTATTCATCCCTTTCCTACATCAGTTGGTATCAGAGCTTGAGGTTCATCCTTGTGGAGATTGGATCATGTAAAACCTTAATTTGGATTTGGTTGTAGGGTGGCAGATCTGTAGATCTGACCTATAACTTACAAAGGGTTATGATATTGCAGGAACCTGATTTCTAAAGATGGTTCATGGTAGAAGAAATGTCGATGATGCTATATTGGATCAATTGAGATAAATTGTAGCTAGATTAGATGCAACAGAGACAACACAAAGGAGAGGAGCACATCTTGATGATGTAAGTGATGATAAAGCAACAACACCAAACTATAATCTAGAACTTGAAGAAGATCAAGATTAGGAAAGATTTTTGCAAGTGTTGTCTAGGAAAAATTCAAAGCCTATCGTAGAAGTTGTTCCTTATGATGAAAAATTAGATACCAATGTTGTTTTGGATTGGATCTTTAATATGGAGAAGTTCTTTGAGTATGAAAACACTCCTGATAATAGAAAGGTGAAGATCATAGTCACTAGGTTGAAAGGTCATGCATCACTATGGTGGGAGCACTTGCAAATAGATCGACAAAGGAGAGGACAGGTGAAGATAAAAACTTGGCCAAAGATGGTGAACAAGGTAAAGAACAAATTCCTTCCTCATGATTACCAAGTTAGCTTGTTGAGAAAGATGCAAAATTTGAAACAAAAGGACATGACTATGAAATAATATACCGAGGAATTCTATAGATTGGACATCAGATCTGGACATGTGGATGATGATGTTGGGAAAATTGCAAGGTACATTAATGGATTGAGATCTAGAATTCAAAATGAAATAAGTTTTGTGAAGTTGGAAAGTGTAAAAGAAGCATATCAATATGCCTTGAAAGCTAAGGAGATCTTGACAAAGAAGCTTGAACAAAGACAAAGAGGTAGAGATGGTAGATTCTAAAGAGGTAGAGGTAGACCTTATGGAGAAAGTGGCAGATTTGATAGTTCTATGCAAGATAAAGGCAAGTCTGAATGGAAGAATGATGACAAAGGCAAGACCAAATGGAAAAGTTGTAATTCTTAATGAGGAGGCACTAATTCTTACTAAGGAAGAGGTAAATCCTATTCTAGAGGTGGATTTCATGGTAATTGTTTCAGATGTGGTAAAGAGGGACATAGATCTTTTGAATGTAGATCCTCTAAAAGTAGGCTAGGTAACAAAAATGTTGTGATTCAAGATGATGATGAGGGTTCACCAAGTGGACCTGAGGCTAGACAAAATCTAATGGTGAGAAGAACCTTATGTAATAAAGGAAGTGATGAGGAACCTATTTTAAGGAGAAGTATTTTCAAGACAAGATGTAAGAAGGTTGGAAAATGCTGCAAAGTGATCATTGATAGCAGAAGTTCTACAAATCTGGCATCAAAAGAGTTGGTTACCAAGTTGTAGTTGCAAAGGTCAAAACATCCCAAACCCTATCATGTTTCATGGATCAAAGATGAGCATAAGATATTGGTAAGTGAACAATGCCTTGTGAAGTTCAAAATTAGACATTACTTTGATGAAGTTTTGTGTGATATTATGCCCATGGATTGTTGTCATATTTTGTTGGGTAGACCTTGGAAATATGATAGATATGTTGTTGCATTATGGAAGATTGAATCAATACACTCTTTGGGTGAATGGGAAGAAACAAACAATGTTGTCTTTGATTGAAAATCAAGATGAGGTTAATTGTACTGCTGTAAAAATTTGCATGGTTAATGGGAAATAATTTGAAAAAGAAATGAAAAAGAATCAAGTCTATTTTGCCATAGTTCCTAGAGGATCGAGTGTTGGTAGTAATGACCAAGCAGCAAAAGCTAGTAATGACCAAGTGATAGTAGATAGTGATAGCAAAGTACCAGTAGAAATTACAAAATTTTTGAATGAGTATAGGACATTATTACTGATGATATTCCTGATGGTTTACCTCTAGTAAGAAGTATAAGTCATTGTATGTATTTGATTCCTAGAGCTAGTTTTTCAAACAAAGCACCATATAGATTGACACCTACAAAGAATGAAGAACTTAATAGACAAGTGCATGAGTTGTTGTAGAAAGTTTTGATCAGAGAAAGCTTGAGTCCATGTGATGTACCCACAATATTAGCACCTAAAAAGAATGAAGAATGGAGAATGTGTACTGATTCCAGAGCTATTAACAAGATCACAGTGAAATATAGGTTTCCTATGCCGAGGATGGATGAATAATGGATTTTTTGAGTGGAGCAAAGTATTTTACCAAGATTAGTTTGAAGAGTGGCTATCATCAGATCAAAATTAGAGAAGGTGATGAATAGAAGACTACTTTCAAGACAAAAGATGGTTTATATAAATGATTGGTTATATGCCTTTTGGTTTGACTAATAGATGGGGACACAACCCAAGCACCAAATGGACATAACAAAAAAGGGAAATTTTATTAACTTTGTAAACAAGCTAATACATTCAGTATAGAGAAAATAGACTTCAAAACGTGCCCTAAGGGCTTACAATAGCATAAGTCTGGAGATAAATTTTTCTCCTAGTACCTTCTCTCAAACTCCACTCTGAACTACTTTTTACAATGCTAGAAATGTTCTTAAATAGACCCTGGAGGGTTAAGAATTAGGAATACATTCTAGAAAGTTCTAGTTGGCATCCACCGACCAAATAGATGGCTCTAGAAGTCATGTTAGAAGTCGACGCAAAATTAGAAGAATCTAGAAACGAACTTCCGGGAGGCATAACTTTTGAACCGTAGCTCCGATTGACAAACCGTTTACATTTTTGGAAAGCTCTTGAAATGCTCTATATCCCTATGGAAAAAATTCACTCATACCCCATTTTTAGCCCTATTTGAGGTCATTTAATGCCCCTAACTAGATTTTCAAGCATTCATAGGAGGTCTCCAGAAACCAAAAAATTGCAATAACTTTCAAACCGTGGGGCCTTTTGACCTGGTTCTTTTTTTGGAATGCTCTAAATTACAATTACATTCATCTAGCCAATTTGCACCTTCTAGTTCACCAAAATGATGGCTCAATTACATACTCCTATTTTTTTGGCATTTACACGTATCCCAAGGTGTTCAAATACTCTATCCTAGAACACTGATAGTGGAACTGTGAGAGTTGAAACCTTTATTTGACCCAAATGGGTATCCAGAAATGAAAGCACACGAAACAAAAACTAAGTCTAAGTACATTTTTTTCGGTTGACACAAGATTGCCCTTACACCTCTGAATGCTCCTGCATCACTAATGCACCTAGTACTTTCATGAGGTTGATGAATGAAGTTTTGAAAAGATTTTTGGGTAAGTTTGTGATTTTTTATTTGGATGATATTTTCATATTTAGTAAGACTAAGGAAGAAAATCTTGAGCATATTAGACAAGTATTGCAAAGGTTGAAAGAGCAAAAGTTGTTGATTAATCTAAAAAAGTGTTCTTTTATGCAAGAGGAGATTGTGTATTTGGGATTTGTGATTTCAGCTGATGGATTGAAGATGGACTGTAAGAAGGTTAAAGCAATTTTGGAATGGCCTACACCTGAGAATGTGGGTGAGGTAAGATCATTTCATGGTTTGGCTAGTTTCTATAGAAAGTTTATAAAGAATTTTAGTGTTGTTTGTAATGTTATGACTGAGACAATGAGGGGAGATAAAAAGGAATTCAAGTGGACACACGGAATTGATAAGAGTTTTGAGACTTTAAAACAAAAGGTTGCTAAATTACCTATATTAGTTTTACTTGATTTTTAAAAAGTATTTCAAGTTGAATGTGATGCAAGTGGTAATGAAATAGGAGCTATATTAAGTCAAGAAGGTAAGTCTGTTGCTTTCTTTAGTGAAAAGTTGAATGATGCTAAAAGGAAGTATTCTGTGTATGATAAATAATTTTATGCCATTGTTCAAGCATTGAAGAAGTGGAGACATTATTTGATTCCCAAGGAGTTTGTGTTGTATACTGATCATAAAGCTTTACAATACTTGGGAAATCAACATAAATTGAATCAAAGACATATGAAGTGGGTTGATTATTTGCAGAGTTTTACATTTATCATTAAGTATAAGAGCAGAGTTACTAATAAAGTTGTTGATGCATTGACTAGGAGACATTCCTTGTTGATAGAAATGAAGGCCAAAGTTCTTGGTTTTGATGAAATGAAAGAGTTGTATGATGTTAATCCTAATTTTTCTGAGGCATGGAGAGAGTGTAGAGAACCAAATCTAACAGATCACATAAGTAAGTATGATGAGTACTTCATTCAAGAAGGTATGTTGTTCAAAAGTATTCATTTGTGTATTCCTAGAAGTTCTATGAGGTTGAATTTGATTAAGGAAAAACATAGTGGCAGATTAGCTAGACATTTGGGAATTGATAAGACATTGAGTTTGCTGAAAGAGAAGTATTATTGGCCACAAATGTATAAGGATGTTCAAAAATTTGTAAAGAATTGTGGAGTTTTTCAAGTTGCAAAAGGGGTGAGTCAAAATACTATTTTGTATACACCTATTATTATTCCTGAGAAACCTTGGACTGACATCAATATGGATTTTGTTCTTGGATTACTTAAGATAGTGAAGAGGTATGATTCCATATTTGTTGTAGTGAACAGATTTTCAAAGATGGCTCATTTCATACCATGTAAGAAGACATCAGATGCTGAGCATGTTGCTGAACTTTTCTTTAAAGAGATTGTGAGATTGCATGGATTACCAAGAAGTATTATTTCTGATAGAGACAGTAAGTTTGTTGGCTACTTTTGGAAGACTTTGTGGAAGAAGATGGGTACTAAATTGAAGTTTAGTTCTACATTCCATCCACAAATAGATGGTCAGACAGAGGTTGTGAATAGAAGCTTGGGTAATTTGTTGAGATGTATAGTTGAGAATAAGCCAAGTAATTGGGAGATGTTATTGGCATAAGCTGAATTTTCATATAATAATTCTATGAATAGGAGTACAGGGAAGACACCTTTTGAGATTGTTACTAGAATGCATCCTAGAGGTATATCAGATTTGAGAGATGTTACTGGTGAAGAAAAGAGAGGCACTAAAAGAGAAGAATTTGTTGATTTTATGGAGTCTTTGCATAAGAAAGTGAAGTTGAGGTTAGAACAAAGTAATCAGAAGTATAAGGAGAATACTTATCAGTCTAGAAGACACCATGATTTTCAAGTTGGTGATGAGGTGATGGTTCATTTGAAGAAAGGAAGATTCCCAGTTGGAACATACAGTAAGCTAAAGATGAAGAAATTTAGACCTTGTAAGATCTTGAAGAAGTTTTATAGTTGTAATGCTTATGAAGTTGATTTACCTAATGACATGGATATATCTCCTATATTCAATATTGTTAATTTGTATAAGTATCATGAGTCAAAGGATGAAGTTGTTGTATCAAATGATTATCCTAAGAAGCAGATTGAAGAAGTTGAATAGATATTAGATCAAAGAGTTGGCAAGAGCAAAAGAGAAAAATATTACAATGAATATTTGGTAAAGTGGAAGAACAAACCTATTGAAGATGCTTCATGGATTTCTCAATTTGAGTTGAATTCAGCTCAAGTTGGGACATCTCAATGATTCAAGAGAATCATTTCTTTCAACCCCAGTTGTCTGATGTAGGAGCATCTCGGGTTGCTGATCCAGTGGATATTTTTAGTGAAAATTGAAGTGTCTTATTTCTCTCCAAAATTTGCACCATCAAAAGATCTCCATGTCCTGATTCCAATGCAACTTGAATGGACAAAAATGGAGTCTGGATGTAGAAGTTATGCTCTGTCAAAGTTTTGGTCAACAAGTAGACTACAGGGCTAGATAAGGGGCAAAATTAGACCATCTCGAAAGTGGTCAACAATGGGTTTTAAAATGAAGATCTCATCACAAGTTTTCCAACAACATTCGTTTCATCAAAAATGGACTTCATATGTGAAAGTTATACTTGTTTGAAGATGGAGGCAAAAATTTTAAAATGGTGACATCATCATGATGTCATCATTTGACATGTGGCATTTACACAAACGGATTGAAGACTTGGACTGGTGAGGGTCAAACCCCCAACCACCCTTTTTCCAAAATAAGGCATGGCCGTTGAGTCACATGAAGTGTATGTAGTTGTCAAATATTCTATTTAAACTATGAATGCCGCCAAAGTTGTTTGAAAAGATGTATAGGTGGGAGTTGAACCCTCGACCTGGCCGCCCCTAAAATAGCTACATGCCAATACACCACTGATGTGACTTGTTAAATGCATGGCAGATGTGTTATTTAACCTGCATCAAATAGCGAAGCCCCCTTAAAAATAGATTTATTTGTTATTTTTAACAACATTAACCCCTAAAATTATATAAATGCCAAAATGTAAAAATGGAAAAGGAGATTTTCGAATGGGGGTGTTTTGTTTTATTCCCTATTATTAAATTAATTGGTTTTGAGCCAATTTAAGCAAATTATTTTGTATAAAAAGCGGGGTAGGATGTCACTTGGAGGCAACAGAAATTAAGGGAGACTTGAGAGAAATTTCCCTTGGTGAAGTTTTTTTTAAAGGAATAAGGAGATTTTTCTAGGAGATTTTTTGGAGCCATTTTTGTACTTCAAAGTATTGTTATGCTATCAAAGTGTAGTACCTGCCCTTGTTCACATCTTTTCCAGACATTGTTGCTATTATTATCAGACTATGTTGGACTAGTTTTATGTTGATGGATTAGTAGTATTGTTTTGAGACTATCAAACATTATGTTATGGATTTAGTGGTTATATGATGAGATCATTTAGAATTTACTTTTCATGTATGTATGATGATCATTATATTGTTTTCAGTTATTGATGATTAGTTGGATGGTTTATTATCTCATGTGTTTTATTATGGATACTTACCTCATACTTGCATGTGAATGGTATGCATTTTTTCTTATTGTTGGTGTTTCTGATGTGGTTAAGGAAGGGAGTCGTAGTCACCTGCTTAGTCGGGATCTACATGATGCACCACTTCCTGCCATTGTCTGTTTAGCTTAGCATTATATATATTGTATGTACATGCATGGTTTTTCTGCAGGTTGTAGGTACCAGGTATCGACTTCCCTGAATTGCTAGGATGAGCATACCCTATTATACTATCTCAATGATATGAGAAGGGAGATAAATTCTCAAGTCCAAATCCCAAACCTTTAAGCCAATTTTCCTAGTGAGGTAGGACAAGTATCTGGATATTTTACCCACCGAATGTGTCGGATGAGATAATTTGTGATTTTAACCCTTTAGACTGATTTTGAGTGATTTTCTCTATGATGGGTTTTCATATTTTATCTTGGAGGTCTATGGTGAATTTTCTATTAATTAAGTCTTAATAAATAAATTTAATTAATAAATTAATTATTTGAGAAAATTAATATAAAATATCATGTTATTTGATAGTTTGATTATAATTAATTAAATGAGAATTAATTAAGGAAAAAGAATTAAATAAAAGAAAATTAGAAATTAAAATTAATAATAATAATAAAATAATAATAAAGTAATAAATAATAATAATAAAAGTTATAAAAATTAAAATGAAAGTTATAAATATTTAAATAGAAATTATATTAAAAGTAAATCAGAGTTATAAGTTTGCATGAGAGTTAACACACCTTTTCTATTTTTCATGTGTCAACAACATGGGGGTTAGTGCATCAATTAAGCACATGGTGTCTACAACCCTATGGCTCATCTAGAAGGTTGGAAAAGACCCATGCTTAGTTGGTGACACCTTTTAACTATTTCTAGAAGCATTCCAGATGTTTCCTGAGAGCTCTTTATATTCATGCATTCCTAGAAGCTTAGACAGAGTGTTTGGAGTGCAATTGGAGCATTGGAGGACTCAAGAACTCTAAAGAAGGGAGGAGCTTGCTCTGTGGGCTTTCTGAGGAAGAGCGAATTAGCATAAGAATCTGGGTAGATTCTTGTGATTTTACTTATTCTATTTCCGCATCATGCATTCCCTGTCTTCTTCCTGTCTTCCATATGTCTTCTGAGAAATTTCCTATTTTTGTTGTATGCATTTTCAATATGGGTAGTTTAATTTATTTGAGAATTTTATATGCATAGATTTGAAAAGAACACGGGGCTAGGGTTTAAATTTGTAGCCAAAACAATTAGATGATTTACTAGATAAATATTGAGACCAAATAGTTTATAAGAATATTCTGAAAATTGTGTATATGCTCATTGTAAAATATACATGTTTATAATTTTTGCATCTACATACATATATATATATATATATATATATATACATATATATATATATATATATATATATATATATATATACATATATATATGTACACATATACATATATATGTACACATATACATATATATGTACACATATACATATATATGTACACATATACATATATATGTACACATATACATATATATGTACACATATACATATATATGTATACATATATATACATATACATATATATATGTATATGTATATATATATATATATGTGTACATATATATATATATATATATATATATATATATATATATATATATATATATATATATATATATATATATATATGTTGTGATATTTGATTTAAATTTTGTGAGTACATATAAATACACACACACACACACACACATATATATATGCATATACATATATACATTAAATAATCGTACTTATAAATCGCAATGAAAATATATAAAATCGCATTGCGATTTGTATGGAATCAATGTTTGAAAAAATGTTATTGATATCATTTTTAAAAAAAATATATAAATATAGGGGCGGATGGACTCATCCCCCACCCCTATCGACACCATTATGACCACTGCGGTATCACAGGGTACTGTGAGATCGTAGTGTACTTGCAGTTAGCAGTGTACTTGTGGTTAGCAGCGTACCTGTGATCTACAGGTCATACATGCACCGGCGGTACTTACATCCCATGCGGTTTGAGTTTCTTTTAAAAATGGACATTGTTAAATGTTATTTCATATATGAATTTTGACTTTTCAATGTTGCATTGTATTAAATTATTAAATGTTATTATATTTATATATATATATGTATGTATGTATTTATTTATGTATGTATGTATGTATGTATGTATGTATGTATATATATATATATACACACACACACACACACACACACACACATTATTAATAATAATTAATTGATATATTAATTGATGTTTGGAATTTTAAGAGAAATTCTTTAATAACAAGTTATTTTATAATGTTGAGCAATATAGACTCAATATAATCTTTAATTTGGAAAGATGAAAATGAAAAGAATTTCAAATATTATTTTGAAAATGATGGGGGTCTAAATTGAAATATAAGAGACATTTAGAACATTTAGAAAATTGAGTCTAATTGTTTTTGGGTAGAAACTTTTAATTACCAATACAAAAACAAGGGTTAGGTTAAACGTGAAATTTCTCCACTTGATATTTAAATTGGGAAACATAAATCGAGACTTTTGCATTTAAATTCAAGTTTGTAAATAAAGCAAAACCAAAACATGTGTTTACATTATGTATTCTTTATGCTATTGTTTTGGGTTTTGGGTTGATTAGTGTTGACCAGTTATAGGCCGTCTGCCAGAGGCTTGGGGGTTATGTGATTGTGATGTTATGATGATGTTTTAATCTCGATCTTTATAAACCCAACCATGGTTATGTGATGGAATGCTCTATGTATTGGATGTGATAACTGATTGTTATAGTTGAGATTCTTATGTATGAGACACTTGACTTAACCATTATTTTTGGTCATCGATCAGTTAACCTTGGTTATTTTCTAGTCGTCATGATGGGACTGTAATGTGGATTTATTCTTGATGATGTCATGTTGTGACATGTTTGACTCAACCATTTTTGGAGTCTTCGATCAGAATGATTGAGATATATTTTGATTATTGAGAACCATTGGATACTTGATTATGAGTGATACTTCAGTTGCCAATAGAGAGCTATTGTGTTCATGATTTTCTATGGATGTTTGCTCATGGAGATTTGATGCTTTTATGCATATTTGATGATTTTATTATGGATTATATTTTTTGATTTTGAGATTTATGATTCCATGAGCTTAGGGTAGGATATCTACATGTAGTGATGAAAAGTGGCTTGCAATGGGGGCTGGGGCCCTAAGAGGCTACCAAGGTAACTCATTATAAGTTGGATTAATAAGTGATAACATACACACCTAATACTAACTGAATGAACCTAAAAAGATAAGTGTTTTGTTCTCGCCCATGCCTTGAGTGCTTGTATAGGTTAGGATGGGAGTAGTGAGAACGCATGGTTGCAACCTTGCATTCTGTAGTATGCCTCATCAGTATGAGAGGATACTAGTGGATGCATGAGATCAGTATGGACCCATGGAGTTTAGCTAACTGCCAGGGTAACTTGTACGTGATAAATGCGATGACACTTTCCCACTTGCATAGTAGGTTCCTACATGTCATTGTGTGCCTCTGGGATTAGATGTTAGATTTTTTGTTTGGAAACTTTGAGTTAGTATACTTTTAGGATTCTTGGACTTATAGAGTTTTATGCTATGTGATTTTTGATAACCTATTTGGAACTTGAGATTATCTCCTCAGCACGGTGGGAGTGGACCACTTAGGTACCACGTGGTCGGGTGGTAGTTTATTTTTCACTCTTATCATTTGAGATTTATTGAGACATCGTGGCTGATGTGTCCTTCATGATGGTAGTTATGTATCCTTTCATTGATGATTAGCGTATGTTAGATGAGGTTATCTTATGTTAGATTACTTTCTGCATATGATATAGTATATGTTAGGAGTGACATTCCTACTATGTTAATACCGATGATCTCTTCGGTGATTTGGAATGTTACGCATGGAGGGATGGCTAGGATCCACGATGGTCTAATGATGCTATTAACGGTTGGGTGGAACCATGCACTTAGTTATTATGTTTGATCTTTATAATGGATGTATATGTCTTCTATGATGATGTATCATGTGTATCATGTGATTATTTTTACTTTGATGTATCATGGATTAGAATAGGATGATGTACCATAATTCATGTATGTATATTCTTTTGAACTTGTCATACCCTGTGACATGTACAGAGGATGAATAAGCATTTGAAATGTAATGAATAAACATTGAACTTATCATTATTTTTTCATGTGGATGTTATACTAGATGGATTCATTAATGTTAGTTGTTTAGATGTAAATCAACGTTAAGGGATCTTAAAGAATGTAATCTATTATGTATGTTATGTTTAATATCAGATGGACATTACTATTGCTTCCGTTATTGTGCATAAGTTATATGTGGTATTTACTTTCATGTTTTAAAAAAAAAATGCTACCAAACTTAGTGAAATTCTAGGTTATTTCTTTGGATCCCTTGGCGGGGCATTACACAAAGTGCTAAAAGAAATAGTCTTCTTTGGTGCATATTTGTAATTGATTTTTGGAGATTAATCGAATTGATCGTACTCTATTAGAGCTGACTCAAAGACGTAGTCACGTTTGTGGTGAACTCCAAAATCAAACTTTGTTTGCACTTTCTATCTTCTTCTCTCTCTCAATTCTGTTTATTTCACCTTAAGCTTTTGAGTTTGTGATGCTTAATTTCATTTATGTTAAATGTATTAAGACTTCAATAATTTGATTTTATTTAAGCATTCAATACTGCAATTAATCTAGATCCATCCATCAAATTAGTTTCCTTGTTATGCTACTCATTTCTATTCATTCTACAAGTTGGTGCCTAACAATTCCTTCATGTGCCTAGCAGTCCTTCATGTGCCTACCAATTCCTTTATGTTCTTAGTAGTCCTTCATGTGCCTAGTAGTTCCTTCATGTGCCTAGTAGTCCTTCATGTGCCCAACAATCCTTCATGTGCTTAGCAGTTCCTTCATGTGCCTAGCAGTCCTTCATGTGCTGCATTACTGTAGCAATTCCTTCATGTGCTAAGTTACCCAATGTATGCCGAGTGACTCTTCATGTGCCGAGTTACCCAGTGTATGTCGAGTGTCAGCATTTGGACATGATTTTTATGAGCAAACTTATGGGATTTATTTTTTATTGTGATATTTATGTTAAGATCTTTTCTTGGGTTGTGTCCTAACTGTTGTTGGGTTGGCCCTCCTCTTATGTAATGTTCTAGAATAATATGTAAGCCATTTTGGCAAGTATATATAGGGTGTTTAAGCTTAGAGTTAGGCAAGTTTTTGGAGAGTAAATTGTAGAGCAGAACTAAAAGTGAAAATTTGTAGTTGAATCTTTGAATGTGAATGTATTTGTAATTGGCAGTAGCCCAAAAGGCCTTATAGCTAGGCATGCATGTTAAATATTTTAAGAATCAATAAAAGTATTTCATTCTTCTTCCTCCTTTTTTATTTGTTCCTTTTGTTTGCTTCCATTGTTTTAACTCTTGCAAGGTGGTTTGGATAGCTATGTAAGCCTTTGGCCCTAGTTATTCATCCCTTGCTTGTGTCAGCACTGGTGACTCGGTAGATATTATGAAACTCGTCATATAAATTGAATCACTTGTTTACCATGGCAAGACTTGGTAAACATTATCACCTCGAGCTCAGTATAGACTGTGTCATTTGGTTAACACTAGGAAGCTTGGTTAACACTGCACTTGCATCATATACACTAAAAACTCGGTGGACACTGCATAGCTTGGCTTACACTGGTAAACTCAGAATAGACTAAGATGCACATTTTACACTATTGATCTTCATTGTAACTATGACTACTTGGTAACCACTAAGATTATTCCAAAGGACTCAGTAGCAACTGCAGAACTTGGTGACAACTGAAATACATGGAAAACACTATGAACTATAGAATGAGCTTGGTAGCTATATGCAATATGAATAAGTGTGTGTCACTAATAAAAAAATTAACTGATATGTCAATAATATCCCCCTTTGGCATTAGTGACAAAAAAAATTATCGGCGAAAACTAAATTCAAAAAGTTTCCTAAATACCTTTTACCTATCACCTTGTCATTCTAGCTTTGTAGAGTATACTATTTTTGAGATTTTTCAAAATTAATTTTGTAAGGGTTATATTTGTACATGGTAAGGCTCCTTCATATAGTATACTATACATCTTCTTACTATATAAAATATATCTCTATGTACCTATCTTACTCCCCTATTGATTTTTCAACTTATTGCATAATCTCCCCCATAACATATGGCTTTCTCCAATATATCTTTTTTCCTCTTTTTGACATTAATGCCAAAAACTTATTCTAATTATTAACATAGTAACACAAAAATGAGATAGAAAATTTGAATGTACCTTGAGAATAATCACCAAGGTGTTATCCCAATTATCTTGCAGAATCTTACATGTGTGAAGTGCAATTTGGACTTCTGCTAATAATTCTATCATATGGTCTACAATGGAGAAGTTATTGTCATGGATGAGAGCTTTTGAATGTACAATATGTTTCTACAATGCATCCATGATGGAAAGAATCATATTTTGAATTTCTATCAATATGTATCTAATTCTTGCTTCTTCTCTAAGTAGTTCTACTTGCATATCTAACAAGAATCTTATCCTTTGAAAATGTGCAGAGCTTGAACTAGGATCAAGTTGCAGCTGCTGAGCACTAGTTTTCAAATCTTCATCTATTTTGGACAATTTGTCCTTTATTTTTTTGTGAATCTAGAAACATCACAAAGCATTCCAAAAAGTGAAAACACATTTGTACAAGGTACTTCTAAATTTTCCAAAATTGTAGAAAGTTCTACTTGATGAATGGCTATCTATTGAGCAATGTGCTCCAACACTTTATTATCAAATTTCTTCTCTGGTTTTTGTACTAACTTTTCTTTTCCCTTAGCATCTTTATTGAATTTTTTTACTACCTCTACTAACTAATACAAAATTGGTTCAAAAGAGTCAACTTCAATACTTATGGCCTTTGCAAAAATATTATTTGCATCTTCAATTATTTAAAATTCCTTATCTCTCTCCTCTATTAGTTTTTGTTATTTAGCCTTTTTCTAGAGGAGTTCACCAAATAACTATATTTAGTCTTAGGTGAGCTTGGAAATGTAACAATTAGGGATACCAATTTCCTCATCTAAATCAATATCTTCCTCTAGCTCTTTTCCTTTACTCAAAAAATTTGTGCTCAGTTGAACCTTGGGCTCAACTATCCTTACACTTATTACTTTTGTTCCTAGAATAGAAATAATGGTAGATATGCTAAGACTTGCTATTAAAACTGATACTATACTTATTGAATGAATATTAATAGAAATACCTGAAGAATACAAAATTGGTGTGCTCAAAACTAAAGTACTCAACTTGGTAGATGAAGGAGGAACCTGTAGCTTAGTAGATGAAGTGGATGTCACTTTTGTCAATGACGTGTTGAGCTAAGTAGGAGCAAAGAGTGATTGAATAATTGGATTAGCATTGGTGGTCACAATCAAAATTGTTGGGGCTATCTCCATGCTTGATGTGATTATCAATTTTTTTTGGAGAGTGAGGAAGTGAGGTAATGATTGTTGTCGCTATATTAATTGGATTAGTCTCTTCATCATATAGCTTTTCTTCCTTAGTATCCTCTTGTCCTTGATCCTCTTTATCTTCTTCATTGTCAAAATGAGTTACTTCTTTAACATTCTCTTCTTCATCTTTCTCCTTATCTTCTTCATCATCATCATCTTTGACATTGATTGGAAAATCACTTGGTTTGATTAATAGATAACTATTCTTCCAAGTGTTTGTTGCATTCCTTACAATATGCTCAATGTCCTTAATTAAAACTAGACAAGTATTAAAATTTAGAGCCAATATTTCTTCATTTGTCTTCAATGACTCTTTACCTCAGCATCTAATATGCTCAGTAATAGCTTCCTCAAGGTTATCCCATATATATCTCTAACAATTTGCATTGCAAAATCCCATCTTGGCTTTATCTTTTCCAAAAAATCATTTGGAATTTGAGAAGCAAGCTGGTCTAGTGAGTATTTCCACTTACCCATTTTATTGATCACCAAGTCTTCAATCTGCTTCTACTCCTCTATTGTCCTGATCTCATATTTCAATGATTTGAAATTTGTTATGTGGAAGATTTTCATGTTGGTTTTCTTGTCCCTATTGAGGTGGAAGCTTGTGGTGAAGATGAAGATGGTGGTATATCTCTCTTTTGACATCAAAGTGTGGGACACACTTTTCTATCTACCAAGGGAGTCTGATGCAGGAGCATCTTGCATGGGAAAATTAAATTATTAGAAAAAAAAAAAAAGAGAAAAAAAAAAAGAAGGAAAAAAAATAAAATTAAAAAAATTAAAAATTGTGGAGGAGAGAGAAAGTGACGAAAATGGAAGGAAAATAATAAAAAATAGAAAAATAAGAAAAACGGAGAAAAGAGGAATTTCTATTTTCAAGGTGCACGGGTGGCATAAATAGAAAATAATAAAAATAGTTGTCATTCCATTAATCAAGGTGTGTAGGTGGCATCTTAGAATTTTGAGGAAAGTTCCTTAAATCATGCATTTAATAGTTGTTGTGATCCACAAAAGAAATTTAATTTTTTAATTGGGCCACATAGTGGTGCTTAGTTGTATTTAGGTGGAAATTCTAGAAGGTTGTAGATATTGTAGAAGGTTGTGGAGATTCTATAATGTTGTGGATAAATCATGCCTTGGGTGGTAAGTGCCTATTTAAGGAAGGCTTATGTTCATTTGTAATCAAGCTCTTCTAATGTAATCTCTTGTAAGGAAGTTCAAGAAGAAAGTTCAAGAAATGGAAGCTCTTCTAAAGGAAGTTCGAGAAATAGAAGTTCTTGAGTTGTAAGCTCTTCAAATGTAATCTCTTCTAATGAATTTCAAGTATTAATGGATGCTTTATGAAGCATTTCTTGTCATCTCTTTATCTCCATATTGTTTCATTTTTGGTTGTCAGTTGGTACGGGTGGTGTGGCCCGTCATTAGTGGTATCAGAGCATACCTTTGTTAATGGTAGCAGAGCATACCTCTATCATTATGCCTACTCCTACCTCTAGATCTTTTAACCTATATTGGAAGGTGGGTGGAGGTTTTCTAAATACAATATCTCCTCCTTCCTTGTTAGACTTCTTCCTTGAAGATCTACTTGTAAAAATTGTAGTGGATGACTTAGCTGGCTTGGGAATAATTACCTTGCCTTTCTTCTTTAATGGCTCTTCTTCTTCAGATTTTGCCTCCTCTACTTCCTCATCTTCTCCTTTTCCCTTGGTTAACAAAAGGGTTGAACTAGATTTCAATTTTGCAATTCTTTTCTTCCCTTTATTTACTTCCTAAGGAAGTTTTATCTCAACTTCAATCCTAGCTTTTGCTTCATCATATGTTCCAAAATATGCAGCCTTAGGATCAACTAGATTATTGACAAGGGCTTCAATAATATCTTTGGTTTCATCAATATTGACCTCATAACCAATAGGTTTTACCCATGCAATTCTAGGCTTAACTACCTAAATGTAAACTTTGTCACAATCCACCATGAAACATACATCATCCTTATAGTCCTCAACTAGTTTCTTGGGGACTTGAAACCTATTGTTCATTTTCTCTTTGAATACACCAAAATAATTGGCCATGATACTATTATGATTTTCATCAATTTTTGCAATATACTCATTTATCTGATAAAGTAGAGGCACATCTTTTCTCCACACAATAGTGCCTTTTGAAGGAAAGTATTTCTAAACATAAAAGAATAGACAAGTTGACAAGGAACCAAACCTACATGAGTTATTATTTGAAGTTCTTATGCTTTCTGTGTTCTTGTTGAACTGTCTCAGCAATAGCTCAGCAAGGTCAAATGACAAACTATTCTTTACCACCTTGTATGCCATGTCTACAACTTCACATGACACACTATTCAATGTGCTAGAGCTATAACTTTTATGTGCAATGATGTGAATACCAAACTTCAGTTCAATATCAGAAACATTGTTGATTTTCATTGCTCTACCATCCCATTCTGCTAGGTTTTTCTTTTCCAACTCTACCCAGCCTATTGCTTTATTTTCATTTTGGCCTTGGCTAACATTAGGAGGCCAGTGATTCACTGAATCATATTCTTTGTGATCAACACCGGTTTCTCCAACCATAGCTAACCATTATACACATGACTAAGGATAAACCTAATCCATTTAACTTGAAATTCATGGGTATGTGAGGGATCTGAGTTAACCCTTTGGTTTCCAGATGTTCATGCTCAGGTTTCAAAACTCCATTTACACATAGTTGACTAGGGCATCATCCATTTCCAGTGTACCAATTTCTTGAATAACACATTTGAAATGAGTGTGAATATCATTAACCAGAAGTACCTTCAGAGGGATTTGAGATTGAGATCAACTCAGATCTAGGGTTTCGGCAATCACAAGAGTGAGCTTGAAATCAAGTGCTTTCCACTCCACTCCATGAACCAACATGTCAGATCCTTGCTTGACCTTTCTATTTTTGGATGCCATCTTCACTCAATAGGGTTTGAATGAATTTGAAAAATTTTGCTGGAAATTTTCTCAAATCACTTGGAAGATTTGAAGATTGCACTTTCACAATAGCACTCAAAATTTCATGTTAAGAAACTTTGATTTCATGCTTTTTGTTAAAATTTTTTCATAAATTCTTAGTATGAAGGTAGGTTGACTAACATCACATTGACAGACTGTCATCCACTATGCTTGCATTGAACACTCGACAAAGTCTCCGTGACTTGATTACCATGAACATCTTTATCACTCTTGACCTTGCTTGGTAGAGTCTGTGACTCAACCTCACTTAGTAGAGAAGATAACTTAGTAGACACTTACACTCAATGATCCTTTTATATCTAGATACTAATTTGGATCATTTTTCTCTTTCAATCTAGAACTATTTTGGATGTCTTCTTTGATAGCATAGTTCCAATTTCTCCTATGATAACTTAAGAAAAAATGATAGAGTCACCCAATTCTTGAGTGACTTGATCATTGCTTGGACATGTATCCTTGGTAGACTTAGGAACCCATTGCTATCTCATCTATTTCTAGATGTTATCAGCTTTTGTCTTTTCTCATCTTTAATTCTACCCATATTCATGTATTTCTTGGCAAGATGACCAAGTTTTGTACAAATGAAACATTTTTTGGTAGTGTCACTTTTCCTCAAATGATGATTTACACAATTTATTCCAATATATCCAAATTCTCTACAATAATGACCTCTGCACCAGGTGTTATAGTCCCATCCAAATATTTCTTTCACAATTTTCTATACTGGATTCAATATCTTGGTTTTTCATTTTGATGACTTGTGTCCATGTTTCTTGCATTTGTGACATTTGCCTTCAAATCTTGGTTTCTCTTTGCATTCATTAGCCTTATGACCATGCTGATTGCAATTGTAGTATTTTCCATTGAATTTTTCTTTTCCATTGCTCCAACATTTGTTTAATGTATGACCTATCTTACCACAATGATTGTAAGTAGGCCTTTGATACTTTCAAACTCCTTTCTTGGATGATTCTCCTTCTTTTGTATATCTAGTTCTTTTCTAGAAGTTCTTTGATTGCTTCATTGGCTTCATCTAAAGTGCTTGAATGAAGGTCTTCAATTCTTTCTTCAATATAGAGATGATCATTCATTTGAATTGCAAGTTCTTTTTTCCTTTTCAAGGATTGAGAGATTTTCTCCTTTGCTTTCTTGAGTTGGGCAATGGCCATTTCCAAATCTAGCTTCTCATTATCAATAGCTTTGTCAAGTCTAAATATCTCCATAGCTTTGATCTTTTCTCAAGTTGTTAGGCTTTCTCCTAAGAACCACAATGCTCTGATACCAATTGGTGGAAATATTCAAGACTAAGCTAAGTTATTGAGAGGGGAGGGGTGAATTAGTAACTTCTAAATCTTCAAGAATTTCAACTCTTAAATCAATTAGCATTTAATCCATCATATAAACTTTGATCTAATTACATGCATAAGAAACTAAAAATATGAAAACATTCATAACACTGTGACACAAAGATTTGGTGACCCAGAAACCTTCCAAATAAAAAGTAAAACTAGGGTGGGGATGATTCCCAAATCTTTAGTACTATAGTATAAAGGTAGCTTGTTAAAGCTTACATTTATCACTTTTGATGATCTGCCCCCTTAGAAGCAATAAGGACTATTAGGTTCACCTTGTGAAAGGATTTACAAACATACAATTAAGTATGCGCTTGGTGAAGAGATTTACAAAAGACTGTTAGGTCTACCTTGTGAAAGGATTTGACTGATCCACCTGTTAGGATGAAACTATAGATGATCTCTGATTTGTAGCTTGGTTTGCTAAATGAGATTCCTTTAAGTATTGATCACCTTGCTATGATAGATATGAATTTGTTGCTCCTTATACTATTGTAGCCTTTCTAATTCACTCCTATTTTTTTGATTTAGTTTTCATTCACATCTTCACATTCTCATTTACATACATTTTGGATATGATACAATTAAATACACATATATCAATACAATTATACAAATTACAAAGTCGGCCACAATACAATTTACCACAAATATTACAAAGAAGGCCCACATAAAGACATTCGTGTTCTGAAGACTGACTCAGTGAGGTTCTAATACTCAGTATCCACAGTTAATGCTTTGCATCATCATGCACTTGGTAGATGTAGAAGCTTAGTCCATACTAATTACTTCCAAGTAGTCTTGAACTTGGTCTACACTAGTGGCTCTGTAGTGCCTGCCCCTAGTTCGCATTGTTGATGGTTAGTAGTATTGTTTTGAGACTTTCAGATATTGTGCTATGGATTTAGTTAATATATGATGAGATTATTTGGTACTTTATATTTCATGGTTGCATGATGATTATTACATTGCTTTCAGTTAGTGATGATGATTAAATTAGATGATTTACTATCATATGTGTTTTCTTATGGATACTTACCCCATACTTGCATGTGTATGGTGTGTGTGTTTTCTTTTGTATGGTGTGTCTGATGTGGTTAAGGAAGGGAGTCGTAGTCACCTGCTAGTCGGGATCTACACGATGCACCACTTTCTGCCATTGCCTATTTAGTTTAGTATATATTGTGCTTGTACATGCATGGTTTTTATGCAGGTTGCAGGTACTGGGTATCAACTTTCCTGAATTGCCAGGATGAGCGTACCCTATCACATTATCTCAATGATAAGAGAGGGGAAATAATTTTCAAGTCCAAATCCCAACCCTTTAAGCCATTTGTCCTAATTGGAAATTAGGACAAGTATCTGAGTTGAGTACCCTTCGAATACATCGGATGACGTAATTCGCGATATTAACCCTTGGTTTGATTTTGTATGTATTTTGGCTATGACGGATTTTCGTATTTTACCTTGAGAGTCTTTGATGTATTTTTTATTAATTAAGCCTAATTAAAAGATTTAATTAATGGTTTAATTTAATGGAAAATTAATATCATATTTTAATATTTATTTTATTTAATTAATTAGAAAATTAATTAAATAAAATAATTAAATTTGAAGATAAAAGTTATAATTTGAAATTTGAAATGTGATAATATTTATTTAATAGTAATTTACTTAGAGTTCATTTTTAAATAAATGACTAAATATTATTATTATTAAAGTTAATAAATATTTTAGCAATTAAGTTTTGAAAATGAAATTAAAAAGTGGAAAATATATTAAAATTAATAAAAGATTCTAGATTTCATGTGATTAAACTATAAATATATTAAGACTTAAAAAGTGGAATTATTAAAGTTAGTGCATGAGATTTAATAATAAATTAATTAAATTGGAAAGAGTAAATTAAATATTATATTAATTATTGTGCATCACATAGGAGTTGGCAAATTCTCGAGAGTTGTCATGTAGACAACACAGGGGTTTGCACTCTAAGAATTCATAAGTTGTCTACACTTAGGAGTTAACATTTTATTTGAGCACATGGTGTCTACAACCTTATGACTTATCTAGAAGGTTGGAGAAGACTCATGTTTAGTTGTCATGCTTATCTTCTAGTTGTTTCTAGAGACACTCTAGATGCATCTTAGAGGCTTTTAAATA
The DNA here is from genome assembly GCA_028749045.1 of Cupressus sempervirens. Classification (NCBI taxonomy): domain Eukaryota; kingdom Viridiplantae; phylum Streptophyta; class Pinopsida; order Cupressales; family Cupressaceae; genus Cupressus; species Cupressus sempervirens. The sequence goes on from CM053783.1 coordinate 250,042,814, forward strand.
GAGGCTTTCCTAGTGTGTTTGGACAAGCTTCAAGCTTCAAATCTTACATGCATTTGAGAAGCTCATATACTTCTACATGCTCATATGTTTCTACATGCTCTTATGCTTCTTTTAGCACTTCTAGTCATGTGGGAATTTTGGTTGGCTTGGATCATGGAGGAATTGCAAATGTTGGAGAACGAAGGGATTTTCTATGGATTTCTGAGGCAAGGAAAATTAGCATCAGTGTCCAGGTGCACTCGTGATATTCGCATATTTCTTTTGCACTCTTTCTCTTTCTGTCTTCATCATGTTTGTTATATGTATCTGAATACTCTTTGTAATTAAATCTGCAATTCGAATTGGAATCTAGATATGTATTTATTTGGTTGCAAAGAAAACAATTAGAAAACCCTAGCTTCAATTTAAGAAAGAAATTAGATCTGAATCAGGTTTGGGTTCGAATTTATATTGTGAAATTAGATAGACAAGATTTGAAATTAAAATAGAAATTCTAAGTTGAAAATTTTAGTGGTTAGATGTAATCTTTCTATCAATTACATTTTCAGATGCGTACGGACAAACCTATTAAATGGATGAATGGGTAAATTTAGAGAACAATTACCTTTTAGGAGAAATTTTTAATTCATCACAAACTGCCCTATCGCTGCCCCTTGGATAGACCCGAACTCAGTCATTCATAACTTTTTATCGTGATCGAATTTATTCGATTGCTCTAGTCAGAATTGGTGCAACTTGGCTCTCTCCAACATATTTCAATTTTAGCCTGATCCAATGGTTCATTAGGGAGATATGGCCCTTGTACTGGGACTGTTTTATTCAAGGACAGATATTTCTCCATTTTCCATAACCAAGAGTTCTTTATACTTAAACTTCACAAAAAAATAATATATCAAAGCATGGAATGAATTAAAGATATTATTGCAATCTTCCCTTACTAGAATCTTATTAATATGCATTAGTTTTATATGATTTATTATCTAATCTAATTAAATCAAATTTAATTAAGATTAGTTAATAGTAGAAGAAGTGCAATTAATTATTAGTCAATTTAATAAATAGATTTTTTTAAATGAGGCAACATTAAAAGAAAAGAGATATTAATAAGTGGAATTAAATAATTGAATTATTAATGAGATCATTATTTAATGGATTAGATTATTAATGGGTGATGGTATAAATAGTTTTAACGAGACTAATTGGTCAAGATAGAGGAAAGGAAATTCATTATACTACGATTAAATCGGAATCATCTCTTGAGAGAACAGTAAATTATAATGATTCAAACATTTACCCTTAGTTGAGTTTAGAAAGGTTGATTTCAAAACATTACGAGGATTATACTATTTAAACAGGATAACTATAGGGTTAAAGGAAGTCTTCTTGCTTGATAATAATCATTGAGTTATCAATTAAGTTATGCAATAGATTGATTAATTGAAAATTGATAAGCATTATTTTGATAGTTTAAAATAATCAATTACTATGAGTAATTGCACCTATCACTTAAATATAAAAATGGGTGGAATCAGGAATCTCTTCTACCTAGAAAATACTTTAAATTTGAAAATAGTAGTTGACTTATAACTTACAAATTATAGTTAGTTATTGATCAACTGATATTCATTGGGTCGTTGATATGGTTATGTAATTATTAGTTAAATCAATTAATTAGAGTTAATTAGATTTAATTAATAATTAAGTTATATAATAAAGTTTTTAATTGATATGATTCTTTTACCAAAGTTGCAAAGTAACTACATCGAAGTTGATAAGTCTTATTCTAATGACTTGAATAATGACTTAGATATTTTAATGGTTATTAGTGACGATTTAATTATTATAATGATTATAATTAAGAGGCTTAAGTGTTAGAGATATTTAATTGAGTTTTAACTATTAGAATGTTAAAGAGTCATGGATTGTGTACCTATGTTAATTGATTGATTTAATTGATCATTTTATTAAAGTTATAATCTTCTTATTCGAAGATTGATAATTGGCTCTCTTATAATTTAACGAATAATGATCCTCTGATTATGTTGAAAAGTTGAACATTAAAGAAGAGTTAATCAATAAGAATATGGATCTTAGTTAAATAAAGAGAACAATTTAATCAAAGGTTAATGATGATTAGTTTAATGAGTAAATATTTACCCTTAAGTTATTTTTAGAATGTAATTTTAAATAATGGAAGGATAATGTTATCGGGGAAACAAACGGGTTGACGTGTAGGTCAAATGAAGAACCTTACACATTTATATTTGAAACAAAAAATGAAGCTCTACACATTATTTAGCTATGTGATTTTAGTAAACCAAAACATATGTTTGTATTGTGTATTCTATATGTTTCTTGTTTTGAGTTTTGGGTTGACTAGTGTTGACTAGTTATAGGATGTCTACCAGAGGCTCGAGGGTTATGATTGTGATGTCATGATGATGTCTTAATTTTGATCTTTATAAACCCAACCATGGTAATGTGATGGCATGCTCTATGAGATGTTTTCATTTACTGATTGTTATTGCTTATCTGTCTTCTTGAGTGAAGTTGAGTTATTTGTATCTGAGACACTTGACTTAACCATTTTTGAGTCATCGATCAGTTATCCTTGGATTACTTTCTAGTCGCCATGATGGGACTAAAATGTTGATTTATTTCTTGATGATGTCATGTTGTGACATTTTTTGACTCAACCATTTTGGAGTCTTTGATCAGTATTATTTTGAGATATTCTTGGTTGCTTGACAAGAACCAATGGATATTGTGATTCATGTTGGAGATTATATTTATGAGGTATATTTTGTGGTGCTTTTATGTGTTCTTGGATGGGAGAACCATCTTATTATCAAGTTGCCTATTAAGGAACCAATTTTGATCTTTATGAGTGTTGTGGTATGGGACACAACTGTGGATTTATGTACTTAGGAGAGCTTGTCTAGGTACATGACTATGGGAGTGGCTTGCATAGGGGTCTGGGGCCCAAAGTGGTCAGTACCAGGGTAACCTAATGCAAGTTATGTAATAAGTGATAATCTAGTAATTAAAATTTATGGGGGGGAAACACACTAAAAAGATAAGTTAGAGATATTTGAACCACCCATGCCTTGAGTGCTTGTATAGACTAAGGATGGGATGAGTGCCTCGTCTTCTTGAGAGGGCTCTTGGTTTCCACATGTGCCACGTTGAGGGTCTAGGGTTCAAAGTAACCAGTCCAGGGTAACTCAACACTTGAGGGTCCGAGGTCTAATGAGAGACCAATCTAGGGTAACTCAAGTAGCCATGTGATGACACTCCCTAGTATGTAGCCTGAGTCTCCTCTATAGATTTTGTGTACCTTCGATGGTGTACTTATTGTTGTGCCTCTAGGATTAGATGTCGATTTGTGATTGGAACCTTTAAGTTAGTATACTTTTAGGATTCCTAGACTTATGGAGATGTGTGCTATGTGGTTTTGATAGCCTATTTGGGAATTGAGATTATCTCCTCAACACGGTGGGAGTGGATCATTTAGGTTCCACGCAGTCGGGTGGTAGTGTTTTTCCACTCTTATCATTTGAGATTTATTAAGACATCGTGGCTGATGCGTCCTTCATGATGATGGATATGTATCCTTTCATTGATGATTAGCATATGTTAGATGATGTTATCTTATTATTTACTTTGCATGTTAGATATCTTATATGTATTTGATGTAGTATGTTTAGGTGTGACATTCCTACTATGTTAATATCGATGATCTCTTCGATAATTTGGAATGTTATGCATGGAAGGATGGCTAGGATCCATGATGGTCTAATGATGCTATTAATGGTTGGAAGGAACCGTGCACTTAGTTACTTATGTTTGTGATATATGGTTATCTTTGATGATGGATGTTTATATCTTTTGTGATGATTTATCCTGTATGACATGTGGTTTCATTTACTTTAATTGCATCATGGATTAATATTGGATGTTGATGTACTTTATTTACACAGATGTTTATTCTTTTAAGCCTTTCATACCCTGTAACATGTACAGTGGATAATTGAGCAATCTGAAATGTAATTACTTAAAGGATACTTGTATATTGTTTAAGAACTTTGGATGTATCATTGCTAAGGATGTAATGATAGATGAATAGTTAGTTTAGATGTAATTCAATGTTAAGGGATCTTTAAAGAATGTAACATGTTATGTTATGTTTACTTTCAATTGGATGTTACTATTGTTTCCGTAGATGTTATCAATGGTTTTACTTTCATGTTTAAAAAAAATAAAAATTTGTTTGGCAAACTTAGGTTAATTCTTTGGATTCCTTGTTGGGGCATTACAAGCTCGGTAGATACTGTGAAACTCGTCATATAAAATGAATCACTTTTTTACCATGGCAAGACTTGGTAAAAATTATCACCTCGAGCTTAGTATAAACTAAGTCACTTGCTTAACATTGGGAAGCTCAATTAACACTGGACTCACATCACATACACTACAAACTCAATGGACACTGCACAGCTCAACTTTCACTGGTAAACTCGACATACACTAAGATACACAGTTTACATTGTTGATCTTCACTATAACTGTGACTACTCGGTAACCATTGAGATTTGTTCAAAGGACTTGGTAGCAACTGAAGAACTTGGTGACAACTAAAATACATGGAAAACACTACGAATTATACAATGATCTCAGTAGCTATATACAATCTGAATAAGTGTGTGTCACTAATAACAAACTTGACTAATATGTCAACATATTTTACTAATAATATTCAAAACACATCCTTTTACACTAATTAACAATGTGAGGAAAACTTAATTAAAAAAATTTGGTACTTAATCACACAAATATCATAAATTGCATTGATATTACACTGGTTACATAATATGAATCTGCAACATTTTTATTGTGTCAAATCTTGATAAGTGCAAACATGTACAAATGAATTATTATAAAAAAATTATTTAAAAAATGATATGGATGGAAATAAAAGAAAATTAACTTTTTGATCTAGATAAGTGAAATTTGTTAGAGAAATCTAAAAAATAGAGAAAGATCCTCCCCTAAAACCATTAATTCCTTCCTTGCTTATAAAGATGCAATTAAACTACTATTAAATGATATATTTCAAGCTTTCTCAATTATACTAAGTGAAGCAACTAAATATAATTCTAATTTTTGACACGTAAAATAGGACCCCTATTAATGTCATCCAAGAGGTAATATAGCCCAAAATATGGCAGCCTTAAAGGAAGGCCAATAGTCCATGTTGGTGTTTTAAAAAGTACTAAAACTACTAAGCGACAAAATGCTTAATACCAAAATGACAGTACATACACAATCTAAAGACCATCCTATTCTCATTAACAATGGCATATGTAAGGTATTTGGACCCAACTTCAACAAAACCACAAATGGTTTTCTACTCTTTTGGCTCTGCAAAACCAAGGTGGGTGTACCGAAGGATGGTTCAAAACTGAAACAACTGTATGAGGATTATTCTTAGTTTCATTCTAATTCTCATTTCAAGATCCTCAAACATATACTTAATTCTTACTAACTTGATAAACACATCCCATAAACAGATACGGCCAAGAAGTCTTCTATAGATCTGCAGATGTTTTCAACAACAATGGCTAACTGAAGCTAAAACATTCCATGCAGACAAGTGCTAGCCAACTTTGAAGATCTACAAGAAATAAAAGTAAAATTTGATTTGATGATGCATTTGAAAAACCATGTGTAAGATATTTCTCCTTTAGCTGAAATAACTTCATCAGTGCCTAATCCATTGGGGTTCAGAGTTTATAGCAAATTCTTAGATCTAATTTGTTGCCTTACAAGAAATTCTATCAGTAATTCTTATCAGAACTTATCATTCAAAAATCCTTTTCAATACTTAAGGAATCTTATCACATTCATCAAAGCCTTTATTTAATCCATTGAATTAATAGCAATGATAAATGGATATACAACCCAACTAGATTGCATTCAATTGCACAAGCTTTTACTCATACCACATCAAGGTAGCTAAGTATTTAAAAGGAGAGAAAATTCAGAAAGAACTGATATGGGGACAGTTCATAAGTTGTATTAATTTCCTTTGAAAATGGTATATCCTTTACAATAGACTCAAAATGGCCTTCAGAAAGAAACATAGGTCATTCTATATTCATGTATTCTTAGAGAATTTGACAAAAAAATACATTACAAACTTGCTTTCAAAATTTGGACCAAAAACCAGACTAAGCACAATACTTAGAAGAAATAGAATTTGGACCCTTCTTTAGCCTTGGAATCTCACTTAAATAGTGTGAGATGCAACAAGCTTTGGGCTAAAGAGAGTGACATGTGTCCCCTAAAAGATACTGAAGAATGTCTGTAGTAAAAGACAAAAAAAACAAATAACAGAAAAGCTAACACATCAAACCATCTTGGGTGGGTCCCTTTCTGTTAGACTTCTCATTTGTTTTAACAAGAAGATAGGATCTGATTCTCCAATTATTCTTCATCCTCAGAGTAAATAGCCATGAGGTTTGAAAGTGATGTATCATCTTTAGTTACCTATAAATTTACTTCAACTTGGGGATTTTTCATGTCCTCATTATTAACTACGAGGGTGACTTTTACTTTTACATTTTCCTCCTCATCATCTTCTGACATTTTTTCTAGAAACTAATTTCTCCATTTATTAAAAGCATCATCATCTAGCCAATCAAAGCTCAGAGCTTCTCTTTGTATCATTATTAAAAAATTTGCATTTTCTTCTAAATCATCAAATTCTTTCCTCATAGCAGTATAAAATAACTGTATTTTTACTAGCTCTTCATTTGTCTTTGCCCAGAACCAGTGGCTAGTTTCACTCATGATGTTTATTATTCTTTCATTAAATAACTCATCCATCTCCCTTTTCCACTTTTCTTTTTCTTTTATTGTATCAACAGATTCTAAAGCACAAGGAAACAGGGTGAATTTTTCAGCAATATATTGGGAAAAATAGAGTGTTAATCTTTCTGTAATGAATCTCTTTCATCATCAAAATTCTCTAGCTTATTTAATAAATCAAAAATCTTCTCAACTTGATGATAAGGCATTTGGACTTTAGATATACATATGATTGTAATATCATTATTTCTCTCCCTCCATTTCTATGCAAGAAGAGTCAGTTTATCCTTATCCTTGTTCAACTCATCCATGAGGGCTGCAATTCTTGTCAACTGATCAAAAAAAGTTGACCATTGTATTTTATCCCTCAGATATATTACACCCTATTTTAATTTTTCTTCATATTGATTTCTCAATTCTATCTGCACCTCATGCAATTTTTTTTTTCTTCTTCAAATTCCTCTGCAGTATAGAATTGGGGCCTTTCAGCGGTGTCAAGTATTTCAATAATAGGGGTTGATCCAGATCCAACCAATGGCTGTGAAGGGTATGCAATTGTAAGTGCACTGGATTCTCCCATTTTTCTTTTCCCATTATCCTCTGCATTTGAGACATTTTGCTTTCCAATGATTGTATCCGTATACCCCTTTCCTCATATGCCTTCAAAACTTCTTCAAACCTAGCATAAAGTTCGGTAAACTTATCTTCTTCTTGTCCAGATACAACACCACCCAATTTTAGCATTTTTGAAGCCATTCCCATTACTTGTTTACTACTTACCTCACCAACCCTGTATACTATCAATGTACCAGTATGTTCTGCAGTGGGAAACTCGTGCATCTTGGTAGTTTCTCTCTTATCTATGGACCACAAAACAAGGGCTTGGTGGTCATCACTAACTTTGATCCCTCTATGAGCCTGTAATACTTCTTCAGCAGTTGTCAGTTGAACATCCTTCTGCTTCCTTACTGAATCAAAAACAATAGCATTTGCTATATCCCATTCTGGCAGAAGGAGGACTCCTGATTGTCTAACTATTTGCCTTCTAGCTTCAGGAGTGAATCGGGAAAAATCACTCAAAAACTTTGATTTTACCTCTTCCTTGATAATCGGGTCAAATTTATTTGGTTTCTCAGCCTTGATCTTCTCATAGGCTTTCTCAAAATTCTTTATATTTAATCTCCATAAAAACTGAGCAAAAGCCCTAGATCTTACAAAATTTTCATCATTAATAAATCTTTCAGAAGCCTGGGCAACAATTGGGTCAAATTCCTTACCTTTGTAATCAGTAATGGTTAGGTCCAAGGAAGGTTTAGGAGGTTCTTGTGGCTCTCCAACATCCAGGTCTGTAGAAGTGAAAATCACATCCCCTTCTCCTCCCATTTGTCTAAGTTGTTCCTTTAGAGATGCCTCATCATCTATCTAGATTGGAGACTGGCTTGGGGAGTATGGTTCTTCTTGAGAAGAAGAAGACCCCTACTCCAATTTTCATCTTTTTGGAGAGCTGGTTGCAGATGGACTTCTTGGCCCTGGCTTCTCATGAGTGGGTACCTGTTGCACATTCTAAACCATGACATAACCTGCCCTTTTCTGCAATGTATATTGGCCAGGAGTTACTACATTTCTACCACTCATTCTTCTCTATATTTCTGCTGCCTTGTCTAGGTATGCCTTAATAAATATATCTTTCTTTTCATTCATAGTCTGAATTATGATAGAAAAATTATTCATTAATGCTTGTATTTTATCTCCCCAGTATTTCTTATCTTTTAATGGGTCGTACTGGGGGTCAAAAGCATTAATGAATTCCAGGTTTTTACTGAAAACTATCCATTTCTCTTTCCTTAATTCATGCACTATAGTAACCATTGGAAAGAAAGTGTCGTTCTTGACCAATTCCCTCTCATCTATAGTACCTATCTACCATAAGAGCTCGGCTATCCCTATCTTCAAAGGTACATGAAAAGGTAACACATGAGGTTTTCCTAAGAAACCATAAACTCTTATTACTATTGAAACATTGTAGGGAATTATATCCCCCCAGTTGTGACTGACAAGTAGCCCTTTAGCATGGTCCTTGTGTCTGACCAATTCTAATAATGCTTGTGGGATTCTAGGGCTATCTCCTCTTAAAAGCAGTCTAAGCTTTAATGCAAAATACCTGTCAAATCTTACATAACTAGCATCAGTGGCCTCTGAAGTCATATCCACACTCCATAATTGCACTGGATTCCTTTCTCCATCCTTTGTGGTTTATAACTCCATACCTTTGGAGAAAAAAGTATATCCTTTGTATAAACATAAATGCATCATCAATGAATACCAACAGAATGGTTTGTTTACTTTCCCCTTTGCTATTCCAACCAGACCGTTGTGAATCTCTTTTGCTAGGAAAGTGGCAAAATCCAGAATGGTACTCATTCCAAATTGAAGAGTTTGAGCAATTATAAGGACCACAGAACCTAGAATTTGATCACCCTCATCTATCCCCAAGATCTTGCAAAGAGAAAAATATAGTGCTTGAGCTCTCAGATTGAAATGTCTTCTTAACAATGGCTCTTGAGTATTGGCTATGATCATAGGAAAATTTCCAACCCTAGCAGCATGCTCCTGTAGTGGCCCTATTCTCAAGTACACTCGTTGTGCATCATATCTAGCTTGCAAATCATCCAGATCAATGATTTCATGCACAGGGTGGTTAGGGTTTAGGTTGAAAACCTCACTGAACAATTCAGGGCAAACCCTAAAATGGTTGACCCCTAAATGATTTTTTACCCACCCTGTGATAGGATCATACCTCTTTGCCAGGTCCATCAATAAATCACTATCAAAGAAGACACTGGGGACTACTAATTTTCCAATGTGAAATTCTCATACATTGCTCATAGGAGTGTCCAGTTTTCACTCTGAAAACCATTTCTTAAACAACTCCAAACCTCCCATGGAAACCTGGGCAGCCCTTATCCAATTAGCTTTGTCATAAAATCCTTCTGCCACAACCAATCTAGGGTTTTTTGGAATGAGCTCCCTTCCCTTAGTTATTTCATGCATTGATAAGGGGAATTTTTTGAGAAAATCATCATGCACTGAACGTTTTAGATAATCTTTTTGTCCAGTAAACTCCTTTCGGGGTGGCATTTTTAATGAAACTTTGCAAAATTCACAACAGCAGATGCTTCAAATTTTACTCAGAAAGTCACAGAGCACTTACCCACCAGAAATCGCACTTCTGCACTATATGATGTCTTCTGCAATTTTATTGGAGTATTAACCAAGAAATTTCGTGCCTTAGTTCTGAAATCTTGAATGCCCTTTTCTTTCTGTGCTTTGGTGATTCATTAATGGTGAAATCATGGGTTCTTTTTATGAATTAAAACTGCATGCACCAGGTCTGGATCACATTTACTCTCAGTAACCGTTGCCTGCAATTTGCACTCAAATTCGAATCCCATCTGTAGATTTTATCAGATCGCACGGTCCTGATTTAAAAATAACAAGGCTTTACAGTCCTTTTTGAAAAATGCTACGTGTCACCATTGCGCTTCCCCACATTGCTTAAAAAATTGCATCTTTATTATGCGGGGATGTGTCAACCGTCGATCAAGACAAGATCGATGATCGAAATAATCCATTTCATATTAACGACTAGCTACCTGTATTGACCAATAGGAAACTACCATATTAGCTCATACTGTCTGACAACACTTCACACCAGTGGATACCATATCTTCTTTTGAGCAAGCAAGTTTTTGACGTCATCACGGACACATGTCACTACTGCGCATCCCCGCATTACTTAAAAACTTGCATCTTTATTATGCGGAGATGCATCCACTGTTGATCAAGATACGATCAACAGTGATACTGCTCCTCATTCATTAAGCAACCAAAAACCCTTCTGTGCATACCTAGAATTACATGTCATCAGTCGTTTGTAGTGTAGCATATTGAAATACAAATATCTAACCCCACTTTGTTGTGCATCACTTCTGCACTTCCCTACATTACTTAAAAACTTGCATCTTTATTATGCGAGGATGCGTCAACCGTTGATCAAGACAGGATCAACAGTGATACTGCTTGGTAAGTAATCTTCATAGCTCTGTCAATGAATGCACCAATGATATCGTGGAAAAACAAAATGTGTGCAAAAGTACTGACAAATCTGACATATAGGAGCTTTTGCGGTGTACTAGATCTCATAAAACATCAGGGGCTAAGCGTCATCATTGCGCCTCCCCACACTACTTTAAAACCTACAACTCTATAATGCGGGGATGCGCTGACCCTTGATCTCTAATAGATCAACGGTGATTGAAAAACACTTCAACTTGGCATCCTTTCAAATAGAATATCTCAATTAAAGGTACACGAAGGGTTTTCAAAAGGCATTCTGACGTAAATAAAATATTAGGATAAAAAGCCCCGCCAGAATATTTGAAGAAAATACCCTTTTTTTTTAAAATTTGAAAACGAGGGCACCACAAAACAAAAACATAATTGATTTTTCACCCCAATATCAGAAAAAATTCTATACTATGAAAAATCACACCAACAGTGGCTCTGTCTGGGGATGATAGACTACCTGAGTCTATGCAGGAATTTAGAATCTTTGGGAGAGCAGACCACATATTTGGTAAGATGACAACTTCTTCAGAGAGCACAAAGCAACACACAAAAACAAGGAACTAGACTGTACAAGGATATTTACAAGGATTTATAGAAAGCACAAAATGTACAAAACAACAGGAAACCCTAAAACTACTGTTCATGGAAGAAAATAAGTATTTTTCAAGAAAAATACCTCTTCAAGAACTGTCCATGAACTGGCAATTCAAGAATATTGTCAAATATATCTTTGAGTATATAAGAATCTTCACCCCAAGTATTTTCAATGAGATATGGGCCTAACCAAATAGGATCAAATTTTCCATGTTTTCATTTATCTTCAATTCTGGAATTCCACATTAAAACTAAATCTCCATTTTCAAATTTTCTACTTATAGTTATTTTATCATAGAGTGTCCTGACTTGCAATTGCAACTTTTGGTTCCTTAAAGATGCTTCTCTTTTGGTTTCGATCAGTCCTACCAATTCATCCATTCTTTCTTGCATTTCATCTATAGTATCTTCATCATATAACTGGATGTAATTGTATAGTCCCATCAAGTTATTATGAGGCATTCTGGCTTGAATCCCATACACTAAATCAAATGGAGCTACACCAATTGCTTTCTTTACAGTTACTCTATCAGCCCATATTGCCAACTATAACTTGGAATCCCATGCCTTTTTATTATCCTCCAAGGTTCTCTTCATGACCTTAACTAGGCTCTTATTTGTGGACTCAGCTTGTCCATTCCCTTGTGGATGATATGGAGTAGATGATGACCTTGTCATTCCATATTTGTCACAAAACTTGATGAACTCCTCAGATCTGAAGCACATAGCATTATCTGTGAGAATTCTTTGTGGACATCCAAATCTAGAAATAATATTATTTAACAGGAAATTATTTACCACTTTACTTGTTGCATTTCTTGTGGGAATAGCCTCTACCCATTTTGTAAAGTAGTCAGTGGCAACCAGAATCCAAAAATAACCAGTGCTAGACTTGGGGAAAATCTCTCCTATGAAGTCCAGACCCCATTGTTGAAAAGGTGCTTGAATCTCAATTGGCTTCAATGGAGTATTTCCTAAGAATTTCAGCTTTCCAACAAACCTCTGACAAGGATCACATTTCCTAACCATAACTTGAGCATCCTTGAACAGAGAAGGCCACCAAAATCTAGCTCTCATTATCTTATGTGCAGTAGTTTTGGCCATGTAGTGTCCCCCACATACTCCAACATGCATTTCTTTCAAAACCTCTTTTGCCTTTTCTTTATCAACACACTTCAATAGAATTCCCTCAAAATTTCTCCACCATAGGTTATTTTGGACAATTATATACCTGATGGCTTACAATTTAGTATTCCTCTTTTCATTGTCAAGCAGATGGGGAGGAGCCTCCATATGTTGCAAGTAATATATGACATTGGTGTACCAATCACATTGGTCCATGTCACATAAGTCAGCTCTGAGATCATCATTTACCAGATTTATCTGATTAGCCTCTAGATTAGTTTCAGCCATGAGTTTGGCCAAACCTTGACCTCTTACTAACATTGTTATTTGTATATCAATGTTAAATTCCTGGATTCTATATATCCATCTACATCTCCTGCCTAATACTTCCTGTTGAGAGAATATATCCTTGACTGCAGCACTAGGTACAAAAGCGATAACAGTAGCACCTACCAAGTAAATTTTGAAAGATTTTACAGCCTTTACCAAAGCATATGCTTGCTTTTCATTTATTTCATACTTAAGTTCAGCAGGTTGTAGTGACTTATTGAAAAAGGCAATAGGCTACTCATATCCTTCGTGATTTTTTTGTAATAAGACTGCAGCTACAATATGGAATGATGCAAAAGAGAAAATATGCATGGGCTTTGCATAATCTGGGGTCCTCAATATTGGAGCATTCTTTATTGCAGTTTTTATATCTTGGAATTCTTGTGAAGGTTCACCATTCCAATCTATAACGGCTCCTTTCTTGAGCATCTTTGAGATGGGTCTACTGATTTTAGCAAAATTGGTAACAAATCTCCTTAGGAAATTGACTTGGCCAAAAAATGACTGAATTCCTTCCACATTTTTTGGTTTGGGGACTTTTTCAATAGCTACTACCATTTCAAGATCTATTTTTACCCCATCCTTAGACACTATGTGTCCTAATAATTTTCCTTTTGTGACCCCGAATGTGCATTTCTTTGGGTTTAAAGATACTCCATATTCCAGGGCTTTTATAAAGATTTTTTCCAAATGTTTGCAGTGATCTTCAGCCTTATTAGAATACGCTATGAGATCATCCTAGTACACAACCATAAATTTGTCAATATACTCATGAAATGCTACATCCATGGCTCTTTGGAAGGTAGCTCCTGCATTAATCAAGCCAAAAGGCATCCTCACATACACATATGTTCCCCAAGGGGTTGTGAAGGCTGTCTTGAACTATTCACTTTCTTTTACTAGAACTTGATTATATCCAGAAAAACCATCCATCATTGACATCAATTCAAAACCAGTCACTTGTTGTAACATGGCTTCCATATTAGGTAAGCCATAATTGTCTTTCAGAGATGCAATGTTTAAATTTCTAAAATCAACACAAAGCCTAATATCTCCACTCTTCTTCCTGACAGGAACCAGGTTTGAAACCCAAGTGGAATGCCTGATTGATTTGATTATCCCACCATCTCTCAGTTTTGTCAGTTCTTCTTGCATTTTTGGGGCAAGGGTAGGATTGATTGGTCTCTATTTTTTCCTAAAAGGTCTTACATTTTCCTTCAATGGTATGACATGCTGGAAAAGATCCTCCCTATAAGCCTTAAGGTCATCATACGACCAAGCAAAAACATGTCTGTATTTTTTAAGTAGGTCAATCAATGTTTTCTTGATCTCAACAGAAAAATTTTGGCCAATATAAACCCTTTTAGGAACTTCATCAGTACCCAAGTTTATTTCTTCTAACTCCTGGGGTTTGGGGTCTTTTACTCCTGATTTTACTCTGTCTTGGCTATCAAAAATATTTTCCAAGACTACTAACCCCTTTGGCATCTTATTTGTTTTCAATTGCATTATTTCTTGACCAAAAATAGTTTCCTTCCCATTTATGGTTTCAATCAGTCCACTGGAATCCATCTCCTGACCGTGATACTTGTCTTCATTTAACAAAAAATTTGTAATATCTTTGTCATCTTCAAAAATCTGCCAATTTTCAATGTTGTCAGGTATGGAAGGCCTGTTTTGTACCTCAATTTGGGAGATTCCTGCAAATGATATTTCTTTTGGCTTGATGGCTACATTTGCCAACATATTAGCCATCTTATTTTGGGTCCTATCTCTCCATGAGATCCCGAATGCATCAAAGAATTCTATCTGATCCCAGACTGCATTTCTATATTGTTTCAATCTCCTATTCTTGGATAAGTAGGTTCTTTTGATCTAAGAGATAATTAGTTCAGAATCCCCTATGACACATAATTTCTTAATTTTATGATGTATGGCAACTTTGAGCCCTAGCAGCAATGCTTCATACTCTGCAATATTATTAGTGCAAGAAAACTTCAAGGTGAATGAATACCTAAAAGTGTTATTTTAAGGGGACACAAAGACTACACCTACCCCTGCACCCTCTTTAGAACTAGTCCCATCAAAGAACATTGTCCATAATTTCGATGAATTCATGCAACATTCAACTTCATTTTTGATGATAGCAGGTAAATTTTCAACTTCCTGAATAATTAATTCAGCCCTGAAAGCATTAATCCCAGTATCTAGGAAACAAGTGGTATCTTTGTCAATTTCTTCACCTAAGATTTGGTTAACCCTTGGTTCCCTATTTACCCTAACAGCTTTGTCCCCTATATGAAAAGTGGCATAAGTAAGATCACACTGTAGGCTTCCCCCCATGGTAGCACTCCATTTTTTGGAGAGTAACATTCCGTAGTGTGGAGGTATATCTACCACAAGGACAGACATGGTCAATTCTACTTTAGGATATGCAGCCAGTTTGAATGGTAAGGCATTTATAGTACCTATGACTGGGACTTCCCTAGCATCCATCCCTCTGCATCTGCCCTGCTTGGTATCCACCTTCAATCCTAAGGCTTCCATTACTTTGAAAGGCATTATAGTGTTGGAAGCTCCTGAGTCTATCATGCAATTTTTTAAGGTCTTCCCCTTTATGATTAGACTGAGGAAAAAAGGATCAATATCTTCTATGAATGCCACTGAGGAATCATCTAGAAACATTTGAGGAATTTGGGATATGATACCGCTGTCCTCTATTACTAATGGGGTCTGTAGGGACATAGTTTGATCTACAATAATATTATTGTTTTCTATTCCACCCAACCATGACAAAGCCTTACTCTTATGATCTTCAATTCTAAAAAGTTCAGACAAGGGCACTTTTATAGTAATTTGAGATAACATGGATATCATATCAACAGGTTCAACCACAGTATGTTTTACAATAGTACCTAGAATTGGAGTCTTTTGAGTAGTAGGCACCACATTTTGCTTGATAACATCCAGTTCTAACTTCTTTGGTTGCACAACTAGTTTTTTTGCTTCACTTATCTAAAATTGAACCTTCTTCTTTGGTTCCCATTTCTTACCCTTGTTCTCCTTGACTTTAGGCACATCTACATTGACTTTCTTGTCTTGATCATTCATCTTATGAGTGATGTCTTTGATGAATACACTAGATGGCCTTCCTACATCATTATTTATTGCTCCATTTCTCAAATTATAATTACTATGGACTTGTGAAATCATTTCGGCTATAATTCTGTCAATTTCCTCCTTGGAGGACATTCTTAAACTTGTGAGACCTACATCAGAAAATGTACTGCATACCTTATCTGTATCATACCCTTCATCATCTGAAAGTACTTGCTAATGATGTAGTTGGTAAGAAATTCTTTGGCTAGTAATATCATTTTCAGGCTCTTCTGAATCAGAATCTATCAAATCATCACACATACTCACCATATTGCAACTTATATCATCATGGTTTTGCTCTTCTGTTTCTTCTTCAGCTTGCACTCCTTGGGCTTGGGCAAATGACTGAGCAACAACAGAATAATTAGCAGAATAAGGTGATTGGCATATAATGCACCGTGGTACATCATTATTTATATTTACAGTGTTCCTTTTTAGGGGTTCTGGAGTACCCTTATCCTTCACATTTTGGGTCTGGTTGGGAACTAGTTTACCATCTTTTCATTGAGTGGTGTAACGGTAATTCTGCATCCTAGGCTGCCTATTGAAATTTTTTTTATTCATAGGGGGTCTTTCAGCAACATTTGGCTTATTAAAACTAGTGGGATTCATCTTCTTGAGCATTTCTAAAACCTGGTCTATAGTAGGTTCCTTGGGCTTCTTTCCTATAGGAGTTTTGTCACCCTCCCTTTTATTGTTGTTCTTAGGATTAAAAAGCTTAGGATCATCCATCCTACCTAGTTTGCCAGATGCCTTTCTATTATTCTCTATATTCACTGCAACTCTATAGGCATCTCTTAAAGTTTTAGGATCTTTATCCCTCAATTGATAAGCCATTTTGCTATCAAAAGCATTGAAATAGGTTGTGAGACAGACGTCTTCATTTAACCTCATAAATTGAAAAAGTTTGTACATACCTTTTTGGAATCTCACATTAAAATCAAATGTGGACTCATTTGGATTCTTCTTGATATTGTTGAACTCATTCAACATGAATCCTACATTAGTGTTGTCCCCATATTGCTCCTTGAACAATTTCTCCAAATCGCTCCATGAGGTAATACTGTCATCAAGCAACCTCCTAAACCAATCCCTTGCATCCTCTGTTAGTGAATGCACAAAAAATTTCATTACCATGTCTTCATGTTCAACTTCATAATCATTCAACATGTCAATGAAAATCCTCAAATGTTCTTCACCAGTAACAGCATTATTTCCAGAAAACTTAACCACTTTATCCCTTAAATCAAATGATATGGGATGGGGGGCACCAGGAATACCAGCAAATGATATTTGTCTATACTTTTTCGTGTATATAGGTTTCTTCTAGAAACCAGGAACATTTGAGGTGGGACAAATGGGACTTGGGTGCCAATAGTGGAAAATGGGGTAGGAGCAGATTGGGGTACTCCCTGAGTTGAAATTGTGGGACCACTAACTGATGTAGGATTTGTAGGTGGGATAGACAAATTGGGCCATGAAACCAATGAAGAATTAGACTTTATGAATTGGATTTTCCTTCTAGTTTCTACAGCTTGAGCTTCATTCTCAACCTTCTCAAGTTCTTTTGCAAGATCTTCCCTCTCTTTTCGAGCCTTCTCAAGATCTAGATCTAACTTTGACATGGAGGGTTGTATAGGTTTTCTTGGTATAACTTGAGGCTCATTTATTTGGATTCCTATAGCCTTGCCTTTCCCTTTATCTGGAGCTTTTGCAGTGGGCTCTACAGGGTCAACTTGAACAGGTTTATAGGCTTGAACTTGAGCAATAACTGGTTCTTGCCTTTGATTTAGGCGTTTCTCCTATTCTTGAACTTTAGCTCTCAAATTATCAACATCTCCAAAAACATCCTTATGGAAAGTTGTGGTATTCTCTTCTAATTTTTTATTTTGCTCTTTCAAAGCAGCCATCCTTCTTAGCAGGGTATCTCTTTCTATTATGGCATCTAAGGTGGCTTGCTCCTTCTCTTTTTCAAGACGAATGCGTTTAGTTTCTTCCTCAGCAATCCATTTCTTCAAAAATTCTATCTCAAAGTGCACTTCTTTAGGGTCTGCAGAAGTTGCCTTGGAATCAGTAGGGTCATCTAGATCTATAAAGTTTGGTTCTACATATGGAGCTACTCTGGGATTAAAAGGATTATCAAGTGAACTCCTAAATCCTAGCCTATAATTCATATCTGCTACAAGATCTGGTCTTAATGAAGCAATTCCTATAGTAGACACGTCCTTGTCTTGAAAAACTCTCTCATCTGGTAATGGGGTACTGAAAATGCCTACTAAGAGTCTTGTAGTTTCTGATTCAGAGCTAAGTGAAGAAGACTCTCTTCCTATTATTGGTTGATAATGGGAATTCACAGATGCATTACCTCTGGGTTTCCATGTAGGATTTGGATCCGTCTTTTTCTTATTTTGGTTCTTCCTACCACCTTGGGTTAGATCAGTGTACATTGATACATTGAGATTGGCTCTCATGTAAGCTCTTGTGTTTTTTCTCTTGTCAGCCATATTCACCTTTTGTTACAATAAGCACTAGCTTCAAAACCTTGACTGAGTCGCCACCCTATTTCGAGAAAATATATTTGACACTTTAGCTGACCAAAGGAAACAAATACACAAGTAGGAACAAAATATATGGCACAGACAGACCAATCACTGATGAAGTAAGACTGCAACTCTTTCTTGTTAGATAAGGCCCTTGGATAGGCTAGATACGTCAGTGTGTAGCAATGGTACTTGGGCTCTATCTTCTTTAAATTCTCAAGGTTTGACACAAAATATTCCCTTATAACCACAGGAAAAACATAGATCATATGACACACACGTACATAGCCGGACCAAAGAAAACTGCAGTACTCTTCACAGATGTGTTGGATAAGTCCCCAGCAGAGTCGCCATTTTGTTGGTGTTTTAAAAAGTAATAAAACTACTATGCGAAAAAATGCTTAATACCAAAATGATAGTACATACACAATCTAAAGACTGGCCTATTCTTATTAACAGTGGCATATGTAAGGTATTTGGACCCAACTTCAAAAACACCACAAATGGTTTTCTACTCTTTTGGCTCTGCAAAACCAGGGTGGGTGTACCCAGGGATGGTTCAAAACTGAAACAACTGTATGAGGATTATTCTTAGTTTCATTTTGATTCTCATTTCAAGATCCTAAAACATATACTTAATTCTTACTAACTTGATAAACACATCCCATAAACAGATACGACCAAGAAGTCTTCTATAGATCTGCAGATGTTTTCAACAACAATGGCTAACTAAAGCTAAAACATTCCATGCAGACAAGTTCTGGCCAACTTTGAAGATCTACAAGAAATAAAAGTAAAATTTGATTTGATGATGCATTTGAAAAACCATGTGTAAGATATTTCTCCTTCAGCTGAAATAACTTGATCAGTACCTAATCCATTGGGGTTCAGAGTCTATAGAAAATTCTTAGATCTAATTTGTTGCCTTACAACAAATTCTATCAGTAATTCTTATTAGAACTTATCATTCAAAAATCCTTTTCAATACTTAAGGAATCTTATCACATTCATCAAAGCCTTTATTTAATCCATTGAATTAATAGCAATGATAAATGGATATACAACCCAACTAGATTGCATTCAATTGCACAAGCTTTTACTCATACCACATCAAGGTAGCTAAGTATTTAAAAGGAGAGAAAATTCAGAAAGAACTGATATGGGGACAGTTCATAAGTTGTATTCATTTCCTTTGAAAATGGTATATCCTTTACAATAGACTCAGAATGGCCTTCAGAAAGAAACACAGGTCATTCTATATTCATGTATTCTCAGAGAATTTGACAAAAAAATACATTACAAACATGCTTTCAAAATTTGGACCAAAAACCAGACTAAGCACAATACTTAGAAGAAATAGAATTTGGACCCTTCTTTAGCCTTGGAATCTCACTTAAATAGTGTAAGATGCAACAAGCTTTGGGATAAAGACAGTGACATGTGTCCCCTAAAAGATACTGACGAATGTCTGTAGTAAAAGACAAAAAAAACAAATAACAGAAAAGCTAACACATTAAACCATCCTGG
This sequence comes from Cupressus sempervirens, assembly GCA_028749045.1. Lineage (NCBI taxonomy): Eukaryota > Viridiplantae > Streptophyta > Pinopsida > Cupressales > Cupressaceae > Cupressus > Cupressus sempervirens. The sequence continues at coordinate 250,063,087 of CM053783.1, forward strand.
GTGGGTCCCTTTCTGTTATACTTCTCATTTGTTTTAACAAGAAGATAGGATCTAATTCTCCAATTATTCTTCATCCTCAAAGTAAATAGCCATGAGGTTTGAAAGTGATGTATCATCTTCAATTAATTGTAAATTTAATTCAACCTGGGGATTTTCCATGTCCTCATTATTAACAATGAGGGTGACTTTTACTTTTACATTTTCCTCTTCATCATCTTTTGACATTTGTTCTAAAAACTGATTTTTTCATTTATTAAAAGCATCATCATCTGGCCAATCAAAGCTCAGAGCTTCTCTTTGTATCATTATTAAAGAATTTGCATTTTCTTCTAAATCATCAAATTCTTTCCTCATAGCAGTATAAAATAACTGTATTTTTACTAGCTCTTCATTTGTCTTTGCCCAGAACCAGTGGCTAGTTTCACTCATGATGTTTATTATTCTTTCATTGAATAACTCATCCATCTCCCTTTTCCACTTTTCTTTTTCTTTTATTGTATCAACAGATTCTAAAGCACAAGGAAATAGGGTGAATTTTTCAGCAATATATTGGGAAAAATAGAGTGTTAATCTTCTCTATAAAGAATCTCTTTCATCATCAAAATTCTCTAGCTTATTTAATAAATCAAAAATCTTCTCAACTTGATGATAAGGCATTTGAACTGCAGATATACATATGATTGTAATATCATTATTTCTCTCCCTCCGTTTCTGTGCAAGGAGAGTCAGTTTATCCTTATCCCTATTCAATTCATCCATGAGGGCTGCAATTCTTGTCAACTAATCAAAAAAATTTGACCATTGTATTTTATCCCTCAGATATATTACACCTTGTTTTAAGTTTTCTTCATATTGATTTCTCAATTCTATCTGCACCTCATGCAATTTTGTTTTTTCTTCTTCAAATTCCTCTGTAGTATAGAATTGGGGCCTTTTAGGGGTCTCAGGTATTTCAATAATAGGGGTTGATCCAGATCCAACCAATGGCTGTGTAGGGTATGCAATTGTAGGTGCACTGGATTCTCCCATTTTTCTTTTCCCCAATATCCTCTCCATTTGAGACATTTTGTTTTCCAATGATTGTATCCGTATACCCCTTTCCTCATATGCCTTCAAAACTTCTTCAAACCCTGCATTGAGTTGGGAAAACTTATCTTCTTCTTGTCCAGATACAACACCACCCAATTTTAGCATTTCTGAAGCCATTCCCATTACTTGTTTACTACTTACCTCACCAGCCCTGTATACTGTCAATGTACCAATATGTTCTGCAGTGGGAAACTCATGCATCCTGGTACTTTCTCTCTTATCTATGGACCACAAAACAAAGGCTTGGTGGTCATCACTAAATTTGATCCCTCTATGAGCCTGTAATACTTCTTCAGCAGTTGTCAGTTGAACATCCTTCTACTTCCTTACTGAATCAAAAACAATAGCATTTGCTATATCCCATTCTAGCAGAAGGAGGACTCCTGACTGTCTAACTATTTTCCTTCTAGCTTCAGGAGTGAACTGGGCAAAATCACTCAAAAACTTTGATTTTACCTCTTCCTTGATAATCGGGTCAGATTTATTTGGTTTCTCAGCCTTGATCTTCTCACAGGCTTTCTCAAAATTCTTTATATTTAATCTCCATAAAAATTGAGCAAAAGCCCTAGATCTTACAAAATTTTCATCATTAATAAATCTTTCAAAAGCCTGGGCAACAATTGGGTCAAATTCCTTACCTTGGTAATTAGCAATGGTCAGGTCCAAGGAAGGTTTTGGAGGTTCTTATGGCTCTCCAACATCCAGGTCTATAGAAGTGACAATCACATCCCCTTCTCCTCCCATTTGTCTAAGTTGTTCCTTTAGAGATGCCTCATCATCTATCTAGATTGGAGACTGGCTTGGGGAGTATGGTTCTTTTTGAGAAGAATAAGACCCCTGCTCCAATTTTTGTCCTTTTGGAGAGCTGGCTGTAGATGGATTTCTTGGCCCTGGCTTCTCATGAGTGGTACCTGTTGCACATTCTGAACCATGACATAACCTGCCCTTTTCTGCAATGTATATTGGCCAGGAGTTACTACATTTCTACCACTCATTCTTCTCTATATTTCTGTTGCCTTGTCTTGATGTGCCTTAATAAATATATATTTCTTTTCATTCATAGTCTGATTTATTATAGCAAAATTATTCATTAATGCCTGTATTTTATCTCCCCAGTATTTCTTATCTTTTAATGGGTCGTACAGGGGGTCAAAAGCATTAATGAATTCTAGGTTTTTACTGAAAACTATCCATTTCTCTTTCCTTAATTCTTGCTCTTGCAATGTGAAAATATTTCTGATTATATCTTCTGGATAGTAAACCTGATGTACCATATGGGAAGCTCGCACCCTTTCTCTTAATAGATCATAGAATCCTTCAGGGTCAATTAATCTGGCATGAGATTCTGCCATGTTATATTTATTCAAAAACAAATTTAAATGCTTCCACCCCTTTTTAACAAAAACAAAATCATGCACTACAGTAACCATTGGAAAGAAAGTGCCCTTCTTGACCAATTCCCTCTCATCTATAGTACCTATCTTCCATAAGAGCTCAACTATCCCTATCTTCAAAGGTACATGAAAAGGTAACACATGAGGTTTTCCTAAGAAACCATAAACTCTTATTACTGTTGAAACATTGTAGGGAATTATATCCCCCCAGTTGTGACTGACAAGTAACCCTTTAGCATGGTCCTTGGGTCTGACCAATTCTACTAATTCTTGTGGGATTCTAGAGCTATCTCCTCTTAAAAGAAGGCTAAGCTTTGATGCAAAATACCTGTCAAATCTTACATAACTAGCATCAGTGGCCTCTGAAGTCATGTCCACACTACATAATTGCACTAGATTCCTTTCCCCATCCTTTGTGGTTTCTAACTCCATACCTTTGGAGAAAAAAGTATATCCTTTGTATAAACATACATGCATCATCAATGAATACCAATAGAATGGTTTGTTTACTTTCCCCTTTGCTATTCCAACCAGACCGTTGTGAATCTCTTTTGCTAGGAAAGTGGCAAAATCCAGAATGGTACTCATTCCAAATTGAAGGGTTTGAGCAATTATAAGGACCACAAAACCTAGAATTTGATCACCCTCATCTATCCCCAAGATCTTGCAAAGAGAAAAATATAGTGCTTGAGGTCTCAGATTGAAATGTCTTCTTAACAATGGCTCTGGAGTACTAGCTGTGATCATAGGCAAATTTCCAACCCTAGCAGCATGCTCCTGTAGTGGCCCTATTCTCAAGTACACTCGTTGTGCATCATATCTAGCTTGCAAATCATCCAGATCAATGATTTCATGCACAACGTGGTTAGGGTTTAGGTTGAAAACCTCACTGAACAATTCAGGGCAAACCCTAAAATGGTTGACCCCTAAATGATGTTTTACCCACCCTGTGATAGGATCATACCTCTTTTCTAGGTCCATCAATAAATCACTATCAAAGAAGACACTGGGGACTACTAATTTTCCAATGTCAAATTCCCATACATTGCTCATAGGAGTGTCGAGTTTTTTCTCTGAAAACCATTTCTTAAACAACTCCAAACCTCCCATGGAAACCTGGGCATCCCTTATCCAATTAGCTTTGTCATAAAATCCTTCTGCCACAACCAATCTAGGGTTTTTTGGAATGAGCTCCCTTCCCTTAGTTATTTCATGCACTGATAAGGGGAATTGTTCAAGAAAATTATCATGCACTGAATGTTTTAGATAATCTTTTTATCCAGTAAACTCCTTTTTATGAATTAAAACCACATGCACCAGGTCTGGATCACATTTACTCTCAGTAACCATTGCCTGCAATTTGCACTCAAATTTGAATCCCATCCATAGATTTTATCAAATCGCACGATCTTGATTTAGAAATAACAAGGCTTTACAGTCCTTTTTGAAAAATTCTACGTGTCACCATTGCGCTTCCCTGCATTACTTAAAAACCTGCATCTTTATTATGCGGGGATGCGTCAACCGTCAATCAAGACAAGATCGACGATCAAAATAATCCATTTCGTATTAACGACTAGCTAGCTGTACTGACCAATAGGAAACTGCCATATTAGCTCATAGTGTCTGACAACAGTTCACGCCGGCGGATACCGTATCTTGTTTTGAGCAAACAAGTGTTTGACATCATCATGGACACATGTGACCACTGCGCATCCCCGCATTACTTAAAAACCTGCATCTTTATTATGTAGGGATGTGTCAACCGTTGATCAAGACAGGATTAGTGGTGATACTGCTTCTCATTCATTAAGCAACCAAAAACCCTTCTGTGCATACCTAGCATTACACGTAATTAGTCGTTTGCATTGTTACATATTGAAATACAAATACCTGACCCCACTCTGCCACGCATCACCTCTACGCTTCCCCGCATTACTTAAAAACCTGCATCTTTATTATGCGGGGATGCGTCAACCGTTGATCAAGACAGGATCAACGGTGATACTGCTTGGTAAGTAATCTTCATAGCTCTGTCAATGAATCCACTAATGATATCATGGAAAAACAAAATGTGTGCAAAAGTACTGACAAATCTGACATACAAAAGCTTTTGTGGTGTACTGGATCTCATAAAACATCAGGGGCTACGTGTCGTCATCGCGCCTCCCCGCACTACTTAAAAACCTACAACTCTATAATGTGGGGATGCGCTGACCCTTGATCTCTGATACATCAATGGTGATTGAAAAACACTTCAACTTGGCATCCTTTCAAACAAAATATCTCAATTAAAGGTACACGAAGGGTTTTCAAAAGGCATTCTAACGTAAATAAAATATTAGGATAAAAAGCCCCGCCAGAATATTTGAAGAAAATACCCTTTTTTTTTAAATTTGAAAACGATGGCACCACAAAACAAAAACATAACTGATTTTTCACCCCAATATCAAAAAAATTTGTATACTATGAAAAATCACACTAACAGTCCACATGGATAGTTTCAACAATATCGCATTGGTGAAATTTCTATAACATAATCAAGACTGTGATTTTTTCAACTAGGATCAAAACTATCACCAATGCTTATTATTCATCATGGTTTTAATCACAAAGTGTTCACATCTCTTAAATTAATAGTTAGATGTAGTAATTTATTGTCAGTTTATCTTTTATTTCTACTTCAAGGAAATGAATACACTTTGTTTGACTTATTTTTATTTGTATTTTCTTATTGAAATTTAGAAAATCTATATTTGTGGGGCACAATGTTCTTGAGCATTTATCATTGTAGTACATAATCTTCTAGAATGGAAAAAATTATGGTAGTAAATATTGATAGTATCTTAAAAGTTGTGATTAAGTATCAATTTTCGTCGAATAACATAAAACCCCAAATAAAATGTGTAAACTTACTATCTATTCAATAGAAATTGGAGGTGCAAATGAAAACTATTACTCATTCAAATGTGGAGTGTATATAACTTATCAAATCCTATGCAAGTCTTGAATGAATTCATTTGAATATAGTTTGTGGAGATGAGATTTGGTGAGATGAAATGTCTTGTCATGGTAATTATTCATTAAGTTAAAATAAAATATAACTTTCAGGATGGGAAAATGTTTTAGGAAACTAGATTTAATTTAAATTTCATTAGTAGGCATAAGTTAAGTTCTTGTGCCAACTTTAGCTTCATATTCCTATCATATTGATTGCATATTGCATGTCACCAATTTTAGCATCATACTCATTGAATGTCACATAAAAGATGGATTTCTTGAATTATGATATATTGGCTTGAGGAATCTATTAAAATCAAACTCTAATACATAAATTTTTATGGATACTCTATTAAAATATTTAATTTTATGTAGATTTATCTAGCACTTGTTTGCAAGTTATTGATGAAAAAAGGTTATTCGCCAAACTAGTTCACTTGCAGATCCTATTCACATCTTGAATTTACTTATGTCCTAGAAATTTTTTGAGAAGTCCATTTGTCTAGATAAGATCTTATCTTATTTAATTTTTGAATCATAGGCATTGAATTTTTTTTGGTTGTCTCATGTGATAGGATTAAGACATAATCATAGTAGTGCATGTACAATAAGGCACAAGATATGGTGAATTTAAAGAATATAGTAATCTGCATGATTTTCCGCAAATGACACTACTGAAATCAAAAGGAAAAATAAATGAAACAAAAATATAGATGGAATATGGCACTTTATCTCAGTGCATTTGTAAGAATGCATATAAAAGATGTCTATAAAGACCAGAATATATATGAAGTTAATACAAGAGATAGTACAACCCATGATGAATCATCTAAAGCAACAAAATTGATCCTCAAACCTGAAATGATGAAGACATCCACCAAAATGAAAAAATGAAAATTAAAAATATAATGTGCATGAAGCATACTCTGGGACAACAACTAGCATCATTGGAAAGAGCTTTGAAAGAGCTTTCTGACAATATAAAGAATTCTTAAATCTAAGATTGGATGCTCATGATATGTCTCTCAGAGTGCAAAATAGAATTCTTGATTTTGACTGTAGAAAAAGCCATAAAAATAATCAAAACTAGAAATTACTTGTACCACTATGATTGGCTTGGAACTAACTTTCTGGCAATAACTCATTTGTGGAAAATAGAGTGTGTATACCCAAGATATGAGCAAAAATGCGAAGGTAGCTCCAAATATAGCCAAAAGGGGTACCAAGAGTGTTGATGCAGACATTGATATGGTGTTGTTGTTAGTAGGTGATGAGCATAAATTTGATGGCAAAATGGCCTTCGAGGCAAAAAAATACTTGAAAAATAACTAGTGGCCAAAAGAAGTATCTCCACCCGAAAATCATATTAGAAAATAATAGGTGGTGTTAGAAAAATTGTGGGAGCCAATAATCGCATGTGTCAAAAAAATACTACGGAGGTCAAAATATTTGTTTATGCAAACCACCCATCAATGATGGAAATCATTGATGGAAAAAATGTCCGTGGAAAATCACTAGGAAAAGTAGTGGGAAAAAGACCTATATTGCCCCTAAAACCCGCCTAAAAAGGTGGTGTGAATAAAGAAGTACAAAACTACCTTTGAAATAGTTGAAACCATCATTAAAGGACTTAAATTACCAATCAAACCCTAATAAAATTGCATCTAAACAACCTTTGCATGACATGAAAAAGCCAAAAAATAGGGACTTTTAAAAGTCACCATGTGGCAAAGAATTCCTAGGTGTGGGTTAGTAGAGGTTTGTATGTTGATGTCGATAGAGGAAGACCTACATGGGTTGATGCCATGTGGGGATTGAAGAGATCAAATTACTACCCTTCAAAGACACCTCATACAGACGGTTAAAAAATGCTACCAAACTTTTTTTTAAAGTTTCTCAATGACACAAAATGTGAAGTGGTTGACATGAGGCCTAAGGCACATTTGCATGGTGGGTGTTTCATAGGGTTTGATCCTAAAAAGATGTGCAATCTCTAAAACTTGGAATGAGACCCAAAATCAAAGTACAGAGTCTAGAGAAAAAGTAGGCATAAAGACCGAAAAGGCCCAGTCAAGGCATAGCATGAACACCAAAGTCCGGCCTTCAAACATCCCACAAAATTGTTGCACCATCAATGCCAAGATGGAAGGACCAAAGTAATGAATGGTACCAAAAAAAAGGTTATTGTGGGGTCTAAGGAGGTACCAATGTATGTGCAAGGGTTGACTATCAGGCGCTTGTATGTATTGCATAAAAAACAAATCATGTGTTTGTAAAAAAAGGTTCCATCTTCATCAATCAAAATACATGCCTAATTAAATCCCAAAAATTATTGTGTGTACCTTCATGCCTACCAATCAAAGACCCAAAAGTTGAGGAGATGAGAAAAGGTACAAGGGTCATTGCCAAATACTAGTAGCACTAAGGTACAAACAACTAGGTGCACAAAAAAGCCCCCAATCAAATCCACTCCTATAAAATATAATGCCCCTGACCTTGTTTATAGAAAAAAGGGATGCCCATATAATTTTTTTATTTAAAAAAATAAAAGAATTATATATATATATATATATATATATATATATATATATATATATATATATATAAATAAAAAAATATTTTTGCCTTGATTTTTATGCCTAGGTCAAAATGAAATGGGTGCAAAATAAATTTGGCTCAGATTTCAACATCCAAACTGGATGTATTTTATATGAAAATGAGGGTTTTCAATTGCTCTAAGCTCAACTATGATGTTTGTTTGGGCTCAAAGTGCTCCAAAAAAAGGTCCCCCGAGATCCAATACAAAACACTTCTGAAAATCAAAACCCTCTAAAAGAGAAAACACAGATTTGAAAACTGTGCCGAACTTCTCATAAGTAGAATAGGGGCATGAATATCTGAAGCTTTGATACCATGTTGAAGTTGATGAAATTTCAACCCCATAGCTCCCAAGCATCACCTGTATGCAAACACCTATTATAGAAAGAGAGAAGCAAAAGCTATGGAGGTTGAAGTTCGCAGATCCATAGATGAGACGTTTTTGATGAGCAAAAAGATAATTTTTTATTATAAAAAAGTGAATGAATTTTTATGTTATAAAGAGAGACCATCCTTGTAAAGGACTTAAAAACCCTAAAAGGTAAAACCTAGGTTGTATGATAATAATTAATAAAAGAACTAATTATTAGATACCTAAAGTTTAGCTAAATGTCTAATTACTCTAACACACTTTTTGGTGAACCTTAGTTAATTAATTTTCTAAATAGATGAAAAGTAATTGAATAAAATCAATATAATAAAATAAAATAAAAGAGAAACACACTCTAACCTTTTTTGGAGACTTGAACACTTGGCCTCCTAACTACTAAACCTACTATCTACCATCCCATCTATCATACTCTATAATGATTATGGTAAAAGGAATTAGTTATAAGTTGTAGTCGACTAAGAAAGAGGACAAAATAGAAATAATAAGATCATGGGAATTGAAGCCCTAACCTCACGGATCGAAGACGAGTACCTTAACCATTGTAGCATGAGAATCCTTTAAGTAAGGAATGCATGAAAACCTAGACAACCTAATCATTAGTTAGAGATGGGAATAAAGAGAATTAATTAATTAATGAAAGGTTTGATTTATTTAATCAAACCTTAGGGGATGTTAGTTGCAATGGATGCAATCGATGAAATTACATATAGTCCTCTATAAATATGAGGTTTTCTTGGGGGAGAAGAATAGGAGATTAATATTTGACAAAAAAAATGGAAAAATTGAAGGGAAAAACCTATAGCTAAACTTATTGGGAAGGAAACTTGCACAAGGAGAATCCTAAGGAATCTAGTAGGGAGGAGGAAAATCATACCTACTTGAGCCATAGGAGACTAGGAAGCTTGAGAAAACACACAGAGGATTCAACTTCAACCTATTTCAAGAAACCAAGTAGGATTCAATCTTCCATCTATTTTCCATATTAAAATAGGGAGGAGGAAAATCATACCTACTTGAGCCATAGGAGACTAGGAAGCTTGAGAAAACACACAGAGGATTCACCTTCAACTTATTTCAAGAAACCAAGTAGGATTCAATCTTCCATCTATTTTCCATATTAAAATAGGGAGGAGGAAAATCATACCTACTTGAGCCATAGGAGACTAGGAAGCTTGAGAAAACACACAGAGGATTCACCTTCAACCTATTTCAAGAAACCAAGTAGGATTCAATCTTCCATCTATTTTCCATATTAAAATGTTACATGAAATAGATAAGGAAAAGGAATGAATTTTTTTATAAAATAATATATGCTTGCATTTGGATCTAGACATCTTAGGTCTTTTCTTGTTGTGATGGTTTTTCTTGGGTGTTTATGTATTCATGTTTCATGTTTTATCGAAGTGTAAAATTTTTATGCTAGGAATTGAATCCCCTTAACAAGGAGTAAAAGAAGGGTTCCAACTTGATGATTCATCTTAGGAGTTGTAAGGAGAACCCTCCTTTAGTCAAAATGAATCTAGACATTCAATACATACCCTACCTTATATTTTTTTGAGTCTCCTAGAATAGGTGCACAAGAATACTGCATATATGCATAGTTCTGCACATTCCCAATGTCTATCACCTTGAACAAAAGTGCAGCCTTAGAAAAAAAAAAGTGTGACTACAATGAATAGATGTGCATATTGTCTTAATGGATTACAATTCTAGTCAAATAAACAAATTCATAGTTCTACACAAAAAAGTGCAGGTATATTAGATGGATGCACAAGAATAATGCATAAATGTGCAACTCTATTAAAAAATGCACAAGTTAGAAATGGATGTGCAACAATAGGGAAAATTTGTAAGTCAAACCTCAGTTTTCAATGCCAAGTTATAACATAAAATGAACATTTAAGTATAAGTGGCATACTTTTCCTTTCTTATACTTTAAGTTATATTTTATGTTATATATCCTACACTTTTTGAGATAGGTTTCAGCCTCATAGGAATTAAAATAAATATTTTATAATTTTAAGGTTTTAAGAAATTTCAGACTTAGCCAAACTTTAGGAATCAACAATTTGGCTTGTCCTTTTATGATTTATGATCTTTTATTTGCATAAAAGGCATTTTAGTTTCTAGAGATGTGATATTCTTGCGTATAAAGTGTTTGATATATGATTATTTCATTTTATTTCTCATGTGATGAATTAGGGTTTAGTGGATTGACCTAGGGGTATGAGACATAGAAATATGCCCTAAACTAGTTTTCCCTCTTAACTGATTGATTTGGATTTTGAATTGAGTCTTGTATATTTTGTGGCTTTTTGTAAAGGAATTTTCCTACATTATCATGATTTTATAATGTTTGTTCATGTGAATATACTTTGATGTATGAGTTAGGGTTTTGGACTAGAGGTATGTAACCCTAAGTTATTGTACCCTAGAATTCTTAGTGCTTTTGGATTCTTTTGATGAATACGATAGAAACCTTAGGTGAGTAGCTCACCATAAGTTCTTGGGCCCTACAGTGACTTCTATGGATCCTATGCTTGGAAGCTAGAGCCCTATATAGGCTGGTTACATTTGTGAGTTAGTTAATAAGTGATAAATAATAATAAATGAAATTACAAGTTGGGTTTTGGGGTTTCACACACTAAAAGATAATTATGGAAGTATTTTTGGATTACTTAAGGAAGAAACATATTGCATATCTTATAGATCCTTAGCATAGGTGGTTGATCCCAACATTACTTAGTCATGCCTATCCAAGTTGGAGTACTCAGGGAAAAGATGTTATGTGTAATAGGGGTGGTTGATCCCAACACCTTAGGAAGGTATGATGACACTCACCTATGTTTGGTTGAATCCATCACTCTAATTTTTCCTCTATTCATCCATTTTATTTGTGATTTCATTTTGGGTAATATGCTTTTTGTGGCCTTATGTTACTTTTGTACGTTGATTTTTGGCCAATAAGGCTTAGATTACCTTAGAACCTATGTGGATCATGTTCTCATCTCCTAGCTTGATGGAGTGGACCATTAATGGCTCCATGTGGTTGAATGGAAAAATATTTTGAGGTATTGTTCAAGTTTCATGGATGGCTTTATATGGATCCTTGTTGGGTGTGTGTGTGTGTATCATAAAATGAAAAGCTATGTAGAAAGGGTGAAGGGTATCTCTAGGATAAATAAAGGGAACTGGGAACATATTGTATTATTTAAAAAGAAGAATGCAATTATCATGATTCTATGAAATTGTATACTTATTTGTATTTAGATGATCTATGATTTGGTTTACATGTATGGTTGGTGGCTTAAATCTATTTCAAGTATCTTTATTGCATTCTAGGTAGATACATTTAATTATAAGGGCTAGGATATTAGTTCCTAATTCATAATATTAGGATGGATGATGTATCAAATCATAAGTAGATATAACACTAATAGATGGATTAACTTAGGTAGCAAGAATAAAATGTTAGAAAAAAAAATTAAGTAATGTTGTTTAAATATGACACTAGGGAGCCTGTTAGTACTATTACATCTATGATCAAATATAACTTATCAAGTGAAAATGTTTTTAAAAATTTATTCACCAAACTTTGTATCAATTTGTCTTATCCTTTCAAGTTCCCTGATGAGGCATTATAGTTCAATCTAGTTAGTCCACTATTTAACCTCTTTTAAACTATATTTTTTCTCATCCTCATTATATACCTGCTAAAAATATCATACAAGATAAGAAATGAGGTTTTTTATTTACCTTGATAGATCTAGTTGACTTGTTAAGAAGATCTACCAAATGTTTGAAAGGGCTACCAAACATTATACACAAGTTAATCAATGAAATGTTTTTCAATAATAAATTTAACTCCTATATTGATTAGTTATTTTCATTTAACTTTCTCATGCTTATTAAAGGTGAGGATGATCATATACTTCTGAAATCAAAAACTTCAAGTTTCTTTTTATGAATTCAACATGTTTAGGACATGAATAAAATAGAGCATCATTTTAAAGTCTATTTGTTTAGGTGGAATAATATATTACTGTCAAAGAAGTTGTTTAAGTATACAAATTAGGAAGATTGATGAACCCTATCATGGAACAATCATTATTTTGTCACTGATGTCAAACCTTCTACTTGCTAGTGAGGCAATTCTTAATTTGGTCTAAATGCTATCATTTGATTGATTGATGAAGAGGATTTGAACAGAAAGGGTAACAAGAGTACCTAGAGAAAGGTTGAGTTATATGGTGTATAAAAGGAGCACTAAGACCAAGTAAGACTTTGATGATATAGTGTATTGTTTAACTACTTAAGGCTATAATGAAAGGATACTAGAGTGAAGACAAGAAGAAGGCTAAGAAAATAAATGTGTGTACCAAGCTTGACTGAGAAAATAGTTAAAGTTGAGAATGTCAATGCAAGTCAAGAAAAAATTTAGTTGAAGTTAAGTGAAGTAAGTTCAGTATGTGTCAAGCAAAGAAAACTCTAGTAGGTGTTGAGTGAAGAAAGTCTAATATGTGAAAAGCACCAGTAAAGACTTATTATATGTCAATTAACCTATTGTTGATCAAGCATCAGAAGATAGTGATTGCCAAGAAAGGAAGATATTATTATCAAGTGCTAGTAAAATGAGTTTGGTCAAAGATTTCATGAATCTAAGCCAACAAAGTTGATTTATTGAATTGTATAAAGCATGTGGAAGATAACTACCATGAGCTAGTGACATAGAATTAAAGATAGACTGTTTGAAGACAAATTTGAAGAGGATTGTAAAGAAAGTCTCTAGAAGGGAAGAAAATAGAAATTTGATGAATTCAACCTAAACCTGAGAGGGGTGGTTATGGTTAAGTAGCAAAAGATCTAAATTCTCTATTTAAAGAGACAGAAGGCCAGAAGAAAAGTGTCATAGTGCGAACCAGGGAGAGACAAGGTGCCTTGAGTTGTTGCTCCATTTGGTGGCCAAAGGGATGAATATGCATTTGGCATACTAAGAAAGAAGGCTTAAGGAGGTGAAGGCTTGAAGGGTGAACAAGCTATCAGAGATGAAGGAGATTGAATTCCAAGTAGAATAGAGGGCTTAACAAATGATTTGTAATCTACAAGTGAGTTTTTTTTTTTTGTTAGATCAAGTCCTACTATTACTTTCTAACAATTGTATTAGTCTGGATAAATCCTTTGGATTAAGGTTGATCTAGCAGTCATAAGTAAATCTTTTAATAGGGTAACATTCTAATGGAATGTTCTAAAGTCCTATAACAAGGCTCACTCCTAATAGGGTGATTGAAATCCTTTAATCAGGGTCACATTTAATAGTGTGCATTGTAACCTTTAACAAGGTTGGCTCCTCAAAGAGCTCACTTCAGAAGAGTGGAAATTGGTAGCATGTTACTGGTGGTTTTCCCAATTTGGATTTCCATGTAAAATCCTTGTGTCAAATTGTGTAAATTATTTTGTAGTATTTTATGTTTACATTTCTACAAAGTTTATTTGACTTAGGATAGTAATATACTATGGTTTGAGATATTGGATGATCAATGCATGCACAAGTATTTGTTAAGTACTAAAAAGTTTATCTATACATTTGGACCTTGGATAATTGATTCAATTCCCCTCTTAGTTATTAAAAATTTTATCTATACATTTGGACCTTGGATAATTGATTCAAACCCCCTCATAGTTATCCTAAATAATTCCAACAATTACATCGCATCCCTTTTGCTCCATTGTTTAAAATCATATTGTATCTCTTGTTTTTAGTTTTGAAGTAATATAGATTGCTCTCCTTAGTTTTCCCTTTTTTTTTTTAAATGCAATTTTCTATATTTTTCATCTACATGCCTACAAAAATTAGTTTACCAAATGAGAAAAGTAAAATAAATATATAAATACTAAGGAAATTTTTCATTTACATTTTTATTATCTTTATAAGAGGAATTAGTTTAATCTATGTTCTTTCTTTTTGGTTTATCTCAAAATAATAGACTAGGACCAAGGTTCATTGATGTCTTTGGGCATGGCATTCACCTTTTTTAAATTGCACTAAATAGTATTGGTCTTCAATTTTTTTGGATTAGTATACACCACCAAAAGGTGTATACCTTTATGATATATACATCTCATTTGGATTCTATGTCACTAGTAGGAATCAAAACACTACTTTCTTCTATACTAATTAATAAGGTGAGGAAAACACAATTGCAAAATTTGAGTACACGACCCCATAAAAAATACTAAAATAAATGTAAAAGTCATTCCCCAAAACTAATATGACCCATAGATTGTATTGGTATTTCACTAATTGATTAACCCCATAAACAACACTAAAAGAAATGCAAAAATCATTCCCCAAAACTAACGTGATCCATAGATTTTATTAATATGCACTAATTGCTTATCATGTATCCTATGTTATAAAATTACAATTTTTAAATTAATTTAGATTATAACATGAGACATTCTTTTTGTGTCTAATTTGATGATAAGTGTGAAAATGTGCATATGGATGATTAGAACAACAATTATATAAAAAAGATACAGATGAAAATAGAGGAATACTTGCATTTTGATGTAGATAAACTAATTTTATTATGGATCTCCAAAAAAGAAAAAAGATCATCCCCTTAAACCATTAATTTCTTCCTCACTTATAAAGATTTTACTACCTTTTGGAGATCTTGATGGATTTATTTGACCTTCAAGAGGATGTACAAACATCTATTCAACACTTTTATATCTCAAGAATTTCCAATTATACTATTGACAATCATAAAAAACTTAAGTAATGCAACTAAATACTGTATATGCTATATTAGTATGTTAGAAACACTAAATTAAGAAATTAAAAGCATTTACAAACTAAAATACCATAACATAAATGAGAGATAAAGAGGAAACCCTAATTGGAAATGTGAGCCAAATTAATGGACTCTCCCAATAGGATTTAGCTCTTTTCTTGGTAGATGAGTCTAAGGATTGGGATGTATGCTCAAGGTTCTCAAACTAGATTCAATTGTTTTCTTGATGGATTTTGGCTTGGGTGAATGGATTTGATGTAAAACTTGCTCTCAAAATGGCATTATAACTTTAGCTCCAAGATTGTGATGAAATGGCTTGGGAGGGGATTCAATTTATAGGCTAAGGGCTTGAGGGATGGAGGGTTAATATGCAAGGAGAGATGAAAGCTTAAGGAGGGCTAGGATGCACTCAAAGGGGAGCACATGGATTGTGCTCGTTTAGCACCAATCAGGGAGTGACACATGTCACAAGGTGAGTGGATGGAGGAAAGGGCAAGGATGAGTCAACAAAGGAGGCTCAAGGGATAATATCTTCATAAAGACCCTTCATAATGGCTTGTAAGAGCAATGAATGGATTTGTAAGAGTCTTTATGGCTTTTGTAAGAGCATTCATGGCTTAGTGGTTGGGATATTTTGGAGGGAGTTGAGATTGTTGACTTTTCTTGGCTTAGGAAAGTCTTAAGCTTACTTAGGGAATGTGACAAGGTCAGGGGGGGATTAGAGGTGAATTAGGATTAGATTAGGGATGTTAGAGATTTGCAAGTGGATGGCATTCATGAGGGTGGGTGAGTTAGTGGCTAAGCTTGGTTAGTATGGGTGGATGGGGTGGATTAGGCTAAATGGAGGATTTAGGATAAGTTAGGGGTTATTAGATTTTGAGGGCTTTATTTATCAAATAGATTTATTTAATAAATGGGGATTTTGGAATTAGATAGAAGAATAGGATTAATTGATAAATAATAGGTTATTTGATTTATCAATTAGGACTATAGATAATTAATTAAATTAATTAGCTAGAGGATGGCAAAGGATTAATTAAATAGGAATTTAATTAATGATGCCTTTAGAGATAACTAAATAGGATTATCAAAGTGGTGTAATCAAATTTAGGTGTCTACAAATACAATCCTAGTTTATGAAACCTTAAAAAAGGATCCCTCTAAATGCCATGTTAGAGGTAATATGTGGTCCAAAATAAGGAAGATTTTAAGGAAAGCCCACAATTTATAAGATACCTTTAAAGGAAAGCCCAAATGCCTTATAATGTTAAGAGATACAAATTAAAATGCTCCAAATTTTATTCATGGGTAGTTTCAAAAATGTCACATTAATGTTATTTTTATAGCATAGCCAACATTATTAATGAAGGGTGATCCCCTTAATGCCACAACACACAAAAAAAATAGAGAAACAACTGAATTTTCACAAGAATGGAAAATGGGCTTCTTATTATCTCCACAAGTATGGAATTACAGATTTTTAGAAATTCACCTAGAACTTCCTTAGACAACCCAATAGGACTCCCTTATATAGGAAATTTTCTACCTCTTGAGAGGGTTCTAGACATTTAGCCCTAACCTTGGAGGCCAATAGACCCATAAAAAATTGCAATAATTGGTTTCTATGCTTGATTGTGTATGCTTTTTTAATCCTATTTTCATATTTAATACGAAAGTTTGGCTCAAAATAATTAACAATTATATTTTTAGGTAGTTTTGCTAGAAATTTTTAGAATAACTTGGGGGGTTGAATTTCTTACTCAAGGTCCACAAGCACCATTTGAATAATTAAACATCAAAACATTCATTATTCTACTTATCATGTTGTTGCTCAGTCTCTATTGTACTAATAAATAAAATCATTGTCCTAATCATAAAAAAAATATTTGAATGTAAAATTTATCAAATGTAAGATATATAAAATATTCAACACAAATTTGACACTAGGATTTTACATGGAAACTCAAATTGTGAAAAACTGCCAGCAACATGTCACCACTTTTTCACTCTTTCGAAGTGGGCTCTATTAGGACACAACCCTATTAAAGGTTACAATACACACTATTAAATGTGCCATAGTTAGAGGATTTAATCACCCTATTAGGAGTGGCCTTGTTAGAGGAATTTTATCATTCCATTTAGAATGTCACCTTGCTAAAAGGTTTACATAGACTGTTAAGTCCTTCAAATGATTGTTAGGTCAACCTCTGTTAAAAGAATTTCAATACAAACTATTTACAATGATTAGAAAGAAAATAGTATGATTTTGATCTATATAATTACAACTCACTTTTTTAGGTTCAAATAATTGTTCAGTTCTGTAGATGCTCAAAAATGGTTCGCATCTACGATTTCATCAAAATGAAGCTCCATTTGATATATAGTACACTTTTTGAAAGAAAAAGTCTTCACCTCATTCTAACTAGTCCTCATCTCATCTCTTTGTTCTTCTTTCATTCATATCTTCATTCACCATGATGATCATGTGTTTCAATACACCAAATCATCTTCATCTTGCATTCATACATTTCTGTGTCATCCTACATTGTTTGTCAACCTTCTAGGGCTTTCCATCTAGTCTAGCCTTAGTTTGACCTTTTTTTTACCAATTCTAACCATTTTTGACTAATTTTAGTCATTTTTTGAACTCTTTCCACCATTTTGGGCATGCACAAAAAGTTTCAGGTCATTACGAGTCCAATCAGGCTGATTTTGGCCCCTAGAGCCTTCTGGAGTGCAGTCTGCACTTTTACAGAGCACTTGGGCTTCCCAAGTGCACCATGGGAACATATGGTACTATCATAGTGCACTTGGGCTTACCAAGTGTGCAGTGGGTGCACTTGGTTGCATTTTGGGTGCACTTGGGGTAGTAAGATGCTCAAAACTACTCCTGTAATCCCTATGTTGCACTCTAAAGCCATAACTTTTGCATTTCAACTTTGATTTAGGAGCTATCAGTTGCATTGGATTCTTATCTTCATTGTGAAAAAATTAAGATGATATTTTTTTTATTTGGTCACTATCTTAAGTGGTAACCCTTGAAAATACTCTCGAGCCCCTGAATCGACATCACTTTTCATACAAATTCAAGCCATTTTCTCATTCCACTAATTATAATCTTTTGGCCAACCTAATTGTATTTGAAAAGTGTCTATCATCATTCATATCCTCTTTCACATCAGTTGCATATAATTTTGAATCCATTTCAAATCAACTCAAAACCATTTGAGATCAACTCATAATCATATCATATCAACTCAAAATCATATCAAATCAACTCGAAATCACCCCAAATCAACCATAACCAACTCAAAACATGTTAAACATCCCAAATCTATCATCATCTATCCAATCCTAGGCATTTTTGTCGCTTTTAGTGCCTTGGAAACCTATCAATCTATCAAATCTTATCAATCTAACCTTAGTACTATCATGGCTCTCAGTGCTAGGTCAAACTATCATTCACATCACCTGATCTTTGACATTGTCAAGTCTCTCAGTGTCAGATCATAGCATTATCAACCATTTAATAACATTGATTGTATTCATCAATGTTATTATGATCAACCCATCAACCAATCTTGATCATGTAGCATTTTACAATGTTAGTTAAATGCTATGTATCTTTAATTCATGTCATGTGTCATTGGCATGTTATAAATTTTGATCATTCAATCAATTTGACAATGGCTTTGGTCTATCTATCATCATCCTAGTTAAAACCCATTATCTTCATGCTTCATCAAAGGATACTGTCACACTTATTTAATCAAATTGGCCAATCATCTACTAATTTTTTCTATAGGATTAAATAACCCATAATTTAATCCTATGTCATTTCACTAATTATTCTTCTTAACTAACCTTATCAATTAATTGATATTTTAGTAATTAATTGGTTCATCATCTGCAAACTATGAAAATTCTCAATTTCCTATGTCATATTTTCTACCATTAATTCCATTTTTCACTCATTTCTATTTGTGTGGAATAAGGGATTTTTAATTCAAATATTTCACAAAATATTGACATCATGACACATGGGTGTGACACCTCATGGACTCTCCATTGACACTTGGCTAAGATATGTCATACTCCATATATTCATATTCCCTTATGCACATCCATATTTGGCTTCCATTTTCATAGATTCTTGGCTTTAAGTGGCTTTGAGGTGTCTATGACACGTCATGGATTCTCTTCCATCTTTACCCAAGTTTGACTTCCAAGCATCATACAATCCTACGCTTGGCATCTTGTGTCATATGTGTCATGGATTTTCAAAGGAATCACTTGTAAAGTCACATATCCAAGGTCTAATGTCTAACATACTATGAGAAAATCACAAAATCAATAAATGTACATCAACACCCTCTAGTCTACCATGAAATCCAAATAAACAAAAAGGAAGCAACACAAGGTTAGAAACCCCTTTCATTTGTAGCTCCCATGTCCTCCTTTCTTCTCCATATGATGTAGCTCCAAATTTCCTATAGTGCACAAAATGTTGAAACAAAAGCCTAAGATGGTAATAATGCTATGAGAATTCTAGAAGATGTGATTTTACCACAAGAGATGGAGAAAAAGACTAATAAACTTGGGGCCCAAGGACTCAATAATTAGGACCGGAAATGAGAGAAAGAATGCTCATTTTATAATCAACACAGAAGATGAGAGCATTGGAATTGTCACCTTGGATATGTGACTTGGAAAGAGATTCCTTTCAGAATCCATGACACATATGACACAAGATGCCAAGTGTAGGATTGTATGATGCTTGGAAGTCAAGCATGGCTAAAGATGGAAGAGGTTCTATGATGTGTCATATGACACTTCAAACCCACTTAAAGCCAAGAATATATGACAATGGAATCCAAATATGGATGTGTGTAAGGGAATAAGAATATATGGAGTATGACATATCTTAGCCAAGTGTCAATGGAGAATCCATGAAGTGTCACACCCATGTGTCACGATGATGTCAATATTTTGTGGAATATTTGAATTAAAAATCCCTTATTCCACACAAATAGAAATTAGTGAAAAATGGAATTAATGGTGGAAAATATGACTTAGGAAATTGAGAATTTCTATGGTTTGGGAATGATGAGCCAATTAATTAATAAAATATCAATTAATTGAGAAGGTTAGTTAAGAAGAATAATTAGTGAAATGACATAGGATTAAATTATGGGTTATTTAATCCTATAGAGAAAATTAGTAGATGATTGGCCATTTTGATTAAGTAAGTGTCACAATATCCTTTGATGAAGTTGATGATAATGGCGATTAACTAGGATGATGACAAATAGATGAAAGCCATGGTCAAATTGATTGAATGATCAAAATTGATAACATTTCAAGGACACATGACATGAATTAAAGATACATAACATTCAACTGACATTGTAAAATGCTACATGATCGAGATTGGTTGATAGGGTTGATCATAATAACATCGATGAACACTATCAATGTTATTAAATGGTTGATAATGTTATGATCCAACACTGAGAGACTTGACAATGTCAAAGATTAGGTGATGCGAATGATAGTTTGATGTAGCACTGAGAGCCATGATAGTACTAAGGTCAAATTGATAAGATTTGATAGATTGATAGGTTTCCAAGGCATTAAAAGCTACAAAAATGACTAGGATTGGATAGATGATGATATATTTGGGATGTTTGACATGTTCTGAGTTGGCTATGGTTGATTTTGGGTGATTTTGTGTTAATTTGGGGTGATTCTAAGACTTGATATGATTTCGAGTTTATATGATATGATTTTGAGTTGATCTAAAATAGTTTTGAGTTGATTTGAAATTGTTTCAAAATGATATGCAATTGATGTGAAAGAGGATATGAATGATGATAAACACTGTTGAGATACAATCAAGTTGGCCAAATGATTAGAGTTAGTGGAATGAGAAAATGGGATGAATTAGTATGAAAAGTGATGTCAGTTTAGGGGCTTGAGAGTATTTTCAAGGGTTACCACTCAAGATAGTAACCAAATAACAAAAATTATATCTCAATTTTTTCACAATGAAGATATGAATCGAACATAACTAACA
This sequence comes from Cupressus sempervirens, assembly GCA_028749045.1. Lineage (NCBI taxonomy): Eukaryota > Viridiplantae > Streptophyta > Pinopsida > Cupressales > Cupressaceae > Cupressus > Cupressus sempervirens. Next base: position 250,084,432 of record CM053783.1, read on the forward strand.
TTTTGTAAATTAGAGTTGAAATGAAAAAGTTATGGCCTCTAGAGTGCAACATAGGGGTTATGAGAGTAGTTCTGGGCATCTTACTATGCCAAGTGCACCCAAAATGTACCCAAGTGTGCCTATTGCACACTTGGTAAGCCCAAGTGCACTATGATAGTACAAGGTGGACCCGTGGTGCACTTGGGAAGCCCAAGTGTGCTCTGAAAGTGCAGACTACACCCCAAAAGGCTTCAGGGGCCAAAATCAGCTTGATTAGACTCAAAATAACCTAAAACTTTATGTGCATGCCCAAAATGATGGAAAGAGGTTAGAACATGAGTGAAATTGGTCAAACATGGTCACACTTGGTCACACTTGGTCAAGAAAAGGTTAGACTAAAGCTAGACTAGGTGGAAAGCCCTAGAAGGTTGACAGATAATGTAGGATGATGTAGGAATGTAGGAATGCAAGATGAAGATGATTTGGTGTATCAGAACACATGATCATCATGATGAATGAAGAGGTGAATGAAAGAAGACCAAAGAGATGACATGCGGACTATTTAGAATGAGGTAAAGACTTTTTCTTTTAAAAAGTTCATTATATATCAAGTGGAGCTTTATTTTGATGAAACCATAGACGTGAACCATTTTTGAGGGTCTACATTTTGCCCCTCTTTGATACATTGTGATTTAGAGTATTGTGTTGAAGCAAACTGATAAGAAGGCCATAAAAAAATGCCCCAATAGGATTGATATATATGGGTGCCCCCTCGAGAAATTGATTAAGATATGATATGATAGGTTAATTTGTCAATGATGAGATGAAAAAGTCATAGCAACTAATGGATCACAAATCAGAGCTAAAAATGTGAAAGTTATGAGGTCCAACGTGCAAAATAGTGGTCGATGGGACCAATGAGGTGACCATGGACAATGGAGGGATCATCCTTGAGGCTAGATAGAGGTCTAAGGCTAGGTATAGTACAAGTTGACATAGATATGCTCATGGATATGTGACCAAGGTAGCGGAAGAAGAAGACACAGAAGATAAAGGAAATGAGATGAGGAATAGTTAGTATGATGGGAAGTCTTTTTATTTTGTAAAGTACACTACATGTCAAATGAAGCTTTATTTTGATATGGAAAATGGAATGCAAAGCATCATGGCATAAAGGGCCAGAGCACAAATGGAAACCTTTTTCATAAACAAGCACAATGTAAACAAACACTAACCTTATCCTTCCTAAGGCATATATACATGCCTCACACTCACAAAGGTACATTGTAACAAACATAAAATAAAAGATGACTATGAACCATCCTGGCCGCTCTTATAGATCAATTTGTATCATCAAGTGGCATAGGAACATGATCAAAGAAAAAATAAAGCAAAAATAAATCACTCACTAAACGATGTGAGCCAACAACTATTCTTGTCCATTATTACTTTCCTTTTAGTGTTTTTAGGTCTTTAGATACTATTTGACAAGTTGATCATGTGATAATTTGATTTTTGGATTCAGTTGATAGGTTCATGGTGACATGTTGGATTGATTGTTGGTTCACATTGCTCAGATGGGTACGATTTTCACTGTAGTGCTTTGAGTTTTAGTTTGTGAAAGTGCAAGTGTTTAGCAAAAGGCATGATCATGTACAAAGTTTATTACAAATTTTTGATGGGTTTTGTGATTTTGAAGGTTTTTAAGGGTATTTGATGTTTTCGTGTTACTGATTTCTTTAGGACATTTTACAATTTTTAGGATTTACTTTAGGACGTTTTATGATTTTTAGTGATTTGTTTAGTACATTTTATTATTTTTAGTGATTTTTTCAGGACATTTTATGATTTTTCTAGATTTTTTAGGACATTTTATGATTTTTAATGCTTTTTCCAAGACATTTTATGGTTTTTAGGATTTTTTTCAAGATCGTAGTTGAATTTTTAGGGTTTTTTCAAGATCATATTTGAATTTTTAGGATCTTTTTAGGATCATTAAAGCATATACAATTATTATCTCCAATCTGTTATGCGATAAATCCAATCGATAAAAAGTTCTTAGGGATATGCCCCCAGTTCAAGTTCATACTCATGCACCATGTAGGTAATATGCCCCTAGACAAGGCACAAACTATGTACAAAGGCCAAAGACATAGTATGGATAGATTGGTGATAATTTAGGTAAGATAACAATGGACATTAACTAGTTTGTGGGCCATGATCAAGGGGATGTCTTGTAAGATGAAGGATGTGATCAAGGAATGATAAAGACGGGAAAAAACTAGATGGAGGAGTAACAACTGATTACACAAGGTGCCTATTTGCCAGGTTTTCACTTTTGAACAGAATTTTTCTCTTTACTCAAATTTTCATTGCAAGACACTTGTTTGCCAGGTTTTCATCAAGGCATCCATTTTTTCATGACTTTTTCACTTTTTTATTCTTTCTTTTTTCATGACTTTTTGCATTTTTAAAAATATTTTTCAGGACTTTTTGCCACTTTTTGACATTTTTTTAGGACTTTTAGATGGAATAAATAATCTTGTTGATGAATGCTAAGAAGAAATTTGTTGTTGGTGCTGCTAACTAATAATCCCTAGACCCACAACTAACCATAACTAGGTAGGAGTCATTTTGAGTTCATAGCTAAGATCAAACCACTAGAAAGGCCTCGAGATATACCATTGTGTATCATATGTAAGGTAGTTTATGCTTCTTGTGAATCAAGGCATCTAAGGATAAACTAGTCAAATGATTCTTTGTATGTAATGTTATTGATGATGACATATGCCAAGCAGTTTTAGATAAGGATTTGATCTTGGGTGTAGGGAAAATTATGTAGCTGGATTTGGGGATAAACAACTAGATATAAGGGAGGATTGAGACCAACAACTTCCCAGATGAATGCTGATCAAGAGAGCTCAAAAATACTTTGTGGCATGTTGAACACTAGAACACTTATATTCATGGCATCAACTTGTTCATCTTGTATCTTTGGGAGCTTCTTAGCTTTTGATTTTTCATGGTCTAATGGTGCCTTTTGGTTTTCACCAAGAGACCTACTTTTGTCATTTTTTTCTCTTTTTTCTTTTCAACTAGAAGGTGGAGTTGGCTCCCCAAAATATGCCAATGTGTCCACATTAGAAGAAATTACTTCTTTATGATCACCAACTTTAATGTCTTCATAGATTTCGAAGTCTTTTGTGATAGCATCATAATTTTCAAATCAATCAAAAATTGGTGGTCCACGTTGGCCCCAATCCAACAGTTCAAGATAACTTGAGGGGATGTCATCACGAATGTTGAATGGGATTTTTTTGAAGGTATATACATGGATATCTAACTGAGTGGTATTATTAGGGCCATGCTCAAAAGCTAGAGGATTGTTGGTTTTATGTGGGGTATCCTCAAATGACTTTTTATAATTCAAAACATCCATGGTCTTACATGTAGGTATCATAGTACTCAAAGGACCTATTAGTAATGGTTTGAATCCAAGCCCCAAACTAGGAGGTCATCCTTTTGTAGTGATAGGTTCAATTATTTCTTGTTTCTGATATCCAAGACCGCTATAGCCATCATAGCCTTGTTTTTGCATAATAGTAAACCAAAGTCTATACTTGCTAGGAGATATCAAAGTGGGTTTTTGTTCTACTTTTTCTTTCTCAATACATACAAAAGTATTATCATCAATAGAAGTGGTATTTTGTATAGTAATCTCATAATATTTTGCTTGAAATAGTTGTGATTTACCATGAGATTGGTGAGAAATTGGCGACTCCCTAATGTGGAATACTTGAGACATAAGGTATTCTCCACACCCTTTGTCTTCAATATTTAGCTTTTCCTTGGCCTTATTGAGGAGTATATTAGCATCCACATATTTAGAGGAATCTATGGGTTGTGCTTCATTATTTGCTAGGACTTGGTATGTAGTAGCATCTCTTAAATTAGCACAAAACTAGAAAGGGTTTGGATCACCAGGGATGGTAACCTCCACATTGTTGTAGGAAAACTTCAAGCATTGATGATATATAGATGGCACCACTTGCATAGCATGGATCCAAGGGCATCCTAGTATCATGTTGCAATTCATTTCGATATCTAGGACCTAGAATAATGTGTCTTTAGTAACTAGAACAAATTTGATACGTAATATGGTGACACCCTTGGAGAAGCTTTTGCCATCATCATAGGACTTTATTGTGATTCTTCAAGAGGGATCCACATCATCTTTAGAATAACCCAAACCCTTGACTACTTTTAGTGTACAAATATTCAGCCCTGCTCCTCTATCTATCAAGACTGGTCTAACCCTAACATTATGGACAAAGACTTCAAGGTGAAGAGGATCATTGTGATTGGGTTTGTCTTTAGGAACATCCTAAGAGGAAAAGGTGATTAAGATAGGCTCCCAACCATAGCCTAAAACTAGGTAACATCGATGTTATGTGGGACTACTAACTCTTTAAGGGCTTGATCCAAGAACTTATGATGTTGGGGAGATGCATGTAGTAGGTTCAAGATGGATATTTGCACAAGGGTCTTCACAAGCTATTCAAAAAGGCTATAATCAGATGAAGTAGGAGTAGTAGGTCTACTAGGGGGTGCAAGTCTAGTAGAGGTAGTAGGTCGAGATGGGGCTCCAAGTAGGGTGATCTTGGTATAGTGTGTAGTGACAATGCAATGAGGGTCTTCAACCTTTAAGGTGAATGTGGATATGTAGGAATCAAACTCATTGAAATAGTTGATGGCATAGTCATATCCAGTGCATGTGTAATTCACATTACCTTGTGAATTTGAGTTTGAACTAGAGGCCTTCTCTTTGTCATGATTACCCAAAGGATCTTTGAAGATAGTAAGATCAAAGTTTGATGCTAGTAGTGATGGCTTAACTTGGATTACACCATCATCAATAAGGTCTTGCTTTTCATGTTTTAGTTGGAAACATGATGAAGTCTTATGTCCTTTGGTGTAGTGGTAACCACAAATTTTTTTATCATCCCACCAAAATGCTTTAGTTAGTGGCTCATCTTTGATTGGGGGTAACTGCAAGAAGTTATTACTAAGTAATTGTTGAAGTATAATTTCAAGAGGTATCCCCAATGGCATAAATTTTCTATCTTTTGTTCTAGGATGTCTCTGAGGTCCATCCTACATGGAAGTCTTAGTTTTCTATTTTGGAGGTGATGTTTGATTCAGAGTTTGCAAATTCATAGGGTTTACACCTTTCAAAGTCAGTTGAGGTTGTGCTATGCTAATCGTATGTGCATCTACAATGCCATCATAAGTCACATTCTTGTTTTTTGAGAAAAAATTTTCCTTGTCATTAGATGAGTTGTTGTTCATGTTTTCCTTACAGATAAGAGCATCTTCAATACTAGCCCCTTTTTTCATCAGTTTAGAAATGGTGCTTGGACTTTTGATTTTAAGTTCATATGTTAAGTTAGGGAATAAGTTTTCAATGCATAGGTTAACTTGTTGTTCTTCAGGAATTTCTAGTGAGAATTGACTGACTAAGCTTCTCCAGTGTAGTAAGAATATGATAAATGGTTCTCTAGTCTTTTGTTTAGTTGAGCACAAATTTGAAAGTGTCACCTCATTTGTAATGTTAAAGGCAAAGTGGGAGATGAAATTGTCTTCTAGCTCTGACTAAGATTTGATAGTACCAAGAAGTTTAGAGTACCATTCTAGTGTAGGCCCACCTAGAGAATGAGGAAATAATCTCATGAGGTAGGTGGGCTCATCACCAAGCTTAGTACAAGATGCATAGGATTCTCTAATGTGATCAACAATTTTTCCTTTTCCTTCATATTTTCAAATCTTGGAGACTCAAAGTGTTTTGAGAATGGAGGCATATATAGATTTTTACCAAATGGATTAGGACATAGGTTCCTTTCTATATATAAAGCCTATTTCTTTTGGACTCCCAATACCTTGACTTATTTGGAAATTTGTATGAATTTTTGTAATAACTCTTCATTAGGGTTTGCATGATAGTCTTCCCTTCAAGTTTTTTGTGCCTATGAGTAGACTATTTGCTATGGAGAGAACTATGTCTACTCAGTTTTGACATTTATGTGTTTGATGATTCTGGTGATGTGTCACTAGATGGTGGATGTATGTTAGTACCTCAAAGATAAAAGGGTCCCTATTGTGATACATGTTGAGATAATTGTTGTGGTATTTGATTTGGCAATTGTTGCAGTATCGACTGCAATTGATATTCCAACTATTGTTTGAGTTGTTCTTATTCTTTAGAAAACATGGCTTTTTATTGTTGGAATTGTTTTTGATACATTATGTGTAAGTTAAGTAGATTTATATTGGAGTGCATGTTAGGGACGTTGGATGCTTGAACCACTTGAGGTTGTTTTAGTTTTTGTTTTTTTTCTATTGGTATGTCGACTATGTGTGGGAAATGTTAAGTCCTTGGACTATTGTAGGTTGATGTTATCAGGGTAGTTGGTTATACCCTTTAGAATTGATCACCATGTTGGTATTGTTGTTTTGGCACCTTTCTTTGTTAGAGGTTTCTCCTTGGGACATCATGTTGATTTGACAATGAGGCACGTTCCTTTTGGGAATAGATGTAATATCAATAAGACTTTTCCTTTGTGCATGAATAGGGATTGTTGCACTTGATGTTTCACATGGTGTACTCATAGGAGGCTCCATAATATTTGACAACTTAACACTTTGTAGAGTTAAGAGAAAAGGTGTATTTTGTTGATTTTCCTCCAAAGGAGCTATGTTTGGATTCCCTAGACTACAAGTCCCTTTAGGCACATCTTTTTTTTGCATCATGTGGTTGAGATCAAGTCTTAACATTCTTTTGGGATACTTAGGAAGAGTCTTGTTTCCCTTCATTGGTTGTGGTTCATCAAACAAGGGATTAATATTGATGTGTTCAAATGTACTTTGGAGCATTTTGATGGTTGATTCTTGATGGGACCTTATATGTGCCATTATTGTGTTCAAAAATTCCAAAGGTTGTTTTCCCTAATCATGCATTGTATGTTTTCAATTGCTATATTGGTTTGATGTTTGGACTTAGGTCCCTCCAAGTTTGGGTTGAATTTGACAATTTCTTGGGCTGCCAAAAGTTTTAAGTTCTTGTGAAGTTTTTGTTTTGACATGCCCTAGCCATTTCTTTGTTACTGATGCCATAATTAGTGTCAAATCCATCACTTAAGTGTACGATACATTTTTGTGTGTTTGATGTATTGGAGCTGAAGGTACTTGTGTTAGGTTTGCTAAATTCAAAGGAATGTATTTGTTCATCCTCGGGTGTGGTTGGTACACTTCCACCTCCAAGTGGTATTTGCAGAAATATAGGTTCAAAGTTAGGATTCCATTGAACCATACCATGTATAGGGGAAGTGTTTGAAGGAAACCACATAGTAGGTGAGTTTCTTAGGGTTTGTTGTATCATCCCTTGACTATGGTGATCTTGTGGATACATGTTTAAGGGGCTTGTATGTAAAGGTTGTGATGCCTTGATTTGGTCTTTGTCAAATGTATGTTGGGTTTTATTGCTCTAATTTTGTCTTGGATGAGGTTTTGGTTGTGTTAGTCCCTTATAAAATAGGGGTTGATAAAGTTCTTTGGCTCTCTAAGTTGATTGTGTCCTAGTGAGTGTTGGCATGATACCTAAGGATGCAAATGCAGTGGAGGAAAACCTAAATGGACTCCCTGACCCCCAAGTGCTCACCTAAACTACCAACTATGCTTAGACAGTACCAAGTGCACCCTTGGTGTGCTTGGGGCCCTGAAGGTAAGCAGTTGGCAAGTAGAAGGTATGTAGTTGGTAAATAGAAGTGTCGGGGTGCCTAAAATGTAGAAAATGAATGATATGAGTGATTGTGAGTGTTTTTTAGGGTTTTGGGATGCAATGCAAGCTATGGAAGTGTAGACTAGGGTTCTAGAACCTAAGATGAAGTCCTCTATTACCAAGTGCACTTTGAAACTACCAATTGTGCACCTAAAGTGTGCAATTGGTAAAATAGGGGTGAAGTTGGTAAAACGGGTCAAAATTTGATAATTAGGATGTGAGTATGCAAGATATGAGTGTTTTTGGAATTTTTGGGTGTTTAGGGATGTTATGCAACCTAGAAAAGTGCCAAATGAAGTAGGATTTTGATATGCAAGATTCAAATGTCCTAGGGATGTTATGCAAATGCAAATGCAAAGTGATGTTTTGGAATTTTGACTAAAGGGTATGTAAAATGAAGATTAGGGTATGCATGATGATTAGAGTTAGATTATGAGCTTGGAAATGATGCTAGAGGTTGGTATATACAAGGTAGACTATGAAAGGGATGATGTGCTAGGGTTGATAATGATTTTTGAATTATGAAAAGTGAGGATGATTAATCAAGGAGACAAATTGGTTGATAGTCAATATGATAGGGTTTAATAGTGACATTGAAGCTAGAGTTTTGAACAATGCAAAATGAAGGGGATATGCCACTAGGGTAAGTCAAAATGATGTTTAGGGACACTAGGATTATGATGATGCTAATGATAAAGGTATATGGAAGGTTTTGAATTTAGGTAAAATCTTTACAAAGTATTTTGTCTTGGAGTTTATCTTGTGAAAATGGACTTTGGATCTTGACCAAAAAGTGATAAAAGACAAAAAGATCAAAGATGAAAAGGTAAAATTTATCAAGAAATAGATATAGTTTGACCAAAGAAAATGATAAGAAAAGACAAAAGGACTAGTCAAGATCCATCATCCCTCTACACTAGAAGATACTCTAGGACTCATACCTTGTTTAGATTTTTGACTAAATTCAAAGGTTTTGGGGTTCAAAACGACATTGAGGGGGCTCAAAATGATGATGATACTAAGTAGATATGAGATATTGAAAGGTACTAAGATGCAAAATGGGATTTTGGGTCCAAGATTTCATTTTTGGTCAAATGTAGAATGAGGATGTATAGAGGCTTCTAAATGCAATTTGGAGGCCCAAAATGGTCATATAGGTGCCAAACTATGCTTTCACAACACCAAGTGCACTCCAATAGTACCAACTGCACCTATGGTGGAGTTGGGGTTAGTTTGGGTGCAGTTGGTAGTTTCATGGAACAGTTGGGAGGCTAGATTGAGTGGTTGCTAATTCTGAGTGGGATGGTTGTCAAGTTGTTATGCCAGGAAACTAGGATGCTAGGGATGGTGTTCTAATGGATTAGGAGATGTAAAATGAAGGTAAAAACCTAGGGAATGATGTCCTAAGTGAAGGAAATGGAGGTTAGGAGGTGCAAAATGTAGATCAAGGCATGCTACTATAGGGGGGCCTATCTAAGTACTTATGGACACCTCTAAAGCCTAAAAATATTTTCTAGAAGCCCAAACTAGGCTCTTAGACTACCAAGTGCACTCAAAAAGTACCAACTCCACCTATGGTGTAGTTGGGGCTAGTTTGGGCACAATTGGTAGTTTCATAGTGCAATTAGGAAGCTGGTTGAAACTAAGGAAATTTGAAGTGTTAGGGTTTCTAGATTGATGTCGCAATGAGCTAGATAGTAGAGGACAATGTTAAGACTAAGATAAAGGTGCAAAATGAAGGTTAAGGCACCTAGAATGATGATTAAAGTGATCAAGATAAGGGTTGGGTATGCAAAGATGCAAGATGGACAATGAAAAGTGCAGATTTTGAGGTTGAAATGTAAAAACTAAGGGATGCAAACTAAAACCTAATGAATGCAATATGAAAGATGAGGGATACTAAGTGAGGACTAAAGGATGCAAGATGAAGCCTATATGATGCAAGTATGATGATTAAACTAGGGTGAATGCAAGTGGGTTTAATGCAAGGATGAAACCTATGTTATGCCAAGCATGTTTAGGATCCCAAGTTGGCATGTTTTCTAAGCCTTGAATATATTGGACCAAATTTTGCAAAGTTTTGACCAAGGTTGTAACGTTTTGATAGTGTTTGATGTTATCAAAGGTGTAAATTTGAATGTTGGCTTTTATCTTGATTAGTGTTTTACACACATGCAAGACACATTAAGAAAAGAATAGTTGTTGTTAAAAGTGAACAAACACACCACAACCTAGGCTTTAGGACTGTATCCATTGAATTCCTACTTGAACTGAAGTTCAACCACACTTATCTAGAGTGGATAACCTAGGATCTTGGCACCACAGGTTCCCCCTTATAGCGCACTCACTTCTTGGGGCAACCAAGATCTACTTCCCAAGGGACTGTTGTCTCTACTAAGGACTGCAAGAATGTAGGATGTCTTCATAGGCAAGGATGACCCCTTGAGCCAATGGATAGAAAGGATTTTGGCTACTAAAACATGATTTTTAGTAAAGGCATTTTTTTTGGAAAGTGAATGATAAACTTCCTCAGAAGGTCTACAAACCTCAAGAACCGGGGTTTGATGTGCCACAAGGGTACTAGAGGAGAGTTGTCATGCAGCAATACCACTGACACAACTTTCACTGTAATCAAGTTTTATATAGTGGCTAGAATGTTTACCTAGATTTTGGCTCATTACCTCTTTAAATTTTTCCCCTAGCATACCCAATATTGAGTATCTTGGTCCAAGGTAGGCTTCCTATAGAAGTCACATGGATTTCTCTTACACCCAAGATCCATGAATGGTGAGGGGAGAGGATACATCCATGTAACCCCTAGGGTTTTAAACACTATAGACATGCCAAGAAGAAAATAAAAGGTTTATTTAATGCACCAAAAAAAGTGTTATCTAATCTGGGATATCCACACACACATGGTTTTGACAAACACATAAGGTCTTTGACAACGTCTTGAGAACAAGCATTAGTAGTTTTTCAATGATTAGTCTTCATCCAATGATCACCACATGCTGCAAATAGACCATCAATAGCACAAAAACATCTAATCTAGAAGAAAATGGAAACCTTAGATGCAGATTCTGAGTTATGTGTGTGTTTTCTATTAAACAAGTTGGTTATGACAGAGCAGACTATGCCCCAGAAGGCAAGAATCACTTAGAATGCCTCCAAGTGCACTCAGATAGTGCCAACTATTCCCATGGTGCACCTAGGCCTAGAAGGATGTATTTGGTAGTTTTTGGGCACAATTGGGAGGTTAGTTGTAGACTTTGGGGAAATGGTGCCCAAATAAGACCCAAAAAGTGAAATTTTGAAATCTATCCTCCCAAGTGCACTCAAATAGTGTAGACTATGCCCATGGTGTAATTGGGGCCTAAAAGGGCATAGTTTGTGGTTTTTAAGTGTAGTTAGTGTCTTTGGAACAACAAACAAGGGTTATGGTGGCTCCTAGACTCCTAAAATTGCCTCCTAGGGGTCTCAAGTGTGCCCTGATAGAGCAAAGTGCACCCTAGGATAGCAAGCTATCAAAATACATGAAAAAAGACCATACAACCATACTACTAGGCTAGTTAATTAGATTAAGTGTGATAAAGGAGAGAGAATAAGGTTTATACCCCACCAAGTGAGCTCCTTCCTTGCACCTACAAGCATAAACACAAGAAACCCAAGTTAGTCAAGCATGTTAATGTTGGCTTCACCAAATGTAGGACTAGAAAAGTGGGCTAATTTCTAACATACTATGAGAAAATTAGAAACTCAATAAAAATACATCAACACCCTCTAGTCTACCATGAAAGCCAAATAAACAAAAAGGAAGCAACACAAGGTTAGAAACCCCCTCTTTCATTTGTAGTTCCCATGTCCTTCTTTCTTCTCCATATTATGTAGATCCAAATTGCCTATAGTGCACATAATGGTGAAGAAAAAGCCTAAGATGGTGATAATTCTATGAGAATACTAGAATATTTGATTTTAGCATGATAGATGGACCAAAAGACTAAAAAACTAGTGACCCAAGGACTCAAGAATTAGGACCAAAAATGAGAGAAAGAATGCTTGTTTTATAATTAACATAGAAGATGAGAGCATTGGAATTGCCACCTTGGATATGTGACTTGGCAAGAGATTCCTTTGAGAATCCATGACACATATGACACAAGATGTCAAGTGTAGGATTGTATTATGCTTGGAAGTCAAACTTGGCAAAAGATGGAAGAGGATCTATGATGCATCATATGACACCTCAAACCCACTTAAAGCCAAGAATCTATGAAAATGGAAGTCAAATATGGATGTGCATAAGGGAATAAGAATATATGGAGTATGGCATATCTTAACCAAATGTCAATGGAAAATTCACAAGGTGTCACACCCATGTGTCACAATGACATTTATATTTTATGGAATAATTGAATTAAAAAATCCCTTATTCCACACAACTATAAATTAGTGAAAAAATGGAATTAATGGTGGAAAATATGACTTAGGAAATTGAGAATTTACATGGTTTATAGATGATGAACCAATTAGTTAATAAAATATCAATTAAATGAGAAGGTTAGTTAAGAAGAATAATTAGTGAAATGACATAGGATTAAATTATGGGTTATTTAATCCTATAGAGAAAATTAGTAGATGATTGGCCAATTTGATTAAATAACTATGATAGTATTCTTCAATGATATGTGACAATAATGGGGATTAACTAGGATGATGATAGATAGACCAAATCCATGGTCAAATTTATTGAATGGTCAAAATTGATAACATGCCAAGGACATATGACATGAATTAAAGATACATAACATTTAACTAACATTGTAAAATGCTACATGATTGAGATTGGTTGATAGGGTTGATCATAATAACATCGATGGATGCTATCAATGTTACTAAATGGTTGATAATGCTATGATTTGACACTAAGATACTCTACAATTTCAAATATTAGGTGATTTGAATCATAGTTTGACCTAGTACTCAGAGCCATGATAGTACTAAGGTCAGATTGATAAGATTTTATAGATTGATAGGTTTCCAAGGCACTAAAACCCACAAAAATGCCTAGGATTGGATAGATGATGATAGATTTGGGATGTTTGACATGTTCTGAGTTGGTTATGGTTGATTATGGGTGATTTCAAGATGATTTGGGGTAATTTTGAGTTGATTTGATATGATTTCGAATTGATATGATATGATTCTATGTTGATTTGAAATGGTTTTGAGTTGATTTGAAATGGTTTTGAGTTGATTTGAAATGGTTTCAAAATGATATGAAATTGATGCGAAAGAGGATATAAATGATGATAGACACTGTTGAGATATAATCAAGTTGGCCAAAAGATTAGAGTTAGTGGAATAAGAAAATGGGATGAATTAGTATGAAAAGTGATGTCGATTTAGGGGCCCAAGAGTATTTGCAAGGGTTACTTCTCAAGAAAGTGACCAAATAAAAAAAATGATATCTCAATTTTTTTACAACAAAGATAAAAATCCAACACAACTTATAGTTCATAAATTAGAGTTGAAATGGAAGAGTTGTGGCCTTCAGAGTGCAAAATAGGGGTTATGAGAGTAGTTTTTGGCATCTCACTACCTCAAGTGCACCCAAAAGATACAAGTAAAAACTTGGTAAGCCCAAGTGCACTATGATAATACCAAGTGATCCCATAATGCACTTGGGAAGCCCAAGTGCACTCTGAAAGTGTAGACTACACCCTAGAAGTCTCTGGGGCCAAAATCATCTTGATTAGACTCAAAATGACCTAAAACTTTGTGTGCATGCCCAAAATGGTTGAAATAGGTTAGATAATGAATGAAATAATTCAAACATGGTCACACTTGGTCAAACTTTGTCAAAAAAATGTTAGAGTAAGGCTGGACTAGGTGGAAAGCCCTAGAAGGTTGATAGACAATGTAGCATGATGCAAGATGAAGATAATTTGGTGTATTAGAACACATGATCATCATGGTGAATGAAGATATGAATGAAAGAAGACCAAAGAGATGAGATGACGACTAGTTAGAATGAGCTAAAGAATTTTTCTTTCAAAAAGTGCACTATATATCAAATTTAGTTTCATTTTGATGAAACCGTAGATGCGAACCATTTTTTAGCATCTACATTTGCCCCTCTTTGAAACAATGTGATTTAGAGTGTTGTGTTGAAGAAAAATTATAAGAAGGCCATAACAACATAATCCCATAGACCAAATCTATGGTCAAATTGATAGACCAAAGATAGACCAAAGCCAAGTTTGATATACTATGCCAACATTAGCCCATAGCTCAAATATAGTTCATGTCTAGGATTTCACCATATAGTACCAACTAAGCCTATCTTATATAGCCCTAAACTTATATCATTCCTACTAGGGAATGTTTTTATGACCTTCTCATTATTATTTTTTGGCACAATGCTCTAAATCACATTGCATCAAAGAGGGGCAAAATGTAGATGCTCAAAAATGATTTGCATCTACGATTTCATCAAAAAATGAAGCTCCATTTGATATATAGTGCACTTTTTGAAAAAAAAAGTATTCACCTCATTCTAACTAGTCCTCATCTCATCTAATTGGTCTTCTTTCATTCATATCTTCATTCACCATGATGATCATATGTTCTAATACACCAAATCATCTTCATCTTGCATTCTTGCATTCCTACATCATCTTACATTGTCTGCCAAACTTCTAGGCCTCTCCATCTAGTCCAACCTTAGCTTGAACTTTTTTGACCAATTTTTCCCATGTTTGACTTATTTCACTCATGTTCTGACCTCTTTCCACCATTTTTGGCATGCACACAAAGTTTCAGGTCATTCTGAGTCTAATTAGGCTTATTTTGGCCTATGGAGGCTTCTGGGGTACAATCTGCACTTTTAGAGTGCACTTGGGCTTCCCAAGTGCACAATGGGTGCACTTGGTACTATCATATCACACTTTAACTTACCAAGTGCACATTAGGCACACTTGGGTGTGTTTTGTGTGTACTTGGGGTAGTAAGATGCCCAAAACTGCTCTCGTGACCCCTATGTTGCACTTCGGGAGGCCATAACTTTTGTGTTTCAACCCCAATTTACAAACCATCAGCTGTATTGGATTTTTATCTTCATTGTGAAAAAATTTAGATATAATTTTGTTATTTGGTCACTATCTTAAGTGGTAGCCCTTGAAAATACTCTTGGGCCCCTAAATCGACATCACTTTTCATACTAATTCATCCCATTTTCTCATTCCACTAACTCTGATCTTTTGGCCAACCTAATTGTATCTCAAAAATGTCTATCATTCTTCATATTCTCTTTCACAAAAATTTCATATCATTTTGAAACCATTTCAAATCAACTCAAAGCCATTTCAAATCAACTCAAAATCATATCATATCAACTTGAAATCATATCAAATCAACTCGGAATCACCCCAAATCAACCCAAAATCAACCATAACCAACTCAAAACATGTCAAACATCCCAAATCTATCATCATCTATCCAATCCTAGGCATTTTGTGGCTTTTAGTGCCTTTGAATCTATCAAATCTTATCAATCTGACCTTAGTACTATCATGGCTCTTAGTGCTATGTCAAACTATCATTCACATCACCAAATCTTTGACATTTTCGAGTCTCTTAGTGTTGGATAATAGCATTATCAACCATTTAATAACATTGATAGTGTTTTTTGATGTTATTATGATCAACATTATCAACCAATCTCGATCATGTAGCATTTTACAATATCAGTTAAATGTGACGTATCTTTAATTCATGTCATGTGTCCTTGGCATGTTATCAATTTTGATCATTCGATCAATTTTCCCATTGCTTTGGCCTATTTTTCATTACCCTAGTTTATCCCCATTATCGTCACACTTCATTGAAGGATACTGTCACACTTATTTAATCAAATTGGCCAATCATCTACTAATTTTCTCTATAGGATTAAATAACCCATAATTTAATCCTACATCATTTCACTAATTATTCTTATTAACTAACCTTATCAATTAATTTATATTTTATTAATTAATTGGTTCATCATCCACAAACCATGGAAGTTCTCAATTTCCCAAGTCATATTTTCCACCATTAATTCCATTT
This sequence comes from Cupressus sempervirens, assembly GCA_028749045.1. Classification (NCBI taxonomy): domain Eukaryota; kingdom Viridiplantae; phylum Streptophyta; class Pinopsida; order Cupressales; family Cupressaceae; genus Cupressus; species Cupressus sempervirens. The sequence goes on from CM053783.1 coordinate 250,100,351, forward strand.
TTCACTAATTTCTATTTGTGTGGAATAAGGGATTTTTAATTCAAATATTCCACAAAATATTTACATCATAATGACACATGGGTGTGATACCTCGTAGATTCTCCATTGAGACTTGGCTAAGATATGTCATACTCCATATATTCTTATTCTCTTATGCACATCCATATTTCACTTCCATTTTCATGGACTCTTAGCTTTAAGTGGGTTTGAGGTGTCATATGACGTTTCGTAGATCCTCTTCCATATTTAGCCACATTTGACTTCCAAGCATCATACAATCCTAAACTTGGCATCTTGTGTCATATGTGTCATGGATTCTCAAAGGAAACTCTTGCCAATTCACATATCCAAGGTGACAATTCCAATGCTCTCATATTCTATGTTGATTATAAAATCAGCATTCTTTCTCTCATTTCCAATCCTTATTCTTGAGTCCTTGGGTCCCTAGTTTGTTTGTCTTTTTCTCCATATCTCATGCTAAAATCACATCTTCTTGTGTTCTCATAGCATTATCACCATCTTAGGCTTTTGCTTCAACATTGTGTGCACTATAGGCAATTTGGAGCTACATCATATGTAGAAGAAAGAAGGACATTAGAGCTACAAATGAAAGAGGGGGTTTCTAACCTTTTGTTGCTTCATTTTTATTTATTTGGATTTCATGGTAGACTAGAGGGTATTGATGCACATTTATTGATTTTGTGATTTTCTCATAGTATGTTAGACATTAGCCCCTTTTCTAGTCCTACAATCTCATGTGTTGATTCACTGATAAGCTCCCCATTTTCATTTATGTTCCTTAACTTGCTCAACATCTCTTCAATTGGTCATCCCCCTTTACATTAAAAATTAAATATTCTACTTAGATTCACTTATCAACATCAGTAGCATCTGTGCAAGAAATTCCTCTTTCTTTGTCCTCAAACTTCAACTTGTTTTAACCCTTGTGTGTTTTTGTTCACTGTGCACATACTCTCTTTCTTTCTCCAAACTCTCTTAAAGTTTGACTCAATACCTCCTTAAATAGGTAATTCTTTCTTTTCCATTTTCCATGATCACTATAGATCCTAGGGTTTAAGATTTGGTTCATCATATTCATTGTATTTATTCATCTTCCTTATTTTCTAAAAACTTCTCAACCATTGAATCTATCTTCTCCTTGAAATTAATGATCCAATTCATCAATCTTATCTTTAACACAATTTACATATCCCAAGAAATCAATTGAGACAAATAGAAATCATGATTCCTCAAAACATATTTTAAATAATGTCACTCGACAATTACTAAGTTCTAACACTTAGTCACTCAGTTATTATAGAATTCTTTGGCTCAACATCAACTAAATTTTTTGGTTTATATTGATGCTCAGTCAACACTAAGTTTTCTTAACACTTACTATAGCTCAATTGAGACTAGCATCACTCTGTATTCCTTAAGCTTTTACTTTATTGCTTGGCTTAGATTTACACTCTTGATATAAACTCACTTTCTCATGTCAAGGTCTAACTAATCAAATGTCCATTGTAGCTTCCTTTCCATAACTCAACATTTCCTCTAGGTGCTATTATTATGAGTATCTCTCAAATCCTCTTCATCAATCAAAATAGATATGACATTTAGATCAAGTACCAATATGTCATATCAGTAGATTTGACATCAATGAAAAAACAACAATTGTTCCAATTATAAGTTTCCAATAATATCCACCTCTGCCATTGATGGCAACACCTCAATATTGTAACCTCTAACGGTATCTTGAAAGTGAGATCTATTAGATTTCCACAATCCATGTTAATGTTTTCAAATTTTTGGATTTGATTGTGTATAGTTTTTTTACATCAATGTTTTAGATCATACTACATGATCCATCATTCAGATGCTAGAGAGAAGAACATCTTGATGATATTCTTCTCTCTAGCATCCTAATGATGAATCATGTAGTATGATTTGAAATTTTGATGTAGAAAACTATACACAATCAAATCTAGAAATTTGAATGCATGTATCTTGAAATTCATATGTTTACAACAATCTCCCTCTTTTTACCATACAATCCAAAAATAAATATCCTTAGTTTCTTTCTAATTCCCATCTCTACAAGTTCATAAAATTCCTCTATGATATCTCTATCTTTAGTACATCTCTCCTTTAGTAAATATCTCTCCCTCTTTTGTAGGATTAAATATCTTTTCCTCTTATTTTTCTATATCTCTCCCTCTTTGACAATAATGCCAAAGACACTTAGCATTCTTGCCTTCAACCAATTCATACATCTAAATTATGTAGATATTTGCATGTCTGGTTGAATTTTTTGTCATCTATCTATGACTGATCCTTTATGTTTTCCTTGACTATATACCTTAGTCACCTCCCAAAGAAGAGTTGTGTGCATCAATGTTTAGGATATTTTGATTAGGACATTTCATGCACTGCACCTCTTCTCTTTAAGTAGCTTTACTTAGGAGAATTTCCCTTAATTTACCTCTAAGATATTCATGAGGATCTTTAGGTAAGGCTTTATTGAATATGTCATCAATTTGTTCTTTGGGGTACATATTCTAACTTCACTTCTTTTTCTCCAACTAGTTCCCTCAAGTAGTGATACTTGATAGCAATGTGTTTTTTTTTGTGCATCACGAAATTCTTTGAAATGTTAATAGAACTTGTGTTATCACAATAACTCATCATTGGATTTTTAATCTCTTCTTTCATTCCTTTTAGTAATTTCTTGATCTAGATAATGTTTGAAAAAATCATTGCAACTGCCACATACTTGGCTTTAGATGTTGATTGGGAAATATAATTATGTTTCTTTCTTGTCAATGACACCAATCTCTTTCCTATAAAGAATGTACCACAACTAGTGGTTTTCCTATCATCAAAATTTCCTACCCAATTAGAGTTAGTGAATACCTTCAGTTTAAATTTATCACTTCTCTTGTAATACAATACGTAGTCTTATGTACCTTTCAAATATCTCAATATCCTTTTGACTGCCATCATTTTATTTTCCTTAGGATTTTCTAAAAATCTAGCAATTATCCCAATTTCCAAGGCAATATCAAGTCTACTATGAACAACATATTGTAATTTTTCAATCATGGATCTGTATAATATCTAGTACACATCAGTAGATTCATCATTCTTAGAAAACTTATGTCCTGTAGACATGGGTGTACTCATTGGTCTTGAATCTTCCATTCCAAAAAAATTTAGTATCTCCTTGATGTATTTGGATTGAGTAATGAAAATGCCAAACTTCATTTGATATACTTGCAATCCAAAAAAAAAATTAATTTCATCAACCATAGACATTTAAAATTCCTTCTTCATTTCATCAACCAATGATTTGCAAAGTGCTTCTTTTCCTAAAAATATAATGTCATCAACAAATATTTTAGATAGTAGTACTTCATTGTTCCTGTCAATCTTCAAATATAGATTGTTGTTGTCATTTTTCATTTCAAAACCAATCTTCACCAAATAATTATGCAATCTTTCATACCATGCTCTTGGGGCTTATTTCAATCCATAAAGAGATTTTTTTCAGTTCACATACCATATTCTACTTGTCTGGATCTACAAATCTTTTAGGTTGTTAAATCTACACTTCTTCCTCAAGTATACCATTTAGAAATGTCAATTTGGAATCCATTTGATATACCTTGAAATTCTTATAGGTTGAATATGCAAGAAGGGTTCTGACTCCTATTGTTGTCATAGGAGAAAAAATTTCTCCATAGTTAACTTCTTCTTGAGCATTCCCTTGCATACTAGTCTTGTCTTGTTCCTTGTAACATCACCATTTTCGTTGAGTTTTTCCTTGAAAAACCCACTCTGTTCCAATAACATTTTTTTATTTAGGTCTTGGTACTAAGGTCCAAGTATTGTTCTTCTCAATATGTTCAATTTCCTCATTCATTGCTTGAATCCAATATTCATTGTCTAGAGAATCCTTTATTCATTTAGGCCCAAATTCACAAAGTAAATATGTATCATCTTGGAGTCTTTTCCTTCTCATAACACTTGATTTAGTATCACCAATGATTTTTTCAAGTTTGTGATGTCTTCTTACAAATTTGGCTAGCACAAATGGTTTCCTTCTCTATTCTTCAACATGTTCATCTTGAAAAATAATTTCAAGCTCATTTTCTCTTTTTTGTTTAGGTTCTGGTCTAAATTTTGTATGCTTGACATTCTCTCTCTAATGATTGGCATTTCCTTTTTGTGACTTGGCATCTTCAATCAGTTGCTCGACATTTTTTTTTTGCACTTCATCATTTTCTATCTATTGGGAGACTGTAGCTTGGTTTGCTTGATCAGTTGGAGTGTTAAGAGAATGATCATCCACATAGATAAATACATGTAATCTTCAACTTCATCTTTGCATAAAATTCCACTTCTTTCTATAAACTCATCAACTTTTACATTTGCACTTTCCACAAATTTTCTAGTGTTAGAATTCAAACACTTGTAAGCTTTTCTCTTGGTGGAATATCCTAGGAATATACTGTTGGAATAATGATACATTTTTCATTAGTTACAACACTTATTCAATTCTGAATGCTTACCAAGTTCATCACTCAGTTTATAATTTATATCGAGCATTCGTTAGTTACCAAGTATGTTCAGTAGTGTTTACCAAGTCAAGAAGGTAAATGAAGGATTTAGTGTTTACCGAGTCAGGAAGGTAAACGAAGGATTTAGTATTTACCAAGTCAGGAAGGTAAATGAAGGATCTAGTGTTTACCGAGACAGAAAGGTAAAAGAAGTATTCAATGCTTACCAAGTGAATTGAAGGAGTTAGTTTCTACCGAGTGACACAATGTTTACTGAGTCACCAGTGGTTACCAAGTTCCAAGCTACTTAGAGTGATTAGTATGGACCGAGTCCCTACCTCTACCAAGTGCATGATGATGTAGTGTATTGCAGTAGATGCCGAGTGTCAGAAGGTCACCGAGTGAGTTTGAGGAACCTAAGTTTTCTACTATCTGGTTGACTCAATAATGTTTTGTCCACTTGTGTTCAGCCAACCTTGTTGCTGTAAATATTGGAATGGTATATATGTAATGTATTGTGCCATTTGCAATATAGCTAAGTAAGAATGTAATTGAGCGAATTCAAAGAGAATCAGCAGCAGAGTATTCAGCAAGGTTATCAAGGAGCAGCAAAGATATATCCATCACATCAAGTGATCAATACATAAGATCTAATCAGCAAACCAGTTGCAAGCAGATCCACTACTTCATCTTAACAGGTGAATCAGTTTGTAAATTCTTTAATAGGGTAGACTTAAAAGTCTTTTGTAAATCTCCTAACAGAGTGCATACTTCATTGTATGTTTGTAAATCCTCTAACAAGGTGGATCTAGCAGTCCTACTTGCTCCTAATAGGGCAAATCACCAGAAGTGATCATTGTAAGCCTTAACCGGCCAACTTTATACTGTAGTATTGAAGTTTCATGGGAATCACCCCCACCCTAGTTTTACTTTCAAATTGAAAGGTTTTTGGGTCACCAAATTAGTGTGTTAATCTTTTCATGCGTACAGTAAAGTAGATGAATGAATGGTGAATTTTTTATTATGCTGAATTGGTTTAAATTTTTTTAAGTTTACTGATTCACCCCTCCCTTCTCAATAACCTTGTTAGTCCTAAATATTTCCAACATATACCTTCATCACTCTTTGCATCAATTTTTCCATTCCTATTATCTTTGAGTAGATAGCATTTACTTCCAAAGATTTTGAAATATTTTACATTAGGAGCATATCTATACCACAGTTCAAAAGGTGTAGCATATGTACCTTTCTTGACTTATAATATATTTAGGGTATAGAGAGTAGTACTAATAACTTCTCTCCAATACTTCTTTGATAGACTTTTCTCTATCATCAATGTTCTTGCATGGTCCATTATTGATCTATTTCTCCTTTCAGCTATCCTATTCTGAGGAGGGATCCTTTGTGATTACATCTATTTTTTCATTCCTCTATCATTGTAGAATGTGTTGAATTCATTGGAAATAAAATCACCATCTTTGTCAGATCTCAAACACTTCAGACTCTTCCTTGTTTCTTTTTCAACTCTAGCTAAATACCATTTAAATAACTGAAAGGAATCATATTTAGCTTTAAGAAACATTATAGTCATCATCCTAGAATAGTCATCATCAACAAATAGAATAAAATACTTATCTCCACAATAACTTTGAACATCAATAGGTCCACATAGGTCAATATGAACCAATTCCAAAATATCACTAGAAGTGTATGTTTTACTCTTCAAACTAGACTTAGTCATTTTTCCCAATTCACATTGTTCACACATAGCATTGTCAGGCTACTTTTGTTTAGGAAACTTCTTACTTTCTTCATTTTACTATTGCTTATCATATTGTCAAAATTTACAGGACATAACCTCTTGTGTCATAACCAAACATCTTCTTGTTGTGCAAACAAACATGTCTCATTAGATAAATCTAGATAGAACAATTTACCTCTTGTTTGATTACCACTTCCAATTAGCTTATCATCAACATCATATATCTTGGCCTTCTTGAGATGGAATTCAATTCTGTAACTTGATTTTTTTAGCTGTGAAACACTCAAAAAATTATAGTTAAGTCCTTCAACCCAGTAAATATTTTGTTAGTTAGTTGAATAATCCCTTTACCTTTTTAAAAAAATGGAACATCATTATCAAAATTAACACATCGACCTTTGTATGGACCAATATCTTCAATTTTTTCTTTAGAACTCATAATATGATTGGATCATCCACTATCACTTATCCATCTATCACTTTTTTTCACATATCAGATTAATGTAGTTTTCTCATCTTCATCAGAATCTTCTTTCATAGTAACATAGACAACTTCATAATGATTACTTTTTAGATTCATTGTCAATTTTTTCTTTAATAATATAAAAATATTTCTTACCTTTTTCATCCTTTTTTCTCTTTTAATCTCATTCATCTCTTCTTCCTTTGTACTTTTTTCCTTTCTTTCATCTTTATCCTCTCTATCAGGACACCTAGCAGCAATATGAAAAACTTTGTTGCATGGAAAACAAATAATAGGTAGTTAACCTTTGTATTTACCTCTACCTCTTCCAAATATTTTTGCAATAACCACTTCAAGTTCATCATTAGAACTATTACTGTCACTCTTCACATGTTATCCTTTCTTTTTTATAATAACAAAAATTGTGACTTAAAAGAAGATTCAATAGTAGCAGGTGTATAGTTATCAAAGTTAGACATCTCAAAAGTAGTAAGTCTACCAATTACACCTTCCAACGTCAAAGTGTTACCCAATGTGCATCTTAGTTCTTGAATAGAAGATACTCTAATGGCATATATAGGGAGTAAATTCCTCAATATATTGCTTATCATTATTTCATCTTTGATTTCTCTATTTTCACCATGAATAGCATTAACTTCTTTAAATCTTGTGCAATATTTCACTATGTTCTTACCATCCATCATTCTCATGTCATCAAATTTACCTCTTGGGCTCTTCAATTTGGCTCTCAAGACATTGTCGTCACCTCCATCTATGGTCTCAATTTGTCCCACATCTTCTATGTACTATCACATTATTTTATATCATCAAACCCAACATAGCTTTGACCTAAGACAATCTCCAACATTGCTTGATCATGTTCTTTCTTTTGCTACACTTGTCTAGTTGTCAGAGGAGTAGTTGTTATCTTCACATACTCATTTTCCACAAAGTAGATAGCAACATCACCAATATTGGATATATGCAATCTCATCAAGATTTAACATGCAAGGAAGTTCTCCTTGTTCGGCTTTTGTAACTCTCTTTTGTGAGTCATGATCTTTTGCTCCAAGTACTTTCCATTTTTCTTTGTAAGAATTGAGCTCTAATACCAATTATTATAAATGTTTTGAATAAATTAGAGGGTGATGTGAATCATTTACTCAAGGTCCATAAGTACCATTTGAACAATTAAAAATCATAAAACTCATTGTTCTATTTATCTTGTTGTTACTTAGTCTCTATAATGCTAATAGAAAAAATCATTGTCCTGATCATAATATACTTTGCTAAATATAAGCTTTATCAAATGCATAACATATAAAACATTCGACACAAATTTGATAGTAGGATTTTACATGAAAACCCAATTTGAGAAGAACTACCATCAGCATGTTACCACCTTTTCACTCCTCCAAAGTGAGCTTTTTTAGGAGCCAAACCTATCAAAGGTTATAATACACACTATGAAATGTGACCTAGTTAGAGGATTTAATCACCATGTTAGGAGTGGCCTTGTTAGAGGACTTTTATCATTCCATTTATAATGTCACCTTGCTAAAGGATTTATATAGACTATTAAGTCCTTCAAATGATTGTTAAGTCAACCTCTATTAAAAGGATTTTAATACAAATTGTTTACAATGATTAGAAAGAAAATAGTAGGGTTTTGATTTGTATGATTACAACTCACTTTTGCAAGTTTAGATCACTATTTAAGTCATGTGTTGATTCACTCATAAGCTCCCCATTTTCATATTTATTCCATAAATCACTCAAAAGATCTTCAAGAAGTTAGCCCCCTTCACATTAAAACTTAAGCCTTCTTCTCATATTCACTTATCAACATCAGTAGCATATGTGCAAGAAATTTCTTTTTCTTTGTCCTCACAATCACACTTGTGTTCACTCTTGTGTATTTCTATTCTCTCTTCACATGCTTTCTTTCCTTCTCCTCACTCTCTTAAAGTTTAGCTAAATACCTCCTTAAATAGGCAATTCTTGCTTTTCTATTTTCCATGATCACCATAGATCTTAGGGTTTAAGAATTGGTTCATCAGATTCATTGTATTTGTTCATCTTCCTTCTTTTCTACAAACTTCTCATCCATCAAATTTGATCATAGATATAATACATAATCTTCTCCTTCAATTTAATGATTCAACTCATCAATCTTATCTTCAACATAGTTTGCATATCCCAAGCAATCAATTGAGTCGGCTAGAAATCAAAATTCCTCAAAACATTTTCAAAAACTGTCGCTTGACAATTACTAAGTTTTGACACTCAGTCATTGTAGAACTCTTTGGCTCAACATAAAATAACTTTCTTGGTTGATATTGATGCTCAATCAAAACTAAATTTTCTTAGCACTTATTATGGCTTGATTGACACTAGCATCACTCAACATTCCTTAATCTTTTACTTTATTGATTGGCTTAGCTTTACACTCTTGATTAAAAAAATTAGTTTGTCATATCAAGGTCTAACCAATCAAATGTCCATTTTAGCTTCCTTTCCATAACTCAACCTTTCCTCTAGGTGCTATTGTTATGAGTAATCTCTCAAATCCTCTTCATCAATCAAAATAGATATGACATTTAGATCAAGTAGCAATATGTCTTATTAGTAGATTTAACATTAATGACAAAACAACAATTGTTCTAATTGTAAGTTTTCAACAAGCCCAACTTCTAGAGACCATAACTTTCAAACTTTAGCTCTGATTTGCAATTATAGGTACTTTTTAGAAATATTAGCTCCTAATCTATAGTTTCTTGACCATGTAAGCATCATTAGTTGGGGTTTAACCTTGTTTTGGAGCCTCTAAGACCTTCAAAATTGAGCTCAAAGATTGTCTACACAAAAACATCAATAACTTCTGCAATACATATGATATGACAATGAGGTTTCACTAGTAGGATGATATAACTAAGATGAACCTTCACCTATGAAATCATAATGTTCTGAGATTGTATGACTCAATAAAAATAGTAAGTTTCCACAAATAGTAACTTTGCACTAAAATAGCTCTTATTGAAAAGATAGAAATGGAAATATGTTTGGGTTGTGCAAGATTGTCCTTACACCTAGGATGCTTTGGTATCAAAAACATATGGTAATTTGAGAAGTGGCCCTATTACATCTCAAGTGTTTGGAGGAAAACTAGGATGGTTAACCTCCTCCCTTGTTAACCATGATGAATCTTCTACTAGTTTTCCTCTAAATTTGACTAGATATTCTTGATATTGTTGGAAATGTATTGATAAGCAAGTGACTGAGAGGGGGAGTGGGTGAATCAAGAACCACTTAAACTCTTCTCACTAAGATTACTTATGTCTTACTTTTTTAGATTATCTAATCTACTTCCATGCATCAACATAAAGCAATAAAGAAATTAAAACCATAACACTTTTGATACAAGATATGGTAACACAAAAACCCTCCAAATACAATATAAAATTGGGGTGTTGATGACACCCACAATGCTTCACTGCTGCAATAATAAAGTTAGCCTATTAGGGCTTACAATTTATTACTTCTGGTAATCTACTCTGTTAGAAGTATGAAGGACTATTAGGTCCACCTTGTAAAAGGAATTTACAATACAATTATGTATCTACTTTATTAAGAGTTTTAACAAAAAATATTAGGTCGACCTAGTTAGAGGATTTGACTGATGCACCTATAGGATGAATCAACAGGATGATCTTTTCTTTTCAACTTAATTTTTAAAATTAGATCCTTTGAATAATATGATCACCTAACTATGATGGATGAGTCTCTGTTCTTCCCTTTATACTTTCTTGTAGCCTAATCACTCAATCTTCTCCATGTTCATTTCTTGTACCTTTTAAATATTTATGTGTATCACATTCTATATGTTAGACAAATGAATTTGTCTCCCTTATATACCCTTCAAACAATAATTCTATACAAAGTTAGCTCCCATAATAGATATCTTTGTAATAATCAATTTATACCTTTAGGTCGGCCAAAATACTAATGGTTGGGAAATACTATGTTCTTGATGTTATGTTGATGCTCAAGAAATACAATGAGCTTGGTTGACACTTTTACTCAGTTAGTACTCGATGCTTGGATACACTATGGCACATAGGTGATACAGGAGCAATATTTAGCTTGGTTTACACTTATCATGAGTAGTTCTATCAGTAATCAAAAAATCTCTCAATCAATTTTTTTTTGTCAAACTCCCCCTTTATGTGTGCTTGGTTTTGTAACTCATTTTAAACTAGAAACTGTAGCTTGGTTACAACTTATCTAAATTTGGATTTTTCAAAATTGTTTTTGTTTGACTATGATCATCATATACATATTTCCTCTATACATTTCTCATATACATATTTCCTCCTTGATTACATATATACTATGTTTTACCCCTTGTTTTTGTTACAAATGCCAAAACATATACTTACAAGGTAATACCAAAATGTGTGAGGAAATCATTATGTACTTACAAAATTAAAGACTAGTTTTATCCCAATTTTCTTAAAGTAGCTTCAAAATGTGTAGTTTAATCTAGATTTCAATTGATAGCTCCATCATGAGATCTGCAACTAAGAAGTTGGTGTCATGAACTAATGTCTTTTCATGTGCCAAATACATATGCATCATATCCATGTGAGGAAGTATCATACTCTAGATGTCTGATATGGTTGCCCCTATTCTGGCTTCCTCCCTTAATAATTCTACCTACAAAAATATCAAAAATTTGAACATCACAAAATAATTTGAGTTGGATCTCAGTTCAAGTGCTAACTAATTAACACTGATATTGAAATCTTCATCAATCTTGGTCAATTTGTCTTTTATTTCCTTGGTGAAAATTGAAGTATCACACAATTTCATGAACAATGAAACAACATTATTTATATCTCCTTCAATGTTTCTAATAAGAGTGGATAGTTCCACTTGGTCAATAACAATTTTCTTTGCTACATTCTCCAAATCTTTATTTTCAAATTTTCTTTCTACCCTTTGCAAAAAAAAATCCTGCCCATCTTTGTCTTTAATGAATTTATGTACAATATCAACTAATTGCTCAATAATTGGGGCTTTATTATTTGTGTCTATTTGCATAACATCCATAAATATGTCCTTGATGTCTTCATGAACTTTTCCTATGTCTCTTTCTACCTTTAGCTCTCTGTTGTGCTCGTTTTCTCCATAGATCATCGACAATCTCCATTTTCTTAGCGGTGAGATTGGATTGATCCCAATTTGACATTACAATCTCATTGGTTGAATCTTAGTTTCTTCTTTGCCTTGTTTTTCAACCTTATCTTCATCCTTTAGTTTCTACTCAGTTAAAGATGTCCCAAAGATAGATTGAGTCTAAAACTTAGTTCTTGCTTGGGTGGATGGAAGACTATGTTTCTTCTTCTCTAATTTTTCTACACTTGATGTAGCAATGGCTTGGCCTAGAGTTGAGGGTAGAGATAAAATCATAGTAGCTACCATCATTTCTGTGTTAGACTCCTCTATAGTACATTTACCTCTTACTCTTCATCCTTCTTTGTTTTACCTTCTTCCTTAGAAATAGTTTTCCACAACTTTGTTGTGGATATACAAAATCTTAAATATTATTTGTCAAAATTTGAAATGCCTTGAATCTTGGAGTCTACCTATTCTCATATTTTTCCAAGGCCTCCTTGATTGCTTTATTTGAGAAGTTAGTCATAATGCTCTTCAAGGTTTGATCTATGATGTCCTTCTCTATTTTCACAACATTTTTTGATCTCTATGTAACTTCCTTTAATAGGACATTAGGGGCTTGGCCTTTTAGCTCATTTGGGTCATATTTCCATTTGGCCATCTTTTCTACTAGAGCATCCTCTATCTATTGTTGTTATTTTGTACTTTTGGATTCATCCTTAATGTATTTAAAACCTGCCATGCCACTTCCTTCTCTTAGTTTCTTCACTTTTTTCTCAAAGGATAGTGGAGGTTTCTTTAGTTGGATTATAGGAGTGTTTTCCTCTTCATCATCATCATCTTGAAGTTTCAGCTTCCTTTTGGATTTTCTTGTAGTCATGATTATAGGGATAGCTGACTTCCTAGGTGTAGCTTTCTTATATGCCCTTGTTATCACTTCTTTCTTTGAAGGTTCATGTTCCTCTTCTTCCTCTTCCTATTCTTCCTATCCTTCTTCCTACTCTCCATCTTCTTTTTCCTCTTCATCTTCACCTTTACCCTTAGGGAGCATGAGAGGGTCACCTTTAAATTTATTCTTTAGGGTTTTTGTCCTCTTCTTCCCTCTTTTCAAGACTTGAGGAATCTCTATCTCTATATATATCCTAGTCTTGGCTTCATCATAGGTACCAAAATATGTTTTTGTTGCCTTGGGGTCAACAAGCTCATTAAGGAGAGCCTCTATGATATCCCTTGTATCATCTATATTAACTTCATAACCCAAGGTGTTTACCCATGGAGTCCTAAGTATGACTATTTGAATGTGAGTAGTGTCACAATAAACTAAGAAATAAATATCTTGAGCATATTTCTCAACCAATTATCGATTTATCCTATACATGTTCTACATTTTCTCCTTGAATTTTTCAAACTATGCATCCATTATACCATAAAAATTCCTCCTAATTCTTTTATGAAATCATTAATTTGATAGATTACTAGTCTAGCCTTACTCCACACCACAATGTCCTTTGATGGAAAAAAAATTTGAACATAAAAGAATAAACAAACAAGGAGAGATCCAAGCTTACATATGTTCTTCTTTGATGCCTGAATTCTCCCCATGTTTTTGCTTAGCCAACTAAGTTGCAACTCAGAAAGGTCAAATGACAGATTATTCTTCACCAGCTTATAAGCCAAGTCAACTACTTTGCAAGGGATATTATTTGGTCTACTTGAGTTATAGATCTTGTGAGAAATTATGTGAATCCCGAATTTGATCTCCATGTTAGTGACATTGTTCAACTTCATTCCTCTACTATACCATTATCCTAGGGTTTTCTTTTCCAAATCACCATGAGCTACAGTTCTAGTCATTTTTGGTCTATCCAGAACATGGCAGCCAGTAACTCAATGAACCATCTTCTTCATGATCTTCATAGGTTGCTCTAAATATGATAGACTTTATTTTGAAATCCTTCAACATGTACATGGCATCTGTTAAACCCTTAATCTCCAGATGTCTATGTTTTGGTTTTAGTACTTCACTATCACATAGGTAATTATAGGTTTCATTCATCTCAAATGTACCTAATTCTTGAATAGTACAATGATAGAATGACCTGATATCATTAATAAATAGTACATTTGGGGGTAGAGCTGAAAGTGCTTCTGTTAGATCCTTTTTCTCGACAATTTTTGGATGAAGCTTGAATTTGGGTGCCTCATAAACTGCATTATTTACCAGCATCTTTGAACCCTCCTTTACCTTCAAACTAGAGCTAGATGCCATGATGCTTGGCGATAGATGAATTTGCAACCATTGAAACTTTTACTACAACTTCACTTTTCAACACTTCATCTTTTAGTTGCTTGTGTTCTAGAAATTGCTCTGAAAAATGAATGCAAGGTAAGAAATAAAAACCTTCACTTTTTTATTTTATTAAGATTTTAAAAATTTAGGGCCTCTTAAATGCATCATACAATGGTAGGTAGAATAGCTTGGTTAATTCATTCAATCTCAGCATGAATTAATCATCGCATATTTTAGTTAGAACTAGGTTCTAACTTGTCTTGCTCAATGATAACAAGAAACTAGGTTACAACTAAGTTTTAGCTTGTTTAAAACATATATTTCTTACTTGAACTTGTGCATCTTTATAAGATAAAATTAAATACTTCATTTTTCACATCTAGAACTGATGTAAGATTTCTTGATTTTCTAGTTCCAGTTATTTCTGTGATTGCCTAGTTGGATGTGGATGCTTCACCCAACTCATTGGATTAGATGATGATGGCTTCTTTCCTTGGGATTTACTTAAATTTCATTACCCATTTCTAATTCCTCCAAGTTTTGATTTCTTCAATTTTTGACTTGCCTTTATTTCCTTCACCATTATTTGTCATATCTATATTCATACAATTTCTTGCCAAGTGACCTATCTTTTTGCATACATAGAATCTCACATTGGTATTTCTTTTTCTGATGTGATCTCTACACAATTCACTCCAATGTATCCATATTCTCCACAATAATGGCATATTCACTTGTATTGTAGTCCCAACCAATAAATGTTATCTGTCTAGTTCCATTGTGCTAGATGTTTGACCTGCATTTTGAAGATTTTTTACCTTGTTTATGACATGTGAAACAATTTCCTTCAAACTTTGATTTGGTTCTACATTTATTTTCCTTGTGATCATACTTTTTCAATTATAATAATGACCTTTTAACTTGGGTTGCATAGAATCTCTTCAACAAACATTTGATGTATGAAATATTTTTCCACAATTATTACATGTAGGCCTTTTCTTCTTCTGTGATCCTTGCTAAGGTGAATCTCCTTGATTCGTGTACCCTAATCGAATAGTGCCTTTAGGCCTATTCATATTTTTCTCACATAATTTATTCACACTTTCTTGTTATCTCAGTTTTCCTTCATTTAGTTCCTTTTATGCTCTCAGATTGGTGATTCCTTTATTTGCATCATCTAGTTGACCTACCATGTCTACTTTGTTGGTGTTTTAAAACTACCATGCAATAAAATACTTGATACCAGGGTTCTAAGAATAAGTCTTGGTATAAGAGTTCACTACCTCCTATATTCAATTAAGAAATCTTTAGCTCTAGATCCAACTTAAATAGAATCACAGAGATTCTCTACTCTTTAGGTTGTGCAAAACCAAAGTAGGTGCAACTAAGGGATATATGGATAGATAACTAGTTTATGGTTCCTAACCTTAGCACATGCCTATTAACATCATCTTTCTATTTCATTTCTATCCCTTATAGTAAAAAATGGTCATAATTCTTCTAAGCTTTACAAATAATCCTTGATAGTAGTAGCTAATAATGACATACAAGGGATTATTGCAAATAAATGCTAACTAACAATTTAAATCTTCATACATGAAAGTAAAAAATGATTTGAGTTTAAATTTTCACTTCATGCAACTCCATGATTTCTTCAACATGCTACTAAATAAATGATCACTACCTTATCCATTGGCATTCAGAGTCTACCCAACAATTCTGACCTAATTAATTGCTTTGCAATTAATTATATCAATAATTTTACCCTAAACCTCATTCTTGTGAATATCCTTCTTATATGATTGGAAATCCTATCAATTGTATTGAAGCATTTACTTAATTCCTTGAATTAAAAGAAACATCAAATTGATATAGGACCTATCCTAGTTGCATTAAATTACATAAACCTTGCTCATATGATCTCAACATAACCAAAACATAACAATGGAGACAAATTTTAGAGAAAAAGATATGGTAGAATACTCCTTGCATTAGTTCTCCTTGAAATTCATAAAATACTAATGTAAACTCATAATGACTCAATACAATACAACATGATCCTCAATGTTCAATTTATTCTCATATTTGTAGAGATGGATACATCACAAGGTTAACACTAAGAGTACTGGACTGAATGCAAGACTAGCATAATACTAAAAACTACATAAAATTTAGACCCTTTCTCTAGCCTTGGAATCTCATTTATATAGTATGAGATGCAACAAGCATTAGGCCTTCAAGAAAAAGGACAACTATCCTTAAGATAAAAGAAAATAAAAGCCAAAAGTTTGTTCTCGCAACAAGACCAAAATTTTTGATTCCTCTGCTTTCTTACAACAGAATGTCTCTATCATGAATCTTCTTGTGGTGGGACCATTTCTATTGCATCTTATTATTGGTAAGGGCCTTCATGTGATGATTGGTTTGGATGCATTTGTGGTTCCTTTAACTATAGGACCATTTGATTTGCATGTGGTGAGTTGGATTCTAATATCTAAAAATTGATTGTGATGCATGGCTCTCCCTCTTGATCATCAAATTGAACTACCACATCAACAATTACAAATGGCTATTCTTTTGTTAAGTCACCAGTTTGAACTTCCATATCTATTACTATAGTTGGTTCTTCCTCTTTCCTTTCTTTAGCTTGATTTGGTGCATCAATTATTTGTAGTTCATTTCGGTCCACATCATCTTCATCTATCTCTTTAGATATCAATTGATTTTTCTAAGAAAGATTTGCCATCCACTTGTTAAAAAGTGTATCATCTAGCCAATTGAAACTCAAAATCTCTTTTTGTTTCTTCAGGATATCTTCTCCTAATTTTTTAATTTCTTCAAAATCCCTTTTGAAAGAATCAAAGAAGATCTAAACCTTCACAACTTCCTTAGTTTTCCTAATGAATCATATGTGATATTTTTCATTTATGGTTTTATTTAATATAATTCACATTAAATCATCCAACTCCTTAGCCCGTTCTTCTTTGTCCTTCAATATATCTACAAACTTAAGTGCATGAGGGAAGAGGCCAAAATTTTCACCAAGATATTTTGAAAAAAATTGATAATTCTCCTTTGAAGCACAACTCTCTTATTGTCAAAGTTAGAAAGGCCATTAGTCATATCAAACATTTTTCTACTTTTTCACAAGAAAGACTAATAACTAAACAATGTAAAATAGTAATATCATTGTCCCTACTATTCCATTTGTTGATAATTGGCTTTAGTGTGACCTCATTACTCTTCATCTCATTCCACATTTTCATTAATTTTGACATTTTCTCATAAAATGCAAGTCATTCTATCTTGTCTATCAAATACATAATTGTGTCTCTTGTTTTATTTTCATATTGAACATCTAACTCCACATGCATTGACCATATTTTAGTCATTTATTCTTCAAGTTCTTTAGTTGTATATACATGGGGTCCATGTGAGGTACTTGGCATTTCTATAAGAGGAATTGTGTTGAAAGCCGCAATTGGAGGATAAGGAGGATAGGTAATCCTTGGTTGACTAGATTCCTCCCCTACTTTTCTATTCCCCAATTGTTTCTACATTTGGTCCATCATTCTTTCCATCTAGTGTATTATATTCCCTCTTTCTTCATATGCCTCTAGCAGCTTTTCAAATTTAGCATTCAGCTCTAGGAACTTATTTTTGTCTTTAGTTGCAACCACAACTCCAAACTTTACCATTTCTTTAGTCATCTGAGAAACCTTTTCACTATCCACCTCATCCACTTTGTAAACCATGAGATGACATGTATGTTTAGAATCTAAAACCTCTTGAATCCTAGCTTTGTCTCTTTTTTAGATGGGCAACATTACCAAGGCCTGATGGTCATCACTATCTTTTAACCCCTTATGGGCTTGTAAGACTTCTTCCTCACTCTTAAAATAGGTATCTTTTGACTTCCTCACTATGTCAAAGATCATTACATTGGCAATGTCCCGCTTAGGTAATATCAAAACTCTTGAGTCCTTTAGTAGCTTCCTACCCCCTTCAAGGGTTATCTATGAAATATCTTCCATAAGGTTAGCTTTGACCTATTCCTCAATTTTAGAGTCCTACCTACCAGGTTTCTCTATTTTAATCATTTTGCATTTTGCCTCAAAAATTGTAATGTTTCTTCTCCACAAAAATTGAGTGAATGCCCTGGATTTCAAAAAACTTTCATCATCTAAGAATTTTTTAGAAGCCTATTCCACTACATGATCTATTTCTTTACCTCTAAAATCTCCCATAGTGAGAGCTAATGTTGGCATAGGGGGGTCTTAAGGTACTCCTTATTCTATGTTAATTGTGGTGATTACAATGTCATTATCTCCTCCCATTTCTTTTAGTTGTTCCCTTAATTAATTTTCATCATCTATACAGAGTGGAGTTTAGGTGGGAGAGTATTCTTTAATTCTAAAAGAGGAACCCTATTGTAGTATTTGTCTCTTGGCAGCAAGTGCAACAAGTGGGCTCTCAAAAAGTTGTCTCTTATAAAGAGATGCAGGGTGTACACTTTTTACCACCACATACCCAGATATTCTTTGCAATTTTTATTGGCCTGGTGATATGATTACCCTATTAGCCAATCTAGTCTCTACCATAGTTGCCTCGTCTGATTAAGTTTGGGTGAGGATTGATTTCTTTCCATTTGAGGTTTGCAAAAAAACAAAAAAAATTCTCATAAGCATATCTATCCTATTAACCCAATCTTTCTTATCATCAAGGAGGTTATATTTTGGTTCAAAAGCATTAATAAAACTCAAGAACCCTACTATATACTTTCCATTTTTCTTTTCTGACTTCTTTTTCTTGCAAAACAAATTCATTCCTAATTATATCCTCTGGAAAGTATATAAAATGTTCATGGGATCTAGTATTGGTCCTTTCTTTGAATATATCATAAAAACCCTTAGGGTCTATAAAATTGGAATGAGAATGTGCCATCTAATATTTATCCAAAAATATTTCAAATTCCTTCCATCCTACCTTAGTGATTACAAAGTTATGAACAATAGTAAAACCTAGGATGATTGTACCTCTTGATCAGCCTACAAGTTTTGCTTCTTCAAGTCCTCCTATCTATCATAGGATCTCTACAATTCCAACCTTCAAGAGCACCTAGTAAGGTAGAACATGGGGATTTCCTTGGAAACCGTATATTCTAAAAATAGTTAAGACTGTACATGAGATAATGTCTCCCCAATCGTGACTTGCCTTCAATCCTTTTGCATAATCCTTTGGTCTAATCAATCCTAATAATGATTGAGGTATTCTAAGGCTATCTCTAACCAATAAAATCTCATCTTGGAGGAAAAATATCTCTCAAATCTTACAAAGCTGGCATCTGTGATCTCCCATGTCATAATAGCACCCCACAGTTGGATTGGTAATCTCTTTCCATCTTTTTTAGTCTCCAACTTCATTTCTTTAGCAAAAAATAGATTGGCCTTTATACAAACATATGTACATGAGCATGGAATACCAACAAAAAGGCTTTTTTTACTTTGGCCTTACTTATACCTATCAACCCATTATGAATCTCCTCTACTAAGTAAGTGGAAAAATCAAAGATTCACCTCATACCATATTGTAATCTCTATGCCATGATGAAAACAATAGAGACATGAATGTGATCTTGTTCATCCATTCCAAATATCTTGTAGAGAAAGAAATATAGTGCTTGTGCTCTATGATTAAATTATTTATTCAAAAATGGCTCTAGAGTACTTGATGTAACCAAGGGTAATTGTCCTACTGAAAAAATCTTCTTATAACATCCCCTTCCTTAAATACACCTTCTGAGCCTCATACCTAGTTTGCAAGTCTTCAAAATCAATCGATTTATGTAATGCTTGATTAGGGCTTAAAATAAAAACATTCCTAATCAGTTTAGGTGTTATCTTGAATAAATTTTCCCCATCATGGTTCTTGACCAATCTAAATATAGGATCATATCATTTTGAGATCAAATTCAAGAGATCATCATCCAAAATTACCCCAAGAATCACTAACTTACCAATGTTAGATTATTGGACATTACTGTTGACACAAAAGCTTGCACCCTAGCCTGAGGTAATACTTCTTAGGAAGCTTTGTGTAACATGGAAACAATCTCAAAAGTGTGGGACTTTGTAATTAGAGATTGAATCTTTAGAGAAGGCCGGCTTCCTCAGAATTTGGGTGCACCTAACTAAGACTTAGAAGGAAAAGAGAGAAGGAAACATAAATTTAAAATGCTAAAGGGAAAAGTAGTGATACACCAAATAGATTTTTGATCTACTTCTTTCTAGAAACTACACTAAAATCCAATAAACTTCACAAGACATACCATTATCTATGTTTTTTCAATCTTAACACCATAGAAAAACCAAGAAATAACATAGTCATGCAAGAAATGCATATATTAACTTAATAGATTAGTTAATTATAATGAACATATACATAAGGTTCTATGGTGGTCAAATACATCTAGGAAAATAGGCATACAAGGTTGTGCAATATAAATGGTTGAAAATGGATGAGACAATAGCAATTTCTATTGAATAAGAGGCAAAAGCTTTTATAGAGGATAAATCTGCAAAAGATCTGAAAAGAGAGATCCTGAGAACAACAAAAAATCTTGCATTTATAAGGTGCAGGCATAACCCAGATACAACCTTGAGTTCAAACTCCAAAATCAAGAGTTGAGATTATAGAGTACAATAAATGAATATCACACTGAAATACTATCCTTGAAATCAACATGTTGTAGTAAAGTGACAGAAAGGCCCAAAGAAAGAATTTGGCAGTTGAAATGATCATCATTATTGCAAACCATTAAATAGGCATTAAAGAGATTCATCATTGGCATTACAAAGCCCAAAGAGCTACTTTGTATTAAATAAATAGTGCTCATAACATACCATGACCACAAAAAATCCATTCATGCTACTATCAAAAATGTAGGATGGGATAACGTGCAATGTTAACCTGATATAAAAATCATAGAGTTAACCCATGTGGGATAAAATATATTTTCCCAAAAAATGATGACCATAGATGTAGATCTCTTTATTTGAATTGGATGGCTCAGATGCTACAATAAAATCCCCAACACATGATTAAAACACAACCCTCAATCCAAATTTTCTTTATATCAAATGGACGGTTGAGATGAAACAAGGAATCTCCTAAAGATGTGTTAGAATTCTTTAGAACAACTGAGAGGAGGGGGGGGAGTGAATTAGTTATTCAAGGCCCAAATTCCCTAATAATAGTTTTTCACTGCTTTTAATGAATCCTTATACTTTTCATCCATTCAAACTTAAATCAACCATATTAGATAGTTACAGTAAATCAGCATGCAAAGATAAAACATGCAAGATCAACACATGACACAATGATTTATGTGGAAACCCAATTTGGGAAAAACCAACAGTAACATGCTACTTGATTCTCACTCTTCTAAAGTGATGCCCTGTTAAAGGCTTACAACACACTGTTAAATGTGACCTTGTTAGAGGATTTCACCAAACTGTTAGGAATGGGCCTGGTTAAAGCACTTTAGAACATTCACTTGGAATGTCATCCTGTTAAGGGATTTATCTCATGTCTATCAAACCAACCTAAGTCCATAGGATTTAAACTAATTGTTACAATTGCTAAAAAGTAATGATAATAACCTTTTGATCTAATATAACTTACAACATACTTTGCAAATTTTAGATCACACTTTCAGTTCAATCCTTATGCTTGGCTTCAATCACTTTAGCTCTGACTGCTTGTCTTCTTCTCAAGCTTCATCTCCTTGAGTCTTCTTACACTTCATACCAATGCATCCATATCTAGGGTCTTCTTATTGAAATAGAGTAACTATACTCTCTTTTCTCCTTAGCACCTCCTTCAGCATTTTATGCTTTCATGCTTGACCACCTCTCTCTCTCTTCTTCATGAACTTATGACTCCTTTAAATAGAAATCTGATTTGCCTTTTTTGCTCAATTCTCCTTTTCCAATTTTAGGGTTTCAAATGGATTAGGTAGGATACAATGTATCTACCTCATATCTTGTTCTCATCTAGAAACTTCATTAGTTGTATCCTTAAAAATGTTTTACATGATGTTCTATGCCACCAGCTCATCATTCTTATCTTCCATTTAATTCACAAACTTCTAGATAACAACCTTGTCAGCTTAGATCTAGCAAATCTTCGATTTTCAAAATAATGCAGCAACTCAACATTATTGATTTACTGGTGCTTGGTACCTCTGTGTTACTCAGCACTATTGGTTTACTGGTGCTCGGCACCTCTATGTTACTCAGCACCTATATCTACTTAGCACTTGTATTTGCTCGGCACTTGATAAACTCTGTGTCACTCAGCATTTGAAGTTTACTTGGCACTTGAAGTTGCTCGGCATCTGAAGTTTACTCAGCACTTGAAGTTTACTTGACATCTGAACTTGCTCAGATTCAACTAGGAATCTCTTTCGCACTTACTAGCTTTCTTGGCTCCTTCTCTCTAGTGAACTTTAGTTACGCTTTACAGATGTCTTAGCTAAAACCTTACATATTTGATATGTTTTAGTGTGCCCATTCTTTGTATCTTATAGTATGTCATCAACACACTTTTTCATCAATGGCTTAGCTGATCCTTGTACTTCATTACAACATCATAACTTCAACCTTTCTCTAGGTGTTCTAGTTACATCTTATTGATTGCCTCCTCCTCGTTAATCAACTAATTGACAGTATTTGGATCACTAAAGCAATTTTCATTCCTGCAAGTAGCAAGTTTGACATCAATGACAAAACAATGATTGATAACATTCTTTATCATTTTCATATGATCATTCCAACAACTTTCCTCATGATCTTTTCAATCATTTCCAACAATCTCCCTCTTTGGCATTGATGGCAAACCAAACTAATCAATTAATCAACTTAGTTACCACCAAGATTGTATACAATGTATGCTACTTTTCTTGGTTGTTGCATCTTTACTTAGTTGATCTCATATATCTGCCTCTTTCATATATATCTCCTTCTTGCTTTCTATTGATCAAGTTTTTGCACATTTCTCCCTCTTTGACATAAATGCCAAAGATGTAGCATCTTTATCATGCAAAATATATTATTTGGCTTCTTGATGTTTTCTCCCTCTGTCACCATGCTTGTGATTGATTTGGAGTTTCTGCTACTGTTGTTATCCTCTACATCATTCTTTTGATATTTCAATGATTCATTGTTGGTGATGCAGGGAAGCTTCCTTATTTCTTTAAACTACTTGTGTTAAGGGTATTACCCCCAACTTGCCTCTAAGATATTCATAAGCATCCTTGGGAAATAGTTTGGTGAAGATATTTGTAGTTTGTTCCTTTTTGTGAATGTATTCCAACTTCACGTGTTTGTCTTCTACCAATTGTCTGACATAATGATACTTGATTGCAATATGCTTGGTTTTTGCATGCATTATTGGATTTTTGGATATGTTTATGGCACTTGTGTTATCACAATACAATATCACAGGTTTTGTTACCTCTTCTTTCATTCCTTTCAATAAATGTGTGAGCCACACAATGTTTGTGCAATTGACTGCAGCTGCCACATATTCTAACTCTGCAGTGGACTGGGATGTGCATGTTTGTTTCTTGCTAGTCCAGGTAACTAGCCTTTTGCCTAGAAATAATGTACCTCCACTTGTGCTTTTTCTATCATCAATGTTGCCTCCCCAATTTTCATCTGTATATGCATTGAGCTCAAATTTTCCATTCTTTTTGTAGTATAGACCAAAGTTATCAGTTCCTTTAAGATATCTCATTATTCTTTTTCGTGCTATGAGATGATTTTCTTTAGGATTAGCAGAGAATCTAGCCACTATTCCAACTGCTAATGCTATGTTTGGTCTACTATGTACAACATATTGTAGTTTTCCAATCATAGATCTATACATTGTTTGATTGACTTCAACTAATTCATCATTTTTGGATAGCTTATTTCCTATTGCCATTGGTGTGTTAACTAGTTTGCACTCCTCCAATCCAAATGTTTTAAGAATCTCTTTGATGTACTTTGATTGCGTCACAAATATACCATGTTTGAGTTGATGTACTTGCAATCCAACAAAAAAATTGATTTCTCCAAACATAGACATCTCAAATTCATGTTTCATTTTGTCAGCAAAGCCTTTGCAAAGCACTTCCTTTCCACCAAACACTATGTCATCCACAAAGATTTCAGATACAATAATGTCTTTACCTTCTTTTACTTTGATGTACATGTTGTTGTTATCATCAGTTCTTTCAAATCCTATTTGCATTAGATACTTGTGAAGTCTCTCATACCATGCTCTAAGTGCTTGTTTCAGACCATAGAGTGCTTTATGTAGCTTACAAACCATATCCCTATTGTTCTCATCAACAAATCTTTCTGGTTGTTCAATGTAGACTTCTTCTTCTAGTATACCATTTTAAAAAGCAAACTTTACATCCATCTAATAGACTTTAAAATCTTTATATGCAGCATATGCAAGTAAAGTTCTTACTCCTTCCATTCTAGCAATAGGGGCGAATGTTTCCCCATAGTCTAGTCCTTCTTCTTGAGCATAACCCTTGCATACCAATCTAGCTTTTTTTTTGGCAATCTCACCATTCTCATCTAGCTTGTTTCTGAATACCCACTTGGTGCCAATCACATTCTTCTCAACTGGTCTAGGAACCACACTCCAAGTTTTGTTTTTCTTTATTTGATCAATCTCTTCTTCCATTGCTTTATACCAGTCATCATCTTGTAATGCACCATATACTATCTTAGGTTTAGATTTTCTGATCAGACATGATTCATGTCTTAGTCTATTCCTTGTCATTGGTCTTGCATCTTTGTCACCAATTATCTGTTCAATAGGGTGATGTCTTTTTACATATTTAGATAATCTTGGCTCTATTCTTGTTTCCATTTTTGATCTTTCAGATTCAAGATCACTATGCATTTCATTGTCAGGTTGTTCTTTATCTATTTCATGTCTACTATCTTCAAAGTTAGATTGTCCATTTTCTTCATTCTGCAGCTCAGCTTCTGAATGCAACTCGGCATTCACTGGTTGGGACTTGGCTGAGACTGAAATTTGTTGTTGAGTATCAATTTGATTAATGATATCCTCATCAACAGTCATTCCTTCATAAGAATACACAAAGGTTTTGTACTCTTCCATTTTCTTTGGTACTTCAACTTGGACTTCTGTTTGCTCATCAAAATTTACATTTGCACTTTCCACAATTTTGTTAGTGTTAGTATTCAAACACTTGTATGCCTTACTTCTAGTGGAGTAACCAAGAAATATGCCTTCATCACTTTTTGCATCAAATTTTCCGTTTCTAGCATCTTTAAGGATAAATCATTTGCAACCAAACACTTTGAAATGTTTTACATTGGGTGAGTGACCATACCATAATTCAAAAGGTGTTGTATTTGTACCTTTCTTGACTTGTACTCGGTTTAGTGTATGAACAACTACACTTATAGCTTCTCTCCAGTATTTTAGAGCAACAGTCTTTTCCATCATTAATGTTCTGGCACAGTCAATCACAGATCTATTTCTTCTTTCATCAATTCTATTTTGTGGGGGAGTTCTAGGAGCTGATGTTTGTCTTTTGATTCCTTTATCATTACAAAATATCTCGAATTCATTTGATGTGAATTCACCACCTCTGTCTGATCTTAGGCATTTCAAGCTTTTTCCTGTTTCTTTTTCAACTCTAGCCACATACCACTTAAACATTTGAAAATCATCAAACTTTTATTTTAAGAACATAATAGTCATCATCCTAGAATAGTCATCAACAAAAAACATTATGTATTTATCTCCTCTATAGCTTTGTACTTCCATTGGACCACATAATTCAGTATGAACTAACTCAAGTACTTCTTTAGATGTATAGTTTTTGCTCTTGAAGCTTGACTTTGTCATCTTTCCTAGCTAACATTGTTTGCACATGATATTTTCAGGCTTCTTTCATTTTGGTAAACCTTTGACTTTCTTCATTTTACTAATGTTGACCAGATTGTCAAAGTTAACGTGACATAATCTTCTATGCCATAACCATTCATCATCAAATTTTGCAATAAAACAAGAAACATCATCCATATCAAGGTAAAATAGATTACTCCTTTTTTGATCTCCTTTTCCTATCAGTTTACCATCAGTATCATAGATTTTTGTAGTTTTGTTTCCAAATTCTACTTTGCATCCTATATTGCCCAACTGTGAGACACTCATTAAATTGTAGTTTAATCCTTCAACATAGTATGCATTATCACATGAAATTTGTTCTGTGAGCATAATGGAACCTTTTCCTTTGATTTGACATGGAGGATCATTACCAAATCTAACACTATTTCCATCATACTGAGTAAAGTTAACAAACTTACTTTTATCTCATGTCATGTGATGTGAGCATCCACTCTCTATGATCCACCTGTCATTCTTGTTCCTACATGTTACTAGTGTTGTGGGCTCTTCTTCATCAGATTGATCCTTCATGGCTACATAAACAACTTCATCATCATTGTCATCAGAATTTTCTTCAGCAATGTAACACTTCTTGCCTTTTTCTTTGTAATCTCTTTTGTCATCATCTCTTCTAAATTTGTTTTTGTTGCCTTCCTTGTAATCCTTTTTCTATGTACACCTGGTAGAAATATGACCTACTTCATTACAATTGAAACAAATGATAGGCATCTTACCTTTGAATTTTCCTTTACCTCTATGAAATCTTCTAGCAAGCAATGCTTCCAATTGTTCCACATCTTCCTCATCAGTGCTACTGTCACTGGATACATACTTCATTTTTTTTCCTTTCTTTGATTTCACCTGTTCAGCATCTTTTGGTGATAACTTGGCCTTAAAGGTAGATTCAACGTTCTCTAGTCTGTAGTTGTCAAAGTTAGATAACTCAAATGCAGTGAGTCTACCTATTATACCTTCAAAACTTAGATTGTTTTCTAGTATACATCTTAGCTCTTGTATTGTCGATACTCTAATAGCATAGATAGGGAGCAAGGTTCTTAAGAACTTACTATTAATAGTATCTTCATCCAATTGACCACTCAAGCATCTTATTGCACTTACCACTTCCTTTATTCTTGCACCATATTGAGCAGCATTCTCATTTTCCTCCATTTTCATATCATCAAACTTTCCTCTAAGACTTTCTCTTTTTGCTCTTTGTACATTCTAATCTCCTCCATAGATGTCTGATAAGGCTTTCCACATTTTGAATGCAGTATCACATCCTTTGATATCATCGAATTCATCATAGTATCACATCCTTAGCACCTCCTTTAGCATTTTATGCTTTCATGCTTGACTGCCTCTCTCTCTCTCCTTCATGAACTTATGACTCCTTTAAATAAAAATTTGATTTGTCTTTGCCGCTCAATTCTCCTTCTCCAATTTTAGGGTTTCAAATGGATTAGGTAGGATACAATGTATCTACCTCATATCTTGTTCTCATCTAGAAACTTCATCATTTGTATCTTTAAAAATGTTTTACATGATGTTCTGTGCCACCAGCTCATCATTCTTATCTTCCATTTAATTCACAAACTTCTAGATAACAACCTTGTCAGCTTAGATCTGGCGAATCTTTGATTTTCAAAATAATGCAGCAACTCAGCGTTATTGATTTACTGGTGCTTGGCACCTCTGTTTTACTTGACACTATTGTTTTACTGGTGCTCGGCACCTCTGTGTTACTTGACACCTATATCTGCTTGGTACTTGTATTTGCTCAGCACTTGATAAACTCTGTATCACTTAGCATCTGAAGTTTACTCAGCACTTGAAGTTGCTCAACATCTGAAGTTTACTCGGCACTTAAAGTTTACTTGGCATCTGAACTTGCTCGGCTTCAACTAGGAATCTGTTCGGCACTTACTAGCTTGCTCGGCTCCTTCTCTCTAGTGAACTTTAGTTAGGCTTTACAGATGTCTTAGCTAAAACCTTACATCTTTGATATGTTTTAGTATGCCCATTCTTTGTATCTTATAGTATGTCATCAACACACTTTTTCATGAATGGCTTAGTTTATCCTTGTACTTCATTACAACATCATAACTTCAACCTTTCTCTAGGTGGTCTAGTTACATCTTATTGATTGCCTCCTCCTTGTCAATCAACTAATTGATAGTATTTGGATCACTAAAGCAATTGTCATTCTTGCAAGTAACAAGTTTGACATTAATGACAAAACAATGATTGAGAACATTCTTTATCATTTCCATATGATCATTCCAACAAATTTCCTCATGATCTTTTCAATCATTTCCAACAAAGATGCATCTAAATCTGACAAACATTACATCTTCATAAAAGGCCCAAGAAATGGTGTGAAAATACAAGTGCTATTAAATCAAAAACATCCCAACAAGACAAAGATCCACCACTTGGCACTAATTAACTTGTCAACACATTTCCCAATATGCAGTTAAAGATGCGGCATGCAATTTTTTGATTTCATGGAAGCAAGAAAATAACCTTCTCAAAGTCCCAAAAATGGTTAACGTGATATGTTTGTTAGTGTAGTTTTTTTATTTCCTAGTGGGTTATTTATTTTTCCCTATATTGCTAATTTTTTTCTACACTTTTAATAATCTTGCTTAGGTTAATAAACCATGTCTTATTTAGTAATTGGTTGTGATGTGTCACCTTCCTACATATGAGCATCCATTATCTATCTTAGGAAGATACTTTGCTATCTTTAGTCTAATAGATGGTTGTTATTCATTGGTCGGTGTTGCCACCTCCTCCCTCTTCCTAGTCTATATAAGCATGCTACCTAGCTTGTTTTTGTCATCGATTTCATTTGCATCCTCTTAATGCTAGTTTGCATCCAATATTTGCAATACTCTCTTGGAGACTAACTCTATGTTTCTATTCCTATTTTATATCATTTG
Source organism: Cupressus sempervirens (assembly GCA_028749045.1). Classification (NCBI taxonomy): domain Eukaryota; kingdom Viridiplantae; phylum Streptophyta; class Pinopsida; order Cupressales; family Cupressaceae; genus Cupressus; species Cupressus sempervirens. The sequence continues at coordinate 250,129,536 of CM053783.1, forward strand.
CATTCATAGTTTCGATATCTATTCTTTGCACTAGTTTTCTGGGTTATCTATCTTTTTAGATTCTAACATGGTATCAGAGTTTTTCTATGTGCAAGAGTAGATTTTAGTTTCCTTATTTGAGAGATTCGAGGGAGGGGTGTGGGGGGGGGGGCTAATAATTTTTACTGTAGTTTTTTGAAAAATGAAATATGCGCTTCTCTTACATCTTTGGATGATCTTGAGAATCAGAAAAGTTTTGACAAAAACATTTTTAATCTCTAGGGTTTCAATCTCAAATCTGACAACCAATGTGCATATTTGGAGTTTTCAATTAGTATTGCAGGTTCCAACATGTCATTGATGGACTTGGGGAGCTGATCCAACATTTTCATGTCATATTTTGGTTGCTAGGGTCATTTCTTGACTTTTGGAGCCATTTTTTATTGTCAAAGGCATCTGATTTACGCTATAGCAACATCTTTTGTACATTAGCAAGAAAATCACTTTCTGAGTTTTGTTCGCAGGACAAAAAAACTATCGAGGTATCTTTTATTTTTTGCATGAAAGCTATGTATTTTTTAGAATCGAACACAAAAAGCTACAGCCATACCCCTCTCCATTGGCAGTCGTAGATTTGAACATAGTTTTTAAATGTCTCATTCTTGCTCATACAAACTCCAATTTTGATTATTCTTATTATGTCCTTGGTTTTCTTTTTGTGCTCTATCCACTAGTGGAGTTGTTTTTTGATTTTCATGCATGAATTCTTTAGAAATTGTAGATTCTAAGCTGTGACTATGCACAATTCTCATTTTGGAAACTTCAGAGGATCATAACTTTCTCATACGACCTTGTATCAGGGTGATCCTTTTTTTGAAAGTGCATGATTTTTTGAGTAGATCGCAGTGGTGCTATTTGTTCCCTTGATTATCATGCCCAAGTTTCACTTTTAGCATATACTCTTCATGAGGGTTTGTAATGCATCAAAATCAAGACCACTAAGTATTTCTTTCTAGTGGTAGTTGTAAATGCACTAAAATAAAGTGTCAAATCATATTTATTTGGGCGGGTTCTTTGATTGAGTAAAAAGTGGGGGCATTGTCGTGGTTGGGTTCTCCTTTTTTGGCATTTCTTCTCTACATTTCTTCATCATGGATCAAACAAATATGCCCATCCTAACTCCATACAATTACTTTGAGTGGAAATCATGCATGAAAATTCACTTAAGAAAAGCTAGATTCAATAGGATAAATATGGGACTTGAAACTAAACCTGCTAAAGATGAAGACAAGCCTAAGTGGTTTAACAAATGTGATGAGGCATATGGAACATTGTGTTTGTCTGTTTCTCCTGATTTTCTATTTCACATTGAATCTTTGAATACACCAAATGAAATATGGTTAAAGATAGAAACACTATTTGGTACACAAGATTCAATGAGGGGTCATATGTTGGAAAATGAACTATTTAGTTTAAGTCCAGGTGATTTCAACACAATCCAGGATTTCTTCACTAAATTGAAGTCACTAAGGTTGTAGTTAAAACAATGTGGAATTGAAAAGAAAGATGAACAACTGATTCTTAGTATTCTCTCTAAGCTAAGCTCAAAATATTCTATCTTTGTCTCTACCTTCTATGCTATTAAGGGTGAACTTGGTACTCAATTCACCATGCCATCCTTAGATAATTTTGCTATCAATCTCACTTGAGAATAGGACAAGCTAATCCAGATGAGCACTCTTAAGTCCTCTAAGTCACATGCCTTAGCTTCCAACCAAAGCACAACAGAACAAAAAGGACAAAGTATTAACAACAATAGTAAGGATGAGAAACAAAATAATAGTGAGGAAAAGAAGGATCAAATATTGTTTTCTTCAAAAGCAACTATTGATACCCCATCTTCCAAGGGTGATAAGCCTAAGAAAGAAAAGGTCAAATGTACCTATTGTAAAAGATCTGGTCATGATGAATATAAATGTTTGAAGAAACAAATTGATCACTTGACATACATTCTTGAGAAGAATAATATTAGTGTTCTTGAGTCTATCAAACAAAGTTCTAATGAGGGGTCTAACAAGGAAAAAGAAAATAGCAAGGGGAAAGGAAAGGGCAAGGCCCTTGTTGCAGTTGCTTCCTCACCATCCACTTGGGTTCTTGATTCAGGTGCTTCACACCACATGGCTTCATCTAAGGAAGAACTTGAATCCTTGGATCCATGTACTATGCCTTCTATTTTGATGGGTGATGACACTCCTGTTGAGGTGTGTGGAAGAGGGTCTGTTGATATGGGGTATGGAACATATAATGATGTTCTTTGTGTACCCTCATTGTCAACTAATATTTTATCGGTATACCAAATCACTCACACAGGTTTAGGGAAATAGGTTGAGTTCACTTCTGATTCAGTTGAGATATGTGAGTTGCACAATGATTCTACAGTTGTAGTTGGGAGAGAAGATCAGCAGTCATGACTCTATCTATTTTTTCACTTTGTTCTTGATCCTCTTTCAACTGTTTATCTCACTCACTCTAATGATGTGAGTAAATTATGGCATGAGTAGTTTGGCCATCTTAACTTCCACTACTTGCATCAACTTAACTAGTAGAGCATGGTCATAGGGTTGCCTTCTACTTTGACATTGGAGTCGCTTGGAATACATGACAAATCTTCTGATGAGTTAGATTCACCTAAGCAGTCTTTTACCCCCACTTTTGATGTAGAGAGTTATTCAAAGGACTCGCCTCCTTCCTCTCCTAGTCATCATTCACAAGTTGATTATTCTCCTACAGATTCTCCATCTTTTGGTTCACTTTGGGCTACACAAACTTTGCAGTCTATAGGTGATTGGGTTAGGGATCCATCAGACACCAAGCAAACTCATTTGCAATTCCAAGATGCTACACATATCTTTATTGCTACTGCCTCAGATCCACCATATTTTCATGAGGCTTCTAGTATTCCTAAGTGGGATACAACTATGTAGGAAGAGTATAGTTCCTTGAAGAGGAACCGAACTTGGGATCTTATCCTTCTTCCTAAGGGAAGAAAACTTGTTTGATGCAAGTGGATCTATCAGACAAAATTTGCAAGCTTTTCTGGGGGTGTGGAATGCTTCATCTTTTGGGGGGGGCTCTTCCTCTCACTTGGAGTCCTATTTTTTTTGGGGAGTCTCTTTTCTCTCTCTTTTGGGGGAATTTTATGTACATGGGTACCTCATTAGGCTTGACTTGCCGGAACACATTTCTACATCCACCTAAGCTTCACTTATGGGGGGGTGTTAGTGTAGTTTTTTAATTTCCTAGTGGGTTATTTATTTTTCCCTATATTGCTTGTATTTGTGATCGATTTCATTTGAGTCTTCTTAATGCTATTTTGCATCCAGTATTTGCAATACTCTCTTGGAGATTAACTCTATGTTGCTATTCTGATTTTATATCATTTACATTCATAGTTTAGATATCTATTCTTTGCACTAGTTTTTTGGGTTATCAATCTTTTCAGATTCTAACAATGTTAACCCCTAAAGATGTGCATGTTAACCTACAACTTAGCACATGAAGAAAATTGAGCTAACTCGGTCAACGAACAAGTTGAACTAGCTCGGCCAATGAAGGAACCAACCCAACTTGGCTCATGAAGAGAGAAAGATAACACCAACCAAATCACATGTTAACCCACATCAAAGAATCCAGCCCATTAAAGATATCTTTGATTAGTTATCAATGATGGGCTGAATGGGGGACATTTTGGCCAACAATTACTAAAAGGGGTATCCAAATTTCTTTCTGAGAACCACTTTTTGAACAACTCCAAACCATCAATAGATGTTTCTAAATCCCTTACCCAATTGGCTTTTCATACAAACCCTCACCAATTCCCAACCCAGGGTCTTTTAGAACTAATTACCTCCCTTTCCCTTTTTCATTTGTGGAATGAGGCAATTGCTCTAAGAAATCATCATGCACATTTCTCTGTTGATAAAATTTCTTCCCAGAAAAATCTTTTCGTAGAGTCATCCTTAGCACCTATGTAAAATAGTCTTAGAGAAAAAAGCCTTAAGCAATTAAAAGATATCTATTCTCACCCACAAAATTCCTATAATTCTAGAATTCAACACTTCACTACTTAGAAAAGAAACAATTTGTTGGATTCTGGTTTTGCTCTAAAAATTTTATCATTTGGTACTCAATAATTGATCACAATTCATGCTTTATGAAACATTCCCTCTACATGAACTAGCATCGATAAGCATTAAACTCTACAATAGTCATATTTTCAGGCACGTTGCAACTTCAAAAACTAGCCATAGATATGTTATGATTAGATGGTCATGTTTTGAACTTTAATTTCCACACCCTTCTTTTGCAAATATGCCATGTTTCATTTTGTCTCTTTCTCACTTTAGTTAAATAGTATGCTATTTTATTATGTGAGAAAGTGACAATCATTGATCTGATGTTAAATTAATGATCCAAAATTTGTCTACAATTTCAAGTGAAGTGTGGCCCCCATGGACACATGGCACAAAGTTGCATCCTCACTTTGTTTAACCATCAAGCATTTTTATTTCATGATAAAGTGATGACCCTTTATTTCCTTTAAATCAATGGTGATGAAGACACTGGCCGCAATTCCCTTTTCTTTCTTAACAAGTCCCACTGAGACACATGTCATCATGTCACTTTCTTGCTTTATTTAATAGTATGAAAATTTATTATGCGAGCAAGTGACAATCGTTGATCTGTCGTTCAATCAATGACTAAGAAAAAACATGGAATGATTGCATAACCTTCTAAGGTTGGACTCCCCATGAACACATGGCAGTTTGTTGTATTCTCACTTTGGGTAAATGTTATGGAATTTCATTTTGCAAGAATATGATACTCATAGATCTATACATGATCAATGGTATCCATGAGATCATAAACCTATTATTCAATTCAATAGTTTCAACCAATCATATCCTTTCAGTGCACTAACTCATTCTATCATATTTCAACTTTCAGCTCAAGGCTAACTTAGGTCCCACCATGCTCCATGTTTCAAAAGCTTGCACTGTCACTTTGGTTAAAAAGTGTTCAACTGCATAAGGAGAGAATGTGATTGCCTTTGATCTTGATATGATCAATGGCTCAAAAAATACACTCCTTACAATTCAGAGAGAGACCCACCAAGACAAGTGTCACTTAGTTTCTTCCTCACTTTTTTTAAATAATGGTCACCTTTCTTTTGTAAGAAAGTGACGATCATTGATCTTCCAAGATCTAGCAATTGTAAACATTATTGACCTTGGGTTAGGGTATTAGAAACAAAACACAAGGAAAACTGACCAAAGGCCAACCAAGGTTAAGAAGAGACTCATGCACTTGGGTAAAAAATCTCAAAGGAATAAGAATAAAGGGTGTGCAAAACCTTTATAATAAAAAAGAATTTTCAAATTAATTAGGGTTTTACTAGGGCTTTTAACATATATTTTGAAATTTGGAAACAGGGTAACAACATCTCAGACTGAGGGCACAAAATAAACTATGGCAACACAAAATTTAGGGTTTTTATCTAGGGAAAACACAACTTAAAACACATAACCCCTAATTTTTGTGGTCAAAATTGGATTTTCACTGTAAATTTGTAGAAATTTTTTGAAGGTAAAAAACTAGGCCAACATGCTTGATGTTGAGATAACTATTGAACTTCATTGTTCTTTTCCTCTATGCTTTTGGAAAGTAGTATTTTCTCTTCATATGCAATTTCTTTATCAGTTATTTCTTTTTTATTTTGTTTCATGACTTCACATAGCATGACTGAGTGAATTTCTTATTCTCTTTTCAATTTTATTACTTCTTCTTATAGAGTAGAACTCCTCACGAGTAGATATTGTATGGTTGTAGATGCTTCATTTGAACTTATTTATTTGTAAAGATCTTCTATTGTATCTTTTATGTAGAGATTTTCATTCATCTATATAGCCAATTCTTTTATTCTTTTTAGAGAGTGGGTGAGTTGATCCTTCAGTTTCTTGATTTGCTACATAAACATGTGTAGATCCAGGTTTTCATTATCAATAGCTTTCTCTAATTTGTACATTTTCATTTCCTCTAATCTTTACTATCTATCTATTAAGCCTCTAATAAGATAACCTTTCTCTAATACCAATTGTTGGAAATGTGATGACAAGAAAGTGATTGAGAGGTAGAGGGGTTAAATTAAGAACCACTTAAACTCTTCTCACTAAGATTACTTATGTCTTACTTCTTTAGATTATCTAACCTACTTTCATGCATGAACATAAAGAAATAAATAAATCAACACCATAACACTTCTAACACAATATATGGTAACCTAGAAACCCTCCAAATAGAAGATAAAATTGGGGTGGGGATAACACCCACAATGCTTCACTACTGCATTAATAAAGTTGGCAGCTTGTTAGGGATTCCAATTGAACACTTTTGGCAATCTACTCTATTAGGAGTATGAAGGACTATTAGGTCTACCTTTTAAAATTGTTTTACAATGCAATGAAGTATCTACTCTATTAAGATATTTAGAAAAAGATTGTTAGGTCCACCTAGTCAAAGGATTTGACAGATGCACCTGTTAGGATAAATCAGTAGGATGATCTTTAATTTGCAACTTAATTTTATGAATTATATCCTTTGATAATCACTTGACTGTAATGGATGAGTCTCTTATCTTCCCTTTATACTACTTTATAGCCTGATTACTCAATTTTCTCCATATTCATTTCTTGTGCCTTTTAAATATTCATGTGTATCACATTTTATATGTTAGACAAATAAATTTGTCTTCCTTATATACTCTCAAATAATAATTCTATACTAAGTTTCTCCCACAATATATATCTTCATAATAATCAATTTATGCGTTTGGGTTGGCCCAAATACTGATCCTCGAGCAATACTATTGTCTTGATGTTTTGTTGATGTTGAAGCAATACAATGAGCTCGATTGACATTGTTAGTCAATTAATACTTGATGCTTGGATAACAGAATGGCACTTAGGTGATACAAAAACAATAGTTAGCATTAGATAGAGAACTTGGGTAACGCTATGAAATCACTTCACATGCTGGGAACTTGGTTTCCACCAGCAACTCAGGTAACTTGAGTTATACTATTAGCTCCGTTAACATATTATACCTTCATCTACTCGAGCTATAGTAAAATCTACTCTGTGATGGAAATCTTGATTGCAGTATAAATTGACCTTCCTAGGTAGCTTAAGTGGTTTGTCATAATTAAATATATGTCTTGCCATAGGGTCAACACATATTCTTTTTCCTTGTGCTTTTGTCAATATAATTGTCCAGTATCTCCTCAATCTCTTTCGTTCTTGAAGTAGTTGTTAGAATACCCCACTATACTTTTCTGACCTCATCTGTATTGCCTCCTTAATGATACTCTATCAAATCTAAATGTTAAATATTCATGAAATATTTAGTTCAAAAAGAACCTATACTTCATAGGTGTTTCCTAAATCATAATTTTTTAGTATTTTACAAGGTCCAAACTTCTTCATTTTCAAATTGTTATATGTCCCTATTGCAAATCTCCCCTTCTTCAAATGAACCATGACTTCATCCGTGTCTTGAAACTCCTTATGTTTCATCTTCTCATATTCCTTATCCATGTATAGTGTGTTCATCTTGCTAATGTGCTTCCTCACTTCCTCATGGATGTTATTGAAGTGTTCTATAAAATCCTTAGCTTCAGCACTACTTATTTTTTCATTATGAAACTTTTCAATTCAAAAGAATTTCTAGGACTATTTATATATACAATCTAGAGTGGTGATTTACCAGTAATCCTATTGACAACATTATTGTATGTAAATTATGTTTGTGTTAAAATCATATCTCATCTTTTTTGGCTTATCTCCAACTAAACATCTCAAAAACTTTCCCAAACTCCTATTCACCACCTTGGTCTTTCCTTTAGTTTGTGGATGATGTAATGAGTTAAACTTCAAATTTTTTTTCAACATCTTCCACAATGTGTACTAGAAATAGCCAACAAACTTGGTATTTTGATTTTAAAACTATGCTCTTTGGTAAACCATATGGTCTCCCCACTTCTCTAAAAAAAAATTATGACAAACGAAAATAATCACTAGTATTTTTGAAAGCAATGAAATGTTCCATCTTTGAGAACTCATCAACAACCACAAAAATTGAATCATGCCCATGCTATGTCTTTGGTAAATCAAGAACAAAATTTATGCTACCATCTTCCCACAACTTCTCTAGTATAGGTAATGGTTGATACAACCCTGTATTTTAATTAGCTCCCTTTTCCATCTAACATACTCTGAAACTTTGTACAATTTTTTTTACATCTTGATGCAACTATGGCCAATAATAATTCCCAATAACAAAAACAATGGTTTTATCTCTACCAAAATGTCTAGCCAATCCTCCACTATGACTTTCCTTGATGAGATTCTGCTTCATTGAACTCCTTGGGATACATAATTGACTACCTATAAATATCATTCCATCATGAATGATGAAATCTACCCACTTTTTCCTATCAAGTGTAACATTTTATGTACAAACTTTCCAAGCTTCATGTTGGTTAACATTTTGTCTTCCTTAGTTTCATGGTTTGCACCTTGACTCGTAATGTGCCCAATATTGATGGAAAACAAAATAATTAATGATAAAATGGGTCAGTGTAGTGATCTATCAAAGACCCCTAAATTGAAAGATACAACTCCCTTAAGATGCAAATATTTGAAATGAATTTGTTTTAGATTTTGGGGTATGTTCTTAACTAGAGAGCAGAAGAGGTATGACCAAATTGCCTAACACTTCAAACAATCTAGGCAATTTTAGATTTTGACTCAAAAATTTTGTAGCTATGAATGCATATGAGTCATAATTGATCCCATTCAACACCTAAAATGCAATCTATTCTACCTTTGAATAAAAGATTGCAACAATGCAAGACTATCTACCACTGTATGAGAGGAGAATGAATGATTAACTTGAAAATGCCCAAATTGCTCAAGTGACTAAGATTTGACAATACCCAGATTGCTTTCTACTCAATTTATTTCATTAACCATATCCTAAACTTCTCATACAAAAAAAAAAATGCATATGACCTAACATGTTTAGAATAAGGGAATAAGATAATATTGTATTCAATAAAGTAAACCTTACAATCTAGAGAAATGAAAGAAATAAAACCAAGTTTATTGACAATCTTTTAGTTATCATTTACAACACATTTCATCCCAAGAACCATATAGAAACTAATTATCAAAAATATTAAAATGTAGACTCAGAGTCTCACACAATAGTCCTAGCTACAGGGGTTTTCCCATGAAATAATTTTGCTGATCTTATTAACTTCCCAAAAAGTTACATTTATAGGCCAATAAAGGATGGTCAGTTACATTTGATGTTTTCATTACAGAGAATCTCTAAATAGATAGATGCTTAAAATAGGATTAGACTAAGTCCTCATCTATTACAGATTCTAAGCCTACGAGGAGAATGCCAAAAATGACTACATCAGTAGAATTTTATAAAGAGAAGAGGTGAAACTTGTCAAAGAGAGTGTTAGAGCATCAAATTTTCTTTGGGGTCATAGTCTTAGCTTTGTACACTTCCATTACATTAGTTGCACTATTCATTTCATTGATGCATGGGATGATAATGTTATCAGCTTGAATCATCTAGTGTTCATGCATCTCTATCAACTCTGGTGATCTTTGATTGAATTTTTTTTTATGTGCACCTTAGAATAGAATCTACCCCTGAAAGCTCCTAGATCTTTGACATCTAGAAGTAGGATGGATTAGAGGCTTCTACAAATGCTAGAAATTTTTCATTCATTTTCTCAATGTCAACCAATTCACTATTACTAGTGACATATGACTCCATATGCAATACCTTTAGAGGTTCAAATATCTTTTCCATTATTTTCAGCACTAAATTATATACATCCTTTAGCTCATTTTCAAATCTTAATAAGCTCTCAACTATGAATTCTAATGATTTCTTCCACTAAAGCAATGGTTCTTGTCCCTTTTTAAGAATCCCATGGGTCATAAAAACATTAGTTTTCATATCAATTACCTCTTGCAACAAGGCCAATTGCTCTATTAAGTTTCTAATGCTTTGTGCATTGTAGTTTGATGACTAGATACTACTACTCTCAATTGGTTAGTATCTAACAATAGGTTTCCAAGGTTCTCAATTAGAGGGGGACCTTAGGCCTTCATTTGATCAATCTAGTAATGGCCAATTTGTCTAAATTGCCACTCCTATTGTAGTTGTATTAGCAAATTTTTATTCTCCTCTATACTGGGGTCAAATGTACTTGTACATGTTCTTCCAAGTACAACTCTTATGTAATCCATTACCTCCTTATTCAAGACCTTGAGTACCTCTTTCTCTACCCTTAACTCTTATATTCTATCTTTAATCTTCTCATTCATTGATTTCCATATATTTACCATGGAATCATGTACATGAATACCAATTTTGACAATTCTAATTTGGAAATCATCAGTAGTCAACTCATGAAACTTATCCTCCTTCTAATGATCTATTATCTCCATTAATATATGACTAGTAGAAGAGTCAGTGGCCAATTCTACTATGGTCTTCTACTTCTTCATCTTATTTGATTTTGGTTGAGATGAAGTTTCTTTCATGATAAGCTCCTTAGATGGGGCAACTTCCTCATACCTTCTCTTCTTTCAATTAATAGTCTCTTCCAACCATGATTCTATTGAAAGCACATTGATTGCTAAACGTAGGTTTGTAGGATCAAAGAGCTTCCTCACCACTGTAGGTACTACCTTGTGCTGCATGGCAATGGGGAAAGTAGTTACCTTGGTAGTTGAGAAGGTTAGAGTGTCACCTTGTTGAGATGCATCTTGGTCTTGACCATCCAGTGGATTATTGTCACCATCAAGGTTGATGACTTGCATAGGAGAGGAAGGTGTGGCCATTGAATTCTCTTATTCCTTTCCTGTGTTCTTCTCACTATATCCAACCTTCCCCATGCCTTAAGAGGCAGGAATAGAATCATGGAAACAAGTAAGACACTCTTTTCATCTAGTGGCACTCAAACAACATCCCATCCATACCCAAATCACCTAAGACCTTAATGTAATAAAATTACAAGAATTATTAATAGAGGTATAAGGGGAAGTGGAGCAAGGGAAACCTAAAAAATAAACAAAGTGAGAGTCTTAGGAAACTTGATGAGAAGAGAGCCACCTAGGGGCTATCTAGACAAATCATTGAATGTAATTGCAATAAATACTAGAAAACTAGAAGCTCAAAAGGGATAAATTTAATGTCTAGCAATAGTTTTTTCTAACTAGTGACTTAGTCATTTTAAATGCCTAAGAAGGGACCTATTATCTATAGTTCCACATAGTCAAAATGATAAACTTAAATGGGGAAACTACAAAGTTAAGCGCATGACAGAAAAGAAAACTAGGCTAAGGAAGTAGGAAATGAAACAAGGAACACAACAGAAGGGAAAAGCTACCTACACTAACTCTAACTATAGGTGTTACTTTCTCTCAATTGTGGATCTAATATAGCTTCAAGTCTTGGCCATTATAAGAAAATGACAAAACCTCTCCAATAGGATAGGCTAGGACAAAAGATTTATTCTGATTCACCTGCACAACTTTGAAGGGATCATTTTGAAGAGAATCAAACTTATGATGCATACATTTGGGTTCGTGTCTCTTATCCCACAATAGGAGAAAATCATCTTTGATAAATCTTCTTGGCCTTGCTTTCTTTTTGAAGAAGCTCTTCACACACTTTTGATGCTCTATGATATGATCAACTAATTTCTCACATTCTTCTTCCAACTTGGTGAGATACATAATTTGCTTTTCCAAACTGTCATGAAATACTGGGTTCTCAATTACCTGATGCAAATTGCAAATGGATAGCTCCAATGGTAGGGAAGACTAGCTTCAATTCCATATACCAACTCAATTGGGGAAATTTGGATGGCTTTTTTAGGTGTCACCCTATCCACCCAAAGAGCTTCATGTAGTTTCTCGTGTCAATCCTTATGATTCTTATAGACTAGCTTTTTAATAATGTTGATTAAGTTTTTATTGCTTGATTCTACCTAACCAATCCCTTTGGGAAAGTAGTATGAATAATGAATCAAATGGATTTTGTTTTCATAACAAAATTCTACAATCTCTTTTGAAGAAAATTATGTAGCATTATCCATGAAAAGCTTTAATGGGACACCAAATCTCACAAGGATGCTCTCTTTGATAAATTCATAGGTGACTTTAGAGGTGGTTCTCTTGGTAGGCTTTTCTTCCACCCACTTAGTGAAGTAGTCTGTAGAAGTTATAATGTATAGATGACCAATAGAGGAGGAGAAATTAATTGGACCAATGAAGTCAATTCCCCATTTTTGAAAGGGGCCTTCTATTACTATTGGCTTTAGTGGTAAGGCAGACAACTAAGGTTTTCTATAAAACATCTTAAATGGGACACCAAATCTCACAAGGATGCTCTCTTTGATAAATTCACAAGCAACTTTAGAGGTGGTTCTCTTGGTAGGCTTTTCTTCCACCCACTTAGTGAAGCAGTCTGTAGAAATTATAATGTATAGATGAAAAATAGAGGAGGAGAAATTAATTGGACCAATGAAGTTAATTCCCCATTGCTGAAAGGGGCCTTCTATTACTATTGGCTTTGGCGGTAAGGAAGAAAACTAAGGTTTTCTATAAAACATCTTACATTTTTCACACTATTCTACCCACTTATAAGTATCTTTGAACATACTAGGCCAATAATAGCACTACCTTATAATTTTATTTGTTACTATAGAAGCAAAATTCCCACCACAAGCTTCACAATGAAATGCTTGGAGCAACCTTTCTCATTAAGGCTTATCCACACACCTCGAGAAGGTTCCATCAATTGCTCTCTTATACAATTGATCATCATAAATGACATACTTGCTTGACCTAGTCCTAATATCTCTTTTCTACTCATATGTCAATCATTTTGGACATTCTTTATAAGCAAGGAAGTAAGCAATGTTTGAAAACCAAGGATCTTGGAGGCTTACCATTAAAACTCTTGGGATTTCTTCTTCTTTGTTTGACTCCTAATTTTCTACAATTATTTTGCACAAGACATTTCCTCAAATTAATTTTGTTGGTTTTAACTCAATTTCATCTTCATGAACCTTGGCTATCCAAGCTCCTCTGGTATTGCATCCTATCTCTTGCTAGTCAAGATACTCTTGACTACTATATTAGGAACATGCACAATAGAATGCAAATGCAAAACATAAAAACTAAAATTTTAAGTGCTCTTACCATAGCATAAGCATGCTTCTCCATTTGAGAGTACTTTATTTCATGCTCCTTGAGAGGGATTCTCATAAAGGCAATGGGTTCTTGAATACCTTCCTTGTTTTCTTGCATGAGTATGGCAGATAATGTATGGGATAATGCATAATAGTAAAAAATCAACTCTTTGGTATAATTTGGATGAACTAGGACAAGGTCCTTTGTAATGGAAACTTTGATTCTATCAAAAGCCTTCCTAGATTCATTCCACTTAAATTTTTTATTTCCCTTCATCATGTCAATTATGCACTTGGTAATCTCAGAGAAATCAAGAACAAAACATCTCAAGGAAGTTACATGTCCAAAGAAGGATTTAATCCTAGACTTGCTTGTTGGTAAGTTAAGTTGATAGATAGCTTTGACATGATCATGATCAATCTTAATGTCTTCTTGAGACACTATATGACCCAGCAACTTTCCCTCTATAATATAGAAAATAGAATTCTTGGGGTTAAGGGAAATTCCATGATCCCTACATCTCACCAACACTTTTTCCAAGTCCTTCAAATGACCTTCTCTTTTCTTAGAGAAGATTTTTAAATCATCTAGATAGATGAAGATAACTTTATCCTTTAGATTTACAAATGATGAATTCATGGCCCTCTAAAAAGTAGCTTTGACATTAATTAGCCCAAAAGGCATTCCTTTATAAGAAAAAGTTCTCCAAGGAGTGGTGAATTTTGTTTTAAATTGATCACTTGGGTCTATTTCAATGTTATTGAAGCATGAGAAACCATCCAACATGGACATCATCTCATATCCATGTTAGGAAGCGCATAGTTATCTTTAAGAGAAGCATGATTTAGGTTTCTAAAGTCAATAGAGATTCTAATCTCCCCATTCTTTTTCTGGACATGAACAATGTTAGCTATAAAAAGTTTAATAGTGTATAGTTTATATTGATGAAAGAGCATCTAGGGCTTTCTTGAATCTTGCATGTTGGAGGGATTTTTGTGTGTAGTTATGGAACTCAATTGATATTGGGCATAGTTTATGCCTAGGAGCTCAGCATACTCTGGGAGCTCTACATACACTATGGAGCCCGACATGCTCTATGGTGCTCGGCATGCTCTCAAAACTTGGCATGCACTGTGGCTCTCAGAAAGGTCTTGGTGTTTAGAAAGGTTTTAGTGCTTGTCAATGTCTATGGAGCTCAGAAAGATCTTTGAGCTCAGTGATACTTGGGAATTTACTAGTGTCAGCTTGGTCTTGCTAACACTTAGTTTGGTCTTGATGTAGGCAAAGAGATGAATAACCAGGGCCAAAGGCTCACCCAGCTATCCAAACCACCCTACAAGAGTTAACACAATGGAAGAAAACACAAGGAACAACAACCAAAGGAGGAGGAAGAGTGAAATACTTTTATTGATTCATCAAAATATCTTCATACATCCCTAGCTATAAGGCCTTTTGCATTCTAGCCAATTACAAATACATTCACATTCAAAGATCCAACTGCAAATTTGCACTTTTAGTTCTGCTCCCTAATCCTCTTCCAAAAACTCCCTAATTCTAAGCCTAAACACTCTATATATACTTGCCAAAATGGATTACATATTATTCTAGAACATTAAATAAGAGGAGGGCTGATGCAACAAGTCTAGACGCATCCCAAGAAAAGATCTTAACATAAATGTTGTGATCAAAATAAATCCCACAAGTTAGCTCATAGAAATAATGTCTAAATGCTGACACTCGGCATACACTGGGTAACTCAGCACATGAAGAGACACTTGACAAACACTAGGTAACTTGGCACATGAAGAGTCACTTGGCATACACTATGTAACTCGACATATGAAGGAATTTCCATAGTAACTCAGCACATGAAGGAATTGCTATAGTAACTCGACACATGAAGGAATTTCCATAGTAACTCAGCACATGAAGGAATTGCTACAGTAACTCGACACATGAACGAATTTCTAGGCACATGAAGGAACTGCTAGGCACATGCAGGAACTATTAGGCACATGAATGAACTAGACTACTAGGCACGTGAAGGAACTCGACTGCTAAGCACATGAAGGAACTGCTAGACACATGGAGGTACTGCTAGGCACATAAAGGAACTACTAGGCATGTGAAGGAATTTCTAGGCACATGAAGGAACTAATAGGCACATGAAGGATTTCCTAGGCACCAACTTGCAGAATGAACAAAAATGAGAAAGATAACAAGGAAACCTAGGATGCTCCTACATCAGATAATCGGGGTTGAAAGAAATGATTCTCCTGAATCATTGAGATGTCACAACCTGAGCTAAATCCAACTCAAATTGAGAAATCCATGAAGCATCTTCAATAGGTCTATTCTTCCACTTAACCAAATATTCATAGTAATCTTTTCATCTTGTGCTCTAACCAACTCTCTAATCCAATATATATTCTTAGGATAATCATCTAATACAACAACTTTATCCTCTGACTCATGATACTTATACAAATCAGCAATATTGAATATAGGAGATATGTCCATGTCATTAGGTAACTCAACTTCATAAGCATTACCACTGTCAAACTTCTTCAAGATCTTACAAGGTCCAAATTTCTTCATCTTTAGCTTGTTGTATGTTCCAACTGGGAATATTCCTTTCTTCAAATGAACCATCACCTCATTACCAACTTGAAAATCATGGTGTCTTTTAGACTGATTAGCATTCTCCTTATAGTTCTGATTACTTTGTTCCAACCTCAACTTCACTTCCTTATGCAAAGACTCCATAAAACTAGAATATTCTTCTCCTGCAATGCTTTTCATTTCTTCACCAACAGCATCTCTCCAATCTAATATACCTCTAGGATGCATTCTAGTAACAATCTCAAAAGGTGTCTTCCCTGTACTCCTATTCACAGAATTGTTATATGCAAATTTAGCTTGTGCCAATACCATCTCCAAATTACTTGCCTTATTCCCAACTAAACATCTTAGAAAATTACCCAAGCTTCTATTCACAACCTCTATCTATCCATTTGTCTGTGGATGAAATATAAAAGTAAACTTCAACTCAGTACCCATCTTCTTCCACAAAGTCTTCCAAAAATAGCCAGCAAACTTACTATCTCTGTCTAAAATAATACTTCTTGGTAATCCATGCAATTTCACAATCTCTTTAAAGAAAATTTTAGCAACATGCTTAACATATAATGTCTTCTTACATGGTATGAAATGAGCCATCTTAGAAAATCCATCCACAACAACAAATATGGAATCATACACTTTCATTGTCTTAGGCAATCCAAGAACAAAATCCATACTAATGTCAGTTTAAGGTTTCTTAGGAATAGTAATAGGTGTATACAAACTAGTATTTTGAATCACCCCTTTTGTAACTTGACAAACTCCACAACTCTTTACAAATTTATGAACATCCTGATACATTTATGGCCAATAATACTTTTCTTTCAGAAAACTCAATGTCTTATAAATTCCAAAATGTCTAGCTAATCCACCACTATGCTTTTCCTTAATCAAATTCAACCTCATAGAACTTCTAGGAACACACAACTGAATTCCTTTTAATAACATACCTTTTGAATGAAATACTCATCATACTTATGTGATCTATTAGATTTGGTTCTCTGCACTCTCTCCATGCCTTAGAAAAATCAGGATCAGCATCATACAACTATTTTATTTCATCAAAATCAGGAACTTCAACCTTCATTTTAGTCAAGAAAGAACATCTTCTACTCAATGCATCAACAACTCTATTAGTAACTCCACTCTTATTCTTGATCACAAATGTAAAACTCTGCAAGTACTCAACCCACTTCATATGTCTTTAATTCAATTTATGTTGACTTCCCAAGTATTGTAAATCTATATGATTAGTATGTAGTACAAACCCTTTGGGAATCAAATAATGTCTCCACTTCTTCATTGCTTGGACAATAACATAAAATTATTGATCATACATGGAGTATTCCTTTTTAGCATCATTCAACTTAAATTCACTAAAGAAAGCAATAGGCTTACCTTCTTGACTTAATACATCTCCAATTACATTACCACTTGCATCACATTCAACTTGAAATACTTTGTTGAAATCAGCTAAAGCCAATATAGGTAATTCAGCAACCTTTTGTTTCAAAGTCTCATAACTCTTATCAGCTCCATGTGTCCACTTGGAGTCCTTTTTATCTCCCCTCATTGTCACAATCAGAGCATTGCAAACATAACTGAAATTCTTTATCAACTTTCTATAAAACCTAGCTAAACCATGAAATGATCTTACCTCACCCACATTCTCAGGAGTAGGCCACTCCAAAATTGCTTTAACCTTCTCAAGATACATCTTCAAACCATCACCTGAAATCACAAATCTTAAATACACAATTTCCTCTTGCATGAAAGAACACTTTTTTAGATTACTTAGTAACTTTTCCTCTTTCAACCTCTACAATACTTGTCTAATATGCTCAACATTTTCTTCCTTAGTCTTACTAAATATCAAAATATCATCCAAATAAACAATAACAAACTTACCCAAAAATCTTTTCAGAACTTCATTCATCAACCTCATGAAAGTACTAGGTGCATTAGTCAAACCAAAAGGCATAACCAACCATTCATACAAACCATCTTTTGTCTTCAAAGCAGTCTTCCATTCATCACCTTCTCTAATTTTGATCTGATGATAGCCACTCTTCAAATCAATCTTGGTAAAATACTTTGCTCCACTCAAACAATCCATTATGTCATCCATTCTTGGCATAGGAAACCTATATTTCACTGTGATCTTGTTAATAGCTCTAGAATCAGTACACATTATCCATTCTCCATTATTTTTAGGTGTTAATACAGTAGGTATAACACATGGACTAAGATTTTCCTGATCAAATATTTCTACAACAACTCATGCACTTGTATGTTAAGTTCTTCATTCTCTACAGGTATCAATCTATATGGTGCTTTGTTTGGAAAATTAGCTCCAAGAATTAGATCCATACAATGTCTTATACTTCTTATTGGAGGTAAACCATTAGGAATATCATCAGCAATAATGTCTTTATACTCATTTAGCAATTCTATAATTTCTATTGGTACTTGGCTATCACTATCTATTGTCACTTGGTCATTACTAGCTTTTGCTACTCGAACATTACTACCAACACTCAGCCCTCTAGGAACTATGGAAAAATAGACTTGATTCTTTTTCATTTCCTTTTCAAATTGTTTCCCATTAACCATGCAAATTTTTACAGTAGTACAATTAACCTTATCTTGACTTTCATTTAAAGGTACCAATATTTGTTTCTTCCCATTTACCCAAAGAGTATATTGATTCAATCTTCCATCATGTATAGCATATCTACCATATTGCCAAGGTCTACCCAAAAAAATATGATAGCAATCCATGGGCATAATATCACACAAAAATTCATCAAAGTAATGTCCAATTTTGAACTTCACAAGGCATTGCTCACTTACCAATATCTTATGCTCATCTTTGATCCATAAAACATGATAGGGTTTGGGATGTTTCAACCTCTACAACTGCAACTTGGTAACCAACTATTATGATGCCAATTTTTTAGAACTTCCACTATCAATAATCACTTTGTAGCATTTTCCATCCATCTTACATCTTGTCTTGAAAAGACTTCTCCTTAAAATATGTTCCTCGTCACTTCGTTTATTACATAAGGTTCTTCTCACCATCAAATTTTCTCTAGCCTTGGGTCCACTTGGTGAACCCTCATCATTTTTTGGAATCACAACATTTATGTTACCTTGTCTACTTTCAGAGGATCTACATTCAAATTATCTATGTCCCTCTTTACCACATCTAGAACAATTACCATGAAATCCACCTATAGAATAAGAATTACCTCTTCCTTGGTAAGAATTACCACTTTTCCATCCAGTCTTGCCCTTTTCATCATTCTTCTATTTAGATTTTCTTTTATCCTATAAAAAGCTTTTAGATCTACCACCTTCAGCATAAGATCTACCTCTACCTCTCTGGAATCTACTACCTCTACCTCTTTGTCTTTGTTCATGCTTCTTTGTCAACATCTCCTAAGCTTTCAAGGCATATTGATATGTTTCTTCTACACTTTCCAACTTCATAAAACTTATTTCATCTTGAATTCCAGATCTAAATCCATTAATGTACCTTGCAACTTTTTCAACATCATCATCCACATGTCTAGATCTGATGTCCAATCTATAGTGTTCCTCAGTATATTCTTTCACAGTCATGTCCTTTTTTTTTCAAATTTTGCATCTGTCTCAACAAGCTAACTTGGTAATCAGTAGGGAGGAATTTTTTCTTTACCTTGTTCAACATCTTTGGCAAATTTTTGATCTTTTCCTTTCCTCTCCTTTGTCTATCAGTTTGCAAATTCTCCCACCATAGTAATGCATGACCTTTCAACCTAGTGACTACAATCTTCACCTTTCTATTATCAAGAGCATTTTCATACTCAAAGAACTTCTCCATATTAGAGATCCAATCCAACATGACATTGGTATCGAATTTCCCATCATAAGAAACAACTTCTAAAGTAGGATTTAAATTTTCCCTAGACAACACTCGCAACAATCTTTCCTCATCTTGATCTTCTTCAGGTTCTAGGCTATGGTTTGGTACTACTACTTCATCATCACTTGCATCATCAAGATGTACTCCTCTCCTCTAGTTTGTCTCCATAGCATCTAATAGGGCTGCAATTTGTCTCAACTAATCCAATATAGCATCATTGGAATTTCTTCTACCATGAACCATCTTTGCAATCATGTTCCCAGAAGATCATAACCCCCTACAAGCTATAGGTCAAATCCACAGATTTTCTACCCTACAACCAAATCCAAATCAGGGTTTTGTAGGATCTAATCTCCACAAGGATGAACCTAAAGCTCTAATACCAAATGATGTAGGCAAAGGGATGAATAACTAGGGCCAAAGGCTCACCCAGCTATCCAAACCACCTTGCAAGAGTTAACACAATGGAAGCAAACACAAGGAACAACAACCAAAGGAGGAAGAAGAGTGAAATACTTTTATTGATTCATCAAAATATCTTCATACATGCCCAGTTGTAAGGCATTCTAGGTCATGGCCAATTACAAATACATTCACATTCAAAGATTCAACTGCAAATTCACACTTTCAATTTTTCTCCCTAATCCTCTTCCAAAACTCCCTAATTCTAAGTCTAAACACTCTATATATACTTGCCAAAGTGGCTTACAAATTATTTTAGAATATTAAATAAGAGGAGGGCCAACGCAACAATGGTCTTGACACATCCCAAGAAAAGATCTTAACATAAATATCATGATCATAATAAATCTAGCAAGGTAGCTCATAGAAATCACCCCCAAATGCTAACACTCAACATACATTAGGTAACTTGGCACATGAAGAGACACTCAGCATACACTAGGTCACTTGACATACACTGGGTAACTCGGTACGTGAAGGAATTGGTATAGTAACTTGGCACATGAAAAAACTATTTGGCACATGAAGGAACTGCTAGGCACATGAAGGAACTACTAGGCACATGAAGGTACTGGAGTGCTAGGCACATGAAGGAACTGGATTGCTAGGCACATGAATGAATTGCTAGGCACATGAAGGAATTTCTAGGCACATGAAGGAATTGCTAGGTACTTGAAGGATTTTCTAGGCACCAACTTGCAGAATGAACAAAAATGAGTAGGATAACAAGGAAACCTAGGATGCTCCTACATTAGGTCTTGGTTCCTGTTGGTGTCGATTTGTCTATGAGTCAACTTTTGGCATTTAATTTCTATATAGGTATTCAATTTTTGTTGTATTTGACTTGTGGCACATTATATACCGAATGTAAGGGATTTAATTTAGTTTGTAATGAACTGGGCCAACTTGTGGCTTATTTGGGTATAAGTAAGGGGTCTTGTGGAGTCTTTAGTTAGAATGAGAAGTGTGGTCATCCAACTTAAAGAAGAGGGTGCAAATTTTGAAGACTGGGGTTGTGGCTTGAGAACTAGATGATTAACTAGTGAAACTGAGGTTACAAGTGTGGATTATTCTTGGTGTTCTTATCCAATTGTGGATCTAGACTATTTGGGATTGTGATTGTAAATAGGATCTTGTTGGATCTTATAGAATTACTATTTTAATTTCTTTTGTATGTGGCTCTAACCCAGAAGGCCTTATAGTCAGGCATATTGCATGTAATTAGATATTTTATTAATTAAAGAGTTGTAATTTGGTATTAGATCTTGCTTTTTTATTGTATTATTGTTGTGTTTCTATTGTGTGGTTATTTTTTGGTGGCTAGGACATCTCCTTTGGGGATTCTCCTACCTTGAATTGTGTCATATATAATTTTTGCTTCTATAGTTTTGTGGATTTCTCTAAAGATGGTGTTTGAGAACATTGGATTATAGTTGTTTTTCTTTTGTCTAAAAGGAACTGCCTCAAGCTTAAGGGAAATTTTATGATTAAACTCACTTTTTCTAAAAAAGTTTTTCAAATCCTCATATCCCTAAGCAAAAACATCTTGGTATTTAGAAAGCAATATTTTAGCCCTTCTCCTTTCTTCATTAGAACAACTACCAGCAATATTAATCATTCTAGGCTTAAACTTAGTGCCTATATTCATTCCCTAATAATCTCTAGAGGTTCCTCCTTTCATACCTCTTTCTATTCTAATATATGCATCTTGTGTATTGAATAGATTTTCTAAAGAGATTAGATGCCTAGGAATTTTGTCACCTTTAATTTACTCAGTGTCAAGCTCCAAATTTTTCTTGCTCTCTAGGGAGAACTCTCATTAGGGTCTTTCACTTACTTCAAAGAACTAGTGAAACATTGGATCTTCCTGACATTGGTGAAAACCTGTCATGATTTGGCATTGTTAGTTACATTAGCTATGAATAGGACTTTAACCTTTATTCCCTATCTTTGAACTCTTGATGAGATAGAAAAAGGGATGAGGTAGTAGCTAACATGTCTTCCCTTAGATTCTTCTCCCTTGGAACTGTTGGCTCCTAATTTAACAAATCAAAAAAAAAACCAAGAAATCAGATCAATACATCTAAGGCTAGAAAATTCCTATGATGGATGCACTTGACTGCTAATCTTGGGCCAACTATAAAAGAGAGTTAACATTGAGGTTCTACTATATGGTACCAATGCAAATAAACATAAAATCTGAACCTATTAACAATAGATGAAACCCTTATATCTTCTAATACTTATGCAATAACATAGGAATGAAATAGCTACAAATCATAACCTATGAACCCATAAGCTAAGTGAGGGTTAATTCCTTTCAGCCCACTATAAAACAAGAAAAAATGAATTAATTTGACTAAAATAATTTGTGCAAATGACCTTCATCTCAGCTTACATCTGATTTAGTGATCAATACCTTATCCACTGCAATATAGAATAACTACCAACAAGATGAACTAACTTAATTGCCTTACAATTAAGTTTCTCAACTGAAATCCCAAAACTCTATTCTTACCAGCATCCCCTCCATACACCCAAAAACCCTATCAAATCATTGAATCATTTACTTAACTACTTGAATTAAAAGAAACAATAGATCTAACACACAACTCATCCAAGTTGTCTTAAATTAAATGAACATTATTCATTAAATCACAAAGTTAACAATGTGTGAAGAATTAGGAGACAAAATAAGAGAACATAGATAATTCATTGTAAATCCCCTTTTGTATTTGACCTTGGAAAGATTGAATACATTAACTGGTAATACTAAATGAAAATCAGGATATATTACATGATCTATCATCAATTTTTATTATTTATAAGAACAATAAATGAAATAAACCCAGAAACCTACATAAGAATGTATGTGTGGCCTTCATTGCTAGAGCTTTGCTCAATAGATAGGAAGTAAAACCAACCAACAACCTAGTCTCATAGTAAAAACTGGAACCTTTACAATGGATGAGAGAAAGAAAGATATAGAAGAAAAATGGAATCCCGAATTTGATCTAGAAGTGACATGTCTCCACTTGAATCTCCATTCCTTGTTGTTTTAAAACCTCTCTCATCTTTCTGCTTTTGAGATTTGATTTGGCTTTTATCATTGTTTTGTAACAAACTAAAATATATGTTCCTCAATGATGAAAACCCTTCTACTACTAAAATATCCAAAATGCATCATAAAATGTTGATGATACCTTGATTCAACTACCTTGGAGGTGACAAAACTCACCCACTACTATATTTTACTACCTTTTACATTCAGTTGGTTCACCATTTCACTAGGAATCAGATCTAAACTACCTCAATTTAATTAAACTAAAAAGTGGGTACCTAAGACAAATCCTTGCATAACTAGAACCAATGAACTCCTGTGCAAAAACAAACTCTAGAAATGGAAAGTTCATTTCCCCCAATTCTAGCAATATATAATAGTGCTACATGGACTTAATAGAAACTCCCAAGTTCTTGCTTTGAAATCAGGCTCCTTCTATGCTTTGATACTGCACTTGGACATATATTTGACCAGTTTCCATAGTTTGAACTATTGAATTAAATCAAATTTTATTTAAAAGCTCCACTACATGTTCAGAAATGGAAAATAATAAAATATTAATTTTTGAAACCTGTTTGATTTTCTCTCTCAAATTCCATCTAGGTCAAAGATGTTTGACTAAGATGTGACATGTGTCATGCTCTGATTGGCTAGATTTTTCTTTGTCATCTAACACTCACTACTTGGGTGCCACATGTCACTACCTTACTGGTCCTTTGTTCTTCCATATCACTACCACATCACTAGTCACCATGTTGCTATCTTAGACAACATCTTGTCATGTCATCATGACATGGCAACCTCATGACACATGGCACTTTTAGACACATCATCACCTTGCTAGCACTACCACGTCACTATCTTGTTACTATGCCACATTAGCATGCCATGTCATCAGTTGTTATGTTACATGATGAATCAACATCTTGCCATATATCATCATGACATAGCAACGATGTGACACATGTCATTTTTTTCCATGTTAGCACCTTAATTTGCATGCCACATTTGGGGTCCTCAACCACTTGTAAATTTTTTATTTGTTCTCACAAGTCTAGTCATCATATGACATCATCACCTGTCATGTATATTTGTTAAAAAATTAACCTACCTTACCCTCTGGTCATAGGCCCCACATAATTCATCTCTCATTTGTCCATAAGGGAAGGCCCTTTAGACAATTATGATATGAAGCTCCAGGTACTTAAAAAACATTAAAATTTCCCATAGCAAGAATGTGGGATAAATTATCTCACTATTTTTATTTTTATTTGCTTTTGAGCTTTAAACATAAGAACTATAGCTAGATCAATCAACATCATTAGATGGAAAACCTTTTCCCCTTCTTCAATTGGTTTTTGAGTATGAAAATTTAGTAGAAGACTCCTAGTAACAATGACCAACTCTATTTTGTGAGCCTTTTGTAGTGATGGATGGGGAAAATATTTGAGAGCTTAAAAGCCATTGATAAAAAATTGGTCCCAAAGCAGATCATGGCTATGAGTACACATGCATAGAAAAATGGCCTCTTGCTGTAAGGTGCCTATGGTGTAAAACCCCAAGTGGTCCTCCCTCTTCTGCCTTAGAGATTCTTGTAGATTGGTTGTTAAAGATAGTTATTCCTAATTCATATATCTCCTTGACTTTGACGTCTATTCTACCATGGTGCTTGATTCCATTTTTTGGGAGTTTTTTGGATAAATAGACCTCTGCCAATACCAATTTCCACATACTTTAAACTCTGATGCAATCAATTTTAAAAGATATCACCCTTCCTTCTGCCAATAAGGAGAATGATCCCCCACATGCCACCTATAGACATAGCAAATCACACATCCATCTTCTTTGCAAGGAACGGTCTCCAGATAATTATGGAGGTGTTCTCTCAGGCTTTAACCCGCGATAATTCCATTGGATCATTCTCCACTTTCACACACTTAATGTATTAATCTTGAACTATGAGACATCATCATTCCAATACATGCCTCTGCTACTTTAGCTTTTGTTACCATGGGTTTTACCTTTGCCAACTAGGTGTTTGAATTTTTTTTCACAATTCCAACCATTATTTTACCAAGCAAAAAATGTCAAATAAGAAAGATCTTTAGAGAGCCCTCTCCAGTCAACCACAAAGTGACATGGAAGTTCTTATGCCAAGCCATAGTATTGTGTAGATAATAATTTATATGTTCTAGTGCAGCACCAACCTCCACAAAGAACCCATTGCAAAGCCAATAGATCCTTGCATTAGAAAATAAATAGCTGCCTTCAAAGGACCCACTATAATTAGATAGAAGGATCATTGTAGACACCATAGTTTTTCTTCCAGCAACTACACGCTCCTTATTAAGATCCCTTTTTTTTGTGAATATAGTGCCTCATGCACTTCTTGAAAATTTATTTGGACCACCAATGTCTTGCACATCTTGATATGGCAAAATAATAACACTTCACTCTCTATTTGAACTTCAATGTTATAATCCAGACAATTCAGTTCCCATGGCACTTTATCAATTTGGTGCAATTAGTTAGGACCCAACGTGGGTCTGGCTAAAAAAAAATTGTTTTCAAACAACTGAACTACCAAATTAATGTACTAAACACTTGACTTTGACTAGAAATAATTTTCATCATTTCTTCAACTTTTAAAACTCATTTTAACTCATTTTTGCAACTTGTCAACTTTGTGCTAGGAGGTCCTTTGATCGGCCTTAAAAATTGACAAAAATAGCCTATCGGGCCCTTAGATATGATATATTGCACCCTTTTTCCACTTTCTTACACCCTATCAAATCTCGTGCCATGAAAAATTCAAGACCAAAATATATTAACCATATAAGTTGCCTTCTTAGAACTGCTTGCAAGCAAACATGTCAGAAAACAACAAATCATGTTCAGAAGCGGCTCTGAAAATAGGGAAAATAGACACTTGGGGACACAAAATTTGGGGAATTAGTTCACTATCATGAGGAAAACATAAATCTAGTATTAGGTCTCATTATGAATAACTAGGCACATTTGGCGAGTGGTCAAAGTGGGCTACTTAGAATTTGTAGAAAAGTAGTTTTTTGCAAACGAAATGGACCTAGGAAAGTGTGCAAACAGATTCGTCAAAACTTGCAAACTGGCATACTTAAAGTATTTTTAGATTGGAACATAATGGTACAATCCATTTGATCTCACCTATCATAGATTTAGAGTTATGACATCCTGAATAGGGGCACTGACCAATTTGCACTTCACAACACTAGTAAAACATTACAAATTCCATTTGGAATCGCGTTCGAAAATTGATCAAACGGATTCGTCATAAGGTCAAAATTGAAACATAAAAAGTCTCTAACCTCTAGAATACAATGCAAGAGGAATTTTCTCATTTTTTTCAGCTAGGTCATATTTATAACAAGTCAAATAGGGCCTTCCCAAATTCTAAACAATTAGCATCGGCATGACAACAATAAATGACCAACTTTGAGGGATTCAAAACCTAGATAAAACATATCAAAAAGACTCAAAATATGAAACATAGATTCTTTGATATGGATAATAAAAACTCCAAAAGTATATAATCATGAAACATTACTGGGTACAAGATATATGAATGCAAACTAGGCTATTGTACACTATTTGACACTTAGGTAGAATTGTGAAATATGAGACTAGCTCAAAACAGGACTTCACCAAATCAACCGAGATGAAAAAATAAAAATAAAAAACAAATAAATATGCAAAATTAAGGGTGTTAAAAAATTGAAACACCATCTAGGCCTTGAAATGACATCTGGTTACATATGCACGAAAAGCATTCATGGGAGCTAGATTTCAAAATTTCTTCAACTTGTGACTCAAAACTAGCATGAAATTTTGAGTCCCAACAAGAACAACTTGTATAGAGAAGGCATCAAGGTCTCCTATTTTATCCCAAACTTTTTTCCTATAATTTTTAAGTCTTTTGTTCTTCATAGTATATTGACTTTGAACTTGTCTAAGTTCTACAATTCCTTGGGCTTTTAGGATTTTCATGCCTCTTTTTTTTAGCAGTAATGCCCAGTAGTAATACTTCATACTCCATAGTATTATTTGTGTATTTGAACTATAACTTATAGGAAAGTGGTGTTAAATATCCCTTAGGGGAAATGAGCACCACACCTACTCCAAATCTAGTAGTTGCACAACTGCTATCAAATTCCAAGGTCCAAATCTTTTGATCATCGGGAGGTTTTAACTTTTCTTCTAGAGAATCAAAGTTAGAAAATATCATGTAGTTTTCAAAATCCATTTCTTGATATAAAATTTGGGCATAGGGATCATTAGATTTCATTACACTAAGCTTTCTACTCAAGTTCTAGCTTGATCTTTTTATTTCCAACAATGATAATATCATAAGACCAATCTACTTTAATTTCCCCTCCCATATCTCTGCAAAAGCTTCTACTTAACAACATGCCATAACTAGCATAGATGTCAGCCACAAGGATGGTCAATTTTATTCTCTTTTTTGGGTGTGTTGCTAAGGCCAATTTAATATCCTTCACTTGACCTAATAGGAGAATATCTTTTGCATCTATGGAGTAACAACACCAAAGGTCTTATTTAAAGGTAGTCCTAACGCATGAGAAAAATTAGAAGGCATGACATTATCTGAGGCTCCTGAGTCAATTATACAATTACTTTATTTATGACCATATACATATAAGGACACATTTAATGGATTAGGTTTTTGGCCAAGAGAGGTAGCTAGGACTAAAGACTCATCTTCTTTAAATAGCATAGGTAGGATTGGTTCTTCGTCAATAGGGGGACCAACACTAGTATAAGGTTGCTCATTTCTAATGATAGTATTGACATTGAGATGAATTTTACAACTAGCTTCTCCTTTGTAGTAATATACTAGTTTTTGCAATTCAGCGAGGTGAGATTTCAAGTAATCTAGGGGAGAAACTTGAGTACAAGAATATTTTCAATATTGGATAATATCAAATGAGGGATGAGACTTACCACGCGGCTGCATTATTTATTGTTCTCTCCTCCAAGTAAAGGGGGTAGATGTGATGGTCATGGCTAGTGAAGTAGCAAGAGAATTGTTCTAGATAGGAATTGATCTTGTCATATTTTTATCCCATTGACTTCTTGTTGCCACAGTCATTTACACTATGTCCAAGGTTGTGAAACAATCACCTCATATCTCCAAATCTAATTCATACTCCAAAAAAAGTTCCAAAGTCACCAAGAGAGCAGAATCATCTTCACTTTCATGATATTCCATAGTTAATTCATTACTTGCAATGAGCTACTTGTATCTATTCATTTTTGGACACAATTTTCCACCATGATCCACTCTTAAGTGGAATATGCGCATGCTTTGCTTCATAGGATTTTCCCCTATGGCAAGCTTTTGTTGAGTAGGTGTTAAATGTAAGGTTTTCTCTTCATGTTGATTTCTGGATATATCCTAGTAAGGTTGTTGGAATGAAGGAACTTCCTTACCCATTTTCCTTTTCATGGTAATCATCTCATTTGATAAATGTTGCAACATTGCTTCCATGTTATTAGCTATATGAGCATTAAAATTTGTTGAAGTTCCACTCTTCAGCTCTCTCTTCCATTTTTTGGCTGCTATCAAATCATCTTCTAATTCTATTACCAAAATCTAAGAAACTTGGGGATTAGCCATGTCGAGCCAATATAACACATTTTTAGTTGCAAGATTGGACATCCTTTACTACCAAAGTACTATGTTGATCTTCATTAAATATCAATCCAGGAGCGTGAACTTGAGATGGTGTCTGCAAAGTATATGCTCTAGTCTTCACTAAAAGTCACTACTACATTGAATATAATAACCATTAAGGAAATCTAATTCATCAAAAGGAAATATAACTATCAAGTACTTGGAAGGAAACTTTAATTACTTAACTCTACATCTATGCACCTACTACTGCAGGAATAGTGACTGGTTCTATTTCTAGTAGCTACAGGAATAGTAGTTCTAAACTCAACTTACAAAATTGAGTCAAACTCCTAACTGCTAAAGTAAACTCCACCTTTAGCATGGGCCCCCATGGAATAATGAAGAAAAGATTAACTCAAATGAAAGTGTAAGAACTCAGCAAAGTAGTGTATTCATTAAAATAGGTAGTATTACATTTTCTTGGAAAATAGGATGTCTAACAACTCTATCAATCTACTCTACTTGACTTCATACATATAGACAAGATCTTATTTAAATAGAAGAGAATAACAGATTCTGACAATTATGACTTCCTTATGAAGGATAGTTCATTATAGCTCAATATTTATGCAAGCATGCAATCATAAAAACATCAGTTATCTCCTTAAATTCCCATAGATATAGAGCATAGAAAATGCTAAATCTACTCTACTATCTAACTTAAAGAGCTTCCAAGAATCCAGGTATCATGTAACAATTCCTTGCATGTTCAACTGATCACTTAGATGCTTGCTTTCCTGCTTAGCCACTTCATTAGGTCCCACTTATTCTATTGGATCAAGTCCCCTTTCTATGCCACTGAATAGGTCCCTTACTATTCCAGTAAAATAGGTCCCTTCTAGTTTTGCCACTAAGTCTCTAGCTACAATGGTGCCATAATATTTCTATTTCATACTAATGCTTCCACAGTGCTAGTCCTTTGCTAGAGTTGTTTTGATTGATTCCAGCTTGGCTTGGATACTTACAGCCAACATTTAATGCACACAAGACTTCCTACAAACATTTATTTATATTTATTAATTTATAAAGAAAAAGCATTAATACTCAACTAACAGTTTTTGCAATCTCTTCAACTGCAGGAAACCCATGCCAAGCATTCATGAAGAAAGATTTTTACCAACAAAATGAACCCTTTTTAGTCATAATTCTAATTATCATTCTTATGCCATATGTTCATATATTATGCATCAAAAGTACAAAATATTATACCTAAAGGATGAAAAAGTTTAGTATGTTATAGAAAAATGTTCACAAAAAGGATCAAAAAGACATTTATTTCTTCATGTCATCATTTTTCCCCCAACCAACCTAATTTTGGTCCCTTCAGCATTTATAAATTTATGGTAATCATCCACAGCCTAAGATTAGTAGCGATCTTCTAACCTAATTCATGAGCCCTGTAGTTAAAGTATCCATGATTCTATTTTAACCTTTCCCATTTTTGCTCTTCAATGGCCATATTATAACCAACAAAAGAATCATTCTTTTTGAGCATAGGATGCAAGAGTATTGGTGGTTGGAAATGAAGAGGAACCCAATAACTCTTTTTATTTCTACCTAGCATCATATACTTGGGCATCCTGCTGACAACCAACTCCAAATTTTGAGGAGAGTGCAATTCCCTTGTTTTTAGATCTTCTGATAATTAGACCCATCTTTGAGTAGAAGCTCTTATGGCATCAAGAGCAATTGTAGAACAATGTTTCTCCCAAACTAGAAATGGTTGTTCTCAGATAGGGTGAATTTTAGTAGCACCACTTTGATTATTATTAACAAAGAGCCAATCAAATAATACCCTGTGAGTATTTTGTACCTTAGGCCAAATGTACAATGGTTCCAACATTTCTTTCTCCCTATAAGAGGTGGCCTAATTCTCTTGACTGATCTCATTTTGTATCCAAAACATGGTTGGTCTAAACTATACATCTCCCACATATAACAGTGAATTCCAATCCCTATCATCTAGAACAACAAGGTTATAAACATATAGCTCACAAAGAAGATTTTGTAGAGCCATCAGGACCGATTTGAATGCTGCATAAAATTATTGAGTAGTGTGCAAAGAAGGGCTCAACCCCTAAGTAATTTGAGACAATTGAAAATTAATCATTTTCTCTTTTAAGAATAGTGTATAAAATAGAGACGGTGACTTGTAATTCACAAGCTTTGGCATGAGCTTTGTTACCTTTGTGACATGTTGTTGTAGGACTGTAATTTCACTATCTTTTTCTTCGATTTGTTGTGCCTGTTCCTTTATAGTTCTAAGAAATTGTTTCCTCTCCAAGTCCCAATTTTCATTTTCCCATTGAAACTATTGGTACAAACTAAGGCTAACGGTTAATGGAGTAGAAATGTTCGGTGGTGTGTGACAATGGACAACAAGGCTATTATCTTCAGATGGTGTTTAGGATGAGTAGCAGGGTTGTCACTTGGACTAACAGTAGTCTTGTCATCCTTAGAATGGTGATGATCAACAAGGCTATCATTTTGATGAGCAAAAATGCTATCACCTTTAAGAGGATGATGGGAAATAGGACTGTTAAAATTTTCTAAAGGCACAGTGGTTATAGGATAGGGCATAATAGCTATATTAATTTGAAATGTCTCAACAATTTCCTAAACTATTTCTTGTGAAAATGATGGATATTCCTCTGGTAGTAAATTATCAATTTCTTCTGCTTGTTGTTCAAACCCAGACACTATTTTCTCTGAGGAATTTATGTCACTATCAATGTTAATAGGGCTTTTTGTCTTTGGGGGAGCTTCCTTAGGATCACTTTCATGTTTAGGAGTATGAATTGTATGCTTTGGGGACTACACGGGCGTATGTACTAGAGATTCTAAATCAACAGGTGGAATGGAAGGTTTAGTATTCAGGTTCACCCTGGACATTCTGGTAACTCACCGTGGGGTAGAGATTGTTTGGTTATCCTTATCAAAAAATTTCCCTTTATTAAGGTCAGGTGCAGCTTCCTATGGCACTAGAGATACTTCCTCTGAACCTCCCTCTACAGTAGCTATGTGTGATTTTCTCTTTTTAGAGGTTGAGGCTTCTGAGGGCGAAATTCTTCTTTTCAAAATCTTGGGTGTGGACATAGAAGCTGAATCTTCTTAAACTATTTTATATACTACCTTTTCGACTCCTACAACAATTTTTCTCTGGTCCCCATTCCCCAGCCCTTAGGCCCACCCCTTTGGGGTCCCACTTTTTTAAGCTTTACAAAATCATCCCATGTCCCTAAATGATGCCTAGTTAGTTCCCTCTCAACTATGGCTCTTATTAAACTATGGTGGTACACTGGCTGGGTTTTTCCTTACTATACATAGGTAGCCTGCCTTTTGATAATAGTATAAAGGAAACTCAAGAGATTTATAGGATAATCACCATGCTACAAACCACTCAAAATTTTGAAATGAACAGCATGCAAATAGGAATACCTCCCCTCACAAGTAAAATACCTTATGATAAATGCAGTAGGGTGGATAAATTAAAGGGGAAGAGATAACCATAATGTACCTTGCTTCTTATTTTCTTCCAGCCGAGGGTCTCCATGCACTATAAATTTCTCCTTTGTTACTCGTGCATCCATGTCCTCTATCCATCTTTCCCCATTTGTAGCCAAACCAGTAACCTTTGCAACCACCTCCTCTATAAACTCAATCCAAATGCCTTTAAAAATTGCATAACCATCCCTTAGTGTATTATGAAATTGGAGCAAAATTTCTTGATCAAATTGCTTCAAACTGAGATAGTAGGCCAGCCAACCCCATTGTTGAAACAAGATGCATGTTGTTTGGTTTGCTAGTAGGACTCTATGATCCACTGGTTCATGTCGCTAAGGTTCTCTGCCCATGTTATCTTTTGAAAAATGCTATAACTAATGAATTCACTATATGTGATTAAAAGTGTGAGCAAAGATGTCTAGAGGGGTTTTAACAATGGTGTTTGGGAAAGGAAACAAGTTTTAAACACTTCAGCACTTCCAAACATCACATCCTCTAGTACTTCATGATGGAATTTTAATCACCAAAACATAATGAAAATAGAGATCATGCTCAAAACATACACCATATTAATGAGGAGTTATGTACTTGTGAAATGATGTCTTAATGGTTGGCTTTTTTTTATTACCTCTCACACACTTCAAAAGTACAAAGGGTCACCAATTCATTACTGAAATGACCCTACCCCGTACATCCTATATGCCAACTTAAGATTCACCTTGATTTCTATTTATGATTTGAATTTATGATTTTGATTTTCCCTCCCCCCAACCTATCAAAGACCAGGTCCCACCAGACCTTAAAGATTGCAAATTCTAAAAATCAAAATAACATTCTTTTCTAAATAAATAATAAATTAAATAAATGTAGATGGGTTAAGTGTAACCAACCTGAGACGTGATAGGAAGGGTGCTCCAAATAGTATCATACTATAGAAAGAAGATGGGGTGGAGTGATAATGGAAAGACAAGAAGATGAGATGAAATGAGGCAAAAAAGAAATGGATTTCACATAAAATGCAATTTTTTTATAATGAAGGCCTTGAAATAAATTCAAGGGGCTACAGGTGTCTGAGTGGAAGACTTAGAAAGAGTGGCCGCAGGAAGGGATGTTTCTATTATGTTGAATTATTGAAGAAATTTCTCCTAGGTTGTTAGTTTGTGATATAACTTGAGGCAATGTCCATTAACCAAGAGTTTGAATTTGACTAAATCAATTATTGATAGTTGAACTATTCCATTTTTAAAAATTGCAACGATTTCATATGTACCAAGCCATCTGGTCTAAAATTTTCCTTGGTGGTTTTGATATTAGGAGTCATTCAGGAGTGTCCAATCATCAACAAAGAAATCTCTATCTTTAATGAATATGTCATGCCATTGCTTCCTCTGACTCTAAATTAGTTCTATGTTATGAAGAGCTAACTTTTTCCATTCTTCTAACTCATTGAGATGAAAAATGTGGTCTTGTTGTGCTATAGGAAGAGTAATACCAAGTTCCAAGGTTGTCTATAGAGTCTTATGTTCAAATTCAATTGGCATGATGGCTATCTTCCCTTATAGGAGCTCAAAAGGTGTAAACCTAGTAATAGATTTCCATATTGTTTTATATGCCCATAAGGCTTCGGGAAGTAGAGCCACCCAACCTTTCCTATGCAAAGACATTGTTTTAGTGAGTATATTTTCCAACTCTCTATTTGTCACTTCAACCTATTCATTGGCTTGTGGATGATATAGAGAAGATTTTCCATGCAAAATTTTGTATTCCTCCATAAGTGCAGCTATCAAATTAGATGTAAACTGAGGGCCTTGGTCTGATTGTAATTCGCTTGGAATGATGAACCTGGTAAAGATACATTTGTACACAAACTTTGCAACATTATTATCATGATGGTGCTTCATTGGCTTTGCTTCTGCCCATTTAGTAACATAATCAGTGCAAACCAGGATGAAACTCTTCCCTTCTAAAGGTGGCTCAATAGGACCAAAAAAATCAATCCCCCATTTATCAAATGGTGCTACTACTATATGTGGTTGAAGGGGCATTTCATCCATTTTTGTTGGTTGACCCATTCTCTAGCATTTGTCACATTTTTTAGTATATTGAGATGCATCCTTTTTTATGGGGACACAACCCAAGCATAGAATGGACACAACAGGAAAAGGGAAATTGTATTAACTGTGAAAATAAACTAGTACATTCAGTACAAAGAAAATAGACTTCAAAACATGCCCTAAGGGCTTACAATAGCATAAATCTAGAGATAATTTCTCCTTTTAGTACCTCCTCTCAAACTCCATTTCGAACTGCCTTTTCCAATGCCAAAAATATCCTTAAATAGACCTCGGAGGGTTAAGGACTAGGAATAAATTCTAGAAAGTGCTAGTAGGCATCCACTGACCAAGTAGAAGGCTCCACAAGATACGTTAGAAGTTGACGCAAATCTAGAAGAATCCAAAAATGGTAACCAAACTTTCGGGAGGCATAACTTTTGAACCGTAGCTCTGATTGACAAACCATTTACATTTTTGAAAAGCTCTGGAAGTGCTCTATAGCCCTACGAATGAGCTCTGCTTGTCCCCCATTTTTTGGCCCTTTTTGAGGTCATTTAATGCCCCTAACCTGACTTTGAAGCATTCTTAGGAGGTCTCCAAAACTTGAAAAACTGCAATAACTTCCAAACCGTGGGGCCTTTTGACCCAATTCTTTTTCTGGAATGCTCTAAATTACAATTACATTCATCTAGAAAATTTACACCTTCTAGTTCACCAAAATGATGGTCCAATTACATACTCCTATTTTTTTGGCATTTACACGTATCCCAAGGTGTTCAAATACTCTATCCTAGAACACTGATAGTGGAACTGTGAGAATTGGAACCTTTATTTGACCCAAATGGGTATCCAGAAATGAAAACACATGAAATAGGAACTAAGTCTAAGTACATTTTTTTTAGGTGACACAGGATTGCCCTTATACCTCTAGATGCTCCTGCATCACTTTTGAAGTGTGGGCTAGTAATAGCTTGTATTTAAAATCTTCAATGTTGTCCTTTTGGTAGCAAAGTGGCCACCACAGGGATCATCATGAAGAGAATGAAGAGCATCATAAGTTTCATCCTCTCTAAGACATCTTCATGTTGCCTGATCTAGTCTAGTATAAAACATGAACCCAAAGATCCATGAAAAGTTGAAACTATTTTCTGCCAACAACCATTTTTTTCCTTTGTAAAGAAAAAGAAATTGGGAATGTAATTGGAAATGTAATTGGCAATGTCGGCATACCAAGGGTTTTGTGCTGAAAAAAGAAAGAGATGCTCATCGGGGAAGCTATCTTCTATGGTTGTAGGATCATTAAGTTTTTGAAGATGAGATAAGAAATCAGCTATAACATTTTCCTTGCCTAGTTTGTTGATTATGGTAATGTCAAATTCTTGCATTAGTAACAACCATCGAGCCAATCATCTAGAGATTTCTAGTTTGTTCATTAGGTATTTGATAGCAAAGTGGTTTGTATGTATAAATATTTGGTAGCCTATAATATAATGTCTAAATTTATGCAGAGCATAAATTACAACGAGCAGTTCTTTCTTAGTTACACTGTAATTATACTTTTCTCCTTGAAGATTTTTGCTGATATAGTAAATTGCATGTTCCACTAAATCCATCTTTTGTCCAAGCATTGCTCCAATGTCATGGTCTAAGGCATTAGTATGTATGTGAAAAGGTAACTCCCAATTTGGTCCTCAGAGAACTGGTGCTATTAAGAGGACTTCCTTAAGCTGCAAG
This sequence comes from Cupressus sempervirens, assembly GCA_028749045.1. NCBI lineage: Eukaryota > Viridiplantae > Streptophyta > Pinopsida > Cupressales > Cupressaceae > Cupressus > Cupressus sempervirens. Next base: position 250,165,939 of record CM053783.1, read on the forward strand.
AAGGCCTTTTTACAATTAGAATTCCATACAAACTCTACATCTTTCCAAAGCAATTTATACAGAGTGGCTGAAATTTGAATAAAATCTTTAATAAAGTGTCAATAGTACCTTGGAAGCCCTAGAAAATTCCTGACTTCTTTCAATTTAGTTGGTATAGACAATGTGTGTATAACCTCTATCTTTGTTGGATCTACTTCAATTCCTTTGGGGGAAATAAAGTTTCCCAACACCACTCCTTCCTACATCATTATGAAACACTTTTCACTATTTAAGGACAAGTTGTAGTCTTTGCATCTTTGAAAAACCTTTTCCAAGTTTTCTTTGGCTTCTTCAAAGGTCTGCCCATATGTAGTGAAGTCATCCATATATACCTCTAAGCATTTTGTAGATATATTAGAGAAAATACTAATAATAGCTCATTGGAAAGTTGCAGGTGGATTGCACAAACCAAATGGTAGGATAGAATAAGAAAACTTTCCCTATGGACATTTGAATATGGTCTTTTCATGATCCTCTGGTGCTATCTAGATTTGATTATAGCTACTGAAACCATCCAAGAAGGACAAGTACTTCTTTCCTGCAAGATTGTCAATAATCTAATCTACAAATGGCAGTGGAAAATGATCCTTCTTGGTAGCTGAGTTAAGTTCTCTATAATCTATGCAGACTCACCATTTTCCCCCCTTCTTTGGAATAATAACCAATGGTGAAACCCATTGACTATCTAAAATAGGATATATAAAGGCAGCATTGAGTAACTTTTGTAGTTCATTTTTGATAATATCCTGTAGTGTTGGGTTTATCCTATGATGTGGTTGTCTCACAAGTTTGCAATTAGGACTTATATAGATCCTATGAGTACTAAGTATAGGGTCCAAACCTTTCATATCTATATACTCCCAAGAAAAAGAATCTTGGTGGTTTTGTAACAGCTACAGGATATCATGATGTTGTGCCTGAGATAAGGATTTTCTTAAGTTTAGTTCTCTCCCTAGAACAATTATTATTTTGCCTACTTTTTTAGCCATTGAAATTTGAGCAATTGGTGGTGAGTCTATTTCATGTGGTAGAAGTGAATATAGAAGTTATGCAGACTCAAAATAATGAGTTCAGATGGTAAAGGCAAAATATTTCCTAAAACACAATCTTGTTTGGAAGATGTCTTAGGTTGCATTCCATACTCGTTTAATATGATAGAAGAAATGGCATTATCCTCCTCTTTAATGCTCACAAATGAGTCCCTTGAGATCATCATCAATTTTTTAATAGAATCTATGTCCATGTCAGAATCACCCTAATTTGGCTAGACAACTTGATCATCCTACAGCAAAGGCTAAGCAGGAGAATACAAGGTTAACTTTTTAATGTTCATACCATCTAAAATGGTCATTTTACCTAATCAGCATGCAATATAAGATTTTTTTATGGCTAACCATGGTCATCCTAGAATGAGAGGATATCCCCTAGTACTTTTTTTTGGAGAGAGTACTACAAAGTCAACTAGGCAATCCCATGAATATAATGTGACAATGACATCTTCTAACATACCATCAGGAATGATGGTAGAACTATCTGCCAATTGTAAGATTGTTGGTGTTTGTCTAAGACCAATGATGTTTAATTTGGACATTACTTCCTTGGTCATTACATTAATGGATGCTCTTAAGTCTATTAAGACATTTTTCACTTATATTCCTTGAATGGCAAGTGTTACTACTAAACTTCCAGGGTATGCATACTTGGGTATCTTAAGGTTATCAAGCACAAGATCAAAAAGCTGGCCAAGGACATGGATAGTCTTTGGGTCCTTCTTTTTCCTTCCTATATTTTTAATATAGGCTTCTTTGATGGCTTTTGTATATATGGGTACCTCTTTTATTACATCAAGCAAGGGGATTTTTACTGTCATTTGCTTGAATTGTTCAAGAAAATCTAGTGCAGTTTGATTTTCATTTGGTAGAATTTTCACTATAAACCTACTAGGAAATGTGGGTTTCTTGGCCGCAAGAGAGACAGTGGTTGTAGGCTTTTCAACTAACTCATCAGTTGTATCATCTACTTCTGTTATAATGGGTTGCTGAGGTGATGCAAGTGTTATTCTAGATCATAGATGAATATCATTCAAGGTGATGGAATAGCTTTTTTACTAGGTTGAAGGTTTTGCATTATTGGGATTAGGTGTAGGCTATGCAAGTAACTGTGGTTGTTTTGGAGAGGTTGTATTGGCTATAGGAGGCATTAAGGCTTGCTAGTGAGGGGGTTGTGTCAAGGCTGGTTGATGTTTTTTTGTTGTTGTCAGTTCTAGGGTTGCTACCAACCTTGGTTAGGCTACTGCTAACCTTGGTTAGGTTGCTACCAACCTTGGTGAGGCTACTATCATCCTTGATTTGGCTACTGCCATCCTTGGTTAGGCTATTGCCAACCTTGCTAGGGTTGTTGCCAGCATTGGTTAAGATGTTGCCAATGACTATTATAACTACCATGTTGTTGTTATTTCCATTGACTATTACCACAATAATTATGAAGTGGGTCTTGAGAAATACCTAATCTTTGAGCCCATGGTCTTCATTAAGAAACATAGAGGACTTCTCTATCTTCATTAGTCGCCTTAAATTCAGTAGGCACATTTTGTGACTCCATACTAGCAATAGGCTTGCATTGGTAGTTGCATTTCTTCTGTCTGCAGTGAGGGCAATATTTTGCTAACATAATATCAGCATCCTCCTTCTTCCTTCATGCTTGCATGGTGTCTAGTTATGTAGGACCATCATTAATGATGTCTTTCTTGAAATCTGATAGGAGGTTTGACAATTTTGTTTTAGATACTTTGGCACTAGGGGTTTTTTGGAGTAAGTCCCTCAAGCCTCATCCTTTTTTTATTGTTGCTCTGGAATAGCTCAAGAAAATGTTTTGGCTTTCAAGCCATGTCTTCTATGTAATGCCACCTCTAGCCATTAAGTCTAAGACTTCCATACTCCTTTCATGCACTCCTTTCAGAAAGAGATGCTTTTGGGACTCCTTGTTTAGCTAATGTTGCCTATTACGCTACAAGTTGAACATGAATCATGCGATATTTTCATCCAAAGTCTCATCCTCCTTTTGTGACATCTTAAAAATATCATCTTCATTTAAGTCATGGCCTCTACAATATTCCTTATATTTATTAAGGAACAAGTTACTCATAGTTGGCCAATTTGTCACGGCATTGGCACCTAGACTCATCAACCATCTGAATGCAACTTCTTTGAGAGTTGATGGAAAAAATTTCAATTTATGAGCATCAATGGTGTAACCATAACTTCGAAAAAGAATATCAAACTCAAAGAGAAAGGTTTCTAGATCTTCAATAATAAGGCCATAGTACTTTGGCAGGGCAAAATAGGGTATATTTTTTAGATTTTGATTACCTTTTTGAGTAAGGATTGGAAAGGGAAAGGTAGGTTGAGTAGCTACCATTTGTGAATGTCCTAGTGGTGGTTGATAAATGACTAGAGCTAATGGATTACCTTGATATTCTAGCTCGGTAAAAAGATTATTCAAATGGAAGGATTCTTCATATGTGGTTGGTAATTGTACTTGATCAGGTGTTTTTGCAAACACATTCTCAAATAGTTCTTCTTCTTCTTCTCTTTCTTCTTCCTTAGGATCAGGATGAAAGGGATCTTCCTAATTGAAGTTGTGAAGAAATCTTCCAAGGTGGTCTCTTCTCGTATGCATGCAAAATACTAAAAATGAAACTAACTAGGTAACTCAATAGCAAATACTAGACTGACACCATCCCCAACAACGGCACCAAAAATGTCGAGCCAATATAACACCTTTTTAGTTGTAGGATTGGACATCCTTTACTACCAAATTACTATGTTGATCTTCATTAAATATCAATCTGGGAGTGTGAACTTGAGATGGTTTCTACAAAGCATATGCTCTAGTCTTCACTAAAAGTCACTACTACCTTGAATACAATAACCATTAAGGAAATCTAATTTATCAAAAGGAAATACAACTATCAAGTACTTGGAAGGAAACTTTAATTACTTAACTCTACATCTATGCACCTACTACTACAGGAACAATGACTAGTTCTATTTCTAGTGGCTGCAGGAACAGTAGTTCTAAACTCAACTTAGAGAACTGAGTCTAACTCATAATTGCTAAAGTAAACTCCACCTACCATGTGGGGCCCCCATGGAAGAATGAAGAAAATATCAACTCAGACAGAAGTGTAGGAACTCAGCAAAGTCATGTATTCATTCAAATAAGTAGTATTACATTTGCTTGGAAAATAGGACGTCTAACAACTCTATCAATCTACTTACTACTTGACCTCATAGATATAGACAAGGTCTTATTTAAAAGGAAGGGAATAACAAATTCCTACAATTACGACTTCCTTATGAAGGATAGTTCATTATAGCTCAATATTTATGCAAGCATGCAATCATAAAAACATCAATTATCTCCTTAAATTCCCATAAATATAGAGCATAGCAGATGCTAAATCTACTCTTCTATCTGACTTAAAGAGCTTCCAGGAATCTAGGTATCATGTAACAATTCCTTGCTTGTTCAATTGATTTCTTAGATTCTTGCTTTCCTGCTTAGTCACTTCATCAAGTCCTACTTATTTTGTTGGATCAAGTTTCCTTTCTATGCCACTGAATAGGTCCCTTCTAGTTTTGCCACTAAGTCTCTAGTTGTAACGGTGCCATAATATTTCTCTTTAATACCAATGATTCCACAATGCTAGTCCTTTGCTAGAGCTTTTTTGATTGATTCCAGCTTGGCTTGGATACCTGTGGCTAGCATTTAATGCACACAAAACTTCCTATAAACATTTATTTATATTTATTAATTTATAAAGAAAAAGCATTAATATCCAACTAACAATTTTTGCAATCTCTTCAACTGCATGAAGATCTACCCATGCCAAACATTCATGAAAAACAATTTTTACCAACAAAATGAACCCTTTTTAGACATAATTATGACTATCATTCTTATGCCATATGTTCATATCTTATACATCAAAAGTACAAAATACTATACCTAAAGGATGACAAAGTTCAATATGTTATAGACAAATGTTCACAAAAAGGGTCAAAAAAATATCTATTTCTTCATGTCATCAAGCCACATGTGATCTTTTGATTTTAAAGCTAATATTTGGAGGCATTTAACTAATGAAGAATATCTTTTGATTATTTATAGTTTTCCTACTCATAAAAGGAATCTGGTTGACCAACTTTTTGAACCTTGCAATGAAATATCTCATAGGAACACTAGGTTCCTTCTTAATTTTGAGTGATCTAAGATAACAGAGTATGTTCATCTTTTGTGCTCTTATACTATGCCTCAAATTGATTTTGCATGTCATCCCAAGTTGTAATGCATCCCACCAGAAGATATTGGAACCAATTGGCTGCATTTTCAACTAAAGTCTCTATCAACATTCTTACCACTACATCTTCATGTTGAAGACAAACAATGCTACATGTTGCAAAGAAAGTAGTGGTGTGCTCAACTATAGAGACATTTCCCATCACCATTGAGTTTGGGAAAGTTCTTTTAGGAAGCCCTTAGTAAGTCATTGTTTACAGCAAGTCATAGGTGACCAATAGCATTACCCTAGGGAACAACCATTGATGGAGGAAGACTTAATAGTATTGGCCAGAAGGTGATAGTAGTTGGGGCTACGACTCTATGTAAGGTGAGGGCATTACACAATGATAGAATTTGAGTGTGAAAGATAGGAAGGGAAGAGGAATGACTATGTCTCCAAGAAATAAGATAGAATAGTAGAAAAATAGCTCCATAGATACCTTGAGACATTGGGTCCCATGAGCAAGCTCTCCTTCTTCTTAGATGATTTTCTAATATTGGAAAATTAGCTTTCTTTAGTTCTTCAAATACTTGATCAATTTGCACTTTACCATGAACACTTATGGTATATTTGTGTTCCAGGGTGCACTAATTATATTCACAATGGGTGTGCTTGTCTCAATATTATTTGTTACAACACACCCTCCCAATACTCAACACTGGCTTCTTCTCTTTATAATGCAAAGATGACTCTTCTATACTCATGAAGGGATTTTTTATTTCTCTATGTAAGTGTATTCAACTTATATATTATATGTTCTTTTTCATCTTGGAAGCCAAGGTTGGGTTGAGTTACTAGGATTTGACCTTCATGAGGCAACACCATTTTTCCTCATGGGCTAATAGGCATGAATTGATGAATGTGAGCACCAACAAGGATGGAATCATAAATCCACATACAGACTTACTAACAAAACTTTGATAGCAAAGAACAAGCACAAGATTTTATCTTTTGATACCAAAAATGACATGAACTAGATATTCTAAAAAGGTTCTCCAATAGAGTCACCAAAAATTGTTGGTTAAAATTTTGTCTTCCTTAGTTTCTTTCTTTTTACTTTGACTCTTAATGTGCCCAATATTGATGGAAAACAAAATAGTTTAACAACAGAATGGGTTAGTGTAGCGATCTATCAAACACCCCTAAATTGAAAGGTTCAACTCCCTTATGATGTAAAGATTTTCAATAAATTTGTTTTAGATTTTGGTGTATGCTCTTAACTAGCAAGTAGAAGAGGTATGACCAGATTGCCTAACATTTCAAATAATCTAGGTGATTTCAGATATTTACTCACAACTTCCATAGCTATGAATGCATATGAGTCATATTCGATCCCCTTTAACACCTAGAATTCAATCTATTCTAATTTTGAATAAAAGATTTTAATAATGAAAGACCATCTACCACTACATGAGAGGATAAGGAATGATTAATTTGACAATGCCTAGATTTCTCAGGTGACAATGATTTGACAATAACCAGATTGCTTCCTACTTAGTTGCTTTCATTAACCATATCCCAAATTTCTCATACAACAATGAAATTTATATGACCTAACACGTATAGAAAAGGGGAATAAGATAATATTTTAGTGAATAAAGTAAATCTTACAATCTACTAAGATGAAAGAAACAAAACTAAGTCTATTCACAATCTTTCATGTTTTATTTATAGCACATTTCATGCCAAGAACCATATAGAAACTAATGAACAAGAAGATTAAAATGTAGACTCATAGTCTCACACAATAGTCTGATCTTATTAACTTCTCAAATTTTTACATTTATAGGCATATTAGGGATGGCTAGTTATTGTAAGCCATTTTTACCACCATGTGCAAAAAGGGTAGGATGACCAGTCATATTTCATAGGGTGGTGAGAACAAAATAACTTTCTAATGCATTAACACTCATGCAATTAGGGGATACATAAAATCTTGGCCATGCTTTATCATTATATCCCTAGGTTTTGACCTTCTAAATCTACATACTGTATGGTTACACAAATTTCACTATAATCTTCATATTTTGCAGGTCCCATTTTATCACAAAATCAAAAGACTCGCGAAGGCCTTTGATCTTTGGTGGATGAAAGGTTGTCACTTTGTCACCAATGAAGACTACAAGTTCTTTATCCATAATGACTATTGTAAATATAAGAGGAGTAACTAAGAGGGGAGGGGTGAATTAGTTACTAAAAAAATTAAATCCTAGATCCCTTAGATGTTAGTACAAAATAATTCTATCAAAACTTAATTCTACTAATGCTCAGCAAACAAAGTAATGTTTTCACTCAGTAAACACTATAATTTCTTAACAAACACTTAACATGCAAATCTCGAGATGTTATCTGTGATTATTTATTACTTTAACTTGGTTGCAAACACATAAAATAAATAGCATAAACACATTTGACACCAAGATTTAACATGGAACCCCAATTTGGGAAAAACCACTAGTTGTAACTAGTTACTATTTTCACTATTCTAAAGTGAGCCCTGTTAAGAGCCAACCCTGTTAAAGGTTACAAAACACACTTAGGTTTGACCCTATTAGAGGATTTAATTACCATGTTAGGAGTGGCCTTGTTAGAGGTCTTTAGACAATTCAATAGAATTGCCACCTTGTTAGAAGATTTACAAATAGTTTCTATGCCAACTCTGTTAAGCTTTTTAGATCACTACTACAATGGTGAGAGAGTAACAATGACTTGACCTAATTTGGATGCACCTAAATTGTTGATTACATATCTCAATTCTAGCTTAAATACTTGATACTCCTGATTGAATATATCTTTTTAGCTTCTCAAGGATATTTTGCTTATCTTTCTAATTCAATTCCTCTCAACATCATTAGATCTTCAAAAATCTTCCATGCATTCACACATACTTCATACTTTCACACTCTCAACTTGACTTTTTATTTATATCTTTGAGATTGTCAAGTTGGCTCAAATACAACCCAAAATAACTAATATTCATCTTCTTAGTTGGCTAGAACCAACAGATAAATCAATTAAACTCAATGTGCCAAAATAAGAAAATCCTTCATTAGCTAACCCTGCTTGGTAGACACTAACTTAGAAATGATTTCCTGTGTTAACCAAGTGAACTTAGTTAACACTACATATTTGCATAAATCCTTTAGTAACTGAGTGAGCTCAATTACCATTGGTTCCATCCAACATTTCCTTCATTAATCGAGTAAGCTCGATTAATACTCAACTTCTGCAATCTTTCCTTTGATGCTTGAGTGAAATCAGTAGACACTGCGTTCTAAACTAAACAAACTTTGGAATGATCAATAGCCACAAAAAACTATCTTCAATGCCGAAGTGAGCTTGGCATGCATTGACTGATAATGATATGACATTTTTTGTAACATCAAAGACAATACACAATTAATCAATTGTTCCAACAATCTCCCTCTTTGGCATTGATGGCAACACAACATGTCATAGCACAATGAAATTTTGGAGAAAGATTAAAGTAGAGAACATATACTTAGTTTTATTTTGATTCTCATCCATGAGAACTCCCTTTATTAGTATAAACTCTATGTCCAATTTCTCCCTCTGTCAGAAAGCTTTTGTCTACTAGAACTTCTACCAAGTTCATTTTTCCTCTTTGATAATTCTTTCTATGATAGCAAATTTCTCCCTCTTTTCAACGAAAAAATTCTATGAGATATGAAAATAAACTTCTCCTTCTTTGACATCTCATGCCAAAGATAATGTTCAATAAATATTAATGTACCTTAAATACTAATTCATTTACAATATGACCTTGTCAATTTTGCATCAATTGATTAATCTTCAAAATGCTCTAGTTGATGCATAACTAAACTTCATTTAGTGAGCTTTAGATAGGGGAATGACCCCTAGCTTACCTCTTAGATATAGAAATGCATCCTTAGGTAATGACTTGGTGAATATGTCTACAATTTGTTCTTTTGTATTTGCATATTCCAATATGACTTCTTTATCTTGCACCAACTCTCTTAAGAAGTGATATTTTATAGCAATGTGTTTTGTTTTAGTATGCATCATTGGATTCTTTGATATATTGATTGCATTGTTGTTATCACAATATATGACTAGTGGATCCTTGATCTCTATCTTCATACCTGTCATTAGTTGTTTGAACGAAACAATGTTAGACAAATTAACTATTGTTGCCATATATTCTGCCTCTAGTATCGACGAAGAGATATAATTTTGTTTCTTGCTTGTCCAAGACACTAGTCTTTTACCAAGAAAGAATGCTCCACCACTGTTTCTCTTTTTCTCATCAATACTTCCTACCTGATCAACATCTATAAATACTTTTAAGTCCAAATTTCCTCCTATTTTGTACCATAAACCATATTCTTTAGTACCTTTGAGATATCTCATGATTCTTTTGACTACCAGCATGTGATTTTCTTTGGGGTTTGCTAAGAATATTGCCACCATACTGACTACTAATGCCATATCAAGCCTTGTGTGAACTACATACTACAATTTTCCAATCATTGATCTATAAGTGGTCTGATCTACCTCTTTTGAATCGTCATTTTTGGAAAGCTTATGTCTAGTAGAAATAGAGGTTCCAATTAGTCTTGAATCTTCCATTCCAAATTTCATTAGAATTTTCTTGATATATTTAGATTGAGTAATGTAGATACCATCTTTCTTCCATGGAATCTAAAATCCAACAAAGAATTTTATCTCACCAAACATAGATATTTCAAATTCTTTACTCATTTCTTCTGAAAATGCTTTACACAAGTCACCATTTCCTGTGAATAAATATCATCAACAAATATTTCTACTAACACAATCTTCTTGTTTGGTCTTTTTTGATATAAAGACTATTGTTATCATTTGTTCTTTGAAAACCAATCTATACTAAGCAGTTATTACGTTTTTCATACCAAGCTCTAGGAGCTTGCTTGAGTCCATATAATGCCTTGTGTAATTTTTAGACCGTGTCCTTTTTGTTGGGATCTAGAAAACCTTTAGGTTGTTTAATGTAGACTTCTTCATCAATAATTCCATTCAAGAATGTAGATTTTACATCTATTTGATAAACTTTAAATCCTCTGTAAGCTACATATGCTAGTAAAGTTCTAACACCTTCTTATCTTGCAACAGGAGCAAAATTTTCACCATAATCAATACCTTCTTCTTGAGAATAGCCTTTATATACCAACCTTGCTTTGTCTAGGGAAACTTTTCCATCTTCATTCGACTTGTTTCTAAACATCCACTTTGTGCCAATTACAATTTTATCCTTGGGTCTAGGAACAAGAGTCCAAGTTTTATTCTTCTCTATCTATTCTATTTCTTCATTCATTGTTTCAATCCAACTTTCATTTTCCAAAGCACCTTTAGCACTTCTAGGTTCAAGTTTAGTAAGTAAACATATACCTTTAAATTTTCTTCTTGTCAATGATCCATCTAATTTGTCTCCAATGATCTGATCAAGTGCATGATGCCTTTTGACATATTTTGTTAACACAGGTTCCTTGGATTTAGAATGATTTTTACTAATTTCATCATGAATTTTAGTATCAGGCTCGGGTCCCATTATCTATAACTCTAGTCCATCAAACTCAATTTTCTCTAGCTCGATAGCCTCTAACTCGGGTCCTTTAGATTGTGACTCAGGTTGCATTATCTGCAACTCAATAGCTATTGGAGATTTTGGGGACTTGAAAGGTGAAGCATCCTTTCTCTTAGATAGATTTGGCAAGGCATCAAGTTCATAGTAAATAAATCTTCTGTAATCCTTGAGTTTTTTGTTGCTTTCTTCTTCACTTTTTTCTATAAACTCATCAATTTCCACATGTGCACTTTCTATGATCTTATGAGAAAAAAAATTCAAAAATTTGTATGCTTTACTTTTGTAGGAGTATCCTAAGAATATGCCTTGATCACCTTTAACATCAAATTTTCCTTTGCTAGATTCTTTCAAGATATAACATTTTCTACCAAATACTTTCAAGTAACTTACATTAGGTTTGTAGCCATATCATAGCTCATAAGGAGTTTGATTTGAGTCTTTCTTTAGTTGCACTATGTTCAAGGTATGAATTGCAATGTTGATAGCTTCCTTCCAATAGTTGATGTTCTTGCACAATCCATGATGGATCTATTCCTTCTTTTAGTTATACCATTGTGCTCTAGTGTACCAGGGGCTAATACTTGTCTTTTAATTCTTTTTTCAATGCAAAATTCATTGAATTTATTAGAGATGAATTCACCACCTCTATTTGATCTCAAACATTTTAGCTTCTTTCTGGTTTATTTTTCTATTCTTGTCCAATACCACTTGAATTTTTGAAAAGCTTTTGATTTTTCTTTTAGATACATTGCAGTCATCATTCTAGAATAATCATCAAGAAAAAGAATGAAAAACTTTTCTCCAGTATAACTCTCTATTCCAATAGGTTCACATAAGTTTGTATGCACAAGCTCTAATACTTCTTTAGAATGATAGTTTTTGCTTTTAAAACTAGTCTTTCTCATCTTACCAATTTGAAAATTTTTGCATAGGCCCATATTAGGTTTCTTCAAATTAGGAATACCTCATACTATTTTATGTTTTCTTATCTTAACTAGATTATCAAAGTTTACGTGACATAATCTTTTTTGCCACAACTAGCTTTCTTCTACTTGAGCAATAAAACATGAACTTTCACTAAGATCAAGATAAAATAGGTTACCTTTTGTTTGTTTGCTAGATCCAACCAAATTTCCTTTTCCATCCATCAGTTTGGCCTTTCCATCCATGAATTCTACTTTGAATCTAATGTTATTCAACTATGCCACACTCAGTAGATTATGCTTTAGTCCTTCAACCCAATAAGTATTTTCACATAAAAGTTCATTTGTCAAAGAGATACATCCTCTTCCTTTTATGTTACAAAGTTCATTGTTTCCAAATCTCACACTACCATCATCATAATATTCCATGTGTTCAAACTTTGTTTTATCTCCAATCATATGATGTGAGTAGCCACTTTCAATAATCCAAGTATCATTTTTTTTTAACATGAGAGATAAGTGCCATCTTATCTCCTTCACCATCAGCTTCATCTTTTACAGCAATAAATACCAATTCATCTTCACTGTTATTGGAATCTTTAGCCATAAAACAAGATTTTTTGCCTTTGTCCTTGTAGTTCTTGAATTCCTTCTTGCCTTTGTATTTTTTTATTTTCTTCTCATCCTTTTTTTCTCTATTTGGACACCTAGAAACAATATGACCAACTTCTTCACAAGAAAAGTAGATTAGAGGAATCTTACCCTTGTACTTTCCTCTACCTTTGGAGTATTTCTTTGCAAGTAGGGCTTCAACAACTTCAAGATCACTATTAGAAATTTTTTCTATTTTTTCTTTGCTCCCTGATTGATTAGCCTTTGATTTCTTACTCTTTTTCTTGAGTGAGAATTTGGCTTCAAATGCAAACTCTATACCTTTGGAACTAGGAACATAGTTATCATAGTTATCCAATTCAAAAGCTATCAATCTTCCAACTAGAGCATCCAAAGTTATATTGTTATTTGGATCACATCTCATTTCTTGAATACTAGACACTCTAGTTGCATAAATAGGAAGAAGAGTTTTGAGTACCTTGCTTACAACTTTTTTGTCATCAATGTCTCCTCTAGATGCTTTGATTTTGCTCACACTTGCTTTGATTCTTTCCACATATTTTGCAATGTTTTCCTCTTCTCTCATTTTCATCTGATCAAATTGACCTCTAAGACTTTCTACTTTTTCTCTTCTTACATTTTCATCTCCTCCATAAATGTCTTTTAGTTTGGTGCACATTGCATGGGTTATTCTACAGTCTTTTAATTCATCAAATTCAACATAATTGAGAGTAGATGCAATATCAATCATCATGATGTTATGATTGTTCTTTTCAACAATGTCTTCAATAGATAAAGTTCTAGTAGGAGTCTTGTATTCAGAATCAAGATATTTCCAACTTGAATCACTGATAGTCACCAAATATATTCTCATGAGTCCTTGACATGCTGCAAAGTTGTCTCTGTTCAACATGGGAATCTCTCTTCTATACGACATTCTGATCTTTAGCTTATGTCTTTGAAAACTTCTCTGCAAGCACCAAAGTTCTAATACCAATCATTGGAAATATAAGAGGAGTAATTGAGATGGGATGAGTGAATTAGTTACTACAAAAATTAAATCCTAGATTCCTTATATGTCAGTACAAAATAATTCTATCAAAACTTAATTCTATTGATGTTTGACAAACAAAGAAATGATGTAACTCTGTAAATACTGTAATTTCTTGGCAAACATTAAACATTAAAATCTTAAGATGCTATATGTGATTACTTATTACTTTAACTTAGTTTTAAACACATAAAATAAATAGCATGAACACATTTGATACCAAGATTTAATGTTGAAACCCAATTTGGTAAAAACACCAATTGTAACTAGTTACTATTTTCACTCTTTTGAAGTGAGCCCTATTAAGAGCCAACCCTATTAAAGGTTACAAAACACACTGTTATGTGTGACCCTATTAGAGGATTTAATCACCCTATTAGGAGTGGCCTTGTTAGAGGTCTTTAGAAAATTCTATAGAATTGCCACCTTGTTAGAGTATTTACAAATAGCTATTAAGCCAACTCTATTAAGAGATTTAGATCACTACTACAATGGTTAGAGAGAGATCTCAATTCTAGCTTGAATACTTGATCCTTCCGAATCAAATATATATTTTTAGAATCTCAAGGATATTCTTCTTATCCTTCTGATTCACTTCCTCTTAGCATCATTAGATCACATTCATACATACTTCACACTTTCACACTCTCAACTTGACCTTTTATTTATATCTTTCATATTATCAAGTCATCTCAAATAAAACTTGGAATGACTAATATTCATCTTCTCAAATGGCTAGAACCAAAAAATAAAGCAATTAAACTTAATATGATAAAATAGGAAAATCCTTTGTTAGCCAACCCTACTCAGTAGACACTAACTTAGAAATATTTTTCATGTCTTAACCAAGTGAACTCGGTTAAGACTACATACTTGCATAGATCCTTTGATAGCTGAGTAAGATTAGTTAGCATTGGTTCCATCTAACATTTCCTTCATTAATTGAGTGAGCTTGGTTAACACTCAATTTTCTACAATCTTCCCTTTGACACCTGAGTGAACTCAGTGGATACTGCCTTCTAAACTAAAAAAAACTTTGGAATTCTCGATAGCCATAGAAAACTATCTTAAATGCCTAAGTGAGCTTGACCTACACTAATTGATAATGATATGACATTTTGTGTAACATCAAAGATAATACACAATTAATCAATTAATCTAACAAGTGACAATGTGACAAATGGACACATAGCATGGTGAACCCTCTTTCCTTAATTCTAGTAGAATGTATCATACATCTTCCTGGCCATTGATCTTCCCAGGATCGATGGTCCTCATTATGTCATTATAGAAAGCTGCAACATCTTTATCCAAAGTGACATAGCAAGTGCATGCCACATGGATATGTAGGGTCAACTTTAGATGGTGGGCCACAATATGAAAAAAGTGGTTTCAGTACAGGCTAACATATAGACGCATTTCCATTGGCTAGAGGAGTCAATGGCGCAATAAAACTTCAACCTTTGATGATTTTAGATCTTAGTTGATTCGATGGATGTCTCTTTATCATTATTTGAAGTTATGCCTTTTTTATCCATGGTGACAAAGTGAGGAGGTGACACATGTTCAAGTTCTAATGCTGCGGGGTCGTAAGATCATAGGTGACAAGGAAGGGTGGGCCTAGGAGCATAAACAAGGAAAAGTGCAAGTGTTATTTTGAAACCTTGATGCTACAATAGGTAGTGTTTCATGAGATCTTAGGTATCATTCACATGGGTTATGATCTTATGATGCATGGTTTGTCATAAGATTATGAAGGTCGAATATCAGGTTGTCGATGTTACACTAGTAAAGAAAAGGGGTGGTTGTAAGGTCATAAAGGGCCAAAAAGGTATGTTATGATGCTATGATACATGGTTGTCATATTGTCATAGAGCTATTTTCAAGGGCTTGCAATGTTGCAATACAAAGGATATTTCCAACAGCTGTAAGATCATAAAAGCTAGGTTTCTCATGGTAAGATATTACAAGGGGTCTTCCTCTCAGTATGTCAAAAGGTCATAATATCAAGAGATTGGGAGTCAAAGTGAAAGATAACTTTTCAATTACAAAGGTGGTGCATCTAGCATATCATTTTGTAACACATTGATATATCTTAGTAGTTAGTTAAATTTTTACCCTCTGGGGGTGGTGCAGTATCAATGGAGAATGAAGTGGTGCAAGTTGGCATCGATTGAGGAGACAAACTAGTAATCTAAATAGCTTAGTTTTAAAGAATATCTAATCTATATTTTTGTATGGGAATGATGGAGATTGGATCAGATCACTTCTATGGGACAATCACCAAGAAATATATGATCTTTTCTTAAATACGGCTATGACTATTAAATGTTGTGCTAGTGGGGTGGTTGTGGATTTGATCTTCGAATGCCACAAGAAGAAAAAAGAAGTTAAGTTACTCCTACAACATGTAGCACTTGGCTTTCTCATGATTTTTCTCCTAATGTTTCCCATAATGGGAGGTGTAAAAATTAATGGTGAATATAATTCTTTGAGATATTTGTACTCTTCCATTGATTTTCTGACATGTGCCCCTGCCATCCGAAGCTTGATGCAATCCTAGTCTATTTAAGGATTCCCAAGATGTTTAGAAAGGGTTGGAATTTTTGAAGTCTTATGCAAGATAGCATTATCAAGATCTCTTAGCAGTCCTTCATGCTCTTCTTGGCACATCACTTTATTTTTATAGTCAATCTAGATGAATATTATTTAATGACATTTGATATATGAATGAAGGAATAGTCTTAGAACCTTTATTGTGTCTGCTTGTGGCTTAGATTTTTGATTTGATGGAATTTCTTGATATTTTTCTCTTTTGAATCCCTAGATTTTGTCTCAACTTTAACTAAAAGTGGGATTTGGTTATTCATCTATGTTACAAGTTGAGATAATCTACTTTCATTCAAGTTGTGACATTGTGAATTTTAGCATTCCCTTTAACACCTTGTCTGAATTGCATCCTTCTTGTGAAATATTTATATGTGAATGATTCTTTGCAATATTGAGTTCTTGTTAGCTATCTAGAAGTGTTCATTGAGTCAAACCAACAATATCCTCATCCTACCATCCAATGTATCTGTTGATATTTAAGATCAAGTTTTTTTATTGGTGACACACACACTTAATCAGATAGCTAGTAGTTACCAAGCTTATTGCATAGCTAATAGTGTTAACCAAGTAATTCAGGCTCTATTAAGTCCTATAGTTGCTACTGAGTACCAAGAATAGTATTCTATTTATGTTGAGTAGATACTATCAAGTTGGTGATTATCAATGTAAGTTGAGATTTATAGTGTTTACCAAGTTTCTTAGCACAAACTAAGTTCTACACTGGTTAACAAGTTTGTAGTTTCAATGATGAGAATTTGATGTTGACTAAACTATGTAGTGTCATCCAAGTGATTTAGTTTATATTGAGCTTGTAGTGATAGTGTTGATCAAGCTATACAGTATGAATCAAGTGATTCAGTTTATATGTCAGGTTTCATAGTATTCACCAAGTCACCAATGCAAACTGAGTTCAGACTACTTGAAAGTAATTAGTATGAACTGAGCTTTTATTTCTACTAAGTGCATGATGATGTCAAGAATTGAAAATGGTTGCCAATTATCAAAGCCCCACCAAGTTTGTCTTCAAAACATGAGTACTTGCAAACTAAGCTGATTTTTTGAAACTTGTATTGTAGCCAACTTTGATGAATTGTAAAATGGATTGGTATATATGTAATATATTGTATCACAACCAAATATATCATATAAGTATAAAGAAAATGTATTAAGGAGCATAAGTTTGAAGTAAAAGGCTACAATAGTATAAGGAGAAGAAGTGTGAAGTAAAAGGCTGCAATAGTATAAGGAGTAGCAAAGATTTATCCATCACAACAAGGTGATCATTACACTTCAAAGGAATTTCATTTAACAAATCAAGTTGTAGATCAGAGATCAACCACTGCTTCATCCTAATAGGTGGAATAGTTAAATCCTTTCACAAGGTAGACTTAAATAGTCTTTTGTAAATCTCTTTACCAATTGCATACTTCATTGTATGTTTGCAAATCCTTTTACAAGGTGGACCTAGCAGTCCTTATTGCTCCTAACAGGGAAGATCATTAGAAGTGATCATTATAAGCCTTAATAGGCCAACTTTATATTGTAGTACTAAATCTTTTGGGTATCATCCCCACCCTAGTTTTACTTTCTATTTGAAAGTTTCTGAGTCACCATATTGTGTGTCAAAGTGTTATGAATGTTTTAATGCTTTCAACTTTTCATGCATTAAGTAGATCAGAATACACATGAATGATTAATTAGTGAATTAAGATTGAGTTTTATTGGTTACTTATTCACCCCCCCCTCCCCAGTACCTTAGCCTATCTCATATTGCCAACAATTATTATTAGAGGATTTTGGTTTTCAAAGAAAAAGTTTAGTAGCTTAAGAAAAGAACAGAGGCTATGGAGATATTCAGACTTGATAAGGCTATTGACAATGAAAAGCTAGACTTGGAATTGGCTATCGGGCAACTCAAGAAGGCAAAAGAGAAACTCTCTCAATGCTTGAAAAGAAGAAAAGATCTTGTAGTATAGATGAATGACAAACTCTACATTGAAGAAATAATTGAAGACATCCATTCAAAAATTAATTCAAATGAAGTTAATGAAGCAATCAAAGAACTATTAGAAAAGAATGGTACACTTCAAGAAGAAGTAAGAAAGCTGAAAAGAGAACAAGAAATTCAGTCAATAAGATTGTGCAAAGTCATGGAAGAGAAAGAAAAAAAAAGATAAAAGAAGAGCTAGAAGGAAAAGGTAATGAAATTCAGCATCTATCCCTTCAACAAGAAGACTTCATTTATTAGCTTACTATTAAAAATGAAGAAATCATGAATATAAGATCAAAAAATGAAAGCTTGAAAAATTATTTAAACATTGAAAGACAAACCAATGAGAGAATGATGAAATCTCAAGTAGATATGGATCAATTAAATGAGCAAAGCCAATACAGATAGAAAGGAAAAGTAGGAATTGGATATATAGAAGAAGGTGAATCATCCTAGCAAGGAGCTCAAAAGAATCAAAGGCCTACTTACAATCACTATAGTAAGATAGGTCATACATTAGACAAATGTTGGAGCAATGGTAAAGCTAAATTCAATAGAAAATGCTACAATTGCAAGAAGCATGATCATAGAGCTAATGACTGCAAAGAAAAACCTAAATTTGTAGGAAAATTTCATAAATGCAACAAGCATTGGCACAAATCTTCTAAATGCAAAATTAAGATATTGAATCCAAAAAAATAGGTTGTAAAAGATATATTTGGTTGGGACTACAACACATGGTGGATATGGCATTACTGTGGAGAATTCAGACACATTGGAATAAATTGTGTAAAACATCATATGAGAACAAGAGACTCCACTAGAAGATGTTTCATTTGTATAGAACTTGGTCATCTTTCCGAGAACTATTTGAACACTAGAAGAATTGAAGATGAAAAGAAGGCCAAGACTGAAAACATCAAAAAGTAGATGAGATAGCAATGGATTCCAAAATCTTCTAAGAATACAAGTTCAAGCAATGAAGAAAATGTCACTCAAGAATTGGGTGACTCAAGCATTACTACTTGATCTCCCTCAAGGACAACTTGAACTAAGATTTTGAAGCAGACATCCTACATCAGTTCAACTCAGTTAGAAGGAAAGATCCAAATCAGCATTCAAGATGTAAAGGGATCACCAAGTGTTTAAAGAAATTCTAAACCTTATGGACCTAGGTCAGGTTGTAAGACCCTACCAACCAAGGTTAGGAGTAACTAAGTTGTTATATGGACACTGAGTCATGAATCTTCCTACTAAGTAATAAATTCAAGCCAAGTGGAAGATAGCATTTCATCTACCAAACAATCGTACTAAGCATTTATGGTGATTTGAAAGATGAAATTTGATAAAAAGTGTGAAATTGAATTCATTTGTTACCATGGATTTCAAGAGCTATTGGCGATAAGCAATTTCTCTACATCCAAGTGATCTATGAGAATTACTGTTGAAGTTTTCATGTTTTCTCAAACCCTACCATGCGATGGCATCCTCCAGCAGCAAGACAAAGAAAGGGTCAAAAATGTTGGTTTGAGGCATTGAATGGAAGGCACCTAACTTCAAGCTAAGTCTAACTATTGCAGAAACACTTGATCCCAGCAAAGCATAATCACAGATTCCATCAAAGGTACTTTTGCTTAATGATATCTATTCACATTTTCAATGTACAATTCAAGATATAGGAACCCTAGAAATGGATGAAACTTTGTAGAGATTGTGTTTGAATGGTGTGTTAAAGCCTAAGCATCAACACCTGGAAACGAAGGGTTTAACCCATATTCCTCACATGCCCTAAAAATTTTAGATTAAATGGATAAGGTTTATCCTTAGCTATGTGCACAATGGGCAGTTATGGTTGGAACAACCTATTCCCATAACAAAGAAAATGATTCATCGGATCGTACGACTTCCAATGTTGGCCAAGGAAAAAACCAACAAAACCCTAAGTCAGGTGGAACTGGAGAAGAAAACCCTTGCTAAATGGGATAGAAGAGGTATGAAGATTAGTTATGTTGCTGATATTGAGCTAAAGTTTGGAATGCATGTAATTACACACAAGATATATAGCTCTAGTCGACTCAATAGTGTATCATGTGAAGCAATGGATCTCACTTTCAAAGTGTTCAAGAACAAGATGATGTCCTTCGACCTTGCCAAGTTGATGTTGAAACAATTCAACAAGAACATGGAAAGCATAAGAACTTCAAAGAATAATCCTTGTAAGTTTAGTTCATTTTTAACCGATTTATTTTTCTTTGTACAAAAATTTTTTCCCCTCAAAAGGTATAGTTGTATGGAGAAAAGATGTACCTATTCTTTATCAAATCAATGAGTATATAACAAAAATGGGAAAAAATTGCGTCAGTATCGTGGACAACTATTTTGATACATTCAAGGATAAGATGAATAATAGATTCAAAATTCCAGAAAAACTTATAGAAGACTGCAAGGATGATATTTTTTTTCATTGTAGACTATGACAAAGTATATATGCAAGCAGTCAAACAGAGAATTGTATGGGTCAAGCCTCTAGGTTATGAGGTTAATATTGATGATATCGGGGATATTATTGAAGCATTGTTAAATGAACCTATAGATTCAAAGGCCACATATTTTGGAACATTGGATGAAGTAAAAGCTAGAATTTAATTAGAGATAAAAATTCCTTAGGTTGTCACCAAATGTAAGAAAAGGATAGCTAAACTGAAACAATCCAGCCCTACTCTCCTATTGATAGAAGGTAAAGGAGATGACATAGAGGAAGATGAGGAAAATTTTGAAGAAGAAGAGCTAGTCAAGAAGAAAGGTAAGGTTATCATAACCAAACCTACCAAGTCATCTACTATAGTGTTTACAAGAAGGGCATCTAGGAAGAAACTAAAATTGGGTGAACAAGCAGGAGATGTGATTTTCAAATGGCCTCCACCCTCATTCCAAGAAAAATTGAAAGAAATTGATTATGGAGCTAGCATGGAAATTTTCAAATAATTAAGGTATGAGACCAAAACTATAGAGGAGAAGAAGCAAGTTGAAGACATGGTTATGTCTAAGATAGGTAAATGGAAATATTCTCCAGACCAACTTGCTCAGTAGATTCCCAATGAATTAATGGAGAAAATTAAGCCAAGATGGAAACATTCCATGAAAACTACTAGAGACATATATGAATAGATTCTAAGGTAACTCATGCCAAGTTTAAATGATAAGGAAGTGAAAGAATCTAGCAAGAAGAATGAAGAGAAAGTTGCCTTGAAATCTAACACTCTCTTGATATTGATCAATGACATTGAGCATGCGGTAAGGAATGTCACTAACACATTGAAGAACATATACAATCTTCATAAGCAAAGTGATTTTTTTGTTCATGTCAGTGACAAGGATGATGATGAAGAAACAAATAATGAGAATAAAGATGATGAGGAACAAGAATAGGAATCCACTGAGGAGAATCTCCCTAAGATTGAGGAAACTGACCCTAAGAAGATTGAAGTAGTAGTTACACCCTCACTTCCTCACTCTCTAAGAAAATATTTAAAGTCAACTAGCTCAAAGAAAGCTACTACCAAGTTGGTTGTGTCAAACACTAAAAATCCAAGCACTCAACCAATCTTTGCACCTGTTCAACTCAGTACTTCATTGACTAAAGTGACCATCACTTCATCTACTGAGCAAGAAATGTTTCCTCCTTCAACAACTTTAGTCACTCAAAAACAAGCTATTCCTTCAATAAGTGCAATATCTACTTTTACTACCAATTCTTATCTTGATGAGGATATAGTTATCTTGAATTGGGATATCTCTACTCTAAATCTTGATCAAATGCACATAGCAAGTGAACTATTGTAGAAGAAAGCTAAGCAACAGAGGCTTAGAGAATAAAGAAATAGAGAATTTCAAGTGCTTGAAGATGCAAAGAACATTCTTACAGAGGGGCATTCAACACTAAGGTTGACACTTCTCAACCTATTTTGGCTCAATTAGAAAAATTGGTCAAGAAATTCAATGAAGATTTGAATGGACAAGAAAACTTGTTGCAAAGAGTAGAGAGGAAATTTGAAAATAAAGTATTGGAGTTAGTAGCACAAAAGATTTCCATATACCAAATAGACTTGTCTACTATTCTTAGCTCATTGGAAACCTCTGCCAATAATGTGACTTCTCTTTTCAGTAAACTTTGTGATACATCTATCTTCATACAGGACATCAAAGATAAACTCTCCAAGATAGATGAAGATCTAAAGGCAAGTGCACACTAGTTGTCACTTGACCTGAGTTATAGTTCTGCTCACTATACAAAGATCATATTTTTGACAAATTTGCAAGGAGAATTACTATGGGAAGAAGCTAGGATAAGGGCTACACTTGTAAATATACAAGGAATTCTTCTTCCAAACATGGATTCATTGCAAAAACACATTGCACATGCTAAAACTCTCATCCATGATAACAAATTCTTTGTAGCTGATCACATGATGGAATTATCAGTAGAAGTGTAGATTACATTGCATGCAAGCAAGGTGTTGCAAGAAAATTGGGACAAGACAATGTCACTGATTCTAAAGGTACATTATGACTTTTTGTCACATTTTGGAATAACCATGTAGCATACATCTTTGGAATTTATGTCAAAAGGAGGGAGAAGATGTAATTTAAGAAAGAGGGAGATGATGTAATATAAGATATGATATAAAAAGGGAGAAGATGAGAAAATGTACATAACATGTAAAGTATATTGAATATATATATATGGGGGAGCATCATTATATTATATATGTATAGATATTCAATTAAACATCTCTTACAAAAGAAATTTTGAAAAATCTCAAAAATAGAGTATGTCACCAAGCTGGAGACTAAGATTGTTTTGAAATTTTTGAGAATTCAGTTTTGATTGATAATTGTTTTTGTCACTAATGCCAAAGGGGGATATTTTTGACATTTCAGTCAAGTTTTTTAATTAGTGACACACATACTTAATCAAACAGCTAGTAGTTACCAAGCTTATTGTATAGTTAAAAGTGTTAACCAAGTAATTTAGGCTCTAATGAGTCATGTAGTTGCTATCGAGTACCAAGAACAATATTTAGTTTGTGCCAAGAAGATACTACCAAGTTGGTGATTATCAGTGTAAAGTGAGCTTTATAGTGTTTATTGAGTTTCTCCATACAAATTTAGATCTACAATGGTTACCAAGTTTGCAATTTCAGCGATGTGAATCCAATGTTAATTGAGCTATGCTATGTCAACCAAGTGATTCAGTTTACACAAAACTCATAGTGATAGTGTTGATCGAGCTATGCAATATGAATTAAGTGATTCAGTTTATATGTTGATTTTTATAGTATTCAGTAAGTCACCAGTGTAGACTGTGTTTAGACTACTTGGAAGTGATTAGTATGAATCAAGCTTCTACATCTACCAAGTACATGATGATGTTGAGTGTTCACAATATTTGCCAAGTGTCAAAACCTCACTAGGTTTGTCTTTAGAACCTTGGTACTTGTAGACTAATCCAACTTGGTGAAATTTGCATTGTAGCTAACTTTGATGAATTGTAAATTGGATTGGTATATATGTAATGTATTGTATCACATCCAAAGATATCATATAAGTATAAAGAATATGTATTAAGGACCAAAAATGCAAAGTAAAAGGCTACAGTAGTATAAGGAGTAGAAAATATTTATCCATCACAATAAGGTGATCATTACACTTCAAAGGAATCTCATTTAGCAAATCAAGTTGCAGATTAGAGATCAACCACTGGATCATCCTAATAGGTGGGATAGTTAAATCCTTTCACAAGGTAGACTTAAATAGTCTTTTGTAAATCTCTTTACTGAGTGCATACTTCATTATATGTTTGTAAATCCTTTTGCAAGGTAGACCTAGTAGTCCTTATTGCTCCTAACAAGGAAGATCATCAAAAGTGATCATTATAAGCCTTAATAGGCCAACTTTATACTATAGTACTAAATATTGTGGGTATCATCCCCACCCCAATTTTACTTTCTATTTGGAAGGTTTTTGGGTCACCATATTGTGAGTCAAAGTGTTATGAATGTTTTAATGTTTTTAGTTTTTCATGCATGCAATTAGATCAGAATAGACGTGAAGGATTAATTAGTGAATTAAGATTGAGTTTTATTGGTTACTGATTCACCCCTCCCCAGTAACTTAGCCTATCTCATATTTCCAATAGTATCACCCCCTTTACTTTTTTCAGTGTTTACCATCCAAGCAATCCTTCTATCCCTTTTCCCCCTTCAATTTTATTTTCATATTTCAAGGAGTAAAATTAGTGAGATGTCAAGAGGTGCTGGCCTATAATCTAGAGATTCACTTCTTAGGTATTTTCAACTACCTAGGAGTGTTTCCATATTACTCAAAGTTGAGTGAGTTAGAATTTGTAAGAATTTTCCTTAGGGAAAAATTTTCCCAAGATCAAGGAACTCAAGTTCAAGCATAGAATAGACTAGAGTATGATCAAAATAACAATATAGTATTCAATTGATGTACAAGTACACTAGGAGTGTCTATATATAAAGGCCTCTAGAATGCTTCTAGAATGTCTAGGAGTCATCACACTAATAATTCTTACAACCATGCACATGTCCACCATGAGTGCACTATCCTCCATTAAGCACAGGAGTAAGTGCAACGATGAGAGGATAAGCATACAAAGATGTAGCACAAAAAATAATGTTGTAGACACCATGTGCTTAATTAAGAGTGTAAATAATTGTGTTGTCTACATGACAACTCAGTTAATTATGCAAACTATAGTGTTGTAGACACCATGTGCTGAATTAGAGTTGCTTACTTCTGTGTTGTCAACATGAAAATGCATAAAAGTATGCAAACTCCTAAGTGTCATCTAATAAATAATAAAATAATGCATTAACCTAAGTAAACTTAAGTAAAGTATAAATAGTGAATATTGATTTACACCAACACCCCCCCTTAAGTGTAACTTAGGGGAATCCACTTAAGCTCACAAATGCATGATGGGTCTTGGCTACGAGGCCATGTTAGGTACCCATGTACAAAAGCAATGCTTCACATGCAATGTGATACAATGCAATCTCTCATAAAGTGGAGAAAGAGGGAAAACCTCATGGGAAAAACCCTCCTCCAAAAAGAGAGATAAGTACAATAATGAAGATGAGAGATAAGAAGACTTTAGATAAGGAAAAGATCCCTCCTAGAAGAAAGAAGAGACAAGTCAAGGGACTCCCCTTTCTACAACATCTCACACCCCCAAGAGATCTCACAAATGAATATACTTGACCTCAGTGAAGGGTTTGGTGAAGATATCTATGACCTACTATGTTGTAGGCAATACTATAATGCAATGATTTGCTCATGTATCAACTCTCTGATGTAGTGTATATGAATCTCAATGTGTTTATTTTGTTAATGCTAAACTAGATATTTAGAGATCTCAATAGCACTCTAATTATCAGAATGTATAACTATAGGTTTAGGTAGATCAAATCCAAACTCCTCTAGGATTTGTTGTAACCAAAGAGCCCTTGTAGCTGCATTGAAAGCTCTTGGATATCAAACCAACTAAAGTCTTGTACCTTGTACATAGTGTATCCCATGTGTATGTGTACCCTATATGTCATGCAAGATGTAATTGGTGGCTTACCAATGAAGCTTATGTGGCTCTTGCATGAAGTGAGAAACCATGCTAACTATAAAATCTATATCAGGGCATATATGTATCAAATAGATGAGACTCCCAACCAAATTTCTATACAGTGTAGCATCAACAAGTGGAGTGGTACACTTGGCCTCTAACTTGACACCTAAAAGAAAGGGGGTAGGAGAAGGCTTGCAATCGCTCATGTGAAATCAAGGAAGCAAGTCAAGTGCATACTTGGTTTGAGAAAGTGTGATCCCTGTTGAAGACTATGTGATCTTAATACCAAGGAAATAATGTAGTAAAACCAAGTCTATCATAGAAAATCTATCTTGCAAAGATGTCTTGACACTAGCAATGATGGATGAAGTACTTCCTGTAATGATCAAGTCATCTACATAAAGCATGAGTATCAAATGTGATTCATCCCACTGAAGAATGTAGAAATTTGAATCAGAATGACACTTGGTGAATCCTATTAAGAGTAAGAAGGAATCCATCTTGGCATACCAAGCCCAATGAGCCTACTTAATACCATAGATAGACTTCTTCAATCTCCAAACCATAGTAGAATCTTGTATAAACCCTTGTCGTTGCTCCATATAAATCTCCTTATGAAGATCACCATTCAAAAAGGCACTCTTTACATCCATGTGATGTACAACCCAACCATGAGTTGTAGCAATAGCTAGTGTCAAACAAATGGAGCTCATTTTGGTGACTGGTGTAAATGTCTCAATATAGTCAATACTAGGAACTTGTCAGAAACCTTTGGTAACTAATATGCCTTATGGTTATGCACACTTCCATCTACTGAAAATTTGGTTCAATAGATCCACGTACATTGAACCAACTTTCTTCCCTTAGGAAGGGGAACTAAGTTCCAAGTGTTGTTTTTCATAAAAGACTTATATTCTTCCTCCATAGCCTTGTCCAATTGTAAAATCCCTAATGCTTCCCTAAATGACTGTGGATCTGAAGCAATGGTAGTATAAGCATGTGGAAATGATTTTTGTTGTGACCTTTTCCTCTGAGTGTCTAAAGGATTCCCCACCAATGAACCTACTAAATCAAGGGTTTGTTGTGCCTAACTAGGTTTAGTGGAAGAACAAGGAATGTCCTCAATTGTTTGTGGACCCTATGAAGGTGGTGTCCAGCGAGTCAAAGTTAAAGGAATCTCATCTTCTGAGTCACTATCATCACTATGATAACTTTCCACAAAGGAGGAAGAGGGAGGAGTTAAAGAAGCCAAACTTGGACAAGTTTCTTCAAAGTGAACACTCTTCTCAAAAAATATATCGTGTGTCTCTGGATCCATGATTTTTTATACCTTATGATGGTTCGGATATCCAATAAATATACAAGGTTTTCTTTGAGGTTCTAATGCCTTTCACTTTTGTGGAGGTATCCTTGCCCATGCAAGACAACCAAAAAATTTAAAGTGTTTTACACTTGGTTTTCTACCACAACAAGCCTTAAAAGGTGTAATTCCATCTAAGGCCTTATGGGGACTTTTGTTTTGGATTTAATTGGCACAACATATGGCTTTAGCCCAAAACACTTGATCTAGAGACTTATGTTGAAGTATACAAGTGATCATCTCCTTAAGGATTCTATTCTTCCTTTTAGCAACACCATTCTGCTATGGTGTGTATGAAATTGAATGTTGAAGATCAATACCATCATGAATGCAAAAGTCTATATCTCTAGATTTGACATATTCTCTGTCATTATCTATTCGTAGAATCTTGGTGGATTTCCCTTATTTTTTCTCAACTTGAGATTTGAAGGTGATAAACTTATCAAATACTTCACTCTTACAAGCAAGAAAGAAGACCCAAGAGTAGTATGTAAATTCATCAATAAAGGTGAGAACATAGCAAGCCTTGCCAAAAGATGGTATTGGAAATGGGCCAACTACATCACTATGAACCAAATCAAGAACAATAGTAGCTTTCCAAGACTTCCCCTTGTCATATTTCTCTTTAGGATGCTTGCCTACTTCACAAACTACACATACACCCTATGAATACTTGACTTGAGGTAGACCAATGACCATATCCTTGTTGCTAAGTTGTTGAAGGTAGTGATAATTTAGATGCCCAAATCTCTCATGCCATAGTTTACTTTATGAATTGGAATGAGTCAACAAGGCAAGCGAAGTGGACTTAGGAACAAAATGAGAAAAAGAATAAAGTCTTGTCTCATGATTAGCCTTTCCAATTGCCACCATACAATTATCCTTAAGATTTTTTACCATAGCTATATCAAGAAATAATTCCACTTTATTGCCACATCCATAGTGAGTTATTTGGTAGATAGAGAGAAGGTTGGTGCTAAGATTAGGAACATGCAGAACATCCTTGAAGACACCATTGTCCAACTTAACATTCTCTTTCCCTTCAACTTCCACTTGAGTGTCATTACCCATATAGATGTAAGGTACATTTGATGGTTTCAAAGAGGAAAAATGCTCCCTTCAAGCACCCATATGATGTGTAGCTCTTGAATCAAGAACCCATTCCTCAATATTGTTTGTACTTACTACCAAAGCTTGTCCCTTACCCTTTGAAATGGTTGAAGATTCCTCATCCTTATAGGCATTTGGTACATCAATTTTGTGTTTCCTCATTAAGTTTACCAATTCATCAATCTACTTATCCTTACACTCATGTTCATCATGACCATTCTTCTTACAATAGGCACAAGTTTTTTTCTCCATTTTGTTGGAATTTTTCCCCTTCTTATTGTTTTTGGAAAAAGACTTGCCTTGCTATGAGGAATATTTTTGAGTGGAAGAAGATTGATGTCAGGAAAATTGTTGTTTGGAGGAGGATTTTTGTGTTTCATCTTGTGGCTTGGCCTTCCACTACTTCTGCATCTTGTTGGAGTTTTTACCACTTGGATTCCCTTCATTAGCTACCAAGGCTTTGGTCTTGGAGGACTAAAGAATTCCCATACTCACTAAATTGTCATGTTCTAAGACCAACATTTCTGAAAATTTCTCAAATAAAGGCTTAGTGTAGGCACTACCCATCATTAATTTGTGAGTATTATAACTGGAACAAAAGGAGCATATTTAGGTGGAAGATGAGTCATTATATGTTTGATCATCTTTCCATCCTTGATGGGTTCACCACAATCCTTAAGTTGTGCCTTATACATTTCTACTTGGGTAAGATAGTCTTTGATGGTGTTGAAATTCTTAGGATCCAACTTGAGAAGTTTTTCCTCAATGGTGTAGGTAATGTCTTCATCTACGATCCCATACAATGCTTCAAGTTTAGCCCAGACTTCTATTGGATTGGTAAGTTTCCTAAAATGATATTTGACAAGATCTAATATATTCTTGAGCAAGGTTCCTAGGGGAATTTCTTGTTTAGATTCCCAGTCTTCTTTTCAAGCTTCATTAGCATCAACTCGAGGTTTCTTTGTTGCACCAATTACATAATGCAACAAACCCTTCTTGACCAATGGTTCCTTTATGCTTTCTCTCCAAGTAGCATAATTATATGGAGTTAACTTTGAAAAAGAACCCATAATGCAACAGTACAATATCAGGGAGATACATAACATAATACACACACCCCCCTCCTTCACTCAATCAAACCCAGCCCCCCCCCCCCCCCCCAAAAAAATGAAAGATTTTTGGCACTTTGTATAGTGTATTTACAATAGGCCACTTGTCCAAATGGACAAAATGGGCTTCTAATTTTGTTGTTTACAACCTCCTTTTTTAGTTCAAATCTAGAACTATACAATATAGCTCAGAAATACAACAACTTTGAAGTAATACAATGTAAAATAGGACCTATTTCTAAAAGTGGTATTTTTTGTCCACACAAGCCTATAATCTAATTGTAGATCTACAAAGTAGACAAAAAAATATGCACTTTCAAAAAAAATGAAACCTATTTTTTGGAGTCCAGATGAGCCAATACGGAGTGTTTGAAGTTGCAAAATGCAGGATTGGATAGGTACAATCACTAAAAAATGCTATTTCTGACAAATTTGTCCACCAAAACTACAAAAAGAATACCACAAATGAAAATTTTAGGAAATTCTACAAATCAAAAAAATTACACCTGATTTGGAGCCTGGATGACTAAGATATGGCCTCCTAAAGTTAGATTGTCAAATTAAAACTAAATCTAGAGAGGGTTCTAGAGAGGAAAACATTGTGTTCAATTTGATAGTCAAACGATCATTGAAGCAATTCAAAATTCCCTAGAAATGATGGTCAAACAACTGTTAAATTCAGGCTCATGATTGGCTGATGTCAACCCCCTTGTTGATGTGGCAGTATGAAATTTGACATGTGGCATATGGTTTGCTTGCATGTCAACATATGGATGTCCTTGTGGCTTGTTGATGTGGCTGCCAACATGTCACTAATATGGTGAAAGCTGAAACATGACAGTCAACTGAGTTGGAGGGACCGCCTGGTGGTTGTGTAGTGTCCAATGTGGTGGTGTAGGTTGTTGCTACATGGCATTTTATTAGTTGTCGCAAGAGTTGGAGCTTTTTGACAGTGTGCCAGCATGCAGGAAGCCACTAGGGGAATCTTCAATGTTGTCAAGGGAGTCTTCAATGTCGTCAGGGGAATTATTAATGCTAGATGTTGAGAAAGGACTTGCTAGCTTGGCAATGAAAAAGATGGCTGTAATATTAATCCCACATTCAAGGTGGGAAAATCTCTCATAGGGTTTAAAAAGGAAATCCCACAAATCCTTTGATTGAAGAACAGTCTGCTAGATGTGTGCTTGTCAGGTTTTGAAATAGGTTGGCTATTGGATTTTTTGAGCTTGGCTAGAATGTTGAGGTTGATGCCAAAATTTGTAGAATATTTGACTGATGGAATATTTGAATTCCAAGAATGTGGCACAAATAATAGAATATTTTGTGCAAGGACAGGATTTGACCACCCAGTACCTGCAAAAAAATTTCTCTGTAGGCCGAATAGGCTGGAAAGTAATTTCAAAAATATTTTTAAAATAGCACAATAATGCTAATGAATTGTAGAGAAAATTAAAATTTAGATCTAAAACAAGATGAATTGTAGATCTAATAGATCATACCGTACTTTGCAAAGCAGGCCTTTGGGTGTCAGTTTACAAAGAAAATTTACCTCAAATTTGACTATAGCCTAGGATAGGCATATTTATAGTCAAATTTCATTGAATTGACACTCCAAATGCAATGGTGAGGTCTGCTTCAACTCTAGATGCACCCAATGACTATAGATGCTCTGAATCTGAATTAGGTTCCTCGAGAGGTGAAGCAACAAAGGTCACCAATGGCTATGTGAAGAGAATCTCCCTCAACTCTGATACCATGTAAGAATTTTCCTTAGGTAAAAATTCACCCAAGATCAAGGAACTCAAGCACAAGCACAAAATAATAATATAGTATTCAATTGATGTACAAGTACACTTGGAGTACCTGTATATAAAAGCCTCTAGAATGCTTCTAGAATGTTTAGGAGTCAGCACACTGATAAGTCCTACAACCAAGCACATGTCCACTAGGAGTAGATTATCCTCCATTAAGCATAGGAGTAAGTGTGATGATGAGAGGATAAGCCTACAAAGGTGTAGCATGAAAAATAATGTTGTAGACACCATGTGCTTAATTAAGAGTGCAAATAACTATGTTGTCTACATGACAACTCAGTTAATTATGCAAACTCCAATGTTGTAGACACCATGTGTTGAATTAGAGTTGCTTACTTCTATGTTGTCAACATGACAACTCATAAAATTATGTAAAATCCTAAGTTTCAACCTAATAAATAATAAAATAATACATTGACCTAAGTAAACTTAAGTGTAAATAGTGAATACTTATTTACACCAACAGAATCTAGTCATAGGCGCAAATTTTAGAGATAATAGTTACATTTGATGATTTTATTGTAGAGAATCTTTAAATAGATGGATGTTAAAAATAGGATTTGACTAAGTCATCATTCATTATAGAGTCTAAGCCTATGAGGAGAATGCCAAAAATGACTACAATGGTATAATTTGAGAAAGAGAAGAGGTGACACTTGTCAAAGAGAATGTCAAAGCATCAAATTTTCTTTAGGGTTACAATCTTAGATTTATATGCTTTTATTAAATTAATTACACTATTTAGGTTATTGACACCAGGGATGATAATGTTATCAACTTAAATCATCCACTAATCATGCATCTCTATCAACTTTGGTGATCTTTGATTGTAGTTTTTTTTATGCATTCCTTAGAATAGAATCTACCACCAAAAGCTCCTAGATCTTTGACATCTAGAAGCTGGATGGATCAAAGGTTTTTCTAAAAATGCTAGAAATTTGGCTTTCATTCACTCAATGTCAACCAATTGACCATTACTAGTGACATATGACTCAGTATGTAGTACCTTTAGATGTTCAAATATCTTTTCCATGACTTTATGCAATAAATCATATAAGTCCTTTAGCTCATTTCCAAATCTTAATGACCTCTCAACTATGAAGTCCAATTATTGCCTCTAATGAATCAATGGTTCTTGTCCTATTTTAAGAATCGCATGGGTCATAGCAACATTAGTTTTCATATCAATTAACTCTTACAACAACGCCAATTGCTCTATTAAATTCTCTGATGCTTTGTGCATTGTAGTTTGATGATTCATTGTTGCTCTCAATTTGTCAGTGTCTAACAATAGGTTTCCAAGGTTCTCAATTTGAGGGGTACCTTGGGCCTTCATTTGATCAATCCAATCATGAGAAATTTTATTAAATTGCCTCTCCTATTGTAGCTTTAGTAGCATATTTTTATTCTCCTCTCTAATGCGGTCAAATGTAATTGTAGAGGTGCTTCAAAGTGTAGCTTTGGTGTAATCCATTAATTCTTTATTTGAGGCCTTGAGTACCACTTTCTTTGCCCTTAACTCTTCTAGTCTATCTTTAATCTTCTCATTCCTTGATTTCCATATGTTGACCATGGAGTCATGCATAGGAATACCAATGTCAACAGTTTTAAAATGGAAATCATCATCACTCAATTCACAAAAATTCCACTCTTTATGAGGTTCTACTATCTCCATTAGCACCTAACTAGTAGAAGCGTTGGTGGTTAATATTTCTACAATCTTCTTCTTCATCATCTTCTTTGTTTGTGGCTAAGATGAAGTTGCTAGCATGATGAGGTCCTTTGATGGGGCGGCTTCCTCACACCTTCTCTTCTTTCGATCAATGGTATCTTCCAACCATTATTCTATTAAAAGGATATTGATTTTTTATTGTAGGGCTATAGGATCAAAGATCTTCCTCACCACTATGGGTGCTACCTTGCTTTACATGGTAGTGGGGAAAGTAGTTACCATGGTAACTGAGAGGGCTAGACTATTACCTTGTTGAAATGCATGTTGCTCTTGACCATCTAAGGGATTATTTTTACCATCAAGGTTGATGACTTGCAAAGGAGAGGAAGGCTTGGCCATTGACTTCTATGATTCATTTTCTTTTTTCTTCTCACTATCACCAACCTTTCCTATGTCTAGTAGGGATCCTTCTCCACAAGTTGGAGTAATCTTGACATTATTTTTAGGAGGTTGGTCTCCCCCTCCACCAATGGATTGTGTTGCACCAACTGAAGTCAAGGTAGTGGTAGTTGTGGATGTAGTAGTAGTTAATTGAGCTACTACAAAAGCTACTCCACTAGTAGAGCTTGTACTCTTAGTTCTTTTCTTCCTTACTCTAGTCCATTCCATTGACTTGTCTTTCCTTTTGATGATCTCATGCATTAGGACCTCCATTGTGTCAACAATAGGAGCTTTAGGCAGAGTTGACACAATGGGATTCTTCTTGATTTTCTCATAAGATGAGGGATACATATAGGAACCATCATCTACAAGATTAGAAACATAAATAGTGTTATTATACATTTTAATTTCATTTATGGTTAGCCTAGACCAATATTTCTCCATGTCCTGTTATTTATCACAACATCTAGCCAAGTAGTCTTCAATGTATGGGACATGTCTTTGACCCTACCAAGATTCAAATGATGTTTCACAAAATTCATTAGGTCATATTGAGGCCTTATTACCTCATAATTTATTAGTTTAATCTTTCTCTCAAAACTTTTGACTAGATTCTAGGCATTGAATTTAGAAGCATAGGAATAAGGTCCTACCACTATTGGGAAGGAAATCTCAGTTATCTTCTTCATATTGGAACACAAGGTGTTCACCTCCAATATTTGTCTACATAGTCCAACATGAAAAACCTTGTCTTTGGGATACCTAGGAAGCCTTTTGGGGAAACCATAAAATGCACCAATCCTTAGGTAGGAGAAAGATAGGAACTAGATGAACTAGCATCTGAACTAGCTTACAACCAAAATAGCTTTAAGTGAAAACCTTTGCTCAAGGAAGCTTTGCGATTCCCAACACAACCTCATTGTAAAGGCATCATTAACCTTTTCATAATCTTCAAAGCTCCTCTATAGCTATAGGTAGGGATAGAACTTGTACACCTTTTTATTTTCATCATAGTCTTTGATACTAGGAAGACCTTACTAGAGGTGATGTGTGGCTAAGGCATATATTAGGTAATAATACTTATAGAACTATCTAAATGCCTTAGGAAAATCTAGCTAAGAAGCAAGCTCTTCACATATGATCTCAACCCAATCAATGTACAGCCCATCAACACATATGGCATTCACCAAAAAGAAGTTGTGTTTCATGAGATCTAAGATTTGTTCCCTTCCTTTCAATCTCAGCAATAGTACCAAGATGTCCACAATTTTTTTTTTAAAATTGGTTACAAAAAAAGTCTTTGGCATTTTATTCTTTTTGGAATGAGGTGTTTAGAACCAAGTTCTTTTCTTGTCTTCTCTTCTTAGAGTCTTATTTTTGTTCAACATTGATGCAGAGGACAAGAAGTCAATATCACAGTATTGCTCTTTTGTTGGAATGCTAAATGCATACGACATCAATGTTTTGTTTATAGATAGCAGAATGGACTGATCAAGTAGCAATATTTTTTTTATCTCTAGATTTTACCTTTCAATACATTCCTTTACCAATTTTGGTGCTTGTATGGTCATGGGGAATCTAGTAGCTTCAACTAATCTACTTTTCTTCAATTTTTGGGTTATTTGGTGGGTTAGCCAAGAGTTGAGCCTTCTATGTAGATTGCCTAAATCATAAAACTTGAACAAGGTATCTAAGAAACTCTTGAATTCACTTTCTAGACCAATTAGATGATCATACCCTACTATCCTAATTTCCATTAACTTAAAATTTCATAAAATGGAGGGGATAAACTACTCAATAAATAGTCGTTAAGACAATGGAGAACTATGCTTGGAAAAAATATGATCATATAGATGCAAAAATCTAGATGTTGGCACCATATAAATGAAGTAAATCACAACCAACAGCTATAGGAGTAATATTTGTAATAAATTTGATGGTTAATGACTATTTAAAACTTTCCACTTCAACCCATAGATAGAGATTCATAAATCCAACAATCATGTCATTTAAGTAAAGCTCGTATATTAGCAAGATTAGCCACTTTATCGACTCATCTAGTTTTTACTTAATGGGAACTCCCCTATTTAGTTCAGAATCTGAATCAAGGACTCACACAATAATTTTTCATATATGGAGGAGAAAGCATAGTCCTCTCTTTCTACAAGCTTACCTTCTTTAATTTGGGATTGTAATGTGAGCAAAGCTCCTTCGATACCTTGGGCATGTTATTTCTTTGTTTTCTATGCAAAGCTTCTTTGCTTAATTTTACAACCTAACCTGGGGAATCCAAAAAAATAAATTCTCTAAATTGATCACTTGAATGCTTGATTTCCTTTATATTAGGGGCACACCTTTATGAATGACTTCTCTGGAAGCATCTTTCTGGCATCTTTGCAAAATCTATTTATGTTATACATTCATAATTCTTTACTTTTCTTGTCTTTAGAAAGGCAGTCTTGAATGTTTCCTTAAGATAGAAAAGCACCATTGATACTTCTATTTTATGAAGAGAGAAGCATTTTGAAGCATTTTCCTTTGACTTGGTCATTTATCTTACATATATTTGAAATGAATTACTAACCGTGGATTCATCATCTTAGTGATGCACATCAAGGGTCTAGATGAACTTCTCTACAACACCACACTTGGGTCTAATTAATGCATGAAATGTCTTGAATGGAGCATAGGTTTTCTTGGCTTTGAGAATAGAATACAACAAGTTCATTTTCAGAAAATGGTTAGCTGAAAACATGAAGCTCCATCTCTCGGCACAAAAATGAATTCTAGGTTCAGAATTTTGATTTGAGAGTTACTTAGCTTTGTGCCTTTGCTCCTCTTATTCTTTTTAGCATAAAATGAGTGGGTGTATATCTAAAGATGCTATCATAATTGTGTTCTTTAGATAACCACTCTATGAAGTTTTCCAAAGGTGGATACCTAGCCAAATGGTTTAGAATTCATAGGAAATATGCCATTTGAGGTAGGAATAGAATCTCAGAAACAAGACTCTCTTCTCATCTAGTGATGCTCAAACAATATTCCATCCATACCCAGATCACCTAAGACCTTAATGCAGTAGAATGACAAGAATTTTGCATGGAGGTATAAGGAGAAGTAGAGCAAGGGAAACCTAGAAAAGACACAAAATGAGAGTCTTACGAAACTTGATGAGAAGAGAGCCACCTAGGGGTTGTCTAGACAAATCACTAAACATAATTATAATGAATACCATCAAACTAGAAGCTCAATAGGATAGACTAAAAGTTTGGCAACGGTTCACCAATATCAAGATCCTCTAGATATAAATTCTTGAATTCCTTGAACCCAACCACCTAAATTTGCATGTATGTCAGCAAAATTTGTCTCTTGCTAAGAGCATCTGTAACTTTGTTAAACTTCCCACTCCTATATTTAAAAACAAATGTGTAACTCTACAAAAATTTAACCCAATTCAAATGTCTTTGATTCAAATTTCTTTGATTGTTCAAACATTGCAAAGCTTGATGATCAATATACAAAACACATTCCTTAGGAAGAAGATAGTGTCTCCACTTCTTAAATCCTTGAATTGTAGCATAAAATTATTGATCATAAATATAATATTTTACCGTGGCGTCATTTAACTTCTCATCAAAATAAGTAATAGTTCTACCTTCTATGCTCAAAATAGCTCTTTTTGTAGTACTACTAGGATCACAATCTACTTGAAACACCTTATTAAAATCTAGAAGTGCTAAAATAGGTTGTTCTATAACTTTTTGTCTCAACAAATTAAAACTATTATCTTCTTAAATGTAGTCCACTTAAAATCTTTCATATCCCCTCTCATTATTTTAGTCAAAGGTCCACAAAGACTGCTAAAACTTGTGATAAAATTTCTATAAAAGATGGTCAAACCATGAAAATATCTTACCTCAATAGCACTCCTTAGAGTAGGCCATTCTAGGATAGCCTACTCTTTCTGAGGGTCTATTTTTAGACCTTCCATTGAAACAAAAAACTACAAATACACTAACTCATTCTTCATAAAACTACACTTCTTTAGATTGATCAACAAAATTTCTTCTCTCCACATCTCAAACACCCAATGGATATTCATTATGTGCTCCTCCAATGTCTTACTAAAGATGAAAATATCGTCTAGGTAAGGATTAACAAACCTACCCAAATTTTATTTTAGTATCTAATTCATGAGTTGCATGAAATTACTTGTTGCATTGATTAGCCCAGTAGACATGACTAACAACTCATAAAATCCTTCATTTGTCTTGAAGACAATCCTCCATTCATCTCCTTCTCTTATCTAAATCTGATGATATCTAATCTCCAGATCTATCTTTGTAAAATACATAGCTCCACTCAAACAATCATTAATATCATCCATCCTTGGCAAAGGAAATCTATACTTGATTGTGATCTTGTTAATATCCCTCATATTTTACACCCTCCATTCTACATTCTTCTTTGGTGCTAATAGTGTCAATACAACACATGGACTCGGGCTCTCTCAAATCAACCCTTTTTGCACCAACTTATGTACTTATTTTCAACTCCTTAGTTTTTGTTGGTGTCATTTTGTGTGCTACCTAATTTGGAAAACTAGCTCCTAGAATTGAGTGCATCTAATGACTTCTCTTCCCTATTAGAGATAATCCATCATGCACATTATCAAAAATAATATCCTGAAATTCATTCAACAAATCTACAACTTGTATAGGTACATCTTCTTTACCCTCTTTGAAATTATAAAAAAACACATATTCTTATGTCTCATACCCTTTAGGAACTTTCTTCCATCAACAAAATTTTTTTAGTAGTACTATATACCTTTTATTTTAGGTATTTCAGTGGCTTTAGCTTATGTCACACACTATCATTCGTTAGATAATAGGTATTTGCATGACCACATGCACAACACACTTGTCAAACTGTCATGACCTACCCAACAACATATGACATTCATCCATGGGTATGATATCACATGGTACCTTATCATGTTAGCTCCCAATATTGAACTTCACTAGGCATTGTCCATTGACCAAGACCTACTGGTGATCCTATACCCAAGAATTGTGGTATAGATGTGGGTATTTCTGCCTCTTGAGATTTAACTTCATGACCATCTCTTTTGACACCAAAGTTTTAGTGCTTCTACCATCAATACTCACATCACAATAATTATCTTCACACTTGCACCTAGTGCCAAAAATGTTTCTTTCATTTGGATCATTCTCACCACTCAATAGGACTCTTCTATTAACCAAAACTTCTCTTTAAACATCTTTAGAATGTGATGATTTTGCATCTTCATCCACATGTGTAACTTTGGCCTAGCCTTCAGTTCTCCTATTTTTCCTTCCTTTGCATTGAGGACATTTAAATTTTCTATGAATTTCTTCTCCAAAGTGAAAACATTTTCCATGAAAGCCTCATCTTCATGATCCTTTCCCTCTTCATCTTCCTCTCTAATCTTTGTTATTCTGATCATGGAAACAATTAAAAATCTTTCCCCTCTAATTCTAACTACTACTGCTAACCTCATCCTTCTTCTAATTTTCATTTTTTCCTCTATAAGACTCTACATCAAATCTTGTAACATGACCTCTTTCGCTTTGTTGACTCTCAAACTTCATATTCATCATCTCATGTACTCTTACGAACGTAGACACCTAAATCTAATCACATAAATTTGTAATAAAATGTAGTCATCGTCTAAATCATATTTTAATTTAATGTTTAATATTTAATATTTTTAGAACTATTCCATAATTAATTAATTTAATTAATTAATTATAGCCCATTAATAAATTAACAGCTAACCAATAGTCTAATTTATTAATAAAATTCTCCTTCCTCTATTAAATTAAATAAATAAAACTCATTTATCTCCAAAAATCATCTCTATTTAATTTATTTAATTTATTAAATCTCATGCACCAAATATTTCTCTTTTAATTAAATAATTCATTTATTAAATTAAATCTCAGGCACAAATAAGACCTCTTTTAATTAAATAATTCATATATTTAATTAAATTTCATGCACCAAATAGTCCTCTTTTCATTAAATTATTTATTTATTTATTTAAATCTCATGCACCATTAATTCCTCTTTTAATTAAATAATTCATTTATTTAATTAAATCCACCAATAATTCCTCTTTTAATTATATTATTTATTTATTTATTTAAATCACATGCACCAAATATTCCTCTTTTAATTAAATAATTCATTTATTTAATTAAATCTCATGCACCAATATTCCTCTTTTAATTAAATTATTTATTTATTTAATTAAATCTCATGGAGCAATAATTTCTCTTTTAATTAAATAATTCATTTAGTTAATTAAGCTTACCCACCAACCTTTTCTGTAACAAATCCATCCACCTCCCACATCCTCCAGTTAACTAATCCACCTCACCCACCTTAACTAAAACACATCGCCTCCTCTACCATGTCTAAAATTCCTCTCCAAATCACTTGCATAAATTAAGGCCTGATTTATTCCCCTTGACTCAAGTCTAAGTCCACTCTTATACCACATCTCTCTCGTCTACCTCTAAACACAAAAGTCAATATCCTCCACTTATCTCAATCAATTGAAGCATATCTCACACCTCACTCAATTAACTATCCATCAAGGATTCTTATCTCCTTCTCACCCAATTTTCTATAAATTGAACCCTTTTCTCCTCACAAATTATCCACCTTCTTAGTAGAATTATTATATTATTTTGAGATATAATTACTTTCAAAGCACTATTTGATATATTTAAATTTTTCATGCATCTATCTATTGAATTCAGCCATTGTTGAAGCTTGAGCACCATATTTGAGCACACATTCATGATCATGACCACATCTACATATTAAGGAGGCTATGAGGACTCAAATGTTTGCATTCTTTGTTTGGGTTTACTTATTGCTTATCATATATGTTTGTTAATTGATTTAATTTGTCAGATGTTTCGATTTGGCTTTATTTCTTTTACATCCTAGTTCTAAATCATATAGTTTGGCATGCATGATGGGACCCGAAAATGGAACATTTCACTATTGACCAAGATTCATTTTTCTTTATTAAAAGACTA
The DNA here is from genome assembly GCA_028749045.1 of Cupressus sempervirens. Lineage (NCBI taxonomy): Eukaryota > Viridiplantae > Streptophyta > Pinopsida > Cupressales > Cupressaceae > Cupressus > Cupressus sempervirens. The sequence continues at coordinate 250,206,361 of CM053783.1, forward strand.
ATAGATTATCTAACATTTTTGTGCTTTTGTGGTTCTCTTGTATAGTTTCTTTAGTTTCACATGTCAATGTTGATATCAAGGGCCTACAATAAAAGATTTAAAGTTTTTGGATCAATTTTCAGCAATTTATATATGCTTTCATGATTTTTCATTAAAAAAAATCATTTTGGGAGAAAATAACATAATTATATGATGAATGAAAACATATTCAAGTGATTTCACCATAAAATTGTAGGCATGATGATAGGGTTGATTCTTTTATCATTGACCTAGAGACACATGCGTGGGCCCTCAATAATCTATTTGGAGGCACCGGTGCACGTAGAGGTAGATTACTATTCTTTGGGGGGTAAAGTTGGGCTTGCATGTGTTATAAATGCCTTAGCAGAGCTATCAAAAACATCACTATATGTGAAAGAAAATATTACAATCAACAAATACTGGGAAAGCCTTCTTAACAACAATAAAGAATTGAAAGAAGAAGACATAGATCTAGATGAAATGTTATTTGAATATGATGAAGAACCCATAATTGAATCACTCATTGACTAGTTTAATGACCCACACTCCTTCAAAGATCTTGATACAACCATAATTGAAATTGCTTCGTCAGAAGGCTTTGGACCTCTAGGTATATTTCAAGATATGTATTTAAAGGAAATGAATTTTCCAACACTCTTTTATGGAACTACATGCCCAAAGCATATGATAGACATGTTCTCGTACCAAAAAATATCAAAATGGGAATTCATGCATAAGGACAATGATTTCTCCACACATATAACAAACATCTTTTTCAAAGTGATGAAAATCATTATCCGCCAAATATCATCACTAGCATGGGTTTGTAAACAAAGAGGTGAACTATGAGGGAAAAAGTTAACTACAAAAGATGTATGTAACCCCACAAACCTAGAAAGAATCATAAGATCATAATTGGGATATTTCTCTCTAAGGAGCATTCATACTTCTCCCAACTATTTAGAACATACCAGAAAGAACATATTGGCAATGATAAGACAACTAGGCCCCCTAACTTTGTTCGTCACATTAACAAGTGCAAAGCATTTTTGAGTCCCACTATGTAATGCATTGTGACATATGCCCACTACTGTTGGGGACAATGACAACTTAGAAGACAAGGAACTAGACTTTGAAATTAGAAGAAACCCAGTACTTATAGTCATTATTTCAACCATAGAATCAAGGAATTCTAAAAAATGATGCTAAAGAATGACAAAACATTTGGCAAATTTTTGGATTACTTCTTCATAATTGGATTCCAAAATCAAGGAAATGAACATGTCCATTTCATATTCTGGATAGAGGATGTGCCCATATATGGACATTGCTCGAACATTGTCATCGAAAAGTTCATCGACAAATAAATTTCAAGTCATACAACATTGACAGATGTAAATACATCAAAAATACAAAATGTCATCATGTCAATTCAACTTTCTATTGCCCCTAATAAGAAGGACAAAAATATTAGAGCTCGTAGAAGTAACCACTAGCACCCTCAAAGAAAAAAGAAAAAAATATCTTCAAATAGTTAGAGAAAAAATAATATACAATGGAAACTAAATTTGACAACTTCTTAGATGATTTCCAAATAAATGAAACATAATACATTTTGATGTTGCAAGCAATATTGACATGGAAATTTGTCCTCCTGCAATGATGCCCAATTGATATTTGGATAAATCTATCTACCAAAGAGGTACCCCAATTAAGGTATGAAAAAATAGATACACAATTTATCTTAGATGCATATGCTATAACATCTTATTATAGTTCATACATGACCAAGCAAGATAGAACATTGTCTCTTGCATTTTGATAATTATCAGAGAAATGTAAATATGCTTACAAGACAAGGTGCAATTCATACAAAAATTAGGGAACACATTTTTCAACTATCAACATATGTCTAGCAGAAAATTTGTCCACCTTGTCCTTTCATTACCACTATATAAGAACTCATACAAAATTGTCTTTATCAATACTGGACCACTAGAAAGTAGATTCCTAATGTTAAAAAGTCCAAAGCTACTAAACCAAATAACTCTAAAAACATTATTTATAATTTGTAGTAGAAAAGTATATGCATCATCCAACACACTTAGAAAGCACATCATTAGCTAGGTACACAACATTTTACTCTAGCCATTCAACATGAACAAAAAAGAGGGAAAATCAACTTATCATAACTATATAAGGTACAACCCACATATCGATTATGAAAACTATTATCAGGAAAAACTTATGCTATAGAAGCCTTTCAAAAATATTGAAAAAGCACTATTACTTGGGCATCAAACATGGAGTGTAGCATTCCATGCAAACTAAAACTAGATCACAAATATCAAAAAATGTTTACAGCACAAGTAGGAACCAACTAGGGGGACATTGAAAAAGCTGCAATACAAACTAGCAATGAGAACTACCCAATAATAGACTTAGAAAATGAGATCCACAAAAATATCTAGAAAGACATTATAGATAGATATGATATCATTTCTGACCTTAGACATTATAAAACCCCAAAGCCTTCATACGACACTCACAACTCTTTACACTAAGAAATTCCACAACCATTCCTCCTTAGTAATGATGAATACTTCAAGTTGCAAAGATAGTTGAATAGACAAAAAAAAACCATATTGAAAGATGTATTAATGTTAAAGAAATTCACACATAATAAGCCATTGTACTTGTTCTTAACAAGTGGCACTGGCATTGGGAAAACCTTTATAGATAAATTTCTCTTTGAAGCACTTATATGTATCTATGATAAGAAATTGGATAGTGACCCACTCAAAGCCAAGGGAATTATTTTAGCCTCTTCAAAAAAATCAACATTCAATGCAAATGGCATAACCACACACTCCATCTTCCACCTAACATGCAATTTTGCAAAGATTCTACCCCTAGATTTGAATATGCTAAACAACGTAAGAAAAAGACTTGAAGAATTGCAAGTTTTTCTCATTGATGAAGCTTCACTCATTGGCTCCCAAATATTGTACAACATTGACTGAAGACTTCTCCAAATCAAGCACACACCAACAAAGCTCTTTGGAAATATCAATATCATATTTTACAGTGACTTGTATGAAGCACAACCTATTTGTGATACTTTGATATTTGAACAACCAACAATAAACAACAAAAATCTACCATACACATTTTGGCTTGACAATGTGCTCAAATTTGAACTAAACATTGTTATCAAGCAAACAAATGAGAAATTCATCTCCATATTAAACCATGCTAGAACTTCTTCTTAGCCATAGTTGTACTCTTGTCAAAATTGGATTTGCTTGTCAAACATGTCCAATGGTCATACTTCTTCAAATATTCAAAATGATCAAATTTTATACAAGGATCTATTTTAAAACTTTTCCCATATCTTTTTATCCTAAGTCTCACGGCCTTACTTCCATGTTATGAATTTGAAACATTTTAAGTTGTGATCATATGATCACCCTTTGATTTGCATAGTCACAGCAGAGTAGGCGCTAACTAGAGTTCAAGTGGCAAAGGCACAATGGTATTATGTTCACATCATCATAGAGTTAGTTAGCTCAAACCTAAGGTCAAGGCCCCTATTCAAAATTCTTTAGAATAACTAAGAGGGGGGTGAACTAGTTATTCAAGGTCCAAATGTCCTAATAAAACTTTTTCATCAAGTAAAGTGAGCCCATCAACCTGTTCATTCATCCAATCTTAAACTTTCCTACTTAGCAAGTTACTGTAAATCAACATGCAAGTGTAACACATGAAAGATCAACACATAACACAATGATTTACGTGGAAACCCAATTTGGAAAAAACTACCAATAACATGCTACTCAATTCTCACTCTTCTGAAGTGATGCCCTATTAAACGCTAGAACACACTATTAAATGTGACCTAGTTAAAGGATTTAACCACCCTATTAGAAGTGGGCCTTGATAGAGGACTTTAGAAAATTCACTTGGAATGCCACCCTATTAAAGGATTTACAAATGGTTTTTAAACCAACCTAAGTCCATAGGATTTTACCCTAGCTAACACAATTGTTAGAGAGTAACAACAAGGGCTTTTGACCTGATACAATTCACAACCTAACTTGTAGATCTTAGATCTCTGTTCAACTCTTCACAGCTTTCCTAGCTTTCAATCTCTGTAACTCTCACAACTTGTTCCCCTTTCAAGCTTTTTCTCCTTGAGTCTTCATGCTTGATGTACTAGTGCAATCTTCTTTCTGACCACTTATCAAAGCAGAGTATCTGTGCTCTATTTTGCTTCTTCTTTTGATGTCTTCTCCTTGATACCCTTCAACCACTTCACAATTTTGGCACCTCCAGAAACTCTTACTTCTTGGCCTGTGAATCCTTAAATAGAAGTCTAGAAAATGCTTTTCCTACTCGATTCTTCCCTCCTTTAATTTTAGTTTGAATGGATTAGGTAGGGTTCAATGAATCTAACCCATATCTTGTTTCTTCTAGAAACATCATGAAGAATCCTCTTGAATTTGCTCAAAAATGGTTTACCTAGAATTTTGTGCCTCTAGCTCATCATCCTTATCCTCCATCTGGTTCACAAAATCCAAGGTAACAAACTTGTTAGCTCAATTTTGATTAATCTTTGACATTTCATATAATGTAGCAACTCGGCACTATTGAAATTCTGGTGCTTGGCACATACTATGTTACTTAGCACCAGCTATGTTTTACTAATGCTTGGCACCTACTATGGATTCACTCGACATCCACTAAGTCTTATGATGCTCGGCACTTGAAGTTTGCTTGGCTCCTTCTATATCACTTAGCATACACTAGATTTTGCATTTTCTTGGCACTAACTGAAAATCTACTTGGCTCGAACTAGCTTGCTCAACACTCACTAATGAACTTAGTTAAGCTTTGTAGTCAACCTTGTTACAACTTATTCTTCCAGTGTTTCTAAGTGTGGCCACCCTCTATATCTTCAAGTATACTATCAATACACCATTTTACCATTGTCTTAACTGATCCTTGTACTACATTACAAAACCATAACTCAACCTCTCCTTTAGGTGCTTTTGTTACATCTTGTTGATTAAATCCTCTTCATCAATCAACTAAGTGATAGTACTTGGATCTTATAAGCAATTTTCATTCCAGCAAATAGTAGATTTGACATCAGTGACAAAACAATGATTGAAAACATTCTTCATCAACCATCTTTCTTCTTTGCAACAATCTCCCTCTTTCATAGTACTCAAAAATCTCCCTCTTTGATAGTACTCTTTTTCAATCAGATTTCCAACAACCCCAATAGGGTGACTACATTATTTTTGCTCAGTCACAAGGTTAATTTGGTAGACCATGGTTCAATTTTTAGCAGTACAATAAGGGAAAAACCTTCAACATTTCAAATATGCATTTCACACAGTCAAATCTTTTAAATCCATGGCCAACACACTAGCATAGCATGTTAAGAAGGAACTATAATCAAAGTTGTGATTAAGCAATTTCCTTTGTTTTGCTTAGTCATGAGGCTAAGAGGTGATCCTTAGGTGAAAGGAGTTTTGGTGCGAGTGTGGTTAGGTCTCAGTATTGAAAGGTCGCGACGGTTAGTGGGGAATGTTGAAGACAAGCTATGAAACAATGATGGATAGTTGGTCACAGTTTTGCAAGTGATAACTATTTATAAAGAAAGGTGGTGGGGAGGCTACAATCGCGGGCGGTAAAACATAAAATATAAGGTAGGATTTTGGCAAGATGGTAGAATGATAAAAGATGATTGGTCCACATAGAAAATCCTGAGGTTTGACTCTAGTTGACCAATGACATGGCTGACTTGGCATACTGATGGCAAAGGAAGCAGCTCTTTAATGGAAAATTTGATCTTTTTGATCGTTTGCAACTACTTTTGTCAATCCCCATGTCTAATATATGAACAAAGACACTTCATCACTACCTATTGGCCCATCTAATCAGTCAAACTGCTTATGGTATCATTTCTGTCTTCTCAAGGCTCTATTTAGTGAGGAAGTGATTTCCCTATGTTTGGATGCTTGTCATGATCAATCTTTCCCAGATTTGTAGTAACTATTCTCTATAGTCTTTAATACTTTATTGAATTATATCTTAGGGTAGAAGCTATCTGAGTTATGCTTAAGCTATAAGAGAAGATTTTTTAATCTTTCTTAGGGTTGAATCTTCTTTGTTTCTCTAGTATTGCTCTAGCATACTACTATAAATTCCCTTTTACCTCTAAATTATATGACACTTTGTCTTATCTCTTTCAACCATTGATGTACTGTAAAAGCTTTGTTATTTTCCTCTCTTTGATGTACTATGGATATCTGTAACCTACATGTTTGTATCTCTTTTGGCCTACAAATGATTTAAAGTGAATCTCTTCTTCCTTGTGTCATTCATTTGGTTGTCTGATTTACATGTGGCTATTGTGTTAAAACAAGTCTAAATTTGTATATCTTTGGATTGTCATGATAATTGTACTATGCACATATGGACAGAGATTGGCCTGAACACTCTATTTTGGTGCATCACCTCCTTAAAATAGATTAGATAGCTTGTCCTTATGCATTCCTCCTCCATTTTCCTGTCCAATTGTAGTCTTAGGTGTATCTTGATAGCAAAGGAAGCAGGCCTTCTCCAGAGACTCAAACTCATTGTTCAAGTCCCACAACTTGGAGGTTGTTTCCATGTTTCATGAGGTTATCCTTAGGTAAAAACTTTGGACAAGGGTGCAAACTTTTGTGGCAACACTTCTCAACAAACAGACAAAGACCTTGCCTACATGAATAGAACATGTCACAAGCTCCCTCCAAAAGATTCAAGATTTCCTTATTTGTTTCAAAGAAACTTAGTTATTGATGAGCACAATAAGAAAATGAGGTGGTTGTTAATATCACTAGCCTACAATTTTAAAAATTAGAATTTATTATAATTTATTATTTGTTCATGATTTTTCATAAATAAAATTATTTTGTGAGGAAAATAAAAAAATTAGATAATAAAATTACTTTTGTAGGTTCATGTTGATGTTTGCAAGCTATTGTAAATAAATTAGATTTTTTGGATTAATTTGCAATAATTTATATTTTTTGCATGGTTTTTCATCAAAAAAATATTTTAACAGAAACTAAAAGAAGTAGATGATGAAATTTGTTTTGTAGATTGTTGTTGATGTGCAAAAGCTACCATAAAAAATTTAAATTTTTTTGAGCAATTTATAATATTTTATATTTTTTGCATGAGTTTCCATTAAAAAAATATTTTGCTAGCAAATTAAATAATTGGATAATGAAATTATTTTTGTAGGTTGATATTGATATCAGAATCCTATAGTAAAAGAATTAGAGTTTAACAATCAATTTTTGTCAATTAATAATGTTTTCATGATTTTTCATTAAATTTTTATTTTGGAAGAAAATTAAAGCATTTGCTAATGAAATTTTTTATTATAGGCTATAGACATCAACAAAAAACTACAAAAAAAATATTATTATCCTATTCTTTAATTTTCTCACAAAATATTTTTTATGAAAAATTATGAAAAAATAATAAATTTACAAAAATTGATCCAAAAATTCTAATTTTGTTAGGTGGTTGTTGATGTGCACAAGCTACAATAAAAAATTCATTTTTTTTTGGGCAATTTGCAATATTCAATGTTTTTTGCATGAGTTTTCATTAAAAACATCATTTTGGGAGCAAATAAAATAATTGGCTAATGAATTTTTTTTGTCAATTGATATTGATGTCGGAAGGCCTACAGTAAAAAAATAGAGTTTAAAGATCAATTTATATCAATTTATATTTTTTCATGATTTTTCATTAAAAAATTATTTTGGGAGAAAATTAAAGAATTTACTGATGATTTTTTTTTGCAAGTTGATGTTGATTTCAGCACCCTACTACAAAAAATTCAGATTTGTTGGATCAATATTTTGTAATTTATATTTTTTTCATGATTTTTCATAAAATAATTCTTTCAGGAGAAAATAAAGCCATTGTCTAATGATTTTTTTTTTGCAAGTTAAAGATCTTGTTAGGAGGTTGCAATAAAAAATTATATCTAAACAAAGCGTTGGGAGTAAAATTTTAAAATCTTAAAGTTTAATTCACATTTAATTTTGGGTACTAAAAAGAACAATGCATTCTCTCACATACACACAATCTGGAATGATTAAGAGAATGAACCAAACAATGAATTTTTTGATTTGGGTCTAAAATAAATTCACACAATCCCAAATGCATAAGGTTTCAAAGAACATTGCAAATTGCACACTTCAATTTGGGCTTTAAAATGAATGCACAGTTCTACTAAGGTTAACATGTTTGTATTCTCTTCTCTTTCCAGCTTTCATGATTTGATTTATTAAGTTGACGATTGCTTTACTAAGTTGACTATGCACATTTTCAAGTTGAAAAAATGAATATTTCATCTTAATTGTGTGTGTCTTCTGTCATAGATAGCCAACTTAAAATCTTCAATTTGGAAAGAACAAACTTTTTGGTGTGTTTCTAGGAGTGTTTCTACTACAACACTTTCGTGAGCTCATTTTATTTCTTGCATTTTAAAATCCATTTAATTAAGAAATGTGTGTATTGAAAGGTTGTTAGCAAGATCATTCACAACAACCCTGGGAGCACTTCTAGAGAGACCTATCCATTGGGAAGTATCACCCCATTGGAGAATGACCTCACACTAGTAAATTCCCCAGCTTGTGTAGACACAAGGCACTGAGAAAAATTCCCTCTTTCTATCCATGCAAGTTCGAGTGATGCATTTACAATGGTAGTATGGGGTAGGAAAAAATTTCTACTATTTTAGCATGTTCATAATAGACTCATATGTTAGTCCGAGCACAACAATCATTTGCGAGGACTCCATGGATCCAATTACGAACCAACTTAGTAGCTACCTTTTAGCCATATTCTAAAAAGCCAATTTGACCTTACCGATAATTTATTTTTAATGTGTTTGCATTGTCATTCGACCTCATCAAAACATTTGTTGAACATACATGATTCTTCATCCTATTTTCCAAAATCCTTTTTCAGAAAAGATTGCATACTTGTCTCTCTAAAAAAATGTATGTCCTTTGAGAGACTATTTGTTCACATATCTTATTTATTATTAATAAATTTATCTTTGGGTACTAATAGGTTGTTAGCAAGTTCATTCACAACAACCCTAGGATTGATTTGGTTGAAATTATAAAATTGTATCATTGCTTTATTTGTTTGAAATATTAATCATCCTATTTATTACTATGATTATTTATTTGTTCATAGATAATTCAAGTGCTCATGTTCGACCAAGAAAAGACCAATTTTACAAAGGTCAATCTTAAACCATCCTTAGCATATAGAGAAAGAGAGGCACCATGCTAAAAACTAGTACCTTCAATCTTGGACTTGTGAAGGAGCTACAATTTGAGAAAGAAGGAGTCAAAACAAGCAATACAAACTGAGTGGGATAACAATGTCAACAATTTAATTTTTAGGAAAGGAGTAAACCACAGGCTTATTGACCATTCATCCATCACCATCATGATTCATTTTAGCCTTGTCACACATCATGCATTTTGTTATATAGATATTTATCATTAAGTACTGAAAGGTTGTTATCTAGTCCATTCATAACAACCCTAGGATTTTTTCTAGAGAAAGAAGTTATTCAACCAAAGCTAAGGTATACTTACTACAATCACTACTTGATCTAAAAGTTGTTATACCAGGAAAGTCTAAAAAGATAAGTCCTTATGTTAAAATTATCCAAACCTAAGTTTAAAAAGGTTAAGCTCAAGTCATCTCAAGTATATAGATAAATAGAAGTCAAACACAAAAAAATAGCACCTAATCCAATAATTTCCCAATTAGATCAAATTGAGAGAGAGGGCATTGAAAGTGTATCACAAGTAGAATGGGAGTGCAAGATCAATAGATTGAGAGGCCACTTCAAAGTTAGTTATGCCCTTATCAAAATCACTACTCATGACTATTATGATTAGGTCTAGCTTCTTCCTTACACACTTTTCACTTTGTTTACCCTAGGGTCCCTTCTTAGATCCATTATTTAGCTTATCCTCTTCAACATTGTTAGAATCATCATCCCTTAGAAGCACATCTAAAATCCTTTCTCAGTTATATCTTGATCCACATCCTCTATCACATCCTATCTTTGGTATCATCATACCAGTGACCACATATCTTATATCGCACATCTATAAAGCATTATAACTATCCCTTGGCTAACAAACTTTTCCAAGGTAGTTTATCTTGTCCTTTGTGTCCCTTGTCACATTGATCAAAATGTTGGGATCCACACTTGATTATCTACTATCATCCTATAGCTCCCACATAGATCACATTATATCCACCTTTGATACCAAGATAATCTCATGGTCCTATAGGAATCAAATCCTTAGACTAATCCTCCACCATCAAAATATCTTCCAGCATTGTTCACCACCTTTAGCCTCTTAGAAAGTCTTTTCATTCAAAAATATTATAGACTTTGTATCCTAGATTGTATCCACTATAATATTGTCCTTTTCCACCCCATATCTAGGTTATAGTGGCATTTCATGTCACCAACCACACATCTCAATAAAAGGAAGAAAAAGGAAATTGATCCATATCCTCTCAACACAATAAACTAACGCCCATCTCAATCCTTAGTAAACAAAAAACATGCAAGACCCAACATCTCAAGATCTAGAACCCAACACCAAAAACATCATGACTTCACAATGCATAGATTATGCCATAGAGGCATTTATGGGTTTTCCTAGGAATGCATCATTGGTTAGAGACATCATTGAAAAGCATAAATATACCATTAGGGTGCATTTTAAAAGAGAAGATGTTGGAGACTTTTACTTTAGAAAAATTCCACCATCTAGCACTATCACACATCCCACTCCATCTTATTCCAATGATGATGAGATTCTTGTTGACCATGATGCATATGTTGAAAGCCTTAAAAATATTGCTCCAAATACCCTCCAAATTCCAAACATTCCTCCAAATTACCCCACTATATCTCCATGCATACCCACTAGTACTCCTTATCCTACCATTGACAAGGGAAATCCATTTTTCATTCATCATATTCCCCCACATTCATATCCCAATCTTCACCTTTCCATAGCAATACTACTAACTACATCCCTAGTCTAAATGCACCACTTTCATATCCTCCGAACCAATTTTCCAAATCCTCAACTCAATCATAGTTATGTAATGCATCAACCTAACTCACCTACGCTTACCAATCTAATTCTATCCACTCTATCCTTAATAAATCCTCCACTTTGTATTAGTCTACCATATTCCATTCCATCCTATGTCACTACAAACCCCCTTCTAGAAACAACCTACACCACTTGATCCAGTTCATATTCCATACCTCAATCAATCACACCTCCTCCACTAGAAAGAAAACTACCCATCACCAATCACCTAGTAATGCCTCCTCTTGGGGTGACTAAACCATTCCACCACCATAGGACCAACAAACAAGGGAAACCCCTTATGTGCACTATCTAGCCATGCCATCTCATACATCCATTTCTAAACATCCACTCATTTATCCAAGCCTACAAAATGCCACCCCACCTTTATATATCTTTCCACTATCTACTTTTTCCAATCATCCACCTCAAGATATAACACCCAAATCTCCAAGGAATTTAAAAGGAATCTCATAGAATTTGCATTTCCTAAGTTTGATGAGTCATATCATCTAATTCCATCACATGAAGATAGTGATAAATCCTTTCCATCTTCCACACCCATCATTCCTCTTCCATCTCCCCCAACTATCATCCCTCTTTCATCTACTCCACTTATAGATCCCCTTCCATCTCCTACCATCATTGAAACCCTCCCATCCATTGAATGCCCATAATTCCTATCCACATCTCCTCCTCCTAATATTATCCAAACCCCATCTAATGATTCAATGAACCTTCTGATTCCATCCTCAATCTTGTTGGAAATGGAAAGGAGTAACTGAGAAGGGTGGGGTGAATTATTTACTATAAAAAAAAAAACCAAATCCCTTTTAAGATGTCAACACAATATAAAACCAAATCTTATTGTAACTTGGTTAACACTGAATATTATGATGTAACTCAGTTAACATTGAATATATTACTATCACTTGGTTACCATAGAGATAATTATATCTTAAGATATTAATGTGATTAGCCTTTATTAACTTAGTTGCAAAAACATATAAGAAAATAACATGAACACAAGTGACACCAAGATTTAATTTGTAAACCCAAATTGGGAAAACCACCAATTGTAGCTACTTACTATTTTTCACTCTTTTGAAGTGAGCCCTATTAGGAGCCAACCTTGTTAAAGGTTACAAAACACATTGTTAGGTGTGACCCAATTAGAGTATTTAATTCACCTTTTTAGGAGTGGCCTTATTAGAGGTCTTCAGACACTTCTATTTAGAAATGCCACCTTGTTAGAGGATTTATTGAATAGTTGTTAGGCTAACTCTATTAGGAGATTTGATTCACTATTACAATTATTAGAGAGTAAAAATGAATTGACCTGATTACTAATTCAACTAACTTTTCTAATTTGTTCTTAGTTTTTTCTTGATTACTTGATCCTCCTTGATCAAAATTTTCTTGGCAGCTCGATCACTCAGATGCTCTACCATTTACATATATCCTTCAAATTTTCTTCCTTGATTCATCTTCTTCAATTCCACATTTTAATTCTCAACTTGACCTTTCATATATATGGTTCACCTTTTCAAGTTGAATTGAATATTCTTTTAATCAAAAAAAATTCATCCCTTAAGTCATCTTGTATTAACCAATAAATTTATCAAACTTAATATTTTGACAGTCAGCTAATAGAGAATTGAGTACTCGGTCAACACAGAGGATCCCTTTGTTAACTAAGCCAACTTGATTAGAATAGGAGTTCTAATATTAACTGACCCAACTCAGTCAAAATTGACTTGACTTCATTAACTAACTGAGCTCGATCAATACTATCTCTAAACTTGGTTATTAGTGAATGCTTGGCATACATAGGAAATTGCCTTCGATGCCGAAGTGAGATCGACTATCATTGATTGCTCGGTAAAGGCTTGACATTTTGTGTAACATCAAAGACAACATATGATCCAAGAGCATCCTAGGTTTCTCTTCTATCCTACATGTTTTTATTTTTTCCTAGTTCTACCTAGTTGAAATGTCTTGCATTGCCGAGTTCTTAGTGGGTGCCAAGAATTTAGAGGATGCCAAGCTTTCTGGTTGATGTTGAGTTCATAGTTGTTGTTGAGTTATCTATGGTTTTCAAGTCATCCTTTGGTAGCCAAGTTCATATGGTTATCGAGTGATCTTTAGTTGTCGAGTCACCCTTTGGCTTCCAAGTTAATGTGGTTGTTGAGTGATCTTTGGTTTCCAAGTTTTTATGGTTGTCGAGTGTTTGTTTGGATGTTGAGTGTCAATATTTGGTAGAGCCTTTTTTTTCTGAGTTTTTTGTGTCCTATCCTAGTTTGGGTCGACCTTGCAAGTATTTAATTTTGATATTGGTAGTTGTTTGCATAAATAAGTATTTACTTATTAAACTTACTTAAATTGACTTAGGTTAATGCATTATTTAATTATTTTGCATTATTTTATTAGGTGAGACACTTAGGAGTTTATGTACTCTCATGAGTTACACAACTCTAATTATGCACATGGTATCTACAACATAGGAGTTTGCATCATTCACTAAGTTGTCATGTTGAAAACATAGTTATCCGCACTCCTCATTTAGCGCATGTTTCCTACACCATTGATTTGCATGCTACACCATTGTAGGCTTATCCTCACATCATCGCACTTAATTATGTGCTTAATGGAGGATAACCCATATCTGGTGGACATGTGCCTGATTGTATGACTTATCATGATGCTAACTTCTATGCATTCTAGAATCTCTCCTAAGGCCTTTATATATAGGCACTCCTAGTGTAATCTCATGCTGGCATATTGAATGAATATCATCATTCTAATCATACTCTATCTATTTTGGTCTATTATGTGCTTATGTTGAGTTCTTTAGTTCTTGGGTAAATTCCAGCCTAAGCCAAATTCATACAGTAGTTAATATTTGATGTGAACTAACTTGTGGTTGCGCATGCATTTAATGTAAGGTTAATTTTTTGATAGGTCAACCTATGGCCACACAAGTATTTAAGGAGGTCTAGGATTGAATTTTAGAGGTAGAATAGAGAGTGAGTAGGAAGTAGAATGTAAAGCTGGATCATTGAAGATTGTAATTAGATTATATCTAGCCATAACCCAGAAGGCCTTACAGCTGGACATGTAATAGATATTTGAATGCATATATGAATGAGAGCTTTTATTTCCTCTATCTCTAGATTTGTTTATTTTGTTGTTATTTCCACTATGTTGACTCTATGTAGGCAATAGGATAGCTAAGTGTGCATTTGGCCATAGTTATTCCAATCTCTCCCTACATTAAGTGGTATCAGAGCTCAAGGTTCATCATTATGGAGATTGTATTGTGCAAAACCCTAAGTGAATTTGGTTGTGTGGTAGAAAATCTGAGGATTTGGCCCACAACTTGCAAAGGGTTATAATCTTGCAAGAACTTGATTTATAAAAAATGGTTCGGGGTAGAGGAAATGTTGATAATGTAATATTAGATACATTGAGACAAATTGAAGCCAGATTAGATGTTGTAGAGATAGCCTAGAGGAGAGGAGCACATCTTGATGATGTAAGTGATGATGAAGTTGTAGCACCAAACCCTAATCTAGAACCTAAAGAAGATCAAGATGAAGCAAGGTTGTTGAGAGTGTTGTCTCAAGAAAATTCAAAGCTAGCTATAGAAGTTATTCCTTATAATGGAAAATTGGATACCAATGTTATGTTAGATTGGATCTTTGAAATGGAAAATTTCTTTGAGTATGAAAACACTCATAATAATAGAAAGGTGAAGGTTGTAGTTACTAGGTTGAAAGAATATGTCTCACTATGGTGGGAGCATTTGAAAATGGATAGACAAAGGAGAGGAAAGGAGAAGATCAGAACTTGGGTGAAGATGGTGAACAAGGTAAAGAACAAATTCCTTCTTGTTGATTACCAAGTTAGCTTGTTGAGAAAGATGCAGAATTTGAGACAAAGAGACATGACTATAAAGGAGTACACTAAGGAATTCTATAGGTTGGACATCAGATCTAGACATGTGGATGATGATGTTGAGAAAATTGCAAGATACATAAATGGATTGAGATCTAGAATTCTAGATGAAATAAGTTTTGTGAAATTGGAAAGTGTGGAAGAAGCATACCAATATGCCTTCAAAGCTAAGGAGATCTTGAAAAAGAAGCATGAACAAAGACAAAGAGGTAGAGTTGGTGGATTCCAAAGAGGCAGAGGTAGATCTAACAATTATGTGCAAGATAAGGGAAAATCTAAATGGAAGAATGATGACAAAGGCAAGATTAAGTGGAAAGGTGGTGATTCTTACTGAGGAGGTACTGGTTCTTACTGAGGAAGAGGTAATTCTTATTCTAGAGGTGGATTTTGTGGTAATTTTTTTTAGATGTGGTAAAGAGGGACATAGATCTTTTGAATGTAGATCCTCTAAAAGTGGGCAAGATAATAGAAATAATGTGATTCAAGGAGATGATAAGGGTTCGCCAAGTGGACCTGAGGCTGGAGAAAATTTGATGGTGAGAAGAACCTTATGTAATAAGGGAAGTGATCAAGAACTATTTTAAGGAGAAGTATTTTCAAGACAAGATGTAAGATGACTGGAAAATGTTGCATGGTGATCATTGATAACAAAAAATCAACAAATTTGGCATCAGAAGAGTTGGTTACAAAGTTGCAATTGTAGAGGCTAAAGCATCCTGAACCATATCACATTTCATGGATCAAAGATGAGAATAAGATATTGGTAAGTGAGAAGCACCTTGTGAAGTTCAACATTAGCCATTACTTTGATGAAGTTTTGTCTGATATTATGCCTATGGATTGTTGTCATATTTTGTTGGGTAGACTTTGGCAATATCATAGATATGCTATACATGATGGAAGATTGAATCAATATACTCTTTGGGTGAATGGGAAGAAACAAATATTGTTGCCTATGATTGAAAGTCCAAATGAGGTTAATTGTACTGCTATAAAAATTTGCATAGTTAATGGAAAACAATTTGAAAAGGAAATGAAAAAGAATCAAGTTTGTTTTTCTATAATTCCAAGAAAACTGAGTTGTGTCTACAATAACCGAGTTCTAGTCAGTGGTGACCAAGTGATAGCTGGTCATATTGACCAAGTGCCAGAAGAAATTGCATAATTGTTGAATGAGCATAAAGAAATTGTTACAAAGGATATACCTAATGTTTTACCTCCAATGAAAATTATAATTCATTCTATGGATCTGATTCCTAGAGCTAGTTTTCTGAACAAAGAAACATATAGATTGATACCTATAGAGAATGAAGAACTTAATAGACAAGTGCATGAGTTATTGGAGAAAGGTTTGATCAAAGAAAGCTTGATTACATGTGTTGTACCTACTATATTAGCACCTAAAAAGAATGGAGAATGGAGAATGTGTATTGATTTTGGAGCTATTAACAAGATCACAGTGAAATATAGGTTTTCTATACCAAGGATGGATGACATAATGGATTGTTTGAGTGGAGAAAAGTATTTTAAAAAGTTTTTTTGAAGAGTGGTTATCATCATATTAGAATTAAAGAAGGTAATGAGTGGAAGGCTACCTAAGACAAAATTTGGTTTGTATGAATGGTTGATTATGTCTTTTGGTTTAACTAATGCACCTAGTACTTTCATGAGGTTGATGAATGAAGTTCTCAAAACATTTTTGGGTAAGTTTGTGATTGTTTATTTGGGTGATATTTTGATATTTAGTAAGACTAAGGAAGAACATCTTGAGCATGTTAGACAAGAAATGCATAGATTGAAAGAGAAGAAGTTGATCATTAATATGAAAAAGTGTTCTTTTATGCAAGAAGAGATTTTATATTTGGGATTTTGGATTTTAGCTAATGGTTTGAAGATGAATCCTAAGAAGGTTAAAGCAATTTTGGAGTGGCGTACACCTAAGAATGTGGGTGAAGTAAGATCATTTCATGATTTGGCTAGTTTTTATAGGAAGTTTATAAGGAATTTCAATTTTTTTTATAATGTTATGAGTGAGACAATGAGAGGAGATAAAAAGGAATTCAAGTGGACTAATGGAGCTAATAATACTTTTGAGACTTTGAAAAAAAAGGTTTTTGAGTTGCCTATATTGGCTTTACCTAATTTCAATAAGGGATTTCAAGTTGAATGTGATGCTAGTGGTAGTGCAA
The DNA here is from genome assembly GCA_028749045.1 of Cupressus sempervirens. Lineage (NCBI taxonomy): Eukaryota > Viridiplantae > Streptophyta > Pinopsida > Cupressales > Cupressaceae > Cupressus > Cupressus sempervirens. The sequence continues at coordinate 250,223,753 of CM053783.1, forward strand.
TAGGAGTTGTATTGAGTCAAGAAGGTAAACTTGTTTCTTTATTTAGTGAGAAGTTGAATGATTCTAAAAGGAATTATTATGTGTACGATCAAGAGTTTTATCCTATTGTTCAAGCCTTGAAGAAGTGGAGACATTATTTGATTCCTAAAGAGTCAGTGTTGTATACTGATCATAAAATTTACAGTACCTAGGAAGTCAATATAAATTGAATCATAGACATATGAAGTGGGTTGAGTATTTTTAGAGTTTTACATTTTTTATCAAGCATAACAGTGGAGTTACTAATAGAGTTGTTGATGCACTGAGTAGAATATGTTCCTTGTTGACTGAAATGAAGATTGAAGTTCTTAGTTTTGACAAAATGAAAGAGTTGTATAATACTAACCCTAATTTTCTAAGCCATGGAGAAAGTGCAAAGCACCAAATCCAACAGATCACATAAGTAAGTATGATGAATATTTCATTCAAGAAGATGTGTTGTTTAAAGGAATTCAGTTGTGTATCCCTAGAAGTTCTATGTAGTTGAATTTGATCAAAGAAAAACATAGTGGTGGATTGGCTGGACATTTTGGAATTGATAAGACATTGATTTTGCTAAAGGGGAAGTATTATTGGCCACAAATATATAAGGATGTTCATAAATTTGTGAAGATTTGTGGAGTTTATCAAGTTCCAAAAGGAATAAGTCAGAATATTGGTTTGTATACACTTATTGTTGTTCATGAGAAACCTTGGACTGACATCAGTATGGATTTTGATCTTGGATTTCCTAAGATAGTAAAGGGGTATGATTCTATATTTTTTTTTGTTGAAAGATTTTCTAAGATGGCTCATTTCATACTGTGTAAGAAGACATCAGATGTTAAGCATGTTTCTAAACTTTTCTTTAAAGAGGTTGTGAGATTACATGGACTACCAAGAAGTATTATTTCTAACAGAGACAGTAAGTTTATTGGTTATTTTTGGAAGACTTTGTGGAAGAAGATGGGTACTAAGTTGAAGCTTAGTTCCACATTCCATCCATAGACAAAGGGACAAATAGAGGTTGTGAACAGAAGCTTGCATAATTTTTGGAGATGTTTAGTGGGAGATAAGCCAAGTAATTAGGAAGTAGTGTTGGCACTAGTTGAGTTTGCATATAATAATTCTATGAATAGGAGTACATGAAAGACACCTTTTGAGATTGTTACTAGATAGCAGCCTAGAGGTATATTAGATTTGAGAGTTATTGTAGGTGAAGAAAAGAGAAGTGTTGCAGGGGAAGAATTTTCTAATTTTATGGAATCTTTGCATAAGAAAATGAAGTTGACGTTGGAACAAAGTAATCAAAAGTATAAGGAGAATGCTAATAATTCTAGAAGACATCATGACTTTGAAGTTGGTGATGAGGTGATGGTTCATTTAAAGAAAGGAGGATTTCTTGTTGTAACATAAAGTAAGCTGAAGATGAAGAAGTTTGGACCTTGTAAGATCCTACAAAAGTTTGATAGTAGCTATGCATATGAAGTTGAGATACCTAATGACATGGATATATCTTCTATATTAAATGTTGTTGATTTTTACAAATATCATGAGTCAAAAGATGAAGTGGAGGTGTTAGATGATTATCCCAAGATATACATTGAAGAAGTTGAACAAATATTGGATCGGAGAGTTAGTAAGAGCACAAGAGGAAAAGACTACTATGAGTATTTAGTAAAATGGAAAAAAAACTTAGTGAAAGATGTTACATGGATTTCTCAATCTGAGTTGGATTTAGCTCAGGTTGTGACAGTTGCATAATTCAAGAGAATCATTTATTTATACCCTAGTTGTCTGACGTTGCAGCATCTTGGGTTTATCTTCTATCCTGCAAGTTTTTACTTTTTCCTAGTTCTACCAAGTTGAAATGTCTTGCATTGTTGAATTCTCAATGGGTCCCAACCATTAAGAGGATGTCAAGCTTTCTAGTTGATGTCAAGTTCATAGTTGTTGCCAAGTGATCTTTGGCTATGGAGTCATCCTTTGGTAGCTGAGTTCATGTAGTTACCAAGTGATCTTTGGTTGTTGAGTCACCCTTTGGTTGCCAAGTTTGTGTAGATGTTGAGTGTCTTTAGTTTCCAAGTTTGTGTGGTTGCCAAGTGTTTTTTTAGATGCCAAGTGTTAGTATTTCATGGAGCCTTCATTTGCCAAGTTTTCTATGTCTAGTTCCAGTTTGGGTCAACCTTGCACATATTTAATTTTGATATCGGTAGTTAATATTTGATGTGATCTATCTTGTAGTTGTGCATGCATTTAATGTAAGGTTAATTTTGTGATAGGTCGACCTGTGGCTGCACAAGTATTTAAGGAGGTCTAGAATTGAATTTTAGAGGTAGAATAGAGAGTGAGTAGGAAGTAGACTGTAAAGTTGGATCATAGAAGATTGCAATTAGATTATATATGGTCATAACCTAGAAGGCCTTACCACTCGGCATATAATATATCTTTGAATGCATTTATGAATGAGATCTTTTACTTCCTTTATCTCTAGAGTTGTTTGTTTTGTTGTTGTTTCTAATGTGTTGACTTTGTGCATTCGATAGTATAGTTGGGTGTGCCTTTGGCCCTAGTTATTCCAACCTCTCCCTACATCAACATACAATTGAATAATTGTTTTCAAAAAATCTATCCATGCCCATTGAAGAAACTCCCATCCTCCAATTAACCCCATCTGAAGAGTTCACTCATATGTATCTTATCACACCACCCACTCCCAATTGATCCTATCAAGACCTTGTCCAAAATCATATTGAAATATCCATCGACATAAATCACAATCCTACCATTCTACCTAATCAATCTCAAGATCCTCCTATCCCACGTATTCCCCTACATTATCCATTTTTACTATCCACTTCATCTAAATAGTATTCATCATCTCCTCCATATCAAGATCCTACCCTTTCATTTGCCACTCCACTTCAATATCCTATTGTTTCATTCATCCCTCGAAGTCAAGATCCATTTCCATCTATCCATTCAAATAAATATTATCATGCCCTATCCCCTCTACTTCATGATCCTACATCTCTTGTAATCCATGGCAATACATCTACACAAGAACAAATAACTATAATACCCAAAACTTCTACTCTTTCATCTATTAATGGACCCACATCCAATTAATGAACATCATATTGAAAAAAGAAATAAAAGTGTATCTCTAGATAGCTATTGGTATCCCTTCTATCCCTTCACAATCCCAAGTGCTTCCATCTTCACCCCAAAGTTCCCATCCATCTTATTCCATGTCTATTTCAGGCCCTTATCCTACTACTTCTTTCCAGCCCTCCATTTTGGGTGGGTATATCCCTTATCTAAATCATTTTCCCTTTCCATATATTTTGGGTCCTTCTATACCTAATCCAAATCCTTTATCTCCTCCATCTATTTTGATCCTACTCCTTCCTCGCTTCTATATGTTTTAGGTCCTTATCCTTCATTCCTTCCATCTATTTTGGAAAATTAAATGCATCCATATCCTATATTCCAATCCATCACTCCATCCCCTCAAATCAACAAGCTAGATCATCAAACACACTCATCCTTGAATTCCTTCCAAGTTTCAACCTCTATCATTCAATCCATGATCTTTTTCCCATACCATGGCTAATGGAAGAAAATTGGATGCTAAAATTGAAAAGCATAAATCCAAAATTCCATAGAAATACAAGTATCAAGATGTGCCATCTAAAATACATGTTCAAGAAGAGAAACATCAAATACAAAAGGAAGAAAAACTTAAAATGCCACAAAGGCCCAAAATGAAAAATTTTCAAAAAACATGTGGATACCCAAGATACTCATAAAAGAAATGCATCTCAAAGAAAAATATCAATTGGCATCCATTCCTACTGCACAAAAAGTCTCATCCATTCATAATTTGTCTAAATCTCAATTTACACATCCTCCATCCCCCCAATTCATTCCTAGTCCTTATGCTTCTTATCCTACATTGACAATCCTCCATCTTCCAACTTTATGTTTGGTCCTTATATTCCTCCTTCTACATTTTCTCTTTAATCTTGTTCAACATCATCTTTCCCACTACTTCATCACCCTTCTAAATATGCATCAATGATAATCTTTCCAATTTCCTCATCTATTTATCTACAAGTATTATTTCTACCCATCCATATTCTACCAACTCTGACTCATCGTTCCAATGATTTAAACCAATATTTCTCATGCTTCCTTATCCACCCATCCTACTAACATCTATGAGTAAAAAAAAAACACTTAAAGAAAAGAAAAAGTTGGGAAGAAAAACATCCAATGGTAAAAGCTTGGAAAACAAGAATCATGTGTAATCCTTCCATACAAATTATTTTCACACTTGGGGGCAAGTTCTTCTACCCACCATACATGTCTCATCTTCCTACCATACTCACCAGATCTTATCTATTCACCTCCTCTATCCTTTAGATTTTGATAAAAAATAAAAATAAAATAAAAAATAAAGGCTACCACCATACACACATGTTTTTGTTCACCTTTTGACACTAATTCTCCCATCACAATGTGTATCCACCTATCCTTTATCCACTCACTCTTCCTTCCATATAATCCATCCTTCTCCTTTCCTTTAGCTCCCTCCACCCATCTTAGTTATCCTCTTTCTAGCCCCCTCATCTTGTTGTTGTGCAATCTTTCATCCTATCATACCACCCTTAAGTCCTCCTCATGCCTAACATATTATAAATGAGGGTATTGTATTCCTTGGAGACCCTATCCTACCTACCTTTCATCTCCCTCTCATTTTTCTATATCCATCTTCATCTTCTGATCCCTATCTCCCCACCTTCCATGTCCTTTTTCTATTTCCATTTCCATCTTCATCTTCTATTAGTTATCTTCCCAAATTCCTATACCCAAACCTTCCTATTCACCATACCTTTTTCTTCCATCCTCACACCTCCCAATATCTTCTCCATATTTCATCACCTGACATGTCCCTTTTGGTATCTATCTGTATGATATCCTTATGCAACCCAATCTCATCCATTCATATCCTAAAGCTCCTCAAAATCTACCATCACATGCCCCATCTCATTCTTTCCCTCTAGCTATCTAAAATTGTGCATCGATAAAGACATCTAGTCACACCATTAGTCTAGTTTCTAGCCTTGATGAAAGCCTTGATCAAAATCTAATCATCATCATTAGACTACATCCTTCCTAATCCTTTCCTTTTTTTGAGGTATATCATTCCCATTATCTGTATCACCCTATCCACCATCTATCCATCCTATATTTTTAACATGACTAGGACACCATCACACATTTCTTTGTACCACTAGTAATCCATCCCATTCAACCTTCCACCCATGTACATAGTACCAACATATCCTCACCATCCCTTGTAAATATCCCATGTACAACATCATCCTTGTAAATATTTATGCCAATTTCATTGTACACACTATCCCCCATATCACTCACCAATCATCAACTCATCAACTCTATCTCTTATCTCTTTGTGCTTTATAAAGTCTATATATGAGATCTCATGTTACTAAAGTGGTGTCCTTATAATTTCTAGTTGCTATTAAATCTAGATGATGGGTGCTATTGATAAGTCCTTGCATGATACATATTTCCTCTCATCAGACTTGGGTCCATCAGTACCGAGTCCTATTGATCTCTTCAGCATATAATTATTCTTAGTCAATTTACTCTTTCTTTTGATGTTGGATTTCAATTTTGGTTCCTTATTTTTTTTTATAAGTAATTTGGTTATCCCATCCTCAAGGTTGCATGACCATTCATAGCATGGTGTGTTGTGAATGGGGCAATCAGAGCACAAAGTCTTCATTAGTCTTTCATCAGTCTCATCATAAATAACCTAGTCTAATGTCAATTAATTTCAAATGAAGTCCTTTATTTCTCACTATTACATGCTTCAAAAAGTCCTTATGCACAATCCTCTATCACTAAAGTGTTCTCCTTAGAATTTATGGTTTCTTTTTTTATTTTAGGTGTTAGATGCTTTTGATAAGTTGGTGCAGGAGCACCTAGGGGTAAAGGTGAAACCCTAATGCATTTTTTTCTTTTTAAATGGTCTAACCAACCATTTAGTAAATAAGGACTATGAGTAAAATCCTAAGGTAATTTTAGGAGGTTTGAATAGGTAGGATTTGGAATGTGAGTCAAGTTTTGTCAATTAGGTCCTGATAGGAAAAATGTGGGAAAATGTGTTAAAAGGGAGGAAATATGTGTGTAATAGTGGTCCTTATGTGTATTGAGGTAATTTTAGAAGGTTTGGAAATAGGTTGGCCAAGTTTGAAGGCTCAATGTGCAAAATTGCAAATGTTGTCAAAAAGTTGCATTGACAACTTTGCAATTTTTGCAAACTTGCATAGCAACTTTTTGCATAGTTTTCGGAAATGAACTACATGGGTAGTTATTGCTCAAACCAAAGGCTGGGATGAAATTGGTAGTCTATTTAAACTTTATTCAACTCATTTCTAAGGATTAGATAGACACTTGTATGGAAACACCTGTAGTGGAGCAATTTTGTGATTAGAAACATGGTTTTGAAGGATTGAATAGAGAAAGTGGATTGAATAACCTACTATTTTGGATGGATTAGAGTCTTGGGATAATTTTTGAAATATCTTCATACTTTTTTTTATTCCAAGCATTCATTTACTATGGTTTTGAAAATTAATTAAGTTTTACCCTCCTATTGTCCAATTCTGTATTTCCAGCATTCAAATGACTATGGCTTGAAATTTCTTGGTCTAAACACCAAGGCCTTTGGAGATAAATAAATATCCTTTTTAAATATTTTATATAGTGATTCTAGGTTTTTTTCCAAGGTAAGTAACTAATTTTTCAAGCAATCCCTAGTCAAGCAATGTAGGCTTGGCAAGGTGCAATGAAAGCTTGAATTGAAGTTCTAGTGAGAATAGTGGATTGGCACATGCCAATCTTGATTAGGATGTTAAGGAGTACAGTGTTAAGGTCTAATAACTTAGGGGAGGAATTTTTAAGTTTATTTTGAAACCATTGGTGAAGGACCCATTGTCACTACCTTTGAAACCCTTAAAATGAGGGTTTTCTGAAACCATACTGTATGGTTGTTACAGAGACCTAAGACCTAGATAATATTCAAGATTAGGTCATTAAAAATAAAATTTATGAAGACACCAAGTGACCATGTTAAGATATTTTTGGATTTATAGCTTGTTCCTTATTTTTAGGAGGGCTAATAGGGGCTCTTAGGGCTAGAAGGGTAAATAGGACAATTTGGAATTGTGGGAGAGTGAAACTTACAAGAATGATGAATAATGGTAGGAAATGTGTCAAGAACTTTATATTGATGGTTTAAAATTTATTTTGGTCTTTTAGGTGCACTTGGTGAAGTTTTGTCATTCTAGGTCAAATAGTGCATAGTTGGTGAACTAAAGGGAGAGGATGGAAAATAAATTGTTGGGTGAGTTTCTTGGTGAAAGAGGATTGGGAAGGAGTTTTCTAGGTTGGGGTTTGGAATAGTAACCCTAGTAGGGTAGGAGTAGCCTTGGAAGAGAAATAAACCTCTAAATTAAAGAATCTCCCCATCAAAGTGGTATCAGGACCATAAGATTGTGGCTTGTGGTGGTATATTCTATTCCATTGAGTCATGTGGGTCTTCAAAGATGGTTACTAATGTAGAGTTATAAAAGGAGGTATATGAGAAAAAGAAACTCATAGAAGAGAAGACCAGGCTTCTTGATGAGGCCCTAGTGGAGGTGAAATATAAGATAAAGGAGATAGAAGATGTAGCCCAAGCTAAAGAAGACGGGTACTTTAGCAAGGGTAAAGAGAAGGTGAGTTTGGAGAATGAAATACTTGAACTAGATCCACCACTTGGTGAGAAAGAACCATTCCTCAAAGCCCTCAAGGCTTTTGGAGGAAAGAGCCTAGAAAATGTCTCACTTTTCCATGGCAAGATGGATGCAGAGGTGGTCCTAGAATGTCTTGAGAGCATTGAAAACTACTTTGAATGTGAGGGGATAATAGAGGCCCAAAAGGTGAGATTTTCAAAATCCAAATTGAAAGGTCAACCATTGACATGGTGGAAGTTTGTGCAAGAGGAAAGAGAGAGTGAAAGGAAGAAACCTATAGCTAATTGGAAAGATATGGTGGCAAAGATAAAAGAAACCTATTTGCCACAAGACTATGAGATTGAAATTCACAAGTAGAGGCAGAATTTGATGCAAGTAAGCATTGATGATAGTTCACAATCTGCATATCTACATTACTATTTCTTTATGAACATATATTTGAGGCTCATGTCTTCTTAATACATACATAGTAATGATAAATACTTTAATAATGTAACATGACCATTATAGTCCACAACTTAATTGTTGGTTTCATCCACTAAAAGTGAATAAATGTTCACCACCTTTTTCATAAATTCAAACACATACTCATTCCTTGATAATACCAATACCAAATTTGATATCAAGTTCACCAAATATAATCACTTTCATAAAACTTGAGTAGAGACCATACTGAACCTTTCATCATGTCTTCCAATGTGATTTACATCAAACCCAATACCACATATTGTTCATGGGTTGTCACCTTCTTATTGCAGTTTGTGCCTTCATGAAGAAACTACTCTACAGGTACATATACTCATGGGTATTCACAGGCATAACATACAACATGAGTGCTCTCAAAGCATAAAATCTTAAGATGCAACACCTTCATAAATCATAAGATTGATATGAATTGGATATCACATAAAGGAGTAAACTTGATAACAGTGTAAATGAAAACCAAGAACTCAATGTGAAATTATTCTCCAACCTAATATTATATATTAAATATGGATTATTCATGGCATGCATACATGGTCTAAACATTATTTGAATCCATACTCTTTGTGAATCGATAACAAGACATAAACATATGTGATTTAATAGTCCCAATGAAATAAACACAAAACCTAATATCTTTGAGACTCTGAATAATCGATCATTAAAAAAAAGCAATACATTAGACTTTCAAACTGCATAATTTCATTAATTGGCTTGAAACATAAATAATGATGAAATAGCTATCAAGTGATTCAATAGGATAATCTCAAGCTGACACCCAAGCTATCAAATGAAAGAATGTTGTAATCAACTCTTGGAACAAAATCATAAAAAACTATGCATGAGAGAAAGACCTGATAATAGTTCAGAAACATTCTTTATCAAACCACTGCACTACATGAACTTAGCATTAACTTCAACTTCCTAAATACATCAATGGCTCATTAGTTGTCAATAGCTAGAGAGCCTAATTATCTTCCAAAATTAATACACTATCTTCCCTTCTTTTTCCACTTTTCTTTTTTACACTATATCCTATAATCAACTCTCATGTGACTCTACCTTCTGATTACATTATGATGTCTATTTAAACATAATTCATGATCGTTATAAATCATTCATCTACTTTATGACCATTCATATTCTATTCAACCTATATGTCATATGATACCTTTTCAAATACATTTCAATGCAACTTAATAAGTGAACCATTTAGTGACATAGTACCATACTTTTAAAATGACATAATACATAAACATTTCTTGGCATGATTTAATTGATAAAAAAAATTAAGGTGAAGGTTCCCCTACACCAAAATCTAAAATAGAAGGATCTTGATGTGGCTACCTATATTGGGGAGTTTCATAAGTTGGCTCTAAGGTCAAAGGTGCAGGAGGTAGAAAGAATCAAAGTGTCTAGGTATCTAAATGGCCTTAAATGATCTATTTAGGAAGAGTTGAGTCTATTTAGTCTCACCACATTGAAGAGCTATTTTAAAATGGCTAGGAAAGTAGAAGATAAACTAAGAAAGAAAGGGGACTCAAATTCCAAAAATAGAGGCAGAGGTAAAGACTTTAGAGGTGGCTCAAGAGGAGGCTCTAGTGGCAAGACCAATGAGTGAAGAAGCTATGGGGATTCCAAGTGGAATGATTAGGCCAGTGAGATTAGTCAACGGGGATGCTCTAGTAGAGGAAGAGGATCCAACAATGGTGGCAGAGGTAGATATGAGAATAATAGTTGAGGCTCACACTTCACCAATATGAAGTGTTATAATTGTGGCAAGTTGGGGCACCCTGCCTACAGATGTCCAGAGAAAGCATCATCATCCTATGGAGAGAATAAAATGACATACATCCAAGAGGAAGATAATCAAAAAGTAGGAGAAGTGGATCTTGATGTAGAGAAGGCTGAGAACCTCATGTTCAGGAGAGTCTTAGTTAAGGAGCTAGTAAAGGAAAAATCAAAGTAGAGAAGAGCACTATTTAGAACTACTTGAAAGATAAAAGGTAAGGTAGGCAAGGTAATCATAGACTAAGTGTCTACTAATAGTGTACTATTAGAGGAAGTAGTACAAAATCTTGGACTAACAAAGATCCCACATGTGTGTCCATATAGGGTGACTTAGTCTAAAAAAGGGTAGAATATCCTCATGAATGAATAAGTATGGGAAGACATCACCATTGGGAAGTATCAAGACAAGATCCTATGTGATGTACTTCCCATGGATTTTTTCCATCTTTTATTAGGAAGGCCTTAGCATTATGATAGGGAGGTAGTACATCGTGGGAAGGAAAATAAGTATTCTTTCAAGAAGGATGGGGTCACTTATAGGATACAATCCATAGTGGAGGAAGAGAAGGTTTAGAAGGCTACTCCAAAGACATTTTTTATTAGTGGAAAGAGTTCCTCAAGGATTTGAAGGAAGGTGAAGGAGTAGGGTATGCCATCATGGTGAAGCATAAGGAGGAGAAGTCATCTTCACAAACACCTATACCTGCAAGGGTAAAAAACTTATTAGATCAATTCAAGGATATAATATTTGATGGAGCACCACCAAAATTACCTCCAAAGAGATCCATAAGTCATCAAATTGACTTCATACGAGAAGCATCACTACCAAAAAAAGCTACATATAAGATGACTCTAGAGTGAAATAAGGAGATTACAAGACAAGTCCAAGAGTTTCTTGATCAAGGATTGATTAGAAAGAGCATTAGTCCATGTGCCATACTAGTTGTTCTAGCACCTAAAAATGGAGGTCAGTGGAGAATGTGCACTAATTCTAGGGCAATCAATAGAATCACAATTAGGTAAAAATTTCCTATTCCTAACATAGAGGATTTAATGGACTATCTAGGTGAAGATAGGTACTTTTACAAAATTGATCTTAAAAATAGATATTATCATATTAGGATGAAAGAGGGGGATGAATTAAAGTCTACATTTAAGACTACTTAGGGTCTCTATGACTACTTGGTAATGCCATTTAGTCTTACCAATGCACCAAGTACCTTCATGAGAGTCATGAATGAGGTTTTGAAATACTACATAGGAGTGTTTGTTGTTGTCTACCTAGATGACATCCTCATATTTAGAAAAAAAAAAGGAGGAGCATATGAAGCACTTAGATTTAGTGTTAAAAAAACTCCAAGAAGAAAATTTGATAGTAAACCTAGAAAAGAGTTCATGAAGGAGGAACTAGTATATTTGGGCTTTGTAGTATTCTAAGGGAATCTAAAAATGGATAAGGACAAGGTGGAGGCAATCTTGATTTGGCCTACTCCTAGATCAGCTACTAAGGTTAGAAGCTTACATGGTCTAGCATGGCTCTAAAAGAAGTTAATGAGGAGATTTAGTGAAATTTGTGCACCAATGAATGACACCATCAAAGGAGGCATGAAGATGAAGTTCACATGGACTAAGGTAGCAGATGCAAGTTTTAAGAGGTTGAAGAAAGAAGTGGCAACACAACTAATATTGGTTTTTCCTAGTTTTGATAAGTCATTTGTGGTGGAGTGTGATGCTAGTAACATAGCATTTGGGGTAGTTTTCAGCCAAGAGGGTAGACCAGTAGCATTCTTGAGTGAGAGGCTTAATGAATCCAAGACAAGGTATTTAGCATATGATCTAGAGCTCTATGCACTTGTCCAAGCCCTCAAGAAGTGGAGGCATTACCTATTGTCTAAGGATTTTTTTGTTTTCATAGATAACCAACCCTAAGCTTTATCAACTCATAAGAGAAACTAAGTTTGAGGCACATCAAATGGATGGAGTTCTTGTAGTCCTACACTTTCATTATCAAGCACAAAATAGGGACAAACAACAAGGTGGCAGATGCTTTGAGCAAGAGGTTGCTAATAGTACAAAAGGTCAAGTTGCAGAGTATAGGATTGGATGGGTTCAAGGACCTATATGTGGAGGACACTAACTTTTCAAAGGCCTACAAGGTATGTACTAACTTTGATCATCATTTTCATAGTGACTTTGTTGAATACACCTTGTAGAAAGGGTTATTACTCAAGGGACAGTAGTTGTGTATCCCAAGGGGATCTATGAAGGAAAATCTTATACAAGAGAAGGACAATGGGAGAATAAGTGAGAACTTTGGTCTTAACAAGACTCTAGACCTTATGGAGAGGTTTTATTATTGGCCTAAGAAGCAAAGGGATGTAAGGAGGTATGTGGAGCAATGTGGCATATGTTAGAAGATAAAGGGAACTTCATCAAGTGCAAAACTCTACCAACCTCTACCCATTCCTAATAGGCCTTGGGAATGCATCAGCATGGACTTCATAGTGGGATTTCCAAGGACCAAAATGGGGTAAGAGAGTGTGTTTGTGGTGGTGGATAGGTTAAGAAAGATGAGTCATTTCATCCTATGCAAGATAGCACATGATTCAAGCAATATTGACAACCTATTCTTCAAGGAGGTGGTTAGGATACATGGCTTATTAAGGATCATAGTTGCTAAAAAAGATGTCAAGTTTATGGGACACTTTTGGAAGACCCTATGGAAGAGGCTTGGAATAAACCTAGCATATAGTTTTTCCTACTATTGTCAAATAGATTGGTAGACAAAAATCATCAACAGGGTCCTAGGTAACCTATTAAGGTGGCTAACCAAGGAGTATGGGAAAAGTTGGAAACAAGTCATCCATCAAGCTGAATTTTCCTACAATGACACTAAGAACAAGACAATGGGGTTAAGTCTTTTCCAAATAGTGTATGGAACTCATCCAAGGGGCATCATGGAGCTAAGAGATTTACCAATGCATGAAAACATCAGTGGGCATGCTGGTAACTTTGTTCAATCCATGAAAGAACTACATGATTAGGTGAAACAAACCTTGATGGAGGCTAATCATAAATTGAAGGAGAAGAAGGATGAGGGGAGAAGAGAATTGTAGTTTCAAGTGGGAGACTTAGTGATGGTCTATCTAAATAGGACCAGACTATAGAAGGGCATACCAAGTAAGTTGCAAATGAAGAGGATCGGGCCATGCAAGATACTTGAGAATTATGGACCCAATTCCTACAAGGTAGACTTACCCATGGACATGGATATCTCTCCAATCTTTAATGTTAAAGACCTAATACCTTATAACAATCCTAATATGGATGAAATATAGTATCAATAAGAACTAAGCAAGGATATCTCAGACCTGCAAGTACCTAAGAAGAAACAACCATAGGTGGAGAGGATTTTGGATATTAGGGTGAAGAAGAGTATAAGAAACAAGGTCTATAAGGAGCATCTAGTGAAGTAATAAAGTGGTTGGGTACACCTAAAGCTAATGCTACTTGGATTGCTAAGAGTGATTTCAAGAAGCATGGCATTAGCAAAGAATTCCTCTCTCCAGCAAAACCTTAGTCTTCTTCTTGCAGGGGGAGAATGGTGTAGGAGGACCTTGGGGTAAATGTGAAACCCTCATGAATTCTTGGTTTATAAATGGTCTAATCAACCATTGAGGAAATAAGAACTATAAATAAAGTCCCAAGGTAATTTTAGGAGGTTTTAGTAGGGGTGAACCCACAATAGCAGGTTACACTTTTTTAGAGGAAACAAATCCTCCAAAATTGCACAACCAAAAAAAATTTACCTCAAAGTTTTCATAGAAACTTTAGAAATAAGTTTCAATAGAAACTTATTAGTTTCTATTGAAACAAAAAAATGGCATAGTTTCGATAGAAACTATTACCTATCTTTAGTTTTGATTAAAACTATGATATAAGTTTCGATCGAAACTTATAACATAGTTTTGATCGAAACTAAAACCTGACTGCAAGTTTAATAAACCTACGGTCAAGCTTCTAATAGTTTTGATCGAACTATTTTGATCAAACTATACTTAATAGTTTTGATAGAAACTATAGTTAATAGTTTTGATCAAAACTATTAAGTATAGTTTTGATTGAAACTATTAAAAGTAAAAAGCTCACTCGCCCGACCCCACTTTGTCATTTTTGTCATTGTGGAGTTTCAATTGAAAGCGAGTTTAGAGAAAGGGCATCTGAAATTTGACCTTCAAAAAAGGTATGGTTTTGGTTGTATACATTTTTTGTTTTATTTTTACGATTTTAGTTACATTTTATATTTTTTTGCTTCAATTTTTATTTTTATTTTTGTATATATGTAAATATATATCATGTATGTATATATGCATATATATGCATTCATGATATATATGTCATGTATATATGCATATGCATATATACACATATGACATATATGCATATATGTCATGTATATATGCATACATGATATATATATGTCATGTGCATGTATATATGCATACATGATATATATATGTCATGTATATATGCATATATATATATAGAATATATATATATATATATGTATGTATGTATGTATGTATATATGTTTTAGTTACATTTTATATATATTATGCATACATGATATATATGTCATGTATATACATGCATATATATCCGCATACATGATGCATATATGTCATGTATATATGCACATGCATATATACATGATATATACATGACATATATGCATATATGTCATGTATATATGCATATATATATATATATATATATATATATCATGTACATATATAGCATATATATACATTCAATATATATGCATATATGTAAATGATATATATACATGCATGCATGCATGTATGTATATATATACACATGTAACATCATGTTGTACATACATGAACATATTGTGGATATGTACACATATGTATTTAAATTTGTAATGTACACACGTTCAAACAATGTAATATATTAAAATTTAAGTTCATATACATGTGTGTGTGTGTGTGTGTGTGTGTGTGTGTGTGTGTGTGTGTGTGTGTGTGTGTGTGTGTGTGTGTGTGTGTGTGTGTGTGTGTGTGTGTGTGTGTGTGTTTAAATCTTCACCAAGTTACCTTCAATAATTTAATTTCAATGAATTAACCCTTTAACATTAGTTGGACAATGGTTACCTATCACACACACACATATGAACCCTAATTTATAAACTTCACCTTGAACTCCTCACCCTAATCTTGAAATTCTAATTAAACCTTGACTAGATTTAACCTAATCTAATTTAAATAAATATAATCATGCAATCCTAACCCTAGAAATGTCATGTAACACAATGCTAACCCGCATGTAAATTTAATCCTAATCTTAACTCTAATTCAAACTCATGTTATATATTTACCCTAGAATGAAGACAGGTTGATAGAATAACCATGTAAGTTCCATAAAATATAACTTACCCTAGAAACATAAACCTGCAAACATAAAGTTATATCATTTTAACCCAAAATTTATTATTAAAATTAAGCATGAATATTAATTTTCTAACTTTAAATTTTTACAGCATGATCCTCACTTCTTAACCCTTACAAATAGGCTAATTTATGAATTTTCTATCTAAAAACTTTAAGATTTAGAGATTTATACACTAACCCTAAACATTTATCCTAAACATTTAATCGGGCTGCAAGAAAAATTAAAATAAAGACTTAAGTTACAACTTTTCTTTAGTGTCCACATATGTGTATATATATAACATAAAAAATGAATTATTAAATACAATTTTATCTAACCTTTAGATGGTCCTTCTTCGATATTCATTGCTTCATCTTCAATTTCCTCATGTCCAACATTTTCATCATCTACTACTATACGTGCATGATATAACAAATAAAATTAAGCAAGTTTGTACTTGGGGATTTGTCTCTAAAATAAAAAATCAAAGATATAAAGTTTACCTCTACACTTGGGTAGAAATCTAGAATTTCTAGAGATTATAAGTTTGTGAGAGATGTGTGCATATATACATGTTTGAACTTGGGATGAACCTTCTCCTATCATAGTAGGTTGTCCTATTTCACTATGTCCTAAATAAATTCATAATTTAAAACACCATAATTAAAATGTACCTAAATTCTAAATATATATTCATAATTTAAAAACCATAATGTAATAAACCTTAATTCTAAATATTCATAATTTAAAAACCATAATCTAATAAACTTTAATTGTAAATATTCATAATTTAAAAACTATTTAATCTAATAAACCCTAATTGTAAATATTCATAATTTAAAAATCATAATCTAATAAACCCTAATTGTAAATATTCATAATTTGCAAATCATAATGTAATAAACCTTAATTGTAAATATTCATAATTTAAAGACCATAATGCAATAAACCCTAAAATTATAAATATTCATAATTTAAAAACCATAATCTAATAAACCCTGATAGGACTAAATATTCATAATTTAATAAAACCTAATGCTAAATATTCATAATTCAATAAACCCTTAATATTAAGTTAATAGTAACCCTAAGTTTATATTTACCATATTCCTAATTGGATAAACCCTAATTCTAATTGGATAAACCCTAATCCTAACTATATACATTAAAAAAATCCATATTAAAATTGCACGCTACATGAACTAAATATGCATTGGAAAAAATATATTGCACATGTACATACCTTGCCTCCTATAATATCTTGCTAAATTTTTTCGATAATTTTCTTCTTCATGTTCGTCAATTCTTCTTCCTGAATATTTACTCGACCTTTTACCTTTATTTCCCATGTCACAAATTATTTTTCCAAAACTAAAAAACAAAATTTGCAAAATATTTCCTCCCTCCTAATTGAAGTGCAAACTATTTAAGTGGATTTGAATTTTAGAATTGAAAAAAAATATTATTTATATGATAATTTCTATTTTTTTAAATCCCTTTGGGCCAACTCTAGTTTCGATCAAAACTAGAGCCGGCCCTAAGGGTTAGTTCTAATTTCAATTGAAACTAGAACTGACCACCTTAACCTGCATGGTTAAGGTTTCTAGTTTTGATCGAAACTAGAAACATTAGTTTCTATCGAAACTGATAATTTTAATTTTGATAGAAACTTAGTTTCTATTAAAACTAAGAAGATTATGGTTTTGTGAAGTGGGAGAAGGTTTACAATGATTTCATGGCTTCCAGGTTCCATTACCAGGTTCAAATGGAGCACTAGAGTCATGTCCTTTTGCATGATAGAAGTACTTTGAATGAACTTTCTAATGACTATGAGTTTGCTACATTTTGAATTTTTTAGATATACATTTTTGCACGTGAATTGAATAGAGGTTTGTTATAAAAAATAAACCTATATATTGGACACTTATGGAAAAATAGTAACTAAGATTTTTTTTTTAATGAAAAATAACTATGGTCTTCATATTCAAGTCCTCTTTCAATCAAAAAAATTAAAATCAGGTAAATATATAATAAGTTATATGTGTCAAAAGCCATGTATGTCCAAATTCGTGTTAGGTCAACTTTAAACTTTGATAAAATAAGAAATACTAAAGATAAAGACATCAGATCACCTCAATGGTTTTGGTATAGATGTTAACAAACTAAATTCAAAAGAATCACATTGATATCTATTGTAGAAAAAAGTTGTGTGTCAAAAACAATGTCACTTTTTAAAAATCAGGTTTTTGATAACATACTAATTTTCATGGGAGAAAAAATAATTCAATCAAATCAATTTCAAAAAAATAAAAAATATATTTGGATTCTATACAGAAAATCTTAAAAGACTAATTTATTTCATCTTCAAATTCCTAACCGTTAAGTAGCAATTTGCATCTTAAAGTGAAATTTTTCGTAAAAATTCATAGTTTAGAGTCAATTTAGGAAAAAAAGTGTAACCCATTATTGTGGGTTCACCTATTATAATTATAGGTAGGATTTGGAATGTGAGTCAAGTTTTGTCAATTACGTCATAATAGGCAAAATTGCTTTAAAATTGCTCAGTGAGGCAAAATGTGGAAAATTTCCTTTAAAGGGGGCAAGATGTGTGTAAGAGTGGTCCTTAGATGTATTAAGTTCATTTTAGAAGGTTTGGAAATAGACTGGCCAATTTTGAAGGCTCAATGTGCAAAATTGCAAAAGTTGTCAAAAAGTTACATTGATAACTTTGCATTTTTTGCAAAATTGCATAGCTACTTTTTGCACAGTTTTGGGGAAAAAACCACAGGGATAGTTATGGATCAAACCAAAGGCTAGAATGGAAGAGGGAGTCTATTAAAACCTTCTTCAACTCATTTCCAAAGTTGGATAGTCACTTGTATGGACAACACTTTTATTTGGAGCAATTTTGTGATTAAAAATGTGGTTTTGAAGGATTGAATAGAGAAAGTGGATTGAATAACCAATTTTTTTGGATGAAGTAGAGTCTTGGGATCATTTTTTAATTTTTTACATACTTTTTTTTATTCCAAAAATTCATTTACTAGGGTTTTGAAAATTAATTAAGTTTTACCTTTGAGTTGTCCAGTTTTGTATTTCCAATGTTCAAATGGCTATGGATTGGAATTCCTTCGTCTAAACACCAAGGCCTTTTTAGATCAAGAAATAGCCTCTATAAATAGTGTATATAGTGATTTTGGATTTTGTGCAAGGTAATTAGCTAATTTTTTAAGCGATCCCTAGGCAAACAATATAGGCTTGGCAAGGTGCAATGAAAGCTTAAATTAAAGTATTGGTAAGAATAGTGGATTCACACATGCCAATATTAATTAGGAAATGAAGGAGTAGAGTGTTAAGGGTTCATAACTCAGAGGAGGTTTTAAGTAGATTTTGAAACCATTGGTGAAGGATTCATTGTCATTTCCTTTAAAACCCTTAAAATGATGGTTTTCTAAAGCTGTATTGTACAATTGTCATAGAGACCTAAGACCTAGAAAATATTAAAGATTAGGTCATTAGGAATAAAAGTTCTAAAGACACCAAATGACCTTGTTAAGATATTTTGGTATTTATAGCTTGTTCCTTGTTTTTAGGAGGGCTAATAAGGGCTCTTAGGGCTACAAGGGTAAACAAGACAATTTGGAGTTGTGGGAGAGTGAAACTTACAAGAATGATGCATAATGGTAGGAAATGTGTCAAGAACCTCATATTGATGTTTCAAACTTGATTTTGGCCTTTTAGGTGCACTTGGTGAATTTTTGGCATTCTAGGTCAAATAGTGCATAGTTGGCGAACTAAAGGGAGAGGATAGAAAATTGAATTGTTGGTTGAGTTTCTTCGTGAAAGGGGATTGTGATGTAGGAGCATCTTGAATTAGAAAATAAAGGGGAAAATTATTTTATTTTATTTTATTTCAGAAAAAATGTGGAAAAAAATTTTAATTGTGGAGAGAGAAAGTGACAAAAATTAGAAGAAAAAAAATTTTAATTAAAAATGGAGAAGAGAGCGAAAAGGTATTTAATAAGTGGCATTATTAAATGTAACTTGTGGCTAGAGGGTTTATTTAATGTAACTTTCTAGTGGCCAACTTGTGGCTTGGTTTGGTATAAGTAGAGGGCCTTGTCTTGTCATTTTTCATTCATCCATTTGGAGGAGTGAGTGTGGAGAGTAGCTAAAGAGCAAGTTTTTTATGAGTCTATGGATAAAGTGTCAAATATGAAGTAGTTTATAGTAGGATTGTGATTATTCATCATCCATCTTGGAGAAGAGAATGGAAGATGGAGTAGATGAGTGAGAGGATATTTCCAAAGTGTGTAGATAGAGCATCGAATGTGAGGCAGTTTACACTTGGATCTCTGATAAAGTTTGAAAAGAGCTAGTAGTTGTGGCTTGGAAAATGAAGAGATTTCTTGGTGGGATTGTGAGCACAAGTTAAGATCTTCCTTGGAGGTTTCTACTAGAGTATAGATCTGGACTAGCTAGAGTTTGGATTGGATCTTAAGCGATCTTGCATAATTATTATTGTAATTTCTTATGTATTTGGCCATAACTCGAAAGGCCTTACAATCGAGTTTGTTGGATGTAAATCTTATGATTATATTATGAGAATTGGCATTGTTTTGGATCTAATTATCTATGTTATTATTTATTCTTCCAATGTGTGGTTATTTGCTAGGGGCTAGGACATCTCCTTTGAGGATTCTCATTCCTTGCATTGCATCAAGTGGTATCAAAGCAAAGGTTGTTCCTGAGTGTGTAGATCAAGCATCGAAGTTGAGGTAATTTGCACTAGGACCTTGGGAGGACATGCAAATGGATCTATGGTTACAAACATGGAAGGTTAATCTTGTTCAAGAAGATTGATTTATCAGTGATTTGTTGTAGAGGGTTTGTAAAAATCTTGGAAGATGACTCCAAGAGGATTGGACCCTGAGATGATTGTGAATCTTTGTGATGTGGTGGAGAGGAGTTTTGTGATATGTTTTCTTGGTTTGAAGTTAGCTTGGTTGATCAAGTTAAGGATGAAGTGAGGAAGGCATTCCATGGATGTTTGTGGAGTTGGAGTCTACCGATCTGAAAAAGAGTTGTTTGGTTGATTAAGAGAGTTGTTCGAGAGAGAAGATGGTAAAACAAGGCAAAGGTGGAACAGGTTGGTTTTGTTGATTAGTTTATGGAGTCTGATACAGAACCTACGTAGTGACTAGAGGTTGTTGTTAAGGATATTCCTAACCTTGTTGATGTCGGGATGGAGATTGGTTGTCATGATCATTTGGTTGAGTCTGACATGGAGATTACAAAGCACTTGGTCATGGATGATTTGATGTTTATTAGTCGTGACTTGTATGTTGTAGAGCATTTTTTTGTGAGCAATAAGACCATTTATGTTGTGAGGTTAGAATGTATTCATGGAGATCTACATATTGTTATTGATATGGAATTTTTGGTTGCTAGTGTGGATTCACTAGTTGCTGATGTGGATGAGGGTTTTCTGATGACTTGGATTAAGTTCAATTTGTTCTTGGGAGTGAGCATGTTGATTTGATGGTTGAGATTTTGGTGTTTGATAGAGTGATGTAGATGTGGATGATTTTCATGTTGGTTTTCTTACCTTTGTTGGAGTGGAAGCCTTTGGTGAAGATGAAGATGGTTGCAGATATTTCTTTTGGTATCAAAGTGTAGGACATACTTTTCTATCTACCTAGGGATTCTGATGCAGGAGCATCTTACATTAGAAAATAAAGGGGGAAATGTTCTTCTTTTTTTTCTAAAAAAAAGATGAAAAAAATTAAAGAAAAAAATTTGTGGAGGAGAGAGGAAGTAACAAAAATTAGAAAAAAAAATTAAAATAAATAAAAAATGGAGAATAGAGGGAAAAGGTATTTAATAGGTGGCATTATTAAATGTAACTTGTGGCTAGAGGATTCATTTATGTAACGTGCTAGTGGCCAACTTGTGGCTTATTTTGGTATAAGTAGAGGGTCTTGTCTTGTTATTATCCATTCATTCATTTGGAGTGAGTGTGGAGAGTAGCTAAAGAGCGAGTTTTTTTTCTAAGTCTATGGACAAAGAACCAAATGTGAGGCACTTTATAGTAGTATTATTATTATTCATCATCCATCTTGGAGAAGAGCATGGAAGATTGAGTAGCTGAGTAAGAGAAAATTTCCAAAGTATGTGGACAGAGTGTCGAATGTGAGGTAGTTTACAATTGAATCTTAGATAAAGTATGAGAAGAGCTAGTAGTTACGGCTTGGAAAACAAGGAGATTGATTGGTGGGCTTTAGAGAACAAGTTGAGATCTCCCTTGGAGGTTTCTACCAGAGTGTGGATCTAGACTACCTAGAGTTGGGATTGGATCTTGAGGGATCTTGCAGAATTACTATTGTAATTGCTTATGTATTTGGTCGTAACCTAGAAGGCCTTACAACCAAGCATGTTGGATTTGAATATTATGATTATATTATGATAATTGGCATTATTTTGGATCTAAATATATGTTTAATTATTTATTCTTCCATTGTGTGTTTATTTGATGAGGGCTAGGACATCTCCTTTGGGGATTCTCCTACCTTATACTACATCAGATTGGGAAGGAGTCCTCTAGGTTGGGGTTTGGAATAGTAACCCTTGTAGGATAGGAGTAGCCTTGGAAGAGCAAGAAAGCTCTGAAGTGAAGAAGCTCCCCATCATAAGTCCTTGCAGGATACATCTTTCCTCTCATCAAACTTGGGTCCATTAGTATTGAGTCCTACCGATCTCTTTGGCACATAGTTATTTTTTGTCAATTTACTCATTCTTTCAATCTTGGATTTCTATTTTGGTTTTTGGGTATCTCTTCTAAGAAATTTGGTTATCTCTCCTCAAATTTGACATGATCATTTGTATCATGGTGTGCTACAAATAGGGCAATCAGAGAGCAAAGGTCTTAATCAATCTTTCATTTTTAATTTTCTATCAGTGAGTCGATCGAGTATAACCCTTCCATATCCAAGCATATGATCATTTATGATTACATGGTGCACTTTGGAAATGTTTCTTGTTTGTGGGTTACCCTATTTCATTTCTACGTTGATTCCCACTAAGTTCAAGTGTGATGCTAGGGTAATCCTTGAGTGTTTTTTTTTTTTTTGAGTCAATCTTATGCAAAAATAGAGATAAGCCCTTATGTTCTTGGTAACCTTGGTCAATCATTGATATTGCTATATTAAATTAAGTGCTCAACTAAATGGTGATTCTCCTCATGGAGATTTCCAAGCTTAAAGCTTCAAATGGATTCCATCTCATCCCCCCATTTCACAACAAGGAAAAAACAAAAACAAAATTTGTTATCCTTATCAAAATCATCCTATTAGCATCTATCCTAAATTATAATCTCATCTTAAAACCTATCCAAAAATCCTAGAAAAAATCTTATAAAGTTTCCAAAATCTTACACATTCATCCACCACATCCTAAGGGTTTAGTTTAAAAAGAAAAATCCCTCATTTTCCCGTCATGTCCTCCATCCTACCTCACAAATTTACATAATTTTTACAACTAATATTTCCTTGTCTTGTACTCCCATAGTGAAAGTATGAGCCACTTTTAAGCCTCTTTCATTCTTTGTGATTCCTTCATCTCACCTCAATTTTCTTACTATTTGAGATGTTATCTAGTCTTGTTTTCTCTCTTCGCCACCTTCTCGAGGGGCATCACATAGTCCAATCTTTTATCAAGACTCAGGCAATCTAGTTTCTTCAAAACCTTCTTTGTGTCATCTATTATTTAAAAACATCTTTGAAATAGTGTCGTACCAACACTATATTGAAGAGGGGCAAAATGTAGACACCTAAATCTAATCACATAAATTCGTAATCAAAATTACTCATCTTCTAAAGTACATTTCAATTTGATATTTAATATTTAATTGTTTTAGCGTTATCCCCTAATTAATTAATTATAGCCCAATTAATAAATTAACAGACAACCAAAAGTCTAATTTATTAATAATCTTCTCCTTCCTCTAATAAATTAAATAAATGTAAAACTCATTTAATTTAATCTCCAAAGCTCATCTTTACTTAATTAATTAAATCCCATGCACCAAAAATTCCTCTTTTAATTAAATTATTTATTTATTTTATTAAATCCCATGCACCAATAACTCCTCTTTTAATTGAATTATTTATTTAATTAATTAAATCTCAATCACCAAATATTCCTTTTTTAATTAAATAATCCATTTATTTAATTAAATATCATGCACCAATTACTCCTCTTTTAATTAAATAATTCATTTAGTTAATTAAATCTCATGCACCAAATATTCCTCTAATAATTTAATTAATTAATTAATTAATTAAATCTCATGCACCAATAACTCCTGTTTTAATTAAATAATTCATTTGTTTAATTATATCTCATTTACCAATATTCCTCTTTTAATTAAATAATTCATTTGTTCAATTAAATATCATGCACCAATAATTTATCTTTTATTTATATAATTCATTTATTTAATTAAGCTCACCCACCAACCTTTTCTCTAACAAAGTCATCCACCTCCCACATCCTCTAGTTAATTGATCCCTCTCTAGATCACTTGCATAAATTAAGACATGATTTTTTCCCTCTGACTAAAGCCCAACTCTACTCTCATACCACATCTCCCCCATCTATCTCTAAACACAGAAGTCCATCTCCTCCACCTATCTCAGTCAATTGAAGCATATCTCACACCTCACTCAGTTAAGTATCCATCAAGAATTCTTCTCTCCTCCTCACCCAATTTCCTGTAAATTGAACCCATTGCTCCTCAAAAATTATCCACCTTCTAAGTAGAATTATTATATTGCTTTGAAAGCTAATTACTTTCAAAGAGTTATTTAGTGATATTCATTATTTTCATACATCCTTCTATCAAATTCATCCATTTTTGAAGCTTGAGCACCATATTTAAGCACACATCCATGATCACAACCATATCTACATATCAAGAAGACTACGAAGACTCAAAGGTTTGCATTCTTTGTTTGGGTTTCCTTATTCATTTATCATATATGTTTTCTAATTGATTTATTTTGTTAGATGTTTGGATTTGGCTTTATATCTTTTGCATCTTGATTCTAATGCATGTAGGGGAAAACTAGTATGCCTCTTCAATATTTTTTATTTAGACTAGAATCAACTCCTCTTTAATGGTTGGCCTCAACCCATTAAGATAATAAGAAAATTTCTACTTGTCATCTTCTACATCACTTATTCTAATGAGATTAGGGTAGAAGTTTTCTATATACTCTTGAATAGATCTTCCCATTTGCTTCAACCCTTTCATTTTCATTAGTGGATCAATCTCATAATCAACGGGAATGAATTGTCACTTCAATTAATCCACTATTTGATCCCATCTTGTGATCTTCTCCTTTCATATTCTATTTCACTCCAATTGGATCTCCTACCACCAAATCTTCACATGACTCTTCAATTACCTTCACAAACTTGACCCTATCAAGATCCTCAATATCTTCATATTCAAAATATTTTTCTAATTCATTGATCTAGTTGATCAAATCCTCAGGACTAAGATTTCTCAAGAATGTGCAAATGTCAATCTTATGTATTTTTCCAATCTTGGATCATGGCCCTAAAATTTATTTCTTCCTCTTGGTTCAGAACTTCATCTTCTCCTTCTTGATCGATATTTCATGTTGAAAGGAGATTGTTAAAGTGAAGAATATTGATGAAACCTATCATGGAATAATCATTATTTTGTAATTTTTGTCAAACCTACTACTTGTTGGTGAGGAAATTGCTTACTTTGGTCTGAATGTTATGAATTGATTGATTGATGAAGAGGATTTGAAAAGAAAGGATAACAAGAGAACCTAGAGAACGATTGAGTTGTTTGGTGTATAAAAGGAGTACTAAGACCAAGCAAGAATTGATGATATAGTGTATTTTTTATCTACTTAAGGCTATAATGAAAGGATACTTGAGCAAAGACTAGAAGAAGGCTAAGCAAAGAAAGGTGTCTGCTAACCCTAACTGAGCAAACAATGCAGGCTAAGCAGAATATTAGCTGAAGCAAAGCAGTAAGTTTAGTATGTATCGAGCAAGAGAAATATAGTTGGTGTCGAGTGAAGTAAGTTTAGTATGAGCCAAGAAAGAGAAATATATTTGGTGTAGAGTGAAGAAAGTTAGTATATGTTGAGCACCAGTATAGACTTAGTAGATGTTGAGTAACCCAGTGTTGGGTGAGCATCAAAAGATAGTGTTTGCTGAGAAAATAGAGTGTTATTGATGAGTGCCAGTAAAATGAGTTAGATCAAATATTTAAGATGTCTAAGCTAACAAAGTTAATTTCTTGAACTATGTGAAGCATGTGGAAGATTACTATGATGAGGTGGTGTAATAGAATTCAAGATAAACCATTTTAAGGTGAATTCAAAGAGGATTGTAGAGGAAGTTTCTAAAAAGGGATAAAATGGAAAAGTGGGTAGATTCAATTAATTTGACCTAACCCTAGAATGGATAGTTGTGGTTAAGCAGAAAAAGACCTAAGTTCTCTATTTATAGAGATAATAGGCCATAAGCAATTATTTTCATGTGTGAGAACCTAAGGAAGACAGGAAGTCTAGGGTGTTGCTGCATATGGTGATCGAATAAAAGAGTCTATAGTTGGAACGCAAAGAAAGAAGGCTTAAGGTGATAAAGGCTTGAAGGGTAAAAAATCTATTAGAGATAAAGAGGATAAATGCCAAGTATAATGGAAGATTGAATGTGAGATCTATAATCAGCAAGTGAGTTGTTATTATTATCAGATCAAGTCTTCTTGTTATTCTCTAACAACTGTATCAGTCTGGATAAATCCTTTGGGCTAAGGTTGACCTAAAAACCATTAGTAAATCCTTTAATAGGGTGATATTCTAATGGAATGTTCTAAAGTCCTCTAACAAGGCTCACTCCTAACAGGGTGACTGAAATCCTTTAACTAGGTCATATTTAACAATGTGTGTTGTAACCTTTAACAAAGTTGGCTCCTCATAAGGATCACTTTAGAAGAGTGAAAATTGGTAGAATGTTATTGGTGGTTTTTCCCAAGTTGAGTTTCCACGTAAAATCCTTGTGTCAAAATGGGTGATTGATTTTTTGGTATTGCATGTTTACATTTTTGCAAAGCTATTATAACATATGATATCAATATGAATATGTTTAAGATATTGAATGGTCAATGCATGCACAAGAATAAGTTGCAGTACTAAAAAAAATTGTACATTTGGACCTTTGATAACTTATTCACCCTCCTTCTCAGTTATTCTAAAGTATTCCAACAATTCCCTACTTCTTCTCTCTCATATTCACTTTCATCTCTTACAAAAAGATTTATCCCAATATGCATTTTTTCTTGCAATGCTTTTATTTTTCTTTGGAGGGATTTAAAACCCTCAGGTGTCACACATAAATCTCTTCCACCATGTTCCTTTTGTGGAGGCATTTGTGTGCTTTTACAAAAACTTTAGTGTAAACTACCTCAGAATTGGTGATCTATCTACACACTTAGCCAAAACTACAGTCCTGATGCAAACTACCATACAATCAACAATGTCTCTACACATTTAGAAACTCCTTCTCTAATACCACTTAATGAAGGGTGCTCCCCTTAATACCAAAACACACAAAAAATATAGAAAAACAACAACAAAATTGCAAGAATAAAAAATGAGCTTCTTATTATCTCAACAAGTATGGAAGTACAAATTTTCAAAAATATAATATGCAAGCCACACAAGCACTTTCTTTATAATATTCTTCAAGATAGAACCACAAAATCCACCCATAACTATCCTAGATAACCCTAGAGGTCTTCTTTAGATAGACAATTTTCATGAAGGTTCTAGACATTTATCCCTAACCCTTGAGGTTGACTGACTCCAAAATAATTATTAATGTTAAATTTAATGAAAGATCAACTAGACAGCTCCCAAGAATCACTTGCATGCAAAAACATAGATCACAGAAAGAGAGAAGCAAAAGATATGGAGGCTAGAATTCCCAAATCCATAGAGGAGAAATTCTTGATGGGAAAAAAGAGAGATTGTTATTAATCAAAACTGAATGAATATTATGTTAATTACAAACAAATGCCAATCCTTCTAAAAGGAGATCCAAAACCATTAAAGGTAAAATCTAGGTTGCATGATGATAATTAACTACAGAATTAATTATTATATGCCTAAAGTTTTGCTTAAGTATAATAGAGTTAATAATAAAATATATTATTACTCTAACACCCCCCTTAAGATAAATTTAGAGAGTAGCTAGAAACCTAGAAACTACTACTAAATGTAAATTTGGGTTCTTGAAACAAAGTCTGATGAGGTACCCAAGGACAACTAAATCTCTGTAAAGAGAAGAAATAAAGAAACCCACATGGAAAAAAAACTCTACTACAAGAAGAGATGGAAAGAATATTGAAAGACTAGTGAAGGACTAAAGAAGCATTTAGACTAATGAATGTCCAAGAAGATAGGAACAAAATATGATCATGAAGAACACCACTAAATCATGTTGAAGTTACACTCTATCAAAAAGTAATTGTTGATCTAAAGAACCTCCACCAAAATAGAACCTGACTAGGTAGAGAAGATTATAATCTGCATGAGAGATCTTAGAAGAGACTACTTGAATTGGGAGTCACATAGAGGCAAACAACTTAACTCAAAGATATAGGATGTCATGAAACACCAAAGCCTGAAGAGTTGATCAACTAAACATAAAAGGTTGCAACCAAAGTAGGAACAAAAAGAGGAGTGTATATATGATAAATGATCCATCTCACTAAAATTCATAGGTACCCATCCACTACATCCCCCTAGTACATAGGAACAAATATTGAATACACAACTCACTCCATTAAACCAAGAAAGCATGAAAAACAATAAAATAACCCCCCTAATGCAGACAAGAGTGAGGTGACAAGAAACTAGAAATGTGGGCCAAAAGAACTACATATCAAGGAATCACAATCAAGATGCACAAATAACACATATGTTTTTACTGAGGCAATCGATCTTATACATGTCATGAGTCTAATGTCATGGATGAAATACTTAGGAAGATGAAAAATCAAGACAAAACTTTAACCCCCCATGGCACTTCAATCAGAGTGGTGCATGTACAAAAGGCACAAGATATGGTGAATCCCAAGAATATAATAATTTGCATAAGTGTCCTTGAATGACACTACTCAAATCAGAAGACAAAATAAGGAAAAATAACTGAAACAAAAATACAGATAGAATGTGGCACTTTATCTTAGTGTGTTTCCAAGAATGTACAAAATTATGTCTATGAATACTAGAAGAGACATAAGGCTCATACAATAGATAATACAACCCATGACAAATCATCTAAAGCAACAAAATCAATCCTTGGACTTGAAACAACCAAGATATCTAACAAGATTGCAAAAAAGAAACAAATTGAATAGAATGTACCTTTACCAGAATTTGAAGAAATAACCATCATCACTAGAAAGAGTATAGAAAGACCTTTTCAATGATATAAAGAATTCCAAAATCAAAGATCAAATGCTCAAGATGTCTCTCAAAGGGGAAAAAAGAACTCCTAACTTTGATAGAAAACAAAGCTATCAAAAAAGTATCAAAATAGAAAACTATCAGTACCACTATGATGATGGGCTTGCAAGTAGCTTTCTGGTGATATCTTGTGTGTAGAAAATGGAGAGTTCCTATGCCCATGATATAAGAAAAAAACTAAAGGTAGGTCCAAATAGAGCTAAAAGGTCTAACAGGCATGTTGATGTAGACATTGACATCAACAAGTAACAAGCCCAAATTTGATGGTCAAATGGTCCATCATGGAAAAATCACCCAGGTGCCAGAAAAATACCAATATGAAACTTGTATGTGCTTGAAAATGGGTTGGAGCTAGAAAAATATGGTTGTCATAAATTCACCGGTGCTAAAAATATATGGCAATAGCAAACCACCAAACTCCAAAACCACTAGTCAAAACAAATGGAAAAATGAGTAAATAAACCACAGATTCAAATGGATGCTGTAGTCCTTGTGGAATTATAACAAACTTGTACTCAATGGATGAGAGGCAGTGTATGTACAAAGAAAAATATTCCTTCAAACCATAGTGGAGGTTTAAAAAAAACACTCGCACTAGTGCCCAAACTACTAATTAAAAGCGAATAAGTGTGGGACGGCATGGAAGTGCATGCACTTAGAGTGCTAACAAGGACCCAATAAAGATATTTGTTGTTGTAGAATAATCCAAGAAAAATCACCCAAAGAAGGTTAAAATCATCGAGCGACTAAGTAGGTACCAAGGAGTCCAATGTGTGCCACAATAGTTGTGGAGGCCTACAAAAACAAAGGTCAAACATGACCAGGCATATGGGCTTGCAAAAAATTATGCTTTGGAAAATCTGTCAATGCCAAAACCATTGCAATACCACTAGAGAAAGCACTAATTAGTGGAGTGCAAAATAACCCATCCCTAACTGTCGATACTATTATTTGAGGCTCACTTAGATGGCATGGGCCACAAAAAGGAGGGTATTTTTATAAAAATGTAGGCACAAAAAAAGTGGACAAGCCACTGATGGTGAACAAGCCCATTGCATGTTGTACATGTGGTGCAAGGGATGAGAAAGCCAAAGAAGCACCAAAAAAAGGTGGTGTGTGGGCTGTAAAAAAAAGACTAAATCAAAGCATCCCAAAAAAAATTGAGCATTGAATATCTTCACATGGATCGAGGTCAATGGATGAGTAAGGCCTATGCATTGAGGGCTTGTGCCTTCTTTTATAAAAAAAAACACTCTCGAATATAAAGATCCCAATACATACAATGTGCTCACCAAAGACTTTGGCACAATACCCAAAAAAAGGTGCTTGGCCCTTCAAACAAAAACTAGGTGCTCCATCTTAGGTGATACAACAAAAAGAGAGGGCTCGCATGGGCATAATAGTGCTCAGGTATAGGCTACGCTCCAATGGCAGGTTGTACCCTATGTACCAAACTAGAACCTTATCCCACAAAAGAAAGGATGCGCTCCATAACATTTTTTAATAAAATTTGTTTCTTCCCACCAAAATGCCTTTTACAAAAACCAAAAAGGTTTTTGTTAAAAAAATTGCAACTTGTTTTTAATAAAATAAAAGATCATTGCCTCGACTTTTGAGCCCAAGGTTGTACCAACTTGGGCTAAAAAATAATTGCCTCATATTTCAACAATGTCTAAACTAGACAAACTATATATGGAATGGGGGTTTTTGGGCATTCTAAGCTCAACGGTGATGTCTGTTTGGGACCAAAGTGACCTAAAATGAAGGTGAACCCCCAAACATAATATAAAATCCCTCTAAAAACTGAAACCCTCTAAAAGAAAAAATACAAATCTAAAAAACCGTGTAAAATCTCTCATAAATAGAATAGGGGCATGAAGATCTAAAGTTGTAATACCATGTTGAAGTTGATAAAAGACCAACCCCACAGCTTCCAAGGATCACCCGCATGCAAACATCTATCATAGAAAGAGTGAAGCAAAAGTTATGGAGGCTAGAATTCCTAGATCTACGAAGGAGACATTCTTGATGAGCAAAAAGAGAGATTATATTTAATCAAAAGTGAATGAATGTTGTGTTGATTACAAAGAGAGACTAATCCTTATAAAAGGAGATCCAAAACCCTAAAAGGTAAAACCTAGGTTGCATGATAATAATTAATAAAAGAGTTAATTATTATATACCTAAAGTTTAGCTTAAGTAGAATTGAGTTAATAAGAAAATATATTATTACTCTAACAATTAATTTCATATTTATTACATAAGGCCAGCTCAAAACAATTACAAATTATATTTTTAGGAAACCCAAATTCTAGAGACCATAACTTTCAAACCATAGCTTCAATTTGCAACTATGAGTACTTTTCAAAAATGGAAGCTCCTAATCTACAACACTTTGGTTAGGTTAGGTTCAACCTCATCCCAGAGCCTCTAAGTCCTTCAAAATTAAGCTCAAAGATTATCTATCTAAAAACCTCAATAACTTGTGCAATACATATGATATGACAATGAGGCTCCATTTTCATAATGATATAACTAAGTTGAACCTCCACCTGTGCAATTAGAATATTCATAGCTCACATGACCCACTTACTAAAAATAGTAAGTTTCCACAAATAGTAACTATGCACTGAAATAGCCCTTATTGAAATGAAAAAAAAGGATATATTTTTGGGTGATGCAAGATTGCCCTTACACACAAATACTCCTCTTATTATAGTACATACTCTTCTAGAATTTTTAAAAAATTATGATAATAAATATTGATAGTGTCAAAAAGGTTGTTATCAAATGTCAATTCTCATCCAATACAATAAAACCCCAAAGAAGCAAACATTTATTATCTATCCAATATAAATTGGAGATACAAACGTACATTATTACTCATAAATGTACAAGGTATATCACCTATCAAATAATTTGCAAGTCTTCAATAAATTTGGGGAGATGAAACGTCTTGTTATATTAATTCTTCATTAAGTTGAAGTAACTTTTAAACACTACTAAATTTAGCATCATTTTTTTGGCACTAATTCATCACACTAAACAATGGAATATCATCTTCCATCCAACTAAAATGTTCATCACTAAATTTTCATTGATAATTAAGATGGTAGCCATTATCGTTAAATGTTCAACATTGAGAAGTAGTCATCAAAAAATTTATTTTTTTACAATGTCAATACCCTAACCATTAAAAAATAACATGCAAAAGAAATGTTTTAGGGTAGATGCTCTATCTTCTTATCATTGGATAACAAATGATCACATCATCATGGCTATGGCATCCTAATCAATTAAACCATCAAAAATTATGTTGTTGTCTTTTGAATTATGATGATCTCTACATGGTACTTTTGAGGAAGCAAGCTTGGGGAAAAAATCCACAATCTATATGCATGGATAGTAGACGGAGGTGAAAAATGCAATTTCGAACACATGTTTGCATTCATGTTAGAGGTTTATAGGTTTTTTATGTTATAAGACATCATGGATGTCATAATATGACCTCTATAGGAAAGGAATACCCTCAACAAGCAAGAAAATCAAAACATTAACAAAAATGCTAAGAAGACTTCTAATAAAAATAATTATGAATTCCTTATTAGATCTCCATATTTTAGTTCCACTGTGAATAAATATATCAATTTCCTCAGCATATACAGTTTTTACATATGCATATAAGAGTTTCTCAAAGAAGGTATATGCACTAGTGATGAGCATGCATCTTTACCAAAGCATGGATGGGAGCTTGACCCAACCCCGAACATAAAAGTAATGATTTTATAAGATTTGGATATCATTAGTGCATTTGTGGCTAGGTCATCTCCCAGAAATGCTTCAAAAAATACTACGTACTCATCACCTACACATATACCTTTTCTGAGAAACTCTTATATGCATAGACTATATGTATTGAGGAAATTCAAAAAGTTATTGGTGGCGGGAACTCAAAGATGGAGATCTAATAGGGGATTTCATAATTTTTTATTAGAATACTTCTATTGTTTTAGTTTTTTTGATTTTATTTCTTGTTGAGGGCATCCCTCACCTATAGGATTCATAACTTTGATGTCTATCATAGTCTATATCTTAAAAAACCTATAGACATCTCTAACAGACATGCAAAGGAGTGCTGAAAATTATGGTTTTTAGTTCTACCTATCATCCATGCTTATGGATTGAGGTTTCAAATGTGCTTAACTAACTTCCTCAAAAGTATCATGTGTGTGTAATAGTGGAAACAATATCACCTGAGCAAGACCATTATTGATCTTTGATATTGAACTAGGATCACCTCCTACATGGTCTAAAACCAACATGAAGATTATCAATTCTGACATCATTTTTCTAACATAATTACATTGTGCATAGGTCTCCAAACTTCTAACAAAGATTGTTGACATGATCTGAAAGTTCAAAAAAATAGAATAATATGAAATATGAAAGCACATTATGGATTTATTAACATTTTCATCATAGAAAAGGAGGTCCATGTTAATGTTGTTCCAATTATACTAAAAAGGTGTTGTGATTATGATTATGACAAGGGTAGGAGAATGCTTCCATGAGACATAATAGCATGTACACTATATAACCAACTACAAATGGGTATGTAAATGGTTGTCTAAGAGAAATTTTATGCAATATCCAGTCCTTGCCAAAAGTTTCAAAGAACATTTGAAATAAACCTTTTTCCCAGGCTTAAAATATAATACTCATCTAAGTTACTATAACTTTTCCATAATAATACATAAAAAAAACTTTGCCTAATAAGTGTTATGATATTTTTGGAATGTGGAAACCAAATTAGTTTACAACAAAAGATTGGGCTTGGGTTTGTGGGGAAGCATTCATATTTTACTTCATTTTATCTTTTCACTGGTAGACTTTTAAGATTGTTTTTCCTGTAACAAGCCATTGTATAGTTTGAGCTATACTTACTAAATTTACTTGTGGAATTTTTATCCCACAATGGGCTTCTAACATAAGCATAATATTAAGGTGATTCTCTTGAAATAGTTTCTTTCCATTTAAATGTCTAAGTTAGTATCTCATGATATACGTCTATTGTATTTCCAGCACTATGTCAATAAAAGAAACATATGTAAGATGGTAAGATAATTTTAAAAATTACAATATCATTGGCTAAATATATGAGTAACTAGACTTCTCATTTGTAATATTTGTAAATTATAGTTACAAGTGATAAAGTTACATACATTTGATTCTGGGTGCACAACAATGGATGCAAATAGTTGATTGACTAAGATAGTACAAATGTTGAAGCTAAAAAAAATTCTACTCTGTGATAGTCATCCATACAAAATATCAATTTCATTAAATGATAAACCAAGAAAGTCTACAATTCCTAATAAAGAGATGCAAAAAATATCAATAATGAGGAGAAGAACATGTAGTGCCTCTCATGTTTGCAATTTGTACCTTGTTTATTTTGATTCGAGAGATACTTGATTCTCTTATTATTTGTACTTTGAGATGACCTTAGGGTTGGATGTTTTACTTGATTTTAGTATCATAGATGCTATATTGCTATGTTGTTTAGTTTATCATATTTGCATGTTGATTCCATTTTGAGATGATAGTAGGTCTATGATGATATTTGGTTATCTGGTATTTGGACATATCTATGATTTTGTTATGTTTTGGATTTTATGCTATGGTGATTTACTTTATTCTTGTGTCATTATACTTTATGTAAATGTGAGTGATGTAAATGGATTATTTAGGTATAATTAAATAAATGGTTAAATTAGTCATTCAATGCATTTATTGCTTTGGCTATGATATTATATGCAATTGCACCTGATCATGTGTTTTAGTGTGCAGGATATGTATCCATAACAATGGCACATGGAGTTAGTGATTTAGCTAGTCATATTTACCAATGTCATCCCTATATGGTCGACATATCCTTATTTTAATTTTTTAATTAAACCTTTTGGTGACTTGTTAAGTCTAGACTCATTCGCATTATGTTATTAGACCAATGAGTGTGTTTGTGCATATAGAGTTTTGCATTGTTGTGAAGTTGTTAAGGCCTTCTGTGATTTTGGTTTCAGGGTTTTTGGGCTTTATTTAATTGATTTTTAATTTTTGGCAACTTTTCCTTAGGTGAATTCCTATTACGAGGGATAACATATTTTTTTTTGAGTCAATTCAAAGTCTAGCTAGTCTAACTAGCTATTCTCCCTAATCGAATATTTACTCAAAAAGTGAATAAGTTTAAAAAAGGAAATTGTTTTCTCACTTCTCATCCACCTATGGGGGAATATGTTTCGGGATGGACTAATTATCTATGCATGTGTGTGTGCATGCTGGAAGAAAGCATTGATGGGGGATCTTAGGGTGTTGTTGGTGAGGGGATTTGTGCTAGTTTGTAGTTTCACCTATAGAATTGTAAGGGTGGGCCCTACAATTCTATGGACTGTGTGGATCACTCTAGGTTATAGGACAATGGAACCCAAACTATAGTAGTTGTACTTGTGTGCTAAGATATAGTTGTGCCTAGGCTAAATTAGTAGGATAAAGAGAGAGAGAGGTGAATTTTTTTATTGGGACGGCCTATCTTCTATAGTTGGTAAAGTACAAGGTCAAAAAAAGAAATCATGTGTAGGGTGGTAATGTTTACATAATTGTCTGAAAATTGGCTATAGGGCCCACAATTATCTAGTTGCATGATAAATTTTGTAGTGGGTACTAACTAATGGATAGTCTAGTAGCCACTTTGCTTCCCTTACAGTTGTGTATTCAAAGTCTAGGTCCTTTGTGCCATCAAGGTCCAACAAAAAAGCCACTGATTATTCTCTAGTAAAGGCTACCCCTGAAACCATTGTACATATTCACCTCAATTTAATTAAGAATGTAGATATCTTCTTGGATCATAGAGTAGTAAAGGACAACTATAGTAGTATCCTCTTTTGGATGATCACATTTTTGTTTGTTGTGAGAGTTGTGGGTGTGAGATCTTCATGAGGTCAATCTTGTTGGATCCAGCTCAGGGAGACCTTGTTGTGCTATGATTTCTGGTAGTTTCTTATGAGGGTTTTATTTTATTGAGTTGTTTCCTATTTCAGCCCCTTTTGCTATCTGTAGGGCTCTCCCATTTTCGTGTTTCACCTCAGTTTATGAATCTATTTTTAGTAGTTATTTTTTAGGAGGTTGAGAACTAGTGTAGTGTTTCCCTTCATTTCTAGTTGTTGGTTCTACTTGGTTGGTTGGGTATGAATTTTCCTTATTTTTTGGGATGAGGATTTGGGGTTGCACACTCTTGTGCTGGTCAGTTTTGCATGCAGTGTCTGAACCTAAATTTTATTGGATTTTCAACAATTTTATGCCCAAAGATCAATTGGGTTTTAATTTCAAAGTTTTTCAATTTTTGGGTTTTTTACCTTGTTTGCATATCACCCAATTTTCTTGGGTTTTCTTGGCATGAGTTGGTCATGGACCTAGATCATCCATTTTGGATGTTAGTTAGACCATTGTTGTACTTTTATTTTTCATTGGGATGCCCATGTTCTATCCCCCACTTGGACATTTACTCACAATATCCTCATGTTGTTCCATCCATTACTCCTAGGTCATGTTGATGATACTATGAAAATTCTATTTTTGATGAGGCTACACACATATGGACATCCCACTACAATGTTAGCAACACGTAGTGCACAATCATCCTCTACTACACAACATATTAGTACATAGATCTCTCTTTTTCTCTCTATTTTTATGTGTTTATTTCTGCTGAAGTTTTCTTTCTTGGGGACATTTCATAGTGCATTCATTTTCTATATTGGAGATGCAACACCTAAGGAGGGTGTAGAGGAATTTCCTAGATGCTCTTGTGATGCTAGTACGGGATCAATCTGGGGCTGCAATTTGCTCATGAGTGACATAGAAATGATTCTATTAAAGATATCAAAGGTTTTGGGTATTTTAAAGTTATTAGTATATAGTCCAATTGTAATTTACTATACTCCAATTGTAATTTACTTATTGATCACTCTATTTTGACTAATGATCCCATGATTTTGTGGAAAGGAATGATCTTTTTGATAAATATCTTCATGACTTTACAGTGGAGATATTCATAACCACCATACGTCATAGGTGGAACATCATCTGTCCTCCTAAGTCTATTTTTAGTTGAGTAATTTTCTACATTGTGTTTCCATCCAGTCCTTCTATTATGATCTTCATGATGGTGGTGCACCACACATGAGTATGTGCATGTACATTTGTCAAGTGACTTGACAGGCCCAATCTTCCATGGTATTTTCAAGAGTTACGATCATTAGGGTTGGATTGGGAATATGCATGCCTATGGTCACTTATTTTTTGATGAGCATGGCTAGGGTAGGGTAGCATATGGAGGGGGCTTCTATCTTGTAGCATGATGGCACCGTAGGTTGGCAGAGGAAGTTTTAATCAAGTGATAACCAAATAAAACACTAGGTGGTAATAAAACTTAAGATAATAAAATGTTATATGCGAGAGCCGTCCATTGAGGAGTTGAACCACACAATCCAAGCTTGGTCTTTTCGATGCTAAGAAACTCTCCATGATGTCAGCCCCTACTTAGTAGCCCATTGAGTGTCTGACCAAGAATTGTTGCAGTCATCATTACTGTCTGGCATGAGTGTTAGGCATGGACTATTGCTTTGAGTGTATTTGTGGTTGGATCATTATCTCCATCAGCATGGTGGAAGTGGACCTATGGGTTCCACATGGTTTAGAGGCATAGCTACCTTCACCACTATTAGGGACTAGTGTACAAAGACAATCTTTTGTTCTAGTGCAACCGTTGCTAGATTTTTTCACTTGGTAGTTCGGGTTCCAAAGTATGCTTTCTTGTGATTTATGCTTTCATCAGAATGCTTGTATATCATGTTAGTTATTTGATGAATTCCCTTATTTTTTATGTTTAGCATATGATTAGATGATGCTAGTTGATTAGTTGGAGTAGGTATTAGTTGTTTTTTTAGCATGTTAGATTTCTAGTTCTTATGATGTTAATACGCTTTAGTAGTGACATCCTTATAAGATGCTCTGACTATCTAGTTGGTAGTTTTGGATGTTATGTATAGGGGATGGTTAGGACCTTTGAGGTCTCATGATGCTATTATGGTAGGAAGGAATTGCACACTTAGTTCGTTGTTTCAGTATATTGTAATGTTGCCTCTGTTCATTATGATGCTACCTTCAATTATTTTTCCCTTCACTGCTATGTTTAAATTTTTTTATACAAATTTCATCTTTTCATCTTTTAAATGTTCATTCGAGTTTCTTTCCTCAATGTGTGGATTTGGTACTCCTCGGTCTGGAGGAATTTTAATGTGTAGCTTTTTAACTCTTTGGTTTCTAGTGTGTTGTTTTGGATTATTGTGCGAGAATGCAAAAGCTTGTGTGGTGTGCTAAGTTTTCTTGCATGGCTTCTGGCACTTTCTTGCATGAAAACCCACACCATTATTAGGGTACTTCAGTTGTTGGGCCAAGTACTTCATCATGAACTTTGATGCATTTCCTCATGTGAAAGGCAAATCCTCACGTGTATTGTTGCACTTCCTCACACAAAATTATGTCAGTCTGTTGTCCTCGCACAAAAAAAAGGGGGTATCTCTACTAGTTTTTGGGAAATGTATTTTGGTATTTTTAGTACCCCTTGGGTTTGCTAGTATTTCCTTATTTTTGCATTTCAAAGATTTTAGTTTCTGGTATCATTTTGGTTTTATTTGTTCTTTAGTTGGTAATGTTAGTTTTGTAGTGGCATTTGGAGATCCGTTGGGTCTGGATAGTTGGTTA
This sequence comes from Cupressus sempervirens, assembly GCA_028749045.1. Taxonomy (NCBI): domain Eukaryota; kingdom Viridiplantae; phylum Streptophyta; class Pinopsida; order Cupressales; family Cupressaceae; genus Cupressus; species Cupressus sempervirens. The sequence goes on from CM053783.1 coordinate 250,262,727, forward strand.
ATCTTCCATTGTGAGGAATTGTGCACTTAGTTCATTATTTTAGTACATTGTGATGTTGGCTCTATTCATTGTGATGTTTCCTTTAGTTATTTTCCCCTTCATTGTTACGTTAAATTGTTTTTATTCAAATTTCATCCTTTCATCTTTCAAATGTTCATTCGAGTGTCTTTCCTCAATGTGTGGATTTGGTACTCCTCAGTATGCAGGAATTTCAATTCGTAGCTTTTTCACTTTTTGGTTTCTTGCGTGTTGTTTTGGATTCTTGCATGAGAATGCAAAAGCTTGGGTGGTGTGCTGAGTTTTCTCGCGTGGCTTCTGGCACTTTCTTGCACAAAAACCCACACCATTATTGGGGTACTTTGGTTGTTGGGCCAAGTACTTCCTCATGCCCTTTGATGCATTTCCTCACATGAAAGGAAAATCCTCATGTGTAGTGTTGCACTTCCTCGCGTGAAATTATGTCAGTCTGTTGTCCTCACATGAAAAAAGGGGGGTATTTCTACTAGTTTTTGGGAAATGTATTTTGGTGTTTTTAGTACCCTTTGGGTTTGCTAGTATTTCCTTGTTTCTGCATTTCAGAGATTTTAGGTTCTAGTATCATTTTGGTTTTCTTTGTTCTTTTGTTGGTCATGTCAGTTTGGTAGTGGCGTTTCAAGATCTATTGGGTCTGGATAGTTGGTTAGTCTTCCATTGCAATCTTCATGATCCATGTATGATGTTCTCTTGTGCTTTCATACTTGTAAAAGAAATTTATTATATTGGCTTATATTTATCCTTGTTCCAAGGATCTCTAGGTGGGGCATTACAGAACATACCTTAAGCTGATAAGGTTATATGCCCCACACCCTCCCTTCCCTAACATAACTCTATTGTGAAATATAATATATGAAATGAAGGAAAAGATTTAAGTTAGAGCCATCACAAGAAGATGCAAGCAAGTATACAAATACTTTTTATCATTTTTTTAAGAAAATAAAAAATATCTTTTCAAGAAATTTATGCTAGATAAAACTCTACAAAAAATTGACCTCTAGATACCTCCAGTATGAAAGGTAAAGTCTCCAAAATGAAATAAGGAGAGATGCAAATAAGACAAGAGATATATATGCCCCTTTAGGAAATTTTTTGCATTAATAGTAGGAATGAGCAGTCATCTATGTTAAAAACTTAAAATAGTTTATAGCCTAACAAAGTGATGTAAAATATCAATGAGGAGACAAACATACCTTTAACTAATAAGGTTCCATGGAAAAGGAGTAGGCAAAATGAAGAGCGGGTAAGAAAACATACGAAATCAAGTTTGGATTAATCTTTCACCTAAGTTTAGATGGGATTTGGAGGCTATAACATGTTGGAATCTCTTTTCCTAGAATTAAACTACAATCATTTTCATTAAAATCACTTAATGTGTAGTGCCTCTCCCATTTGACTTTTGTAAATCATTCTGATAGATGCAACCTTGTTGATCTTTTTTTGAGATGGGATCATGATTGTGACCATGAGTGGTCTACACCATTGAGGTGATTTGGTTTATGTTTTGTAGTAGTTACTTTGATTATGCTTATGACTGATTTATGAGATTATGATGTGATTTATGGTTCACTAAGGTTTGTGCCAGTGATTACCAGGATCGATGTGGTATCATGAGGTTGTTCCATGATTACCCTATGATGTGTGCAAAGATTGTACTGTGTACTTCTTACCTACTACCTTGGACTAGGTTCTTGTAGCAATGGTTAGTCATGTTTATGGTTGTGGTTGCTTATGTGTTTTAAGTACCTTTTCATGTTGATTAAACAATTATTATTAAATGCTTAAATAATTAGAATGGATTGTCCTTGTTGGCCTCATTGGTTATGTGCTTCAGATATTTACCTTGTTATATTTTGATCTGAGAGATATTTTATTACTTATGTTATGTTTTACTTTTGAGATGACCTGAGGGTCAGATGTTATACCTTAATTTTCGTATCATAGATGTTAGACTACTATATTATTTAGTTAATCATATTGCATGATGATGCCATTTTGAGATGATAGTGTGTTTTATGATGATATATGGTTATCTAGTATTTGGACATACCTCTGATTATGTAATGTGATGGATTTAATGCTATGGTTATTTACTTCATTCCTATGTTGTTATGCTTTATGTGAACATGACTGATGTAAATAGATTATTTTAATATAATTAAATAAATGGTTAAATTAGGTGATTTAATGCATTTATTTATTCAGCTATGTTAGTATATGCAATTGCACTTGATCATGTTGTTTAGTGTGCAGGATTTAATCCCTGGCAGTGGTACATGGAGTTAGTGATTCAGCCATTCATTTTTTACCTATGTCTTCCCTATGTGGTCGGCGTATCCTTAATTAAATGTTTAAATTAAACCTTTTGGTTATTATTCAATCCGAACTCATTTGCATTATGTAATTAGACCAGTGAGCATGTCTATGCATTTAGAAGCTCGCATTGTCACGAAAGTTGTTAAGGAAATTTTTATGTTTTTGGGTTTTTGGGGTTTTTAATTGATTTATTTTTATTTTTGTCACCTTTACCATAAATGAATTCCTATTTCTAAGAATAGCCTATTTTTGTTTGGGTCGATTCAAGGTTTAACTAGGTTGGCTAGTTATTCGCCCTAGTCGATTATTCACTTGAAAAGTGAATAAATATCCAAAACAAAATTTAATTCCTCATGTCTCACTTTTGAATTAGAAAGTTGGAGAGTAAAACCCAAAATCTTCTTCATGAGGATTTACTGTTTTGTTCATTATGGGAGCTACGGGTGTGGGATCGTTGTGAGGTTGAGCTCTTTGGATCCAACTCAGGGAAGCCTTGGATTGCCGCAATTTTTAGCTACTTCTATGAGCTATTTATTTTATGGTTCAAATTCTCATTTTTCCCTTTTGGCTGTGAAGTAGGGATTTCCTGTTCTATTGTTTCAGCTCTACTTCTACTTCTATTTTTGGTAGCCATTTATTTGGAGGTTGAGAACTAGTGTTCCCCTCCATTTCTATATGCTAGTTCTACCCGGTTGGGCGGCTACGAACATTTCCCTATTTTTCAGGATGAGGGTTTGGAGTTTTGCACTATTATGCTGGCCTTTTTTGCATACGGCGTACAAACTTGTTTATTTTTTAATTTTTGGGGTTTTTTAACCCAAAGGCCAAATGGGTTTTAATTTTGAAGTTTTCCTAAATTTTGGGGTTTTAACCTCATTTTGCATGTCGCCCTATTTTCTCAAGTTTTCTTGGCACAATGTGGGTCATGGACTTGGAAGATCCATTTAGATATCAATTAAACCACTATTTCACTTTTATGTTGCATTGGGATGCATGTCACATCTGTACTCCTGACATTGTGTTCGGTTGAGTGATTTTTATACCTGATGTTATTATTTCTTTTGGACCTTTGCTTTTGTTTCATGGACATAAGATTCATGTAGAATCCATACTCCTGGGTTGAGGCCGATTGAGTGAGTTCATTATGCTTGGTCTTGTTGCATCATTGGGATTCATGTAGAATCCATACTACCAGATTGAGGCCGGTAGAGTGATTTCATGATGTATACTTTTATTGGCTTTGGGATTCATGTAGAATCCATCCTCCTAAGTTTCTTTTGGTTGGGTGTTATATTTTACATTGTGTTCTCATCTAGTCCTTGTGTTATGAACTTCATGATGGTGGTGCTTCACACACAAGTACGTGCACATACATTAGTCAGGTGATTTGCGAGTACCAATCTTTTGTGGTACTTTCAAAAGTTATGATCATTGGGATTGGGATGGGAGTATGCATGCCCACGGGCACTTATCATAGGATGAGCATGGGTAGGGTAGGGTAGCATATGGAGGGGGCTTCCATCTTGCTACCCAGTGATCATGGCACCATGGGTTGGCAGAGGAAGTTTTATATAAGTGATAACCAAATAAATGTGCGAATGGTAATAAAACTTAAGATAATAAAATGTGTGGGCACCCGATTAAGTTTGAGGACACAATGTGTGAGCACCCATTTAAGTTTAAGGACACACAATCTGAGCTTGGGCTTTTTGATGCCAAGTGACTCTCCATGATGTCAGCCCCTACTTAGTAGCCTATTGAGTTTCTAACCAGGACCTGTACTCCTTGCATTTTCTTAGGTTCTTGGTTATAGACATCATATTGTATAGCGTGATTGTTAGCCATGGATGTTTTTTTGTGTGTTTGTGGTTGGATCATTATCTCCATTAACACAGTGGGTGTGGACCTATGGGTGCCACAAAGTTGGGAGGCATAGCCACCTTCACCACTGCTAGGGACTGATGTACAGAGATGCCCTTTTGTCCTAGTGCGACCATTCCTTGATGTTTTCACTTAATGCTTCGAGTTTCAGAGTATGCTTTCTTGTGATTTATGCTTTCATTAGAATGCTTAGATGTCATGATTAGATGATGTTAGTTTATTTGATGCATTCCCATATATGATGTTTAGCATATGAATTGTTGTATTGGATTATCTATTGCTTATTGGTTTAGCATGTTAGATTTCCTTATTATGATGATCAGCATGTGATGTTATCTACTTCAAGGATTATCTTATGCTTTACTACTAGCATGTTAGATTTTCTTATGCTTATATTGTAGCATGTTTAGTATTTGTACCAATGATCTGATTGGTGACTTGGGAAGTTATGCATGGGGGATGGCTAGGATCCATGATGGTCTTATGATGCTATTGATGGTTAAGAGGAATTGCGTACTTAGTTAGTTGTTTTTTATTGTGATGTTTCTTATGTTCACTGTGATGTTTCTTTTAGTACATTCTTTACTGCTTTGGTTTAGATGGATATATGTTCCTCTTTCCTTGTTGTTTATGCACTTGAGTGTTCATTCCTCGATTTACATGGATTTAGTACTCCCTGATGTGGAGGTTTTCAAGTTTTTATTCTTTTTTTCTTCTTTTTTTGTCGTGCTAATGTGTTTTCTCATGTGGAAAGGCAATTCCTCACGTGAGAATGTACTTCCTTGTGTGAGAATGTATTTCCTTGCATAGGGATGCAAATCCTCATGCAGTGTGCAGTGAATCCTCGCACAAAGCCATGTACTTTCTCATGCACATTGATGCAAGATCTTGCACAAAATTTGAGACTAGTGCACTTTCTCACATGAAAAATACGGAGCAATTAGGCTAGGCCGAGGAAGTTTTGAAAGTTGGTTTTGCACACCTTATTGGATTTCACACCTTTCCAATTCAAAACACTCTTTCTAAGGGCTTTAAAATTGTGTTCTAGAAAATGTGACCTGTTAAGAGCATGGGTTTGTTGGTCTGACTTTTCGTTTAATAGAAATCCTTTGTCCAGTTGTACAAAAGTCAGATTTTTCATTTTAGTGGTGAATAGGGTTTAGGTAAGTCATTTGTTTTTTCCCTTTTTGAAAATTTTATGAAAACCCTATGTTTCTCTCCATTTGTAAACTGTTAGGCATGAAGTGTTTAAATTTTAAATCAGGCGAATATTATTTTCCTTTTATGTCTTCTATGCCTCGAGCTTCTTTCCCTCTCAGTTTCTCGACCGTCTGATCTAAGTAAATCCACTGTTGTCCTCTCCTCGCTATGAAAACATGGGCACTCTTTATGTATAGCGAGGTAGCAAGTGTCAAAAAATGTTGAGACGGGATCGAAAATTGAAGACACGGCAATCAAATTTTTTAAACTGATCATTCAGTCACGGACACTTGGCCAATGCTATCAGAGCCAAAAGAAGGACCTAATTAAAAAATGTTCAGAGGTCAGCAAGAAACATAGTATCTTTTCGACCCTTTGCTACCTCACTATCAAAAATCTTGAGCATCTCGTCATTAGCAAAGTAGCAAGGCACTGTAAAATTGAAGAGTCAGTGACCTTGAAAATTATCAGTACCATGATTAGTCCACATGGCATGTTCAGTAATAACTGTCATTGTTAGAAGCAATTGATAGAAGCAATAGTGTTCTGATGGATCCTCATATTTTACGGTGCCAAGATTTATTAAAGTTGTCGAAGCTTGCTACTTCGCTATCGGTAAATTCTTCCATCTCGTCGTTAACGAAGTAGCGAGGCATCGTAAAATCAACAGCCAGTGGGACCTTTAGTAATTTGGGATGATGACTAGGACTAAAGTAAAGTCTTACGAGGTGCCAACTATGCAAAATTTCATACTTCATCAATGCTCTCGACCCATGCCCCATTGATCAAATATGCGAGAGATCCTGAGCATCAAATTAAAACAAAATCAATAGTCCTCACTATCTTGTGTTGGAAAGTTGCATGTTGTTTAAGCTATGCGGCGTAGTGAGTATAAGGCCCACCATTCATCAAGAAACTTTGTACAGCTTCCCCACCTTTGATTCAGTCTCTAATCAACGGTCGTCAACTTCTCTCTATGAATAGTTGCTAGGGGGATAAGTATAGCAACATAGAGAATAAGGGCCCACCGCAATCTTTCTAAGCAAGAACAGTAACATATCATCTGCTGAATTAAGATTAGATCGATGGTTGTCATTGCTTCGCTATGGTAAGGTGCTCGTTCTTTATGCATAACGAAGTAGCGACCTGCTGACACATGTCCTCAGTTGCCAGTGGGTCTGGATATAAGTGCCATCAAGGAAAGAGTTATGTACATGGTAAATTTTCATTGGATCAATTGACCAACATGTCAAGTGAAATGCCTAGTTGTTTTCTCTGTATCAAATGATCGTAGGATTTTTGAAGATTGACGGGACAGCTTTAAACATAGAATGTGGTGCCACTCTATGTATTAATTAGACATGAAAGCATCGTGCGTGAGAAAAATAGAGTATAACACAGAAGATTTCATCAGTTTCATCTTATGCGAGCAAATATTTTGACCTATTCCTAAGCAGAACCAATTACTGAAGGAAATCGTGCTGAAGTTTGGCAGAATTTGTGAAATTGTCTATTCGCGAAAAGTTTGCAGAAATACAGAGGAAAAAAAAGATAGAATTCAAGTAAGTAGTACTACCATAATCTCTGTAGGCTTTTCAATTCTGTAAAAAATAATCCAAGATGCCTCCGAAGAAGGGATTTTCAGGTCAAATAAACTATTTGGATAGAAATGTGCATGATGACTTGCTTGAGTTGCTCCCAAAGTCTACTGTAGAGACAGTGCAAGTTAAAAGGTTAACCTCATTAAACCCTAGGCTGAGGATAGCTGGTGGATTGTATGATAAGGGTAATTGGGTCCAAGATGCTCAAACTTCACAGACTAGTTTGAATTTGTTCAAAAAATGATTTGCAGAAAGGAAATTGTATGCCCCACATGCCAATATCTGGAATTTTGATCTAGGAAAGCTAGTTGTTCCCCAATGAGTTTATGGATTATGAACTTCTTGAGGTCGTAGCGAAGAGTTATGATCAAGCCACTAGGGTAGTGAGAAGAGTAGATGGTGAAGTTTTAATCACCATCAGTCCAGAAGAGATTAGGGAAGTTTTTAGTTTGGGACCTCTCACTAGGTATCATGTGCCCATTGATTTGACAGAATTAGAAAAAGAATATATGTCAAAAAGGGATGTAGTTAGACAAGGTGCACTGAAGGCCCACATAGGAAAAATTGGAAACCTACCAGCAATAACATCATCTTCTAAAGAACCTTTCAAGAAATCATGCTTAAATGCCAGGGCAGTAGAGATATACAGAACCCTATGTAGAGTCTTTGGAGAGGGTGAAGAAGATTTTATTCCTGTGAGTTTCATGTATATGATCACTCAAATCTCCTCTTTCGATGTAGAAATAATTTTTGATTTTGCCTCTTACCTGGCTAATGAGATTCACAGTGGATTGGTGGGGATTGCAAAGGGCAAGGTGGAGAAGGTTTGATGACAGTACTCCCTATTAATGCATATGTTTCTGTTTAAAGGGGTTACATATTTTGGTAGAGAAATGGTATTGAACAGGGAACAAGAGGGGGAAGCACTACCAATTCAATTATGGAGTGCAAACATGATTGGGGAAGCAGAAAATGCTAGTTTTGTTAGATTTTATAGGCACTTTGCTTCCAAACTAAGGTGCCTCATATTGAGTGACAATCTGAGAATTCCTAAGGCACTAATGCACCTTTTAGGCCTATGGAAAAACCCCATAGTCTAAAAGTTTCACATAATTGGGGAGATATCATCCCATATCCGGTCTCAAATGTCATTAGAGTTTATGGATTCAAAGGTACGCCCCATGTACTACCTTATCAAGTACCTTTAAAGGTAGGAGTAGCTAAATTTTTATGGCAGCTGGGAGGAGTGGAGGAGACCTTTTTGCACAAAAGGGGAACAAGATCAATTTTTCCTACTTGCACTGTAGCTCACCAGTTTTTAATAACTAAGGAGGGGTTGATCTTCCTCTACAAATTTTTGGATCAGTATAAGATGGCAGTATCTCACTCTTGTTTTTGTGATGCAGAAGATTTCTTTATTTCTGCTCTTAGGCATAGGATCAAGCTTCATCCAATTCAGCATGAATTTTATTTCCTTGAAGATGTAATAAGGAATGAGTACTCTTTGTAGGAGCAAGAAACAAAGAAAGAAAAATGGAGAGTCTATTCAAAATTTTTAGAGTTTATTAATTGTTTTGACAAGGATTACAGTCCTGTTAGTAATGTTGTAACTAATGCAGATAGAATAAATAAGCTTATGATTACATTCCCCAAAATAATGGAGGTAATGAATGAGAAGAAACAACATTTTATTGATTCTTCTCTAGATAAAGCCAGGGAAGTAATGAGGAAATTGGGTTTCACCCCCAGCATAGGGGCAAGTCCACTGGTTGTGTGAAAGAGGACAGGATATACTGCCATTCGGGTCAGACACCCACTGTAAACAAAGGAAAGCAGATAATTGAATCTACTAGTGCTACTTTTGAAGAAAGGCCCCCTAAACCCTCTCCTAAAAGAAGAAAAATAATAAGGGAAGAGGAATCACATGATGAAGGTTACTCACCTTCACAAACTCCTATGAGAATTGAGGAGGAGCAGCTCACCAATGAGCAAATTGAACAAATGGGATCACAAGGAGGAGTTTTTGTTACCCAAGTAGAAATTGATGAAGGGAACCCCCAGGAGCCTCCTGTGCTGAGTTTTGAACTAACTATAGCAGATTTCAGGGGAAGGGAATTAGACCCTATTTTGGAACAAGCCAGTCAGCAATTTTTTTCTGATAACAGTTTTGTAAATCTAGGGCTTTCCATCAGTTTGCATGGAGGGCAAACATGCACATTTTTGAGGAAAGATGTAGGAATATGAAAGTGGAGCATCCAGAAATGGATGAAGCCTCTACTCATAATCAAATAAAGGAACAAATGATACAAGACTTCCAGAATATAACCCCTGAAGAGGGGAGACAGATGGTGAAAGATGCAAATATTTTATTATTGCCTAATTGGGACATTGTTGATGCCTTAATTTTTAATTTTGTACCAAATAATTTGGGATTACAAGATCCAGATAAAAAGGAATTCTTGGGAACAGCATTCAATAATGACCAAGCTGCTCTTGTTATGTGGTCATTAAGAAGAGGATCCAGGACTACTCCATCACAGCCTGATGATTTAGGACTAACAGGGAGTATCATTGTGAGGAGAGTTGTTGATACTTCACATGTACACGTAGCCCACATGAATGTGGACTATTCTCAATTCACCTTGGCCACTACAGAAAAGGAAGAAAAGGAAATGATTGACCTACAAAGAAAGTATGAAACAGTGGTGAATTCCTACAATAAAGAAGTAAAAAAGAAAATTTAGCTTGAGAACAAGCTATTGGGAAGAACCACTAGGCCAAAATTAACATACCCTCGCCCCCCAATTGAACCTTTTAAATCCACCCCTCTCATAGAAATATCATATACACCCCAAAAGCCACAATACTACACTGCTAAGGATTTTGAAGAAGAAAAAAAAGCAAACTGTGGGCCTTACATGTAGAATTGGAATCCAAATATGAAGATAAATTAAGAAAAGCTCTCACATATTTGGGGGACAAAATTGAATGGCTGCTAATTTATGATCAGTTGGCCAGGGTGATCAGTATCTGGGAGGATTTGAAATCTAATGATGAGGCTCTAATGCCTATTTTGAATAAATGGGTAAGAAGGAAGAAAGAAATTACATTTTTGTGTTTCTCTGTCATAGATGATTCTTTTGATCAAATTGAAAAAACATTTGATATTGTTTCTGATCTTACTGACTTTAATAATAAAAGGATTCATTTACAAAAAGTAGTAGTAGGCTACTTCGAAAAGTACAAGAGCCAAAAATTCAATTTGTTTCCTCATGCCCTAGATAAAAAGAATAATTTGAAAAGCAAAGATGAATGGGCAAAGGTTAAGAATGAATCAAGTCATTAATGAATTTGGGCATGCATGGTGGGCCACCACAATAGAAGAAATGGTGAAGGCCCAAATATTCTTTGATTCTTTAAAGCAAGAATTTGTTACCATTAATAAGGATGTTGAGTATGTGCTGAAAAGACAGAGGGATATTTTACAGTTCAAAGGGCCAGATGATACATTATTTGACAAATGGATGGCAGATATGGCTCCCGTTGAACAGTTTGATGAAGATGAAAATGAAATGCAAGGTGAGGAGATCCAAATCATTGACCCTGTCACTACTCAGACCCAACCGAAAGAAGAAGACAAGGATAATATGTTACCTTCAGTTGCAGACCTGGGACCACAGGATGCCGATACAACTAAAGAAAGGGAAAAGGTAGAAGTTACTTCCCCCATACAGGATAAAGATGGTGAAAGCCCACAGGTGGAGGTTGACGTGCCATCATCAGAACAAACTTCATCGTTGGTTAATTTGGCTATTGTATATGAGGAAGGATCAAAATAGCAACCAACTTAGCAACACAGGAGCGTGTAACAAAAGGGCCCACGAAAGGAATGTATGATGTAAAAAATTTTGCTATTACTCACATTTTTGTCATTTTGTGAAAAGTATATGTAAGTTTCTTTTAAAGGACAACTGTCATTGTGTTTAGCCTAAAGCTTGTTGCATCTCACACTATTTGAGTGAGATTCCAAGGCTAAAGAAGGGTCCAAATTCTATTTTTCTAAGTAATATGCTTAGTTTGTCTTTGGTCCAAAATTTTGAAACCAAATACATGATGTATTTTCTTTGTCAATTCTCTGAGAATACATGAATATAGAATGAATTGTGCCTCTTTCTGAAGGTCATTCTGAGTTTATTGTAAATGATATACCATTTTCAAAGAAAATGAATACAAATTGTGAACTGTCCCCATATCAGTTCTTTATGAATCTTGTCTCCTTCCAATTACTTGGTTATCTTGATATTGTATAAGTAAAGGCTTGTGCAATTGAATGCAATCTAGTTAGGTTGTATATCTATTTATCACTCCTGTTCATTCAATGGATTAAATAAAAGCTTTGATGAATGTGATGAGGTTTCTTTAATAATGGAAAGGATTTTGAATGATGAATTCTGATAAGAATTGCTGATAGAATTTGTTGTAAGGCAACGAATTAGATCTAAGAATTTTCTATAGACTCTGAACCCCAATGGATTAGGCACTGATCAAATTGATTCAGCTTAAGGAGAAATATATCATAAATGGTTATCAAAATGCAGCATCAAATCAAATTTTACTTTTATTTCCTGTAGATCTTCAAAGCCTGGCCAGTACTTGTCTGCATGGAATGTTTTAGCTTCAGTTAGCCACTATTGTTGAGAACATCTGCAGATGTATAGAAGAAATTTTGGCCATATCTACTATATGGGATGTATTTAGCAAATTGTTATGAATTATGTATGTATTTGAGGATTTGAGATGAGAATCAGAATGAAACTAAAATAATCCTCATATAGCCTTTCCTAGTTGTGAATCATCCCTGGGTATACCCACCCTAGTTTTACAGAGCCAAAAGAGTAGAAAACCAGCCGTGGTTTTGTTGAAGTTGGGTCCAAATACTTTGCATATGCAATTGTTGATAAGAATTGGCTAGTCTTTAGATTGTGTATGTACTATCATCTTGGTATTAAGCATTTTGTCACTTAGTAGTTTTAGTGCATGTTAAAACACCAACAAAATGGCAACTCTACTGGGGAGTTGTCCAACCCATCTGTGAGAAATTGATGCAGTTTCTTTGGTTCTGTTGTGTACGTGTGTGTCATGTTATCTAAGTTTTGCCCATGGTTATAAGGGGATCTTTTAGTGACAAATCTTGAGAATTTAAAGAAGATAAAGCCCAAGTACCATAGCTACACACTGATGTATCCAACTTATTCAACTGTCTTATCTAACAAGCAAGAGTTGCAGTCTTACGACATCAGTGATTGGTCTGTCTGTGCCAAATATTTTTGTTTCTACTAATGTATTGTTTTCCTTGAGTTAGAAAAAAGAGTCATTACATATTTTCCCAAAATAGGGTGGTGACTCAGTCAAGGTTTTGAAGCTAGTGTTTATTGTAACAGAAGGTGAATATGGCTGACAAGAGAAAGAACACAAGAGCTTAGATGAGAGCTAATCCCGATGTATCAATGTATACTGATCTACCCCAAGGTGGTAGAAAGAACCAAAATAATAAAAAGACAGTTCCAAATCCCACCTGGAAACCCAGAGGCAATGCATCCGTCAATTCCCAGTATCAACCAATATTAGGAAGAGAGTCTTCTTCACTTAGTTTTGAATTCGAAACTACAAGACTCTTAGGAGGCATTTTCAATACCCCATTACCTGATGAGAGAGTTTTTTAGGATAAGGATGTGTCTACTATAGGAATTGCTTCATCAAGGCCAAATCCTATAGAAGATATGAATTACAGGCTAGGATTTAGGAGTTCATTTGATAACCCTTTTAATCCCAGAACAACCCCATACATGGAACCAAACCTTATAGATCTGGACGATCATGCTAATTCAGAAGCTACTTCTACTAATCCTAAAGAAGTACACTCTGAGATAGGATTTTTGAAGAAATCAATTGCTGAGGAAGAAGCTAAATGCATTCGTATTGAAAAAGAGAAGGAGCAAGCCACCTTGGATGCCATAATAGAAAGGGATGCTTTGCTAAGAAGGATGGTTGCTTTTAAGGAGTAGAATAAAAAGTTAGAAGAAAATGCCACAACTATCCATACCGATGAATTTGGAGATGTAGACAGTCTCAGAGCTAAAGTTCAGGAACAAGAAAAATGCTTGAATCAAAGGCAAGAACTAGTCATTGCTCAAGTCCAAGCCTATAAGCCTATACAAGTGGACCTTGTAGAGCCCACCAAAAAAAATTTGGATAAAGGAAAAGGCAAGGCTGTAAGAATCCAAATAAATAAGCCTTAAGCTATATCAAGAAAACCCATACAACCCTCCATGTCAAAATTAGACTTAGATCTGGAGAAGGCTAGAAAAGAAAAGGAAGATCTTGCAAAAGAGCTTGAAAAGGTTGAGAATGAAGCTCAAGCTGCAAAAACTAGGAGAAAGATCCAATTCATAAAATCTAATTCTTCATTGGCTTCATGGCCTAATTTATCTACCCCACCTATAATTCCTGCACTAGCTAGTGGTCCAATAATCTTGACTCAGGGAGTACCCCAATCTGCTCCTACCTCATCTTCCACTATTGGCACCCAACTCCCATTTGTCCCACCTCAACAATCCCAAGCTGCTCTTCTGAGCCAAGCTAATATAGCTAGTACCTCAAATGTTCTTGGTTTCTAGAAGAAACCTGTATACCTAGAAAAGTATAGACAAATGTCATTTTCTGGTATTCTTGGTGCCCCACATCCCATATCGTTTGATTTAAGAGACAAAGTGGTTAAGTTCTCTAGGAATAATGTTGTTACTGGTGAAGAACATCTAAGAATTTTCATTGATATGTTGAATGATTATGAAGTTGAACATGAAGATATGGTAATGAAATTGTTTGTGCATTCACTAAAAGAGGATGCAAGGGATTGGTTTAGGAGGTTGTCAGACAATAGTATTACTTCTTGGAATGATTTGGAGAAATTATTCAAGGAGCAATATGTAGACAACACTAATGCAGGATTCATGTTGAATGAGTTTAACAACATCAAGAAGAATCCAAATGAGTCCACATTTGATTTCAACGTAAGATTCCAAAAAGGTATGTACAGACTATTTCAAGTCATGAGGTTGAATGAAGATGTCTGTCTCACAACATATTTCAATGCTTTTAATAGCAAAATGGCTTATCAATTGAGGGATAAGGATCCTAAGACTTTAAGGGATGCCTATAAAATTGCAGTAAATATAGAGAATAATAGGAAGGCATCTGGAAAAATAGGTAGAAGGGATGATCATTAGCTTTTCAATCCAAAGAACAATAACAAAAGGAGGGTGATAAAACTCCTATAGGAAAGAAACTCGAAGAACCTACTATAGGCCAAGTTTTGAAATTGCTCAAAAAGATGAATCCCACTAATTTTAATAAGCCAAATGTTGTTGAGAGAACCCCTGTGAATAACAACAATTTCAATAGGTAGCCTAGAATGCAAAATTACCCCTACACCACTCAGTGGAAAGATGGTAAGCCATTTCCCAACCAGACCCAAAATGTGAAAGATAAGGATACTCCAGATCCCTTGCAAAGGAATACTGTGAATATGAATGATGATGTACCATGGTGCATTATATGTCAATCACCTCATTCTATTAATTATTGTGTTTTTGCTCAGTCATTTGCTCAGGCTCAAGGTGTGCAACCTGAAGAAGAAAGTGAAGAGAAAAGCCATGATGATATAAGTTGCAATATGGTAAGCATGTGTGATGATTTGATAGATTCTGATATAGAAGAGCCTAAGAATGATATTACTAGTCAGAGAATTTCTTATCATCTACATCATCAACAAGTGCTTTCAGATGATGAAGGGTATGATACAGATAAGGTATGCAGTACATTTTCTGATGTAGGTCTCACAAGCTTAAGAATGCCCTCCAAAGAGGAGATTGATAGAATTACAGCAAAAATGATTTCACAAGTCCATAGTAACTACAATTTGAGAAATAGAGTAGTAAATAATGATGCAGGAAAGCCATCCAATGTATTCATCAAAGATATCACTTATAAAATGAATGATGAAAACAAGAAAGTCAATGTAGATGTACCTAAGATCAAGGACAATAAAGCTAAGAAGTGGGAACCAAAAAAGAAGGTTTAGTTTCAAATAAATGAAACAACAAAACCAGTGATGCAACCTAAGAAATCAGAAATTGATACCATCCAGCAAATGGTGGTGCCTATTGTTCAAAAGATTCCAATGCTAGGTACTCTTATAAAACCCACTATTACTGAACATGTTGATATGATATCTATGTTATCCCAAATTACTGTAAAAGTTCCCTTGTCTGAACTTCTTAGAATTGAAGAGCATAAGAACAAGGCCTTGTCATGGTTGGGTGGGATAGGAAACAATAATGTTGTTGTAGATCAAACAGTTGCCCAACAAACCCCATTAGTAATAGAGGAAAGTGGTATCATATCCTAGATTCCCTAGATGTTTTTAGATGATTCCTCAATAGCATTTATAGAATATATTGAACCCTTTTTCCTCAGCCTGATCATAAAGGGGAAGACCTTAAAAAATTGCATGATAGACTCAGGAGCTTCCAACACTATAATTCCTTTCAAAGTAATGGAAGCCTTAGGTTTGAAGGTGGATACCAAGTAGGGAAGATGCAGAGGAATGGATGCTAGGGAAGTCCCAGTCATAGGTACCGTAAATGCCTTACCATTCAAATTGGCTACATATCCTAAAGTAGAATTAACCATGTCTATCCTTGCGGTAGATATACCTCCACACTATGGAATGTTACTCTCCAGGAAATGGAGTGCTACCATGGGGGGAAGTCTACAATGTGATCTGACTTATGCCACTTTCCACATAGGGGACAAAGCTGTCAGGGTAAATTGAGAGCCAAGGTTTAATCACATTTTAGGGGAAGAAATTGACAAAGATGCCACTTGTTTCTTAGATACTCGGATCAATGCTTTCAGGGCTGAATTAATTATTCAAGAAGTTGAAAATTTACTTGCTATCATTGAACATGAAATTGAATGTTGCATGAACTCACCAAAATTATGGACAATGTTCTTTGATGGGGCTAGTTCTAAAGAGGGTGTAGGGGTAGGTGTAGTTTTTGTGTCCCCTAAAAATAACACTTTTAGGTATTCATTCACTTTGAAGTTTTCCTGCAAAAATAATATTGCAGAATATGAAGCATTGTTGCTAGGACTAAAAGTTGCCACACATCATATAATTAAGAAATTATGTGTCATAGGGGATTCTAAACTAATTATCTCTTAGATCAAAGGAACCTACTTATCTAAGAATAAGAGATTGAAGCAATATAGAAATGCAGTTTGGGATTAGATAGAATTCTTTGATGCATTCGGGATCTCATGGAGAGATAGGACTCAAAATAAGATGGCTGATTTGTTAGCAAATGTATCAATCAAGCCAAAAGAGATATCATTTGCAAGAATCTCTCAGATTGAGGTGCAAAATAGACCTTCCATACCTGATAACGTTGAAAATTGGCAAGTCTTTGAAGATGACAAAGATATTAAAAAAAAATTGTTAAATGAAGACAAGTACCACGGTCAGGAAATGGATTGCAGTGGACTGATTAAAACCATAAATGGAAAGGAAACTATTTTTGGTCAAGAGATTATGCAATTGAAAACAAATAAGGTGTCGAAGGGGTTAGTAGTTGTCATGTCCCCTTTTCAAATAATTAAAGAATAATAATCTTTGCTAAGGCAGGCAGGCCCAAGAAAGTGAAGTTTCGAAAAAAGGGGGGGGTTAATCTTTGGAAACCGTTGGACTAATAAATGAAAATTATTATTAAAATAAGTTTCATTAACCTCTCTTGGATGTGAGTTACAGTTATGCCCTCTTTTAAGGGGTTTGGAAGCATTTTGGGCTCATTCCAGAACTTGATTTTGCTGATTTCTTTGTTATTCTTCAGAGGCTGCCAAACCTGTGGAGAAGGAGACCCAAGAACGGGAGTTTGCAGGTTTCCAGGGAGACCCAAGAATGGGAGTTTGCAAGTTTCTAGGAAGGCTAAGGATGGGAGTTTGAAGCCATTCCATGTGCATGCTCATACAGAGTTTGCCTTTGTGCTGAACAGTGTAGATTTGTGGGTTTTTGGGTGTGTTTCTTGCATGAGTTTGGTGTTTTCAGTTGAGCATTTCATATCAGTTTTGGTTGCTGCTGTATTTCAGACTTTAAGCTGTTAAAATAGAGCTGAATATATTTATTGGGATGTGATTAAACTTTTGAGATAGTTTATTAGTGTTTTTGTGGTGTTTTCGGGCATTTTTGTGTTAATTTCGGTAGCCAGATGAGCATAGTTTTGTCCTACATTTGAGAACTATTGTGTAAAGGTTATACAGATCTAGAAATTTCATTTTGTAGGCTGTTATGCTGCTGAAATTTCTATAAAAATGTCCACTTTCAGATTTATTAATAATTGGTGAAGCTGTGAAGCTTTTGGCACAATTTCTGGCATACCCGATTTGGGGTTTCTTGAGAAATTTGGAAGATCTTTGTGATATTAGTTGTTTGATTTTGAAAATCTGATTAGAGTCATGAAATACCATATCAAATCAGAAAAGGGGACATTTCAGTAGTCTTGGAAAATATTTTTGATAACCAAGACAGAGTAAAATCAGGAGTTAACAACCCCAAACCTCAGGAGTTAGAAGAGATAAACTTGGGTACTGATGAAGTTCCCAAAAGGGTTTATATTGGCCAAAATCTGCATGTTAAAATCAAGAAAACATTGATTGACCTACTTATAAAATACAGACATGTCTTTTCTTGGTCATATGATGACCTTAAGGCTTATAAGGAGGATCTATTCCAGCATGTCATACCATTAAAAGACGATGTAAAACCTTTCAGGCAAAAACAGAGACCAGTGAATCCTACCCTTGCCCCAAAAATGCTAGAAGAGCTGATGAAACTAAGGGATGGTAGGATAATCAAGCCAATCAGGCATTCCACCTAGGTTTCAAACTTTATTCCTGTTAGGAAGAAGAATGGAGATATTAGGCTATGTGTGCATTTTAGAAATTTAAACATTGCATCTCTGAAAGACAATTATGGGTTACCTAATATGGAAGCCATGTTGCAGCAAGTGACTGGCTCTAAGTTAATGTCAATGATGGATGGTTTCTCTGGATATAATCAAGTTCTAGTAAAGGAAAGTGAATAGTTCAAGACAGCCTTCACAACCCCATGGGGAACATATGTATATGTGAGGATGCCTTTTGGCCTGATTAATGCAGGAGCTACCTTCCAAAGAGCCATGGATGTAGCATTTCATGATTATATTGATAAATTTATGGTTGTGTACCAGGATGATCTTACAGCGTATTATAATAAGGCTGAAGATCACTGCAAACATTTGGAAAAAATATTTATCAATGCTCTGGAATATGGAGTATCTTTAAACCCAAAGAAATGCACATTCGGGGTCACAGAAGGCAAATTATTAGGACATATAGTGTTTAAGGATGGGGTGAAAATAGATCCTAAAAGAGTAGCGACTATTGATAAAGTCCCCAAGCCAAAAAAATGTGAAAGGAATTCAATCTTTCTTTGTCCAAGTCAATTTTCTTAAGAGATTTGTTACCAATTTTGCTGAAATTAGTAGACCTATCTCAAAGATGCTCAAGAAGGGAGCCACTATAGATTGGAATGGTGAGCCTTCACAAGCATTCCAGGATATTAAAATTGCAATAAAAAATGCTCCAGTACTAAGAACCCCAGATTATGAAAAACCCATCCATATTTTTTCTTTTGCATCCTTCCACACTGTAGCTACAGTCTTATTACAGAAAAATCAAGAAGGATATGAGCAGCCTATTGCCTTTTTTAGTAAGTCACTGCAGCCTGCTAAACTGAAGTATGAAATAAATGAAAAGCAAGCATATGCTTTAGTAAAGGCTATAAAAGCTTTCAGATGTTACCTAGTAGGTGCTACTGTTATCGCTTTTGTACCTAGTTTTGCAGTCAAGGATATATTTTCTCAATAGGAAGTATTAGGCAGGAGGTGTAGATGGATCAATAGAATCCAGGAATTCAACATTGACATACAGATAAAAAAGTTAGTAAAGGGTCAAGGTTTGGCCAAACTCATGGTTGAAGCTAATCTAGAGGCTAATCGGATAAATCTGGTAAATGATGATCTCAGAGCTGACTTATGTGACATGGACCAGTGTGATTGGTACACCAATGTCATATATTAGTTGCACCATATGGAAGCTCCTCCCCATTTGCCTGAAAATGAAAAGAGGAATACTAAATTGCAAGCCATCAAGTATGTAATTGTCCAAAGCAACCTATGGTGGAGAAATTTTGAGGGAGTATTGTTGAAATGTGCTAATAAAAAAAAGGCAAAAGAGGTTCTGAAAGAAATGCATGCTGAAGTGTGTGGGGGACACTATATGGCCAAAACTACTACACATAAGATAATGAGGCCTGGATTTTGGTGGCCTTCCCTTTTCAAGGATGCCCAAGTTATGGTTAGGAAGTGTGACCCTTGTCAGAAGTTTGCTAGAAAACTAAAATTCTCAAGAAATACTCCATTGAAGCCAGTGGAGATTCAAGCACCTTTTCAAAAATGGGGTCTGGATTTCGTAGGAGAGATTTTTCCCAAGTCTAGCACTGGCTATTCTTGGATTCTAGTGGCTACTGACTACTTTACAAAGTGGGTAGAGGCTATCCCCACAAGAAATCCAACAAGTAAAGTTGTCAATAATTTCCTACTGAATAATATTATTTCTAGATTTGGCTGTCCACAGAAAATTGTAACAGATAATGCTATGTGTTTCAAGTCTGAGGAATTCATCAAATTTTGTGATAAATATGGAATAAAAAGGTCATCATTTGCTCCATATCATCCACAAGGGAATGGATAAGCTGAGTCCACAAATAAGAGCATGTTGAAATTCATTAAGAGAACCTTGGATGATAATAAAAAGGCATGGGATTCCAAGTTACAGTTGGCAATATGGGCTGATAGAGTAATTGTAAAGAAAGCCATTGGTGTAGCTCCATTTGATTTAGTGTATGGAATTCAAGCCAGAATGCCTTAGAACAACTTGATGGGACTCTACAATTACATCCAGTTGTATGGTGAAGATACTACAGATGAAATGCAAGAAAGAATGGATGAATTGGTAGGACTGACAGAAACCAAAAGAGAAGCATCTCTAAAGAACCAAAAGTTGCAACTGCAAGTTAAGACACTCTATGATAAAAGAACTATAAGCAAAAAGTTTGAAGATGGAGATTTAGTCTTAATGTGGAATGCCAGAATTGAAGATAAAAGAAAATATGGCAAATTTGATCCTATTTGGTTAGGCCCATATCTAATTGAAAATACTTGGGGTAAAGATTCTTATATACTCAAAGATGTATTCAATAGTATTCTTGAATTTCCAATTCATGGACAGTTCTTGAAGAGGTATTTTTCTTGAAAAATACTTATTTTCTCCATGAATAGTAGTTTTAGGGTATTCTGTTGTTTTGTACATTTTGTATATTCTATAAATCTCTATTAATATCCTTGTGTAGTCTGG
Organism: Cupressus sempervirens; assembly: GCA_028749045.1. NCBI lineage: Eukaryota > Viridiplantae > Streptophyta > Pinopsida > Cupressales > Cupressaceae > Cupressus > Cupressus sempervirens. The sequence continues at coordinate 250,283,330 of CM053783.1, forward strand.
TTCCTTGTTTCTGTGTGTTGCTAAGTGCTCTCTGAAGAAGTTGTCATTTTTAGGAAGTATCGGTCTACTCTCCCATAGATTCTGAATACTTGCATAGACTCAAGTAGTCTATCATCCCTAGATAGAGCCACTATTGGTCTAACTTTTCGTTTGATAGAAATCCTTTGTCCAGTTGTAGAAAAGTCAAATTTTTAATTTTAGTGGTGAATAGGGTTTAGGTAAGTCATATGTTTTCCCCTTTTTGAAAATTTTATGAAAACCCTATGTTTCTCTCTATTTGTAAGTTATTAGGTGCGAAGTGTTTAAATTTTAAATCGAGCGAATATTCTTTTCCTTTTATGTCTTCTATTCCCCGAGCTTCTTTCCCTCTCAGTTTCCTAGCTGTCTGATCTAAGTAAATCTAACCGTTGTCATCTCCTCGCTATGAAAACATGGGCACTCTTTATGTATAGCGAGGTAGTGAGTGTCAGAAAATGTTGAGATGGGATCGCAAAATGAAGACATGGCAATCAATTTTTTTAAATTGATCATTCAATCACGGACACCTAGACAATGTTGTCAAAGTCGAAAGAAGGACCTAATTAAAAAAGGGTTAGAGGTTAGCACCAAAATGAGTATCTTTTTGACCGTTCACTACCTCGCTATCAAAAATCTTGAGCATCTCGTCGTTAGTGAAGTAGCGAGGTGCCGTAAAATTGAAGAGTCAGTGACCTTGAAATTTATCGGTACCATGATTAGTCCAGGTGGCATGATCAGTAATAACTGCCATTGTCAGAAGTAGTTGATAGCAGCAATAGTGATCTGATGGATCCTTTTATTTTACAGCACCAAGATTTATTAAAGTTGTCAGAGCTCGCTACTTCGCTATCGGTAAATTCTAGCATCTTTTCGTTAACGAAGTAGTGAGGTGCCATAAAATAAACAGCCTGTGGGAACTTTAGTAATGTGGCATGATGACTAGGACTAAAGTAAAGTCTTACGGGGTGCCAACTATGTAGAATTTCATACTTCATCAATGCTCTTGACCCATGCCCCATTGATCAAATGTGCAAGAGATCCTGAGTGTCAGATTAAAACAGAATCAATAGTCCTCACTATCTCGCATTGGAAAGTTTCATGTTGTTTAAGCTATGAGACCTAGCAAGTATAAGGCCCACCATTTATCAAGAAACTCTGTGCAGCTTCCCTGCCTTTGATTTGATCTCTGATCAACGACCATCATCTTCTCACTATGAAGAGTTGCTAGGGGGATACATATAGCAACATAGTGAATAAGGGCCCACCGCCATCTTTCTGAGCAAGCACAGTAACATATCATCTGCTGAAATAAGATTATATCAATGGATGTCGCTGCTTTGCTATGGCAAGGTGCTTGTTCTTTATGCATAACGAAGTAGCGATTTGCTGACATGTTTCCTTAGTTGTCAGTGGGTCTAGACATAAGTGCCATCAAGGAAAGAGTTATGTATGTGGTAAATTTTCATTGGATCAATTGACCAACATGTCAAGTGCAACACCTAGTTGTTTTCTCTGTATCACATGATCATAGGATTTTTAAAGATCAATGATGCAGCTTTAAATGTTGAATGTGGTGCCACTCTGTGTATTAATTAGACATGAAAGCATCGTGCACGAGAAAAATAGAGTATAACACAAAAAAATTCATCAGTTTCATCTTACGCGAGCAAAGATTCTAAGCTATTCCTAAGTAGAAGCAATTACTAAAGGAAATCGTGCTAAAGTTTGGCAGAATTTGTGAAATTGTCTGTTCGCAGAAAGTTTGCAGAAATACAGAGGAAAACAAAGATAGAAATCTAGTAAGTAGTACTACCATAATCTCTGTAGGCTTTTCAATTCTGTAAAAAATAATCCAAGATGCCTCTGAAGAAGGGATTTTCAAGTCAAATAAACTATTTGGATAGAAATGTGCATGATGACTTGCTTGAGTTGCTCCTAGAGTCTACTGTAGAGAAAGTGCAAGTTATAAGGTTAACCTCATTAAACCCTAGGCTGAGGATAGCTGATGGATTGTATGATAAGGGTTATTGGGTCCAAGATGCTCAAACTTCACAAACTGGTTTGAATTTGTTCAAAAAATGGTTTGCAAAAAGGAAATTGTATGCCCCACATGCCAATATCTGGAATTTTGATCTGGGAAAGCTAGTTGTTCCCAGTGTGTTTATGGATTATGACCTTCTTGAGGCTATGGTGAAGAGTTATGATCAAGCCACTAGGGTAGTGAGAAGAGTAGATGGTGAAGTTTTAATTACCATCAGTCCAGAAGAGATTAGGGAAGTTTTCAGTTTTGGACCTCTCACTAGGTATCATGTGCCCATTGATTTGACAAAATTAGAAAAAGAATATATGTCAAAAAGGGATGTAGTTACACAAGGTGCACTGAAGGCCCAGATAGGCAGAATTGGAAACCTACTAGCAATAACATCATCTTCTAAAGAACCTTTCAAGAAATCATGCTTCAATGCCAAGGCAGTAGAGATATATAGGACCCTATGCAGAGTCTTTGGAGAGGGTGAAGAAGATTTTATTCCTGTGAGTTTCATGTATATGATCACTCAAATCTCCTCTTTCAGTGTAGAAATAATTTTTGATTTTTTCTCTTACCTGGCTAATGAGATTCACAGTGGATTGGTGGGGATTGCAAAGGGCAAGGTGGAGAAGGTTTGGGGTCAGTACTCCCTATTAATGCATATTTTTCTGTTTAAAGGGGTTACATATTTTAGTAAAGAAATGGTATTGAATAGGGAACAAGAGGTGGAAGCACTACCAGTTCAATTATGGAGTGCAGACATGACTGGGGAAGCAGAAAATGCTAGTTTTGTTAGATTTGATAGGCACTTTGCTTCCAAACTAAGGTGCCTCATATTGAGTGACAATCCAAGAATTCCTAAGGCACTAATGCACCTTGTTAGGCCTATGGACAAACCCCATAGTCTAAAATTTTCACATAATTGGGGAGATATCCCATATCCGGTCTCAACTGTCATTAGAGTTTATGGATTCAAAGGGACACCCCATGTACTACCTTATCAGGTGCCTTTAAAGGTAGTAGTAGCTAAATTCTTATGGCAGTTGGGAGGAGTGGAGGAGACCTTTTTGTACAAAAGGGGAACAAGATCAATTTTTCCTATTTGCACTGTAGCTCACCAGTTTGTAATAACTAAGGAGGGGTGGATCTTCCTCTATGAATTTTTGGATCAGTATAAGATGGCAATATCTCACTCTCATTTTTGTGATGTAGAATATTTCTTTATTTCTGCTCTTAGGCATAGGATCAAGCTTCATCATATTCAGCATGAATTTTATTTTCCTGAAGATGTAATAAGGAATGAGTACTCTCTGTAGGAGCAAGAAACAAAGAAAGAAAAATGGAGAGTCTATTCAAAAGTTTTAGAGTTTATTAATTATTTTGACAAGTATTACAATCCTCTTAGTAATGTTGTAACTAATGCAGATAGAATAAATAAGCTTATGAGTACATTCTCTGAAATAATGGAGGTAATGAATGAGAAGAAACATCATTTTATTGTTTCTTCTCCAGATAAAGCCAGGGAACTAATGAGGAAATTGGGTTTCACCCCCAGCATAGGGGCAGGTCCACTAGTTGTGTGAAAGAGGATAGGATATACTATCATTCGGGGTCAGACGCCCATTGTAAACAAAGGAAAGCAAATAAATGAATCTACTAGTGCTACTTTTCAAGAAAGGCCCCCTGAACACTCTTCCAAAAGAAGAAAAATAATAAGGGAAGAGGAATCACATGATGAAGGTTACTCACCTTCCCAAACTCCTATGAGAATTGAGGAGGAACAGCTCACCAATGAGAAAATTGAACAAATGGGATCACAAGGAGGAGTTTTTGTTACCCACGCAGAAATTGATGAAGGGAACCCCTAGGAGCCTCCTATGCCAAGTTTTGAACTAACTATAGCAGATTTCAGGGGAAGGGAATTAGACCATGTTTTGGAACAAGCCAGTTAGCAATTTTTGTCTGATAACAATTTTGTAAAATCTAGGGCTTTCCATCAATTTGCGTGGAGGGCAAACATGCACATTTTTGAGGAAAGATGTAGGAATATGAAAGTGGAGCATCCAGAAATGGATGAAGCCTCTATTCAGAATCAAATAAAGGAACAAATGATACAAGAGTTTTAGAATGTAACCCCTAAAGAGGGGAGACAAATGGTGAAAGATGCAAATATTTTATTATTGCCCAGTTGGGACATTGCTGATGCCTTAATTTTTAATTCTGTGTCAAATAATTTGGGATTATAGGATCCAAATAAAAAGGAATTCTTGGGAATAGCATTTAGTAATGACCAAGCTGCTCTTGTTATGTGGTCATTAAGAAGAGGATCTAGGACTGCTCCATCACAGTCGAATGATTCGGGACTAATAGGGAGTATCATTGTGAGGAGAGTTGCTGATACTTCACATGTATAGGCAGCCCACATGAATGTGGACTATTCTCAATTTGCCTTGGCCACTGCAGAAAAGGAAGAAAAGAAAATGATTGACCTGTAGGGCAAGTATGAAACAGTGGTGGATGCCTACAATAAAGAAGTAAAAAAGAGAATTAAGCTTGAGAACAAGCTATTGGGAAGAACCACTAGGCCAAAAATAACATACCCTCACCCCCTAGTTGAACCTTTTAAATTCACCCCTCTCATAGAAATACCAGATACACCCCAAAAGCCACAATACTACACTGTTGAGGATTTTGAAAAAGAAAAAAGCAAACTATGGGCCTTACATGTAGAATTGGAATCCAAATATGAAGATAAATTAAGAAAAGCTCTCACATATTTGGGGGACAAAATTGAATGGCCACTAATTTATGATCAGTTGGCCGGGGTGATCAGTATCTAGGAGGATTTTAAATCTAATGATGAGGCTCTAATGCCTATTTTGAATAAATGTGTAAGAAGGGAGAAAGAAATTACATTTTTGTGTTTCTCTGTCATAGATGATTCTTTTGATCAAATTGAAAAAACATTTGATATTGTTTTTGATCTTACTGACTTTAATAATAAAAGGATTCATTTACAAAAAGTAGTAGTAGGCTACTTCGAAAAGTACAAGAGCCAAAAATTCAATTTGTTTCCTCATGCCCTAGATAAAAAGAATAATTTGAAAAGCAAAGATGAATGGGCAAAGGAACTTGATGATTTATTCTATTTAAGAATGAATCAAGTCATTAATTAATCAGGGCATGCATGGTGGGCCACCACAATAGAAGAAATGGTGAAGGCCCAAACATTCTTTGATTCTTTAAATCAAGAATTCGTTACCATTAATATGGATGTTGAGTATGTGCTGAAAAGATAGAGGGATATTTTATAGTTCAATTGGCCAGATGATACATTATGTGACAAATGGATGGAAAATATGGCTCCCGTTGAACAGTTTGATGAAGATGAAAATGATAGTGATGAAATGCAAGGCGAGGAGATCCAAATCATTGACCCTGTCACTACTCAGACCCAATCGAAAGAAGAAGACAAGGATAATTTATTACCTTTAGTTGCAGACCCGGGACCACAGGATGTCGATACAACTAAAGAAAGGGAAAAGGTAGAAGTTGCTTCCCCCATACAGGATAAAGATGGTGAAAGCCCACAGGTGGAGGTTGACGTACCATCATCAGAACAAGCTTCATCGTTGGTTAATTTGGCTGTTGTATATGAGGAAGGATCAGAATAGCAACCAACTTAGCAACACAGGAGCATGTAACAAAAGGGCCCATGAAAGGAATTCTTGTCACTTAGGTTTGCACCCTTGTCCAAGGCCTATGTACGAGGACAACCTAGTGAAACATGGAAAAAACCTCCAAGCTGTGGGACTTGAACTATGAGGTTGAGTCTCCGGAGAAGGCCGGCTTCCTCTTATTATCAGGGTGCACCTAACTAATCTTTGAGAGGAAAAGGGAGAAGGAGAGAATGAAAGCAAATCTACCCAGTCTAATCTAAAGAGGTGATGCACCAAAATAGAGTGTTCAGACCAATCCCTGCCCATATATGCACTACTGAACTAGAATGAAACTAACGATATACACATCTAGACTTGTTTTGATCTAATAACCACATGCAGATTAGAAAACCAAGATGAATGACACAAGGAAAGAGGTTCACTTATATATCATTCATAGGCCAGTAGAGATACAGTCATGCAGATTATAGATTTTCACAAAACAATGGTGAAGGCAAAGAGTTCTTGCACTTTCATACCAATGGCTAAAGGAGATAAGTGGAGAACAATACAGTTCAGAGCCATAGGGGAATTTACACTAGAATTGCGGAGCAACAGTAGAGAAAAGTTAGAGAAAGGTCGACCTTAACAAAATTTACAAAAGTTGCCTTTATAGTTCAGGCATAACTGAGATCTCTTCCAGCTGAAGTAACCTCACAGCTACCCGCCATTAAGTTCTGCAAAGGACAATCAAGGGGAAATCTGATCTGGATGCGGATCCAAACACAATGATTTGGAACAAGGCCCTAAGAAGATCGATATGGCACCATAACTGCACTCTAACTTGGTAGATGGATCAAAAGATGGGTGGTGGAGTGTTCTTCTCGTTTTGCATTCATTTCATGGTAGTTGGAATTGATCATGAAGATCAGATCGCGCAACAAAACTGATTACCCTCATTTTTGCTTTATGAATCAATAGAGTCAGCGATTCAACCTGTTTCTATAAGTAGGATGGACCATGTGGACCAACAGCCTCTTTTTATTTTGCCACTTCACAGAAGTTCTACATAGTTGACCATCTCTTATCACTTATCGCGCCAACTCCTCCAACTCCAGCTGCGACAGTTACACTAGCTACCAGCCGTTAACTGTCAACCTTGGCCGAGCCAGCAAGACGCGTGTCATCAAGGCGCTATGTCACTATGGTTAAAATTTTTGCAGTTCTCCATAGCGAGATAGCACCTACCATAGATCATCCTTAATCTGACGATCGTAAAGACTCATCATGTTTCACACTTTGCTTTTCAACTTTTGGGCCTGCGAAATGCTGTCAGCACACCTGGCATCAGCCTTGAGGTTCACGAGATAACACGGGCCCACCTGACATGTGTCACTGAGGTGCTATGTCGCTATGGTATACAGTGTGCAATTTTTGATGGTGAGATAGCACTAACCATCGATCTTCCTAAAATCTGACGATCGTGAAGACTTGTCATAATACTGTGCTTGTTCTTATCTGGGCCCATCATACCTAGCGCCATCTCGGCAACTACACCACACTTTGAATGACACCTGGCAATCCTTGGCGCACACACCTTGGTGAGACCTGGCCCCCTGATCCACATGGAAAAAGGGCACTATGTCACTATGGTTAAAATCCTCGCAATTCTCCATAGTGTGATAGCGCATGCCATAGATCTTCCTTAGATCTACGATGCTCTATAAAACTGTACAACTACATCTTGAACTGGCTGAATGGACTAATGAGAAAATGCCACTATATTCTAATCCATCTGAAAACTGCCACAAAAGACAAGCCACCTATTTTATCCAGTAGCCCACAAGACAAAAATGGACCCACATGCCACGTGTCACCGAGGTGCTATGTTGCTATGGTATCCACCGTGCAACTTCTCATGGCGAGATAGCGCCCATCGTTGATCTGAACTGATCTAATGGTGAGCACCCTTGTCTAGACTTCTCAGTACATAGCTAATAAGAACTGGTCATGTGCCAACTGTCTGACAAATCCTCGCTGATATCTGACGGGGCACACCTGGGACTCACTGGACACACGGTAGAAGGGCACTATGTCACTAACGGCGAGAAGCTCAAATTTTTTGATAGCACCATAGCACCCACCATGAAATTGGAAAAACCCAACATCAGAGAAACAATCGAGAAAAGGAGACCCACCAGACACGCAGAAGAAGGGCACTATATCGCTAACGTATTCACCATGCAATTTCTCATGGCTAGATAGCGCCAACCATTGTTTTGCCTTAGATCTACGATGGAAGACTTGAGGACCGCAGAACGTATTATAAGGTTTGATCGGGTATTAAAATAATACTAACTCTGTGCACTAGCTGTTGGCGAGTAAACATTTAAAATTTGAATCCTGGCGGGGCATAAAAAATGATAACAGGAATGTCTGATGTAAAAATTTTTACTGTTACTCACATTTTTGTCATTTTGTGACAAGTATATGTAAGTGTCTTTTAAAGGACACCTGTCATTGTTTTTAGCCTGAAGCTTGTTGCATCTCACACTATTTGAGTGAGATTCCAAGGCTAAAGAAGGGTCCGACTTCTATTTTTCTAAGTAATATGCTTAGTCTGTCTTTGGTCCAAAATTTTGAAAGCAAATCCATGATGTATTTTCTCTATCAATTCTCTGAGAATACATGAATATAGAATGAATTGTGTCTCTTTCTGAAGGTCATTCTGATTTTATTGTAAATGATATACCATTTTCAAAGAAAATGAATACAAATTGTGAACTGTCCCCATATCAGTTCTTTATGAATCTTGTCTCCTTCCAATTACTTGGTTATCTTGATATTGTATAAGTAAAGGCTTGTGCAATTGAATGCAATCTAGTTAGGTTGTATATCTATTTATCACTGCTGTTAATTCAATGGATTAAATAAAAGCTTTGATGAATGTGATGAGGTTTCTTTAGTAATGGAAAGGATTTTGAATGATGAATTCTAATAAGAATTGCTGCTAGAATTTGTTGTAAGGAAATGAATTAGATCTAAGAATTTACTATAGACTCTGAACCCCAATGGATTAGGCAGTGATCAAATTGATTCAGCTAAAGGAGAAATATATCATACATGGTTATCAAAATGCAGCATCAAATAAAGTTTTACTTTTATTTCCTGTAGATCTTCAAAGGCTAGCCAGTACTTGTTTGCATGGAATGTTTTAGCTTCAGTTAGCCACTATTGTTGAGAACATATGCAGATCTATACAAAAAAATTTGGCCATATCTGTTATATGGGATGTATTTAGCAAATTGTTATGAATTATGTATGTATTTAAGGATTTGAGATGATAATCAGAATGAAACTAAAATAATCCTCATATAGTCTTTCCTAGTTGTGAATCATCCCTAGGTATACCCACCCTGGTTTTGCAGAGCCAAAAGAGTAGAAAACCAGCTGTGGTTTTGTTGAAGTTGGGTCCAAATACTTTGCATATGCAATTGTTAATAAGAATTGGCTATCTTTAGATTTTGTATGTACTGTCATCCTAGTATTAAGCATTTTTTTTCTTAGTAGTTTTAGTGCATTTTAAAACACCAACAAAATGGCAACGCTACTGGGGAGTTGTCCAACACATCTATGAGAAAGTACTACAGTTTCTTTGGTTCTATTGTGTACATGTGTGTCGTGTTATCTAAGTTTTGCCCATGGTTATAAGGGGATCTTTTAGTGACAAACCTTGAGAATTTAAAGAAGATAAAGCCCAAGTACCGTAGCTACACACTAACGTATCCAGCTTATCCAAGTGTCTTATCTAACAAGCAAGAGTTGTAGTCTTACGACATCAGTGATTGGTCTATCTGTGCCAAATATTTTTGTTTCTACTTGTGTATTGTTTTCCTTGAGTCAACAAAAAGTGTCATTACATATTTTCCTGAAATAGGGTGGCGACTCAGTCAAGGTTTTGAAGCTAGTGCTTATTGTAACAAAAGGTGAATATGGATGACAAGTGAAAGAACACAAGAGCTTACATGAGAGCCAATCCCAATGTATCAATGTATACTGATCTACCCCAAGCTGGTAGAAAGAACCAAAATAAGAAAAAGATAGATCCAAATCCAACCTGGAAACCCAAAGGTAATGCATCCGTCAATTCCCAGTATCAACCAATATTAGGAAGAGAGTCTTCTTCACTTAGTTCTGAATTCGAAACTACAAGACTCTTAGGAGGCATTTTTAGTACCCCATTACCTGATGAGAGAGTTTTTTAGGATAAGGATGTGTCTACTATAGGAATTGCTTCATCAAGGCCAGATCCTGTAGCAGATATGAATTATAGGCTAGGATTTAGGAGTTCATTTGATAACCCTTTTAATCCCAGAACAGCCCCATACATGGAACCAAACCTTATAGATCTAGATGATCCTACTAATTCAGAAGCTACTTCTGTTGATCCTAAAGAAGTGCACTATGAGATAGGATTTTTGAAGAAATGGATTGCTGAGGAAGAAGCTAAACGCATTCGTCTTGAAAAAGAGAAGGAGCAAGCCACCTTGGATGCCATAATAGAAAGGGATGCTTTGCTAAGAAGGATGGTTGTTTTGAAGGAGCAAAATAATAAGTTAGAAGAAAATACCACAACTCTCCATTCCGATGTATTTGGAGATGTAGACACTCTGAGAGCTAAAGTTCACGAACAAGAAAAATGCCTAAATCAAAGGCAAAAACCAATCATTGCTCAATTCCAAGCCTATAAGCCTGTTCAAGTGGACCTTGTAGAGCCCACCGCAAAAGTTTCGAATAAAGGAAAAGGCAAGGCTATAGGAATGTCAATGCAAATCAAGCTCCAATGCAAAACTCTAAGCATGGAAACTCAAAACTCAAAATGGCATTGTAACAATGCAATAATGGGAGATGCAAATGCTTGAGACAAGCCCTCTATTTATAGGCTTGAGGGAGGGCTTTGTGAGGTGGCATCCATGTAGATGCCACATAAGGTGACATGCAAGCCATGCAAATGGTCAAGAATTCAAAGTTTTCTCACACATGTGTGAGCAAACTTGAGAAGAAGAGTGGGAGACAAGACTGTGTAGGCATGCCATCTCACACATGTGTGAGCACACTCTTAGGCTAATGAGGGGGATTAGGGAGATGATTTAGAAAGATTAAGTGGGATTAGAGAAGAAAGAGGCTTAAGAGGATGAAAATGATGGTTATAGGCTAGGCTCTAGGTTAGGCTTAAGATTAAATTAAATGAGATTTAATTTAATCATGGGTTTAGAGGAATTAATGGGATGTGGAGAATTCAAATAAATAAAATTTATTTAAAAAGGGGGAGACATGGAGGATTATGTGTTAAATTAATTTAACACATTAAGGCTAGAAGTATTTAAATTAGATTTAAATACTTAGGAGAATAAACTCATTTAATTAAAATAATTTAATTAAATAAGTAGAAGAATGTGAGCAATATAATTAATTAATTAATAATTAATTACAATGTCACAGGCAATATTAAAATTAATTAATATAGTGTTTAAGGATGATTTTAAGAGTCCACATTTTGTCCCTCTTTGATGTGATGTTGGAATGGCATCATATCAAAGAAAAGAAAATATAGGTTGCCCCAGAGAAGGATAGGAGTCCTAGGAGTTGTGTTGAAGCAACGACAAGGGAGGAGGGTGCCCCCTCGAGGAAATGGGGTGAAAATGAATATATTTTGCCCCATTTTCTCAAAAATAGACACGGGAAGGAAAAGGGAAAGAGAAAAGGCTTAAAAGATGACCTTGCATGACTTGTTAGTAAGCTTGACATGAAGCGGGGTGAAGTGGATAATGATTAATCTAAATGCAACTTAACTACATGAATGCATGAGATTCAGTTGTGTTCATATCAAGAGCACACCTTATTTTGATTTTCCAAAGGGAGTTATGCATCAAATGCTATAGTAGCATAGATGACAAGATTCCTTTGCGTGGACTAGACTCTCAACACAATAGATGTAGGTTTTAGAGTCATGATGGAACAAATGACATATACACACTAGAGAGGTCTGGGCACACCCAAAGTCTTGTTAGGGATCTTGGTGGAAAGTGTGCTAACCCGTTGCCCCTAGTGAGCAATGCCTAATCATAACTCAAAAATTGATCAAAATGTGCTAAAGAATCATGAAAATAGATCATATTGCAAAATGACACGTGTAATCAGGTTAAGCCATTCAAATGATACCAAGATATAGAAGATCAAGGCACACATGGAGAGACTATCGCTGACACACAAAGATAAAATCAACAAAAAGACCTTATGACCAAGTAGTCATTCAATCCATAGTTCTTGCCATGAACTTGATTCTAATAGTGAAATTTGTTAAGCCTGTGTAGGAAGGATTGATCTTGTAAGGCAAAATTTGATTGTTTGATTGAATTGTATTGAAATGTTTGTGATTTTTCACTGGCAATAGTGTGAAGGAAACAATGTTCTTAAATCATTTAGTCTAAGTGTGAATTTGTGTAAGTTTTTTTGCAATCATTATTTAATAAGCTCAGTTTGATGGGTTGAAGCTTAGTGTCATGATAGAAATAGAAGAATGTGGATAAGATAAGATAATATAATGGATGAATTGAATTGGAATGGAAGGAGGATGCAAGAGAGAAAATGATAAATGTTTGATAGAGGAAAGCATGTTGAATGGAAGACTATAAATTTGATCAAGGTAGATGCAAATAGATGAAAAAATGAAGGAATTGATTATGGAAATTATTTGAACGAAATGATTAGAAGAAGGGAATATGATTAGATTAGAGGAGAAATGAATTGATTAAATTAATTGGAAGAAGTAAAATTGATGGAAGGTGGAATAGATTAGAACTAATGACAAGGGATAACCAAGGGATGGGAAATGGATGGGAAAGCAACGTGAGTTGGTGGCTGAAAGGAATGATGAAAGGATATGAGGAGCCAAATGATATGGTGTCAAAAAATGGAAGCCAAGGATCATGTTTCAAAGGATTCCAAATGCCCCATACCAAGGATAAGAAAATGGAAGTAGAAATGGTGGGAAAGGGTGCATGGAATGGAAAGATGGCATGAAGGCTTATTGTGTGGAGGATGGGAAGGCATGTCTACTACCAAAGCATGTATAGACCTTTTAGTATTGTGCCTCTAATGGTGATCACAATCATGGGGATGAAAGAGAATGAATAAGGGATATGGGAGGGAGGGTATGAAAAAGGGATAATGATATGGAGAGTATGGATGAAATGTGGAATATGAAATGGAGGGGATAACCAAGATCAAGGACATATGAAAGAAGGATGGAAGCATGTAGGATTATGGATGTAAAATGGATGAAATGAACATGACAAGGATTATGGGATGCCAGATATGGATAGTATGTCAAGATCAAATGTATGGAAGGATTATGGAAGTATGTAGGAAAATGTATGGGTAACGAGAAAGGGACATGGAAAGTGCATATGGATGGAGGAAAGGAAAGTGAAAGTCAAGATCAAAGATGGAAAAGGATGATGAACGGTAGATGGAAGTATGGAAGATATGGTATGGATGGAGCTTGCCCCCAGTGGAGAGTGCAAGTGGAAGAGGAAAACTAAATAGATGGATAAGTGGAAGTGGAAGAAAATGGATACATGATAAGAAAATGAAGGGAGGACTCAAGCATTTATTTTTCAGGGATGGTATCCCTTGATTTTTTTATTTTTCTTTTTCTTTTTGATTTTCAAGGAATTTTTATGATTTCTCATAGATGTTGGTAGGATAGAAATGGAGGAAAATGGCTTATGAAAAAGGTTGGATTAAGGGGGTGGAGTGGGAGGGAGGAAGACATGGTTGATGGATGCTAGGTTGGAAGACTTGTGACTGAATCAATGAAGGAGGCCAAAAGATCATCATTGGCACACACCTTGAAGGGTAATGGAAAGGAGGAAATTGTGGAGGATGTGTAGGAGAAAGTTTGGATTTTGGGATATAGGGACCCAAAATAGATGAAGGAGATGATGGATTTGGAATGGTGTATTTGGGTATATGAGGACCCAAAATGGATGTGGAAGCCTTTTGATTAGCCAAATTGGATGTCATTGTGAATCTTTCTTTGAGATTCATTGCTACATTAAGTAGCTTTGGTATCAACAAAAATTTTGCATTTTTTATTTTCAGCCTTTGTGGCCTTTTGATTTTGCTTTGGATCCGATTTTTCTTTTCTTGGACATGTTGTTTAGAGGGGACATGTTGATCCTTTGGATTTTGTGGATTTTTGACTTTATTCATTTTTTCGTTGGCATCCAATTTGCTGCTATTGGCTATGGTATGGGTGCATGAAGGTAAATGAAATGGAGAGCTTAAGGATGGTGAACATTGGAAGGAATTCAAGGATGTGTGCCTTTGTTGATCTTTTCTAGGAGCATGAGGGAAGGAACTAGAAAAAATGGATATGGTGGATGGATGTACGTAAGGACCCAAAATAGAAGGAAGGGATGAAGGGTTTGGTGGTGGAACGTAAGGACCTAGAATGGATGGAAGTGACGAAGGAATAATCTTGGATTTAGAAGGAGTGGAAGAGATACCAACATCTTGAGACATAATTTCTTCAATGGGATACTTATTATTTTCAATACAAGATGCTAGTCCAAGTAGATGGGATTCATGAGTGGATTGGATAGGTGTGATAGGGTCATGTGGAGTATTAGGATCATGAAGGGTATTATGAGGGATAGTAGGATTTTGAGATGGAGTGGGATCATGAAAGGAAAATGAAGGGGTACTTTGATCTTGACTTAAAAGAGGATCATGTAATGGAATGAGTGGATCATGAGCTGGAATGGAATTATGAGATGTCGCTATTTGATCTTGACATGGAGGATTATTAGTGGATGGAGTGGAAGGAAGTTCTACATGAAGTGGAGGATCTATGGAGGCTAACTCTTGAGATGGAGCGGAATCGGTAATGTGCGTGGTACATGGAATGTCTTGATCTTGGTTAGGAAGGGAATCATGAGATGGACTAAGGGGGATAAATGGATCTTGAGGGATAAGGGAATGATGGGATGGAGAAATGCTCAGATCTAAAGGAGAAGAGGAATCTATAGTGACATGCTTTGGAGGAAGATCTTGAGATGGAATTGGGGGCATGACTTTGGGTGATTGGCTCACTTCATTTTGTATTTTACACTTAGCCAAGAATGATGAGAAATACCCCTTATGAGGTGGGGAGGATGTGGATTTTGGAGGATTAGGATTGTGAAGGGAATTGCATGGAGGGTTGGGGATGGATGGGACATGAGGACTAGGATCTTTGAAACATGGGGGAAGAGGACACATGGCATGGAAGGTGGCCTCTTTCTGTTGGCTTGCCAAGAGATAATTCTTTAATTGTTCCATTTTCATGGCAAGGGCATTTGTGTTTGAGGAAGTGTGTGGGCTAGGAATGGAATTGTATGGAGTTGAAGGATAATGAGGTCGATTTCCCTTGTCAAAGGTAGAAGAATAATGGACATGAGATGGATGAGAGTTGGATATTAAGTGGTGAGGATGGATTTGATATGCCAGTTGAACAGGAGGTATAACTCCATATTGTCTTTGAAGATTGTTAACCATTTGATTAAGCAAATTTGGATCCATAGATGTCAGACGAAGAGATGAAAGATTCGATGATGAATGAAATATGAACCTAGGACTAGGAGAAATTATGGACTTTGCATTGATTGGATTTGAAATGGATTGCACTTGATATTGGTTGGATTTGATTTTGATTTGATTTTTATTTGATTTGATTTGATTTGATTTGATTGGATGAGGGTTTGATTTGATTTGATAAAAACCCTATGAGATTGTGAACAAGTGAATGTGAGATTTGAATGAAAGTCCAATGTTGATGACAATGCTCCTATGAACAAGGTAGAAGATTTGATGAAAAGTTGAATTAGAAGAAGACGTGAATGAAATTAGAAATATTGATTATGGAGGAAGAAGTGAATGGATCAAATTAAGAATTGATTAGAAAAGAATGAATTGACAAGGGATTGGATTAAGAATCATGAGAATGAATCATTGAATGAAGGAATTAGATCCTAATGTGGATTATGAACCATGATTAGGATGAAGATTAGGAATGAAATTAAATGATTAAGAAAATGAGGAAATGATTTGGATGAATAGAGATGATTAAGGTTTTGAGGAAAGATTTGAACAATTAAGAATGTGATTAAGACAAGAGATGCATGATGATGATGGGATGGATGGATAGAAGAAGTGATGGAGAAAACATGAGCTTCTTTTGTTGTTTTTGGTTTTTTTTTGAAATTTTTTAAAATGTTTTTTGATTTTTTTGGATTTTTGAAGTTTTATGATTTTTTTGGATTTTTATGTTTTAAGATGCTAAATCAAACAAGGACATATGTACAAAGGAAAGTTTATATGGTGTATGTCCCCTTCAATGGGGAAGTTTTCAAATATTCAAGCACGTAGAACACACCAAAAAACCTATAAGGTTGCAACTAGGATGTACAAGGATCAACTAGAGGGTGTCCTCGATATACGCAAGGTACATGAGGCCCAAATCTATAGATGAAAGAAAATACTGCCACACAGCCGAGGGGAGACAGTAACCCAAATCTCCTCCTTCACTTCCCAAAGGTATAAAGTTCTTTGGGGCTTAGCCAAGAGTGACAATATTTTGCTTCCAAGAGAGGTGTCTTTTGATTCACCTCCCAATTTTTATACTCTGCCAAAACATGAGAGTTGAGGTCATCCCAAGGGGTGATGAAATCCCTAAGTAGGCCTCCTAAAAAAAAAAAAAAAGACCACTTATTTCTTGTGCACCCAAGATCACCCAAAGGCATGAGGGGAGAGAATACGTAAGTGGCCTTGGGGTTTAAAAGACACTTGTTCTTTTCCCAATGAAACTTTAAGTTTTCTATCTACTTAAAGACACTCATGATTAAAACATGCAAGGTTCTTTCTAACTTGAAATGGTGCCAATGTAAATAAAACATGTGAATTCGTTAACCAGAAAATAAAGCAAGCGTGCATAAATGAAATGTTAAAAATGAAAGATGCTAAAAATAAAATCAATTTACTTTAGGGCATTCAAGAGTGTGTAACTTCATTTTATGCACCAATTCCAAATGTTGTCTAGCCTAGGCATACATGTCAATTGTCCTTTAAAGCATTCAAGATGGTGTGAGTTCTTTTTATGCACTAAATCTAAATGTTTACTACCCTAAACATGCATTCCAACAAAAGTGTGAGCATTCAAAAAACAAATTCTTTAAGCATTCAAGAGTGTGTTTAGGGTTTACTTATTAACTTGCATCATACATTCAAATGAAAGTGATTAAACATACAAGTTCATTAACCCCTAAGTTTAAAGTGATAAGAATCACTACAAACTCCCTTAGTGATGAAAATCACTATTGTTTGTTTTAAGTCTTTCAAGCTTAATTTTCAAGAGCAATAAAATATTAAGAAAAACTTGCAAGAAAATATGGTTAAGTGTTTAAAATGCTCCCATCTGTAATGCTGCAATAAACAAGTTAATTAGCTTCAACAAAATCTCAAAAATGAAGGCTAACTATGGAAAAAATACATGTTAACTTTTTTTGTAATTTTTCTATACATGAATAGGCTTAAAATGACCTAATTCTTCCGAAACCACCAAAAGTCAAAATTTGATTTATACTTTAAAAAATAAAAATAAAAATAAAAAATAAAAACTCAATCGCAGACGATAGAATAGAAGGTCGCCAAAAAATCGCAGACGACAGAATAAGTCACCGAAATATCGCAGATGACAAAGTAGATCACCAAAAAGCGTATATGACAATTTAGATGCCAAAAAAGTGAAGATGACAAAATAAGTGAATGCCAAAAAAGCGTAGATGATAGAATAGAAGCACAAATGACAGTTTAGTGCGCCCACAACGCAGACGACAATCTATGAAGCGGAGACAACAAAACAAAATTCGCAGATGACAGAATAGAAATTTTGTAAAAAATTAGAGAAAATGTGGAGATGCCAATTTACACAGATGCTAATCTGTACAGACATCAATCTGCAGAGACGGTGTGGTTTTGAACTATTGCGCAGATGCTAAAGAACAGAGATGCTGGTTTGCGAAGACGTTGGTCTGCGCAGACGATAATCTTAGACGACGCTACAACCTGTGAAGATGACAATGCGATGTTTTACAGCTGAACTAGGGTTATTTATGGATTTTTGAAATAAAACTAGGGATGTGGGTCCCACTAGGCGTACCAAAATGTGTGCTAGAAAATGCGACCTATTAAGAGCATGGGTTAACAAACAAACATTAGCTAATAACTTTGAAATTGCATCAAAGATTCATCAAAATGAAAAGAACAAACATTAACTAATGCTTGCTTGGGTTTTATAACCCTAAGCAGCTAATAAACCCAATCTTCCAACCACCTCTATAGCTCAACAAGGGCACCCATAAGAGGTCTTGTCGGTGTTTTAAGATGGTGGTATGTTTGGTGTGTTCTCCCAAACGTAACAATAAATGAATCTCTTGAGTGTGTGAGTGCAAGTGTGAAGGAAAATGCACTAAGATCCTAAGCCATGTGGGATGAAGAACACTTCAAGAAATGGCTATGGAGAAAGCCATTCTCAAAAGCATTCAATAATGAAGATGATATGCAATAAAAGAAACTAATTAAGAATATAAGCTATGGAATGGAAATGGAAATGCATGAATAAAACTAAGTGAACAATGTAAGATGCAAACTAAATCAGCTACCAAATGATTAGTATGATCTTAAAAATCTCTATGCAAATCAAGCTACAATGCAAAACTCTAAGCATGAAAACTCAAAACTCAAAATGGTATTGTAACAATGCAATAATGGGAGATACAAATGCTTGAGAAAAGCTCTCTATTTATAGGCTTGAGGGAGGGCTTGTGAGGTGGCATCCATGTAGATGCCACATAAGGTGACATGCAAGCCATGCAAATGGTCAAGAATTCAAAGTTTGCTCACACGTGTGAGCAAACTTGAGAAGAAGAGTGGGAGACAAGACTGTGTAGGCATGCCATCTCACACATGTGTGAGCACACTCTTAAGCTAATGATGGGGATTAGGGAGATGATTAGGAATGATTAAGTGGGATTAGAGAAGAAATAGGCTTAAGAGGATGAAAATGATGGTTATAGGTTAGGCTCTAGTTTAGACTTAAGATTAAATTAAATGAGATTTAATTTAATCATGGGTTTAGAGGAATTAATGGGATGTGGAGAATTCAAATAAATAAAATTTATTTAAAAAGGGGGAGACATGGAGGATTATGTGTTAAATTAATTTAACACATTAAGGCTAGAAGTATTTAAATTAGATTTAAATATTTAGGAGAATGAACTCATTTAATTAAAATGATTTAATTAAATAAGTAGAAGAATGTGAGAAATATAATTAATTAATTAATTACAATATCACAGGCAATATTAAAATTAATTAATATAGTGTTTAAAGATGATTTTAAGCATTTACAAAAATATATCATTTAAGTATAAGTTGAATATTTCAATATATGCGACAAATCTTTTGAGATAGGTTTCAAACCTCTCTAAGATAAGATAAAGATTCTAGAAAATTTCAGGGCTTCAAAAATTCAAACTTAGCCAAATTTTAAGGCTTCAGGATTTCAAACTTAGCCATATTTTAGGGTTTTGCATTTATACCCCAGCTTGGTGTTTTGTTGATGAGTGGTTGTTTGTTCAAGCCCTCAACATGTGCATGTTTGTTGTTGGGCTCTATTTGTGTGTGTCAATTTGTTAGTGGCGTTCGAAGATTCATTGGTTGTCAGGATTGTGGTGAAGTCTTTCATTGTGATCTTTGTGATCCCTGTATGATGTTCTCATGTGCATTCATACTTGTAAAAAAAATCTTGGTTTGAATTGAATCCTTGTTCCAAGGATCTCTGGGTGGGCCATTACATAATGTCTCACTCATTTTCACTTTAGCAAAATATTACCATCTGCCTAGCTCACTTGGAGAATGAACATTACCAGAACTTTCATAATCTAAAAAGTTTGTCATAAAACATTCCTTTATTTTCTATTTCAAAATCACATTACTTTATGTTTATTAATTACAACAAACTTATTTTTAATTGGTGAAAGATTTACCACAACATCCTAAGCTTGCAATCAAATGTATCTTGGACAAGAGGGAAGCACACATGACAAGGAGGACTTCTTATGAGTTCTTGGTAGAATAAGACATCATAGGATATTTTGAGTTGATTTATCTGATAATGGCCATACAAATTACCTTGTCATGTTTTTTGATCATTTTTGGGGCCTTAGAGGCAAATTTGTCAAAATTGTAATATTTTTATAAAAGTTGCCAAAATGTTGTCAAGCAACTTTTTTGCAAAAGTTGGTTAGTAAATGTAACTTCTTTACCAACAAGCATACCTATTCAAAAGTTGGTTTTGGTCATTGGTAGGAGTATGTATACAGATATTTGAACTATTCCAAGTCAATGGATGGAAATTGTATGGATTTCAAGTTTGATGATTAGAGAAGCATTGATGAAGTTTGATGAATTTTATTGTTTTATGAATTTTTATGACCTTGTACAAATTGGAAGACTAGATCAGGTAGCATGGTTGAATAGTGTTTTGAGTTACCTTTCTAATGCACTTGGTTTGACTTAATTTTTTGATTTTTGAAGAGATTTATAGGTGTTTTTGTATTAACATGTCTGAAACCCTCCTAAAAAATAGGCTTTTGTACAAATGGAGGCCTAACTTGCAATTTAACTAGTAGATTTATATGGACACTTGGGAAATGCAATTTAGGACCATGTACTTTAAGCTTTCAAAAATTTGGGGTAGGGAGATAATGTTTTCTATTTTTAACATCAGGCCCTAGATCAAATATCTCTATGTATTTGACCTTAAAATGTGGAGTTTACATAAATAGTCTAGCATAAGTATCAAAGTGACTAGATAAAAGGTGGATTTGGAGTAATTGGAGGTTGATAGAACTCTTTGAAGGGTTGGCTTGATTCAATGAACCCATATCATAAGCTTTTCTTTGTGAAGATTTTGAAGCGAATTTCCAAACTTTGGCCTAGTTTAGGGAACTTGTCCCTCGACCACAAATTGACATAAACTTTGATTTGAAGCCTAGGACTTTGTAGGGTTTTTTTGGGAATTAAAAACACTTGAAAGGGTAGAGTGACCTTTGAAAAATTTATGTGTGAAAATGGGAGTGAAGAAGTCAAGTTTGAAGACTTTTAAGCAAAGAGGTCCATAAAGAACTCTTTGGTTGTGCTCAAAGAAAAAGAAGAACAAGAAGACTTGGTGAAAGATCTACCACAATGAAAAGGCCTTCTATGAAACCTTATTCTAATGATATTACACAAATTGTTCATATAGCTAAAATAGAGGTATCTAAAAGTATTGTATACTTATAATTTATAATACACTAGATAAAGAATATAGTCATGGAAATGCCCCATATATATAAAAAAATCATATATAGGATTTACATCTCATATGTATTCTAAGGCGTCAAGTGTACATGAATAAGGGTATTAAAGTTGCATGAATGTATTACATTTCAACTACACCTTCCAATAAATATAATAGTGATATAGTGCATGGTAGGAGAATCCCTAAAGGAGATGTCCTAGCCCCCAGCAAATAATCACATAGCAGAAACACAACAACAATCCAAGATTTGATACCAAATCACAACTCTTTATTCATAAAATAACTATTTACATGCAATGTGTCAGGTTGTAACGCCTTCCTAGTTACAACCAAATACAATAGCAATTACAATAACAATTCTACAAGATCCATCAAGATCCAATCCCAACTCTAGCTATTCTAGATCCACACTATGGTAGAAACCTCCAAGGAAGATCTCAACTTGTGCTCACAAGCCCACCAAGCAATCTCCCTTCTTTTTCCAAGCCTCAGCTACTAGCCCTTCTCAATCTTAATCCAAGATCCAAATATAGACTACCTCACATTCGGCACTCTATCCACACACTTTGGAAAAATTTGCTCACTAAGTTACTCCATCTTCCATGCTCTTCTCCAAGATGAATGATTAATCACTGTCCTACTGTAAACTACCTCATATTCAGAACTCTTTCCACAAGCTTAAGAAAAACTCATTCTTTAGCTACTCTCCACTCACTACTCTGAATGAATGAATAATGACAAGCCAATGCCCTCTACTTATACCAAACCAAGCCACAAGTTAGCCACCAGTAAGTTACATTAAATAAACCCTCAAGCCACAAGTTACATTTAATAATGCCACCTATTAAATACCTTTTGACTCTTTTCTCCAATTTTATTTATTTATTTATTATTTTTCTTCTAATTTTTGTCACTTTCTCTCTCCTCCATAATATATTTTTTAAATTTTCCCATGCAAGATGCTCCTGCATCAAATAACACTGGTGAATACAAAGGTACATGTGTATATCATGATAGTGATACAATACTAAATAAAGCTTTGGCATGCTACATGAGCATTTCCAACTTTAAGGTAAATACAATAAATAATAGACAATAATGGTAAGTGTTGGATTTGTGATGTAGAATGGTCCCTTTAAGGATCTTTTGACTATTGGAGAGTATATTTGAGGTTTGAGTTGAAGTAGTAGAGTGCCTAGGGGAACTTGGAGTTGTTCCTTGTTGGGAGAAGTTGAGTAGTGTCTTGAAGTGATACTTTTGATGTTAGAAGTTGTATCTCAGAAAAACTTTGAAAAGTGTGTCCTTATTTAATAGGACCATTTATTTGATCCACCTCACTCTATCGCATGAGATTCTAAAGTAACCTAGTAGATGTTCCTAAGAATAGGGGTAAGAGACATGAAGTTAGAGGGTTGGTTGTGACTGTCATAAATAGGGGTATTGGTAAATGTCATAAGGACAAGGATTATGATGTCAAGTTGTTTGTGAATAAAGTTGGGGAATGCTAAGTGTTTTGTGATTCAACATAAATTTCAAGAGGTTCTCCATGTGTAAGTGTATTAGAGAGTCAAGGTATTAGGTATGGATCCATTCTAGGGTTATACATTGGGTATAATGATTGATGAAAGGTTATATTTTGGTAGTCACAAAAACTAGATGGAAAATGGTCAATATCAACATCAACATCAGATATTGAAGATAAGTGATATGTGGAAAGAAATGGATCATTAGGTAGAGTTTGACCATTGATATGTCTCTTTAATATGAAGGATATTTGGTACAAACTTACTTTGAGAAGGTGATTGGATATCGAGCTTCACTTTTCTTGAAGAACAGTTTACTATTATCTACTTAATAGCCCGGCCAACCATGTGAAGGTGGAAGGTCAACTTCACCCCCTACCCCCACCCCCCACCCTGCCCCCCCCCACCCCCCCAATATAACTTTAAATTCCCTGTTCACATTTAACATTCATTCATTCATTCACCCATTAATAAAATATAACATTCATTCATTATCACATGAAGTAAAAAAAATGTGAGCATCCACAAAATAATCTCATAATATCCAAATCTAACATTTTACATTCATTCATTATTTTATTATTAATAAAATATAATATTCATTCATTAACACATGACACCCATTAACACAACATTCATTAATATTTATCAACACACTACATATCATTCATGAACATTCATTAGCACATAAAAGATTCAGTCATTGTCAAATAAAGCACATTAACTAATTAGTTTTTTTGTTTTCTTCTTTCTAATATTCTTGTAAGAAACAACTTCTTCATCCATATCTTCATCATGTTCCTCTTATATTGTCCTCATTGTAAGCCTAGGGTGAGGACAAAGCCATTCTTGTAAAGGGGGGTCAACTACAATAAGAAAGATGTTGGTTAAATTCATGAAAAAAAATTATTGTTACAAGTGTAAATAATTTAAGGAACATAACTTTGTTTCTCTTCACCCGAGGGAGAAACATCATTTTCTCTCCTCTCAACCTCATCTTTTTGAACACCCTTTGCAGCTGAAATATAAAAGGTTGCATTAATAAAAAAACTTATTGCTATTAAATTTGTTAAAGGAATAAAAATTACCATCTGTACCTGATGGAGGAACTTCACTTACACGTGGGTCATGCTCCACTTGTTCAACACAAGGTACGTGCTCTAAAATAATAACAAAAAAGGTTACACTAATTGCATAAAGATGATTAATTGTATTAATAATTACATAAAAAATTAATAGAAAATGATTACCTGCAGTCCTAGAATCTAGATCGGGGCCTTCACCATTTGTAGATTATGCTCTTGAAGTAGCATCTTGCATTCCAATGCCATGTACATTGTTATCAAATACACTATTTGTATATTATTCAATTTTAAAAAAAATCATTGAGATTTTTTAACCTGTATGATAGATCCAATAGTAGAACCAACTTTCCCACTCACTTGTCAAAGTTGTTGAACTATGACTACATAGCCTTCCTTGTAGGCAATTTTCTTGACCTCATTTATGAGTGGTTGGTTGAACTCAGAGCCCTAAATTTTTTCCAAAATCATGAATTTTTCTTCCATTTTTTCAATAAAATAATTTTTTTTGCAATTTATAAATATTTTGATATGATATTTTATTTATTGATACTTACGACTCATGCAGCAAGTTTCATATAACCACCATACCTAAGCTTGTTGCTCATACTTTTCTAGTCTTACCTTTGTTACTTGTAACATATCAGTCAATATATGAAATTTTGAAATATGTTATATTATATAAATATAAAAATTAATTATTAAATAATAACATTCATTATAGTATCACATACATTTGTCTTCCTTCTGGTGGTATGTGTCCTCTTCTCTTAAGTTTTTTCTCCTTCGTGTCCAAATATAGGTTCTTCCACTTATCAATTACAATCTAGAGGGGACACTCACACTTTGGGTTATCCATCAAATTAAACCTATATTGGTCTCTCATATTCTTAAGATATACCCCATCTCTCTCAAGGATTTTGGCTTCATCCCCAAAAAGCTTTCTCATACAATCCATGAGATCATGTCTTTTGTTCAGACATTGATGGTTCCACCTTTTAAGAAAAAATAAACTTTTTTACTTCAGATATGAAGTGAATCTACCTTTAATATAGTTCAAGAGTTGGATCAAAGGAAAAATATCCTAGTAATCATATGAAATCAAAATAGTGGTTTAGGGTTTGTTTACATATGATGTTCCACCTATGATGTATGGCGGGTCTGATTATCTCCAATATAATGTTATGAAGATATTTATCAAAAAGATCATTCCTTACCACAAAATCATGGGATCATTAGTCAAAATAGAGCGATCAATAAGTAAATTACAATTGGACTATATACTAATAACTTTAAAGTACCTAGAACCTTTGGTATCTTTAATGGAATCATTTATATGTCACTCACCAAAAATTTGCAGCCTTAGATTAATCTTGTACTAACATCACAAGAGCATCCAGGAAATTCCCCTACACCCTCCTCAAGTGTTGCATCTTCAACTATAGAAAATGAATGCACTATGAAATGTCCCCAAGAAAGAAAACTTCAACAAAAATAAACACATAAAAAATAAAGAGGAAAAGAGAGATCTATGTACTAATATGTTGTGTATTAGAGGATGATTGTGCACTATGTGTTGCTAACATTATAGTGGGATGTCCATATATGTGTGGCCTCATCAAAAATAGAATTTTCACAGTATCATCGACATGACCTAGGAGTAATGGATGGAACAACATGAGGATATTGTGAGTAAATGTACAAGTGGGGGATAGAACATGGGCATCACTTGTACCACCTCAAGTACCCTCATCAAGGTGAGAAGGCTCATGAATACACAAAAAACCTTGCAAAAACAACACATCCATATTTCATTCAATGACATAAAAGAGTATAAAAAATAAACCATTATTGAACCCTTTTTTTATAATTAAAGATTTCATTACTACTTACTCTTAAGGCATTTGGTTGGTCCAGCAATATCTTTGCCCTCTCATCTATCTGAGGGTTTTGAGGGTGTATTATTTACAACTTAAGAACTTTGGATGTAATATCCTTGATTATTATATTAATCATAGCAATTGGGTCAACAGATTTTGCGATAATAGTATTATGGTCCTCATCAAAGCTCTCCTCCATGGCTAGCACATATGCAAATATTTTTCTCCAATCATCTTACTATGACAACAATATTATTAACACTATCAAACTTACTCCAATACACTCAAGAAAAGAACATGATAAAATAGCATTTTGCTTCTATCTAGTTTGAACAATTACAATGAGGTTTAAATGTTGGGAAGAGGAGCTAGGAGTATCAATATCCATGTTGGTGCTATGCTAATCCATGTAGCCCTAAGATAACTATCAAATATAAAAATGTTAGGAAAAACTTTTTTTTTTTAATTATGTGTTGAAGTCTTTGTTTGGAGGTAGGTTTAAATGGTGCATAATACGTACCACCTCCATGATAGTAGGTTTTTTTTATCTATGCAATTCAAATCATAATCAATGATTAGCTCTTCCCTTGCACACATTAATTTTATCGTACATACAAATACATAATTTCCCTCATGCACCTCAAATATGTGATTGGGTTACTTAAGAGTTGACATAGGTTGTGTACTATTTATTAAACCTGTAATATTCCCTATTTCTTTTGGCCTTCCATCAATATATTTAGCCAATCCTTTACTTTGATTATTGGCTTTCTGTCGTATATAATTTGCAAAGAGTGCATACCTACACATAACTCTTTTTATACCGAACAATTTGCAACCAATTTTTGTAATCGTAACAAGGTCTAACATACTCCATCAATTTAACACCTTTTTTGTAAGAGACCTTTATGTCATCTATGGAAAATAGGCCCAAACCATGAAATGATGATGGTGCTATGTGATATATCCTCTAGTTAACACAAAAGTCAATGTTTATTAGAGGAAGTTCCTTTGGTACCCATTGCTTCTGTAGATGTTGGCACCTAAAGGGAACCTCAAAGTTTCCTTTGGTATCATCATCATAAGAACATGACTCCCCTTGAGAAAGAAAAAACATCATGTATTTATCAAATTTCCTTCTCATCTTTTGACCTCTAGTTGATCTCTCGATTAGAGACCCACTACATATCTCATTTTTGTCTTCTATTCCTATATTTCCCTCACTTGAGGAAGACACATATGACAAATAACTATTTACTAGTGTTTGTACTCTATCGAATGAGATATAGTTGGTAAATATAGAGAGAGAGGGAGAGATTTTCCAAATGAGAGAGATATCTTACAAGGCATTAATCTTACTACTCATAATTGTATTAAATAATTTATCTCTATATAGTGTATTGACTTATACATGTCAATCCATGAGACTATGAGGGATACTCGGGAAAGGGGATTAGGTTCTTTCCTTTGTAATACAAGTATCTTATGTTAGCTAAAAATTGCATGATACATATACTACAATGTGACAATGGTCGTTATAATGTCTCTTAGATTTTTTGATGTCAACTCTTCTATTCTTTAGGCCCTTCCAATTTTTACAGGTTAGACTACAATTTAGCAAGTATTAACATTTTCCATCACCTCTTTATTTGAAGTTAGACAACAATCTAGAAAGTGTCTTCCTATTTTGTTTCTTCACTTATATTATCTGACATGATTCGATGGGTCATACAAAAATAAAGTTAAGATATCAAAACTTTAATCTATAACTGTCACAAACTAAGAAAATTGATGTCGCAAGTACATTAATCATATTAGACCTAGTTATATATGGAACTTGAAATATAAGTTATGAAATGATGTCTCATTATAAGGAATTTTGACCATTGCATCAAGGAGGTTAATTATGTGTTATTGAGTTTTAAAGGGTTTTGTATTTAAGAAAAGGAGTTATGTCAATTAGGGTATGATCCAAGACAAAGAAAACCAGTGATTGGTCAAGAAAAGTTGGTAGAATAAGATTTTATTTGCAAGAAATAAATTCTTCCCTTGATATTATTCTACCTTTCTTTTAATAACTAATTGCAAACCAAGAACATGAAGAATCATGAGCTCACAAACATAAATCAACAATACAAGCACATATATCAATGAAAACCATCAAACATGAAAAATTCCTTATAATGCAATGAGTATGGCACTTTGGTAATGGCTCTTCTTGTGAAACTATTGTATAAAAATTTTCTCATGAGATAATGTGTTATGAGCTCTTCATCAATGGGATGGGTTGAAACCAAGAGCTGGTTGTGCATACCCTTAATATGAATATAACCAAAGTTAAGTGGCTTTATTATTTGGATTGCAAAATTAGGTCTTAGGGGAATAGAAAGGAGTTTGTGGGGTTGAAGCTAAGATCAATAAAGGATTATTTAGATTTCCTACTACATGACCATATGATGGGCATGAACATTCCTAGGCCTACTAATTATTTATGAGCATATTATAGTCTACCTCTATACAATGTAGTATGGTATAGTTAGTATTATTACTAATAATACTGACTAACCTAGTCTCATGCTTTCCACTAATGCGGTTGTTTATAACCCACTTGTACCACACTGTGTATACAAGACCCTTCCTTTTTCCTTTTCCCTTTCTTCCTTGTCCACTAAAAAAGATCACTGGAAAGAGATAGATCACAAGGGAACAACAAGAGGAAAAATATATATTCACTCTTGAATCATAAATGAATGAATGAAAAGAAAAACTAGGCAAGAGCATAAGTTATAATACAATCAATCAAGATTTAATGAATTTTTTTTTCCCTTCCATTCCCTTAATGAAATCTTCCATTCCCCCAACTCAATAATTTTATTTTCAAATCACATAAATCAAGTTTCAAGCAATTTCATTTTCAAATCACATAAACTTGAAGTAGTCCACATCTTTATTCAGGTAGTGTTGATGTCATGTTTCCTTGCAGCATTAATTCACTCATACATATGCATATGCATATTTATAGTACACATGAACCCAAAACAAAATTGTGAAACTGTTGTCTAAAACCTTTCTAATGAGATAATGTGTTATGAACTCTTCATTAGTGGGGTGGAACATGAATCCAGCAGGTAGGTGTGCATCACCCTTATCATGATTGTAACCAAAATTAAGAGACTCCATTATTGAATTCTCTTCCTAGACTACTAACAAAAACACAAGAAAACAAATGGATTATTTCAACTATCCTCCAATATATAGGTTAAGGTAGCCTTGCCCAATTTTCCAAATGCCCACTTCGCCTTTTGCAAAATTTGATATGTGGGTTGTAGGGAGATGTTGTATTGACTTCTTATATGGGTGTTAGGAGAGGTGGGAAAATTGTATGGGATGTGTGGAAAGGCACATATCAAAGATGAATACAAATGAGTCCTATTACCAGTCTGAAATGGATTTCCTTAGCTAGGTGTATACATGGGTAAGAAAAGCATCATCATAGATAGGTTTGCTTAGTTTCAGAAGATTATGTGTATATATCATTATCATTATAGTAGAGGGAGGGGAGGTTTTGGTTTTGTTGGGGGCATATTAAAAGCTCCTCCTATGATGTACCTCAAAATCCTAAGAGAGAGAATGCATGCGTGCATGAATAAGTGTGTTGTTAATAATGGTAGAAAGTAAGAAAATGCAAAATTAGGTCATAGGGGAATAGAAAGGAGTTTGTGGGGATGTAGCTAAGATTGATAAAAAGATTATTTGTATTTCCTATTGTATATATAGAGGAGAGAGTGAAGAGCCTACTATTAGAACACCACATCAAATTTGTGTACAACAAGGAACTACATTGTTTAGTGCTTAGTCATTCATGTTTGTTTATATTCTTACCCACCTTCAATAATCCCAATTGTTTCTCATCAAAGGGGTTTTGTTTGTGTTGCAAATTAGTGCTGATTAGAAGTCATCCTAAAAATATTGATGCCACAAATGATGTTATTCAATTGTGTCAAGGGTTACAATGTTCTTAGGGCATAATTGATGGTGTTTTTGGACATGTTTTTAGTTTTTTCAAGAAATTCCATTTGAAATAAAAATAGGTTACAAGCTAGGCAATTTCATTTTCAAATCATCTAAATTAGGTTTTAGAAAATTTCATTTTCAAATCATAGAAACTTGAGGCAATACATGTCCTTACCCTGGAAAAGTTGATGATACATTGTCTTGCAGCGTTGAGTCACTAGGAAGAAAAAATTATGCTTAAATGTTATGTTAAGTAGTGCTCTTTTGCACATAGTTGACTGTAAAAATAATTTTTTGTTTGTCTTCTTTTTTTTAATTCCTTTTTATCATCTAAAATTCAACGGTCATAACTTAAGTAGTCAAAATTGTTAGAAATGTAAGAGGAGTAACTAAGAGGGGAGGGGTGAATGAGTTACCACAAAAAAAAAATCCAAGTCCCTTAGATGTCAACACAAACTTTTACTTCTTAGACCAAATACTTGGTCTGGTCGGTTAGAACTAGATATTCATTATAACTCGGTTAACAAAGCAATCTTAAGCTATTAATGTATATTAAACTTTAGTAACTTAGTTGAAGAAACATAAAGCATTAAGAAAATAACATGAACACATGAGACACCAAGATTTGATGTGGAAACCCAATCTAGGAAAAAACACCAATACAACTAGTTACAATATTTCACTCTTCTGAAGTGAGCCCTGTTATGAGCCAAACCTATTAAAGGTTACAAAACACATGGTTAAGTGTAACCCTATTAGAGGATTTGAATCATCGTGTTAGGAGTGGCCTTGTTAAAGGTCTTTAGACACTTCAATCAAGAAATGCTACCTTGTTAGAGGATTTACAAAATGATTGTTAATTCAACTCTATTAAGAGATTTATTTACTACTACAATGGTTAGAAAGCAACAATAGTTTGACATGATTGATGAAGCAAGTAACTTTGCAAATTCAAATCACTATTCTAGCTTAACCTCTAGATCCTTCTTGATCATATGTTCTGTTGTAGCTTAACCTTCACACTTTCTGATCAGCCTTGTCTTTTCTCACATTCCATCTCTTTTATTCAACTTGATACTCTCACTTATCCACACAACTTGACCTTTATTATATATCATAAGCTAGGAAAAGTCAGCTTGTAAATCCTTTCAAAACATAAATAAACATCCATTTAGTCGGCTTATATTAACCAAATAATCAACAAGTAATATGGTGTTAGTCAAATAACACTAGATTGAACACTTGATTAATACAAAACTTTCTTTGATAACCAACCAAACTTGGTTAATACTAGCTTCCTTCATTGACCGGCCTAACTTAGTTTACACTAACTCTCTTCATTGACCAACCTAACTTAGTTTATATTGAGATCTACTTGGTTGATACTAGAAACTTCCACAATGCATGAATGAGCTTAGTGAACACTAGTTGTTCTCGGTTAGAGTGTGACATTTGTGTAACATCAATGACAATATATAATTGAATAATTATTTTCAACAATATCCCTCTTTGGCATTGATGGAAACACAACATGTCATTATGCAAAGAAAGCTTTGGAGAAAATATCCTTCGTTTGATTTTTATTCTTCATCCATGAGAACCCCTTCTGATATTCTCCCTTTGACATCTTATCTTTAAAATCTATCTAAATCAACTCTTCCTCTTGCTCTTGTACAAATCTCTTTCTCTAATTCTACTCTATATGAATCAACTGACATAGGGAGGGATGAGGCAACTAGGGCCAAAGGAACACCCAGCTATTCAAACCACCTATGAGAGTAAACACAGTAGAAGCAACACCAAATTCATAGAAAACTTAGGAGATAGAGGGAGAAATGCCTTCATATATTCATTCAAATAATCAGATACATGCCCAGCTATAAGGCCTTTCAGGTTATAGCCATATTACAATTTAGAATTCGAACAATGAAGATAAACTTCACATTTCTTTACTTCTGCTCTTCCTACCTTCTTACTCCTAAACATCCTACCTAAGACTTTAATAAAGACCTCTTTAAATACATGCATGACCACAAGTTGACCTATTGCAAATACAAACAAAATAAACTCTCTTATTAAATACTAGGATATGCAACAAGTCAGATCACAACAGATACCTATCACTAAATTAAATGCAAACGTTAGCTTCAATAGGAAACCACACACAAACAACTTAGAAAATAAAGAATCCAACAAATTTTGCAACTCAAAGAACTTAGCAACACTAAGCAACCAAAGGAACTCAACAACACTTGGCAACCAAAGGAACTCAGCAATGCTCAACAACCAAAGGAAACTTGGCAATAGGCTTGGAAACCAAATGATAACTTGAAAATAACTATGAACTTCAAAAAAATAGAGAACTCAACAACTACTAAGAAACTTGGCAACACAAGGCATTGCAACTCGGCAAAACAAGAAATAAGGAAAACATGCAAAATATCAGTGCAACCTAGGATGCTCATACATCAGATAACGGAAATTAAAAGAAATGATTCTCATGAATCATTAAGATGTCACAACCTAAGCTAAATCCAACTCAAATTGGGAAATCCATGTAGTATCTTCCATTGGTTTGTTCTTCCACTTCACCAAATACTCATAGTAATCTTTTGCTCTTGTCCTCTTACCAACTCTCTGATCTAATACCTATTCAACTTCTTCAATCCGCTTCTTAGAATAATCATATGACTCATGATATTTGTACAAATCAGCAATATTGAATATAGGGGATATGTCCATGTCATCAGGTAACTCAACTTCATAAGCATTGCCACTGTCAAACTTCTTCAAGATCTTACAAGGTCCAAACTTCTTCATCTTCAACTTACTATATGTTCCAATAGGAAATATTCCTTTCTTCAAATGAACCATTAGCTTATCAACAACTTCAAAAACATAATGTCTTTTAGACTTATCAACATTCTCCTTTTACTTTTGATTACTTTGTTCCAACTTCAGCTTCACGTCCTTATGCAAAGATCCATAAAATCAAAAAACTCTTCTCCTACATCACTTCTCTTCTCTTCACCAGCAATATTCTTTAACTATAATACTCCTCTAGGCTGTGTTCTAGTAATAATCTCAAAAGATGTCTTCCATGTACTTCTATCATAGAATTATTATATGCAAACTCAGCTTGTGCCAATATCATCTCCCAATTATGTGATTCATTTCCAACTAAGCATCTCAACAAGTTACCCAACCTTCTATTCACAACCTCTATCTATCCATCTGTTTGTGGATGGAAAGTAGAACTAAACTTCAACTTAGTACCCATCTTCTTCCACAAATTCCTCCAAAAATAACCAACAAACTTACTGTCATTGTCAGAAATAATACTTTTTGGTAATCTGTACAATCTAACAATCTCTTTGAAGAAAATCTTAGCAACATGCTTGACATCTTATGTCTTCTTACAAGGTATAAAATGAGTCATCTTAGAAAATCCACCCACAACAACAAATATAGAATCATACCCTTTCACTATCTTAGGAAATCCAAGAACAAAATCCATATTGATGTCACTCCAAGGTTTCTCAGGAACAATAATAGGTGTATACAAACCATTATTCTAACTTACTCCTTTTGCAACTTGATATACTCCACAACTCTTTATAAACTTTTGAACATCTTTATATATCTAAGGCCAATAATCCTCTCTTTTAACAAACTCAATATCTTATCAATTCCAAAATGTCTATCCAATCCACCACTATGATTTTCTTTAATCAAATTCAATCTCATAGAACTCTTAGGAATACATAACTCGGTACTCTTAAACAACATACCTTCTTGAATAAAATAGTCATCAAACTTACTTGGTTGTTCTATCAAACTAGGTGCTATGCACTCTCTCCACATCTCAAAAAAATCAGGATCAATATCATACAACTCCTTCATCTCATCAAAACCAAGAACTTCAATTTTCATCTCGATCAGCAAAGAATGTCTTCTACTCAATGAATCAACAACTCGGTTAGTGACTCCACTCTTATTCTTAATCATAAATGTAAAACTCTACAAATACTCAACCCACTTCATATGTCTTTGATTCAACTTATGTTGACGTCCAAGTACTATAAATCTTTATGATCAGTATATAACACAAATTCCTTAGGAATAAAATAATGTCTCCACTTCTTTAATGCTTGAACAATAACATAAAACTCTTGATCATACACATAATACTTCCTTTTAGTATCATTCAACTTCTCACTAAAGAAAGCAATAGGTTTACCTTCTTAACATAATATAGCTCCTATTGCACTACCACTTACATCACATTCAACTTGAAATATCTTATTGAAATGAGGAAAAGTTAATATAGGCAACTCAACCACCTTTTGTTTCAAAGTCTCAAAACTATTATCAGCTTCATGTGTCGACTTGAATTCCCTTTTATCTCCTCTCATTGTCTCAATCATAGCATTATAAACAGAACTGAAATTCCTTATAAAATTCCTGTAAAAACTAGCCAAACCATCAGATGATCTTACCTCACCCACATTCTTAGGTTTAGGCCACTTCAAAAAAAAATTAATCTTCTTAGGATCTATCTTCAAACAATCAGCTGACATAAGAAATCCCAAATACACAATCTCCTCTTGCATAAAAGAACACTTCTTCAAATTTATCATCAAATTTTCCTCTTTCAATCTCTAAAATACTTGTCTAACATGCTCAAGATGTTCTTCCTTAGTCTTATTGAATATTAGAATATCATCCAAATAAAAAATCACAAACTTACCCAAAAATATTTTGAGAACTCCATTCATCAACCTCGTGAAAGTACTAGGTGCATTAGTTAAACCAACAGGCATTACCAACCATTCATACAAACCATCTTTTATCTTAAAAATAGTCTTCCTTTCATCATCTTCTTTGATTCTAGTCTGATGATAGCCACTTTTTAAATCAATCTTGGTAAAATATTTTTCTCCACTCAAACAATCCATCATGTCATCCATCCTCGGCATAGGAAACCTATATTTCACTATGATCTTGTTAATAGCTCTACAATCAATACACATTCTCCATTCTTCTTAGGTGTTAATACAACATGTATAATACATGGACTCAAACTTTCTCTAATCAAACCTTTATGCAACAACTCATGCACTTGTTTGTTAAGTTCTTCATTTTCAGTAGGTTTCAATCTATATGGTGCTTTATTTGAAAAACTAGCTCCGAGAATCAGATCCAAACAATGACTTATACTTATGACTGGTGGTAAACCATTATGTATATCCTTTGCAATAATTTTCTTATACTCATTTAACAATTTTTCAATTTATATTGGCATTTGGTCAACACTACCAGTTTCTATTATCACTTAGTTATCACTAATTGGCACTCGATTAGCACTATTTTTTGATACTAGGCTACAACTGGCACAACTCATTCTCCTAGGGATTATAGCAAAATAGATTTGATTCTTCTTCATTTCTTTTTCAAATTTCTTTCAATTAACCATGCAAATTCTCACAATAGTACACTTAACCTCATCTAGACTTTCAATCAAAGGTGGCAATATTTGTTTCTTCCCATTCACACAAAGAGTATATCGATTCAATATTCCATCATGTATAGCATATCTATCAGATTGCCAGGGTCTACCCAATAGAATATGACAACAATCCATAGGCATAATATCACACAAAACTTCATCAAAATAATGTCCAGTCTTGAACTTCACAATACATTGTTCACTTACCAATATCTTATACTCATCTTTGATCCATGAAACATGATAAGGTTTAGGATGCTCCAATATTTGCAACTACAACTTTGTAGCCAACTCTTTTGATGTTAAATTTGTAGAACTTCCACTATCAATGATCAGCTTGCAATATTTTCAATCCATTTTACATCTGGTCTTGGAAAGACTTCTTCTTAGGACAAGTTCCTCATCACTTTCTTTATTACATAAGGTTCTTCTCACCATCAGATATTATGTAGCCTCAAGTCTACTAGGTGAACCCTTGGTGTCTCCTTGAACCATAGCATTTTTATTGTTTTTCCCACTTTTAGAAGATCTAGACTCAAAAGAGCTATGCCCTTCTTTGCCACGTTTAAAACAATTACCACGAAAACCACCTCTAGAATAAGGATTGCCTCTTCCTCAATAAGAGTCAGTACCTCCTCGATAAGAAGCACCACCTTTCCACTTAGTCTTTCCTTTATTATCATTCTTCTATTCATATTTTCCCTTATCTTTCACAAAACTATCAGATCTGCCACCTTCATTGTAAGATCTACCTCTACCTCTTTATCTTTGTTCATGCTTCTTTGTTAAGATCTCCTTAGCTTTCAAGGCATATTGGTATGCTTCCTCCACACTTTTTAATTTCACAAAACTTATCTCATCTTGAATTCCAAATCTTAATCCATTTATGTAGCTTGCAAATTTCTAAATATCATCATCTACATGTCCAGATCTGATGTCCAATCTATAGAATTCCTCAGTATACTCCTTCACAGTCTTGTCTCTTTGTCTCAAATTTTGCATCTTTCTCAACAAACTAACTTGGTAATCAGTAGGAAGGAATTTTTTCTTTACCTTGTCCACCATATTTTCCCAAGTCTTGATCTTCTCCTTTCCTCTCCTTTTTCTATCATTTTGCAAATTCTGCCATCATAGTGAGGCATGTCCTTTCAACCTTGTAACTACAATCTTCACCATTCTATTAGCTAAAGTTTTTTCATACTCAAGGAACTTCTCCATTTTAGAGATCCAATCTAGCATAGCATTGGTATCCAATTTTCCATCATAAGGAACAACTTCAACAGTAGGCTTTGAATTTTCCCTAGACAATACACTCAATAACCTTGCCTCATCTTGATCATCTTTAGATTCTGGATTATGTTTTTGTGTTGCTGCTTCATCATCACTCACATCATCAAAATGCACTCCTCTTCTCTGAGTTGTCTCTACAATATTGAATCTGGCTGAAATTTGTCTCAATGTATCCAACATGATATTATTAGCATTTCCTCTACCCTGAACCATCTTCACAATCAGTTTCCTGCAAGATTGTAACCCTCTACAAGTTATAGGTCAAATCCATAGATCTACAACCCTACAACCCAAATTCACTTAGGGTTCTACACAATCCAATCTCCACAAGGATGAACCTCATGCTATGATACCACCTAATGTGGGGAGGGGTGAGATAACTAGGGCCAAAGGCACACCCAACTATTCAAACCACCTATGAGAGTAAACACAATAGAAACAACATCAAATTCATAGCAAACTTGAGAGATAGAGGGATAAATGCCTTTATATATTCATTCAAATAATTAGATATGTGTCCAACTATAAGGCCTTCTGGGTTATGGCCACATTACAATTCAAAATTCAAACAATGAAGATAAACTTCACATTTCCTTACTTCTACTCTTCGTACCTTCTTATGCCTAAAAATCCTACCAAAGACCTCTTTAAATACATGCACAGCCGCAAGTCAACCTATTGTAAATACAACCAAAATAAAATCTCATATTAAGTGCTAAGATAAGCCACAAGTTGGCTCATAGTAGATACCTATCACTAAATTAAATACAAAGTATAGCTTCAATAGGAAATCGCACACAGACAACTTGACAAATGAAGAATCCAAAAAATACTATAACTCAGTGAACTCAACAACACTTAGCAACCAAAGGAACTTGGCAGCATTTAGCAACCAAAGTAACTTGGCAATGCTTGGCAACCAAAGGAAACTCGACGGCATGCTCAGCAACCAAAATAAATTGACAACCAAAGGATAACTTGGCAACAACTACAAATTTGACAACTACTAAGAAACTTGGCAATGCAAGGTAGTGCAACTTAGCATAACAAGAAAGAAGGAAAACATGTGAGATAATAGTGCAACCATAGATACTCCTACATCATCAACTCTCCCTCTTACACTTGTACAAATTTCTTTCTTTGATTCTTTTCTTTGACGTGACATCAATCTATCCCTCTTTGACATTAAATTCCAAAGACTTTATTCAATTAATTTTCAATTTACCTAATGTACTAATTCATATGCAATGTGCTCTAAAAATCTTGCATCAACTTGATAAATCTTTAATATAGCTTGGTTGATGCATCACTAATCTATACTCCAGTGGGCGTTAGATAGGGGAATGACCCCTAGCTTACCTCTTAGATACAAAAATACATCCTTAGGTAATGGCTTAGTGAATATGTAAGTTATCTACTCCTTGGTGTTCACATTTTCTAATCTCACCTCTTTGTCTTGAACCAATTCCCTTAGGAAATGATATTTGATTACAATGTGTTTTGTCTTGGAGTGCATCACTGGATTTTTGGATATATTGATTACACTTGTGTTATCACAATATACAACTGTTGGTTCCTTTATTTCTTCCTTCATTCTTGATATCAACTACTTGATCTGCATTATGTTAGAACAATTAACTATTGTAGCAACATATCATGCTTCTACTGTGGATTGAGTAATATAATTCTACTTCTTACTTATCCAAGACACTAGCCTCTTTCTAAGAAAGAATGCTCCTCTACTAGTACTTTTTTTGTCATCAATGTTTCTTGCCCAATATGTACCAGTGAAGGCTCTTAATTCAAGATTTCCTCCTTTCTTGTACCATAACCCATAATCCTCAGTTCCTTTTAGATATCTTAGGATTCTTTTGAGTGCCATAATGTGATTTTCTTTAGGATTGACAAAGAATCTTGCAACTATACCAATTGCCAATGCAATATTAGGTCTTGTGTGAACCACATACTAAATTTTCCCAATCATTGATCTATAAGAAGTTTGGTTTATCTCCTTTGAATCATCATCCTTTGAGAGATTATGTCCAATAGACATAGGTGTACCAATCGGTTTGGAATCTTCCATTCCAAATACTTTTAATGTTTCCTTGATGTACTTTGATTGAGTGATAAATATCCCATCCTTCATCTGATTAACTTGCAAACCAACAAAGAATTTGATTTCACCAAACATAAACATTTCAAATATTTTCCTCATTTCTTCAAAAAATGATTTGCATAAAATATCATGTCCTATGAAAAAGATATCATCTACAATTTTTTTTGCAAGCAATATCATGTCCTGAGGTCCTTCCTTGATATACAAATTTCTATTAACATTTGTCTTTTCAAAAGCAATTTTTACTAGGTATCCATGAAGTCTTTCATAACATGCTCTAGGAGATTTCTTTAAACCATATAGGTCTTTATGAATTTTACATACCATGTCTCTTTGTCTTAGATATATGAAACATTTAGGCTGATCAATGTAGACTTCTTCCTCCAAGACCCTATTCAAGAAAGTTGATTTGACATCCATCTGATAAATTTTGAATCCCTTTTGTGTTGCATATGCTAGAAGTATTCTTACTCATTCAAGTCTTGCAATAGGGGCAAATGTTTCCCCAAAATCAATACCTTCTTCTTGAGCATAACCTTTGCAGATAAGTCTTTCCTTGTTTCTTGTTACTTTTCCTTTTTCATTCATTTTATTTCTAAATATCCATTTTGTACCAATTACATTTTCATCCTTGGGTCTAGGAATAAGGGACCAGGCTTTATTCTTTTCAATTTTCTCAATCTCATCATTCATTGTTTCTATCCAGTTTTCATCTTCTAAAGTATCTTTTACAAATCTAGGTTCAACTTCACTAACATGTACCTTTTAGTTTGTTCCTTATCAGTATGCCATTTGTTTCTTCTCTAATTATTTTTTCAAATGTATAATTCCTTATAACATATTTTGCAAGCCTTGGATCTTTCTTTCTTTTTTCAGAATTAGGTTCACTTGGTTCTATAAAGTTTTCTTCCTTTTTCTCAAGTTCATCTGGTTGATCTCTTGTTGTAGCTTAGGTAGTACTACCTGTGACTCGAGTTGCACTGCCTAGGGCTGTAACTTGGGATTGAACTAACTATGACTTGGGTGCCTTTGACTAAGACTTGGACTGAACTGCCAATGTGTTGCTAGATGTACTTGGTTGTTGATTGGCTTCAACCTTCTGAGGTAAAGTTTCAAGTTCTTCATAGTATACAAACCTTTTTGTAATCCTCGGGCTCTTTGATGCTATGTTCTTCACTTCTTTAAGAAAATTCATCAATTTTCACATGTGCATTTTCTATAACTTTATGAGTAGAAAAGATTTAGACATTTGTATGCCTTGCTTTTATTTGAGTATC
The DNA here is from genome assembly GCA_028749045.1 of Cupressus sempervirens. Lineage (NCBI taxonomy): Eukaryota > Viridiplantae > Streptophyta > Pinopsida > Cupressales > Cupressaceae > Cupressus > Cupressus sempervirens. The sequence goes on from CM053783.1 coordinate 250,323,193, forward strand.
CTAAGAATATTCCTTCATCGCTCTTTACATAAAGATTTCCTTTTCTTACCTTTTTTAAGATATAACATTTTCTTGCAAATACTCTAAGATAACAAATATTAGGCCTATATCCATACCATAATTCATAAGGTGTTTTGTTTGTACCTTTCTTCAATTGAACTTGGTTCAATGTGTGAATTGTTGTGTTGATTGCTTCTCTCTAGTACTTTGGTGCAACATTCTTTTCTAACAATAATGTTTTTGCACATTCCATGATGGATCTATTCCTTCTTTTTATTATTCCATTCTGTTCTAGAGTTCTAGGTGTTGATACTTATCTTTTTATTCCTCTTTCATTGTAGAACTAGTTGAATTCATTTGAGATTAATTCTCCTCCTCTGTCTAATCTCAAGCATTTTAGTTTTTTCCTTATTTCTTTCTCAACTCTAGCCAAATACTATTTGAACTTTTGAAAAGCATCAGACTTATCTTTTAAAAACATTACAATCATCATTCTAGAGTAATCATCAACAAATAAAATTAAATATACATCTCCATAGTAGCTTTCTACACCAATTGGCCACAAAGATCTGTGTAAGCTAGCTCCAAAACATCTTTAGAGTTATAGGACTTACTTTTGAAACTTCTTTTACTCATTTTTCTAATTTGACATTCCTTCTCATTTCAGGTTTATTTAGATAAGGTATGCCTCTTATTTTGTTATTCTTGCTTATGTTGATCAGATTATCGAAGTTAACATGACACGTTATTTTATGCCATAACCAACTTTCTTCAACTTGAGCTAATAAACATGAGCTTTCATTGAGATTTGGTTAAAACAAATTACCTATATTCTAATTTCCAAATCCAACCAGATTTCCCATTCATGAATTAAACTTTGTATCCTATATTGTTCAACTACGCTACACTGAGTAGATTATGCCTTAATCCTTTAACCCAATAGGCATTCTCACATTTGATTTCATTAGTCAATGCAGTGATACCTTTTCCCTTTACATAACATGGTTTATTGTTCCCAAATCTAACACTTCCACCATCATAATGTTCTAAATGTTCAAATTTTGTTTTATCACTAGTCATGTGATGAGAACAACCACTATCTATGACCCATGTATAATTTTTTCTAACATGAGAGATAAGTGTCATTTTCCTATTTTCCTCATCATCGGATTTATATTTGATAGTAATATAAACTACTTAATCTTTGTCATCATCACTATCAAAATCTTTTGCAATGTAACATGATTTCTTACCTTTGCCTCTAAAGTCCTTGTAGTTTTTGAAGTCTTTCTTGCCTTTGAATTCATTGAACTTATTTTCTTCTTTATCTTCCTTGTTTGGACATTTAGCTACAATGTGGCCAATTTCCTCACATGAGAAACAAATCAATGGAGTCTTTCCTCTAAATTTTCCTTTTCTCTTTGCTGCCCTTTTTGCTAGGAGAGCCTCAATAACTTCAAGGTCCTCATCTGAATCCTTTTCACCTTCACTATCAACTTGTTTTCCTTCTGAGTTCCCTCCTTTTCTACCAAGTGTTAGTTTAGCTTTGAATGCATATTCAAGATTGTTAGAAGGAGCATAATTATCAAAATTGTCCAACTCAAAAGCATTCAATCTCCCCACAAGAGTGTCTAGGGTTAGATCATGTACAGGATTGCATCTCATCTCTTGAATAGTTAAAACTCTAATTGTGTAAATAGGAAGAAGATTTTTTAATACCTTGTTGATTATTGTTTCATCATCTATTGTTCCACCTGAAGCTCTGATTGCACTAACACTTTCTTTGACCCTTTCACTGTGCTGGGTGATGTTGTCACCTTCTTTGATTTTCAATCAATCAAATTTTCCTCTTAAGCTTTTTGCATTAGCTCTTTGCACATTTTTGTCACCTCCAAAGACTTTCTTCAGCTTTTCCCAAATCTCAAATGTAATAGGACAAGCCTTGACTTTGTTAAATTCAAAATAGTTCAAAGAGGATGCAATATCAATTATCATAATGTTGTGCTCCTTTTCTTCTTGGATTTTCTCCACAAACATAAGCTTACATGGTGCCACATATTTGTTCTCTAAATATAATACACCATCATCACTGATGCTTGATAAATGAAGCTTCATCAACTCTTGCCATGTTGAAAATTTTTCTCTGTTAAGTTTAGGAATTTCCCTTATGTAAGACATCCTGATCTTTAGCTTAGGTCCTTAAAACCTTTTTCTTGCAAGCACAAAATCTCTGATACCAATTATTGGAAATGTAAGAGGAGTAACTGAGAGGGTAGGGGTGAATCAGTTACTACAAAAACAAATCCAAGTCCTTGGTATGTCAACACAAACTTTTACTTCTTAGACCAAATACTTGCTCTACTCGGTTAGAACTAAATATTTACTATAACTTGGTTTAAAAAGAAATCTTAAGATATAATGTTTATTAACCTTTAGTAACTTATTTGAAAAAACATAAAGTATCAAGCAAATAACATGAACACATGAGACACCAAGATTTGATGTGAAAACCCAATTTGAGAAAAACCACCAATGCAATTGTTGACATTCTAGGCATGTTTTTTATTAGTGACATACACTTATTTAGATTGTAAGTATCTACTGAGCATATTATACAATTAATAGTGTCAACCAAGCATTTCAGTTGCTACTGAGTTCTACAGTTACCACTGAGTCCTTTGGATAGATTTCAGTTTGTGTCGAACAATTACTACTATGGTGAGGATCAGCAATGTAAACTGAGCATCTTAGTACATGTCGAGTTTACCAATGTAAACTGAGTTGTGCAGTGCTTACCAAGTTTTTAGTTGATGTGTTATGAGTCTAGTGTTAAGCGAGCTACTCAGTGTTAACCAAGTGACTCAATTTATACTGAGCTTGTAGTGATAGCATTGACTAAGCTATGCAGTGTGAATCAAGTGATTCAATTTATATGCCGAGTTGCATAGTATTCGTTGAGTCACCAATGCAGACTGAGTTCAAGACATCTTGGAAGTGATCAATATGGACCAAGCTTTTATGTCTATCGAGTCCATGATGATGCCAAGCATTGATAGTAGATGTTGAGTATCAGTACCTCACCGAGTCAGTCTTCAAAACTCGAGTTTCTACACTTTGGCTGACTTTGTAATATTTGTGTAAACTTGTATTATGGCCAACTTTTTAATTTTGCAATTGGATTGGTATATATGTAATGTATTATATCACATCCAAAGGAATGCAATTCAAGTGATGAAATAAGAAGAAAAGAATAGAAGAGCAAATTACAAAGGCTACAGTAGTGTAAGGAGCAGCAAAGATTTATTTATCACAGCAAGGTGATTTGTGCACTTAGAGAAATCCCATTCAGTAAACCAAGTTGTAGATCAGAGATTAGCCACTGCTTCATCCTAATAGGTGGATCAGTCAAATCCTTTAACAAGGTAGACCTAACAGTCTTGTGTAAATCTCTTTACCGAGTTCATACTTCATTGTATGTTTGTAAATCCTTTTGCAAGGTGGACCTAGCAGTCCTTATTGCTCCTAACAGGGAAAATCATCAAAAGTGATCATTGTAAGCCTTAATAGGCCAACTTTATACTATAGTACTAAAGCTTGTGGGTATCATCCCCACCCCAGTTTTACTTTCTATTTGGAAGGTTTCTAGGTCACCAAATTGTGTGTCAAAAGTGTTATGTATGCTTTAATGTTTCCAATTTCTCATGCATGCAATTAGATCAAAATTCACATCAAGGATTAACTGCTAATCAAGAATTAAGTTTTATTGGTTACTGATTCACCCCTCCCTTCTCAATAACTTAGCTTGCCATAATATTTCCAATAATTGGTATTAGAGCTTTGTGGTTCTCAGAGAAAAGTTCAACAGCTTGAACAAAGATCAAAGGCAATGGAGGTATTCAAATTTGACAAGGCTATTAACAATGAGAAGCTACATTTGGAATTGGCTATTGGAAAACTCAAGAAAGCAAAAGAGTAACACTCTCAACCCCTAAAAAGAAGAAAAGATCTTGTAATCTACTTGAATGATCCACTCTACATTGAAGAAAGAATTGAAGACATCCATTCAAGCAATTAAAATGAAGTAGATGAAGCAATCAAAGAACTATTGGAAAGAATACTACTCTTTAAGAAGAAGTAAGAAAACTAAGAAGAGAGCAAGAAATTTAGTCAGTAAGATTCTTTGAAGTCATGGAAGAAAAAACCAAGATAAGAGAAGAGATAGAAGGAAAGAATAATGAAATTCAGCACCTATCCCTTCAACAAGCAAACTTCATTGATTAGCTTACCAATACAAATGAAGAAATCATGAATCTAAGATCAAAGAATGAAAGATTGTAGAATGATCTAAACACTAAAAGGTAAACCAATGAAAGGATGATAAAATCTCAAGTAGGCATGAATCAGTTGAATGATCAAAGTCATTATAGATAAAAAGGAAAAGCAAGAATTGGATATACAGAGGTAGGTGAATCATCCAAGCAAGGAGCTCAAAAGAATCAAGAACCTACTTGTAGTCACTATGGTAAGTGTATATGAGAAAATATGATAGCAAGTAATACTAATCTATTCAAAAACAAAAGCATTAACTAGCATAAAAATCATAACATATGAGATAGACAAAGTGAAACCCTCAAATGAGAATATGAGCCATGGAATGGCTCTCCCAATGAGGATGGTCACTTGATTTAGGGATGAGTCTATTATGTAGATTTGGGATATATGCTCAAGTTTCAAAATAGCTTCAATGGATTTGGGATTTTTGGTGTGGATGATGGCTTTGATATGGATTTGGCTTTTCAAAATGGCATTATGAGTTTACTTGATGGATTGTGATTTCAAAAGGGCATGGTAACTTTAGCTTAAGGATTTGTGATTAAAATGTCTTGGGAGGGGATTCAATTTATAGGCCAAGGCCTTGAGGGATGGATGGTTAAGATGTAAGGAGAGATGAAATCTTAGGGAGGGCTAGGATGCACTCAAAGGGGAGCACATGGATTGTGCTTGTTTAGCACCAATTAGGGAGTGACACATGTCACAGGGTCATTGGGTAGAGGAAAGGGCAAAGATGAGTCAACAAAGGAGGCTCAATGCCTTAAATGGCCCTCATAATGGCTTGTAAGAGCTTTTAACGGTATGTAAGAGCATTGAAGGCTTTGTGGTTGGGATAAAGTTTTATGGTTGGGATATTTTGAGGGAGGAGACTTTGGTTTGGTTTAGGAAAGTCTTAAGCTCACTTAGGGAATGTGACAAGGTTAGGGGGGGATTAGGCTTGGGTTGAGATTAGATTAAGGATGTTAGAGATGTGCAAGTGGATGGCATTCATGAGGGTGGGTGAGTTAGTGGCTAAGCTAGGTTAGTATGGGTGGATGGGGTGGATTAGGCTAAGTGGAGGATTTAGGATAGGTTAGGGGCTATTAGATTTGAGGGCTTTTTTTATCAAATAGGTTTATCCAATAAAAGGGGATTTGGAAATAGATAGGAGAATAGGATTTAATTGATAAATAATAGGTTATTTGATTTATCAATTAGGACTATAGATGATTAATTAAATTAATCAGCTAGGGGATGGCAAAGGATTAATTAAATAGGAATTTAATTAATGATGCCTTTAGAGATAGCTAAATAGGATTACCGAAGCAGTGTAATCAGATTTAGGTGTCTACAGTAAGATAGGTCATACATCAAACATATGTTAGAGCAACGGGAAAGAAAAATTCAATGGAAAATGCTACAATTATAATCAGCATGATCATAGAGCAAATGAATGCAAAGAGAAATAAAAATTTAAAGGCAAATGTCACAAATGTAAGAAGCATGGACACAAGTCATCAGAATACAAAACTAAGATATTGAATCCAACAAAATAATTGTAAAAGCTATATTTGATTGGGACTACAACACTTGGTGCAGATGTCATTATTGTGGAGAATTTGAACACATTGGAATGAATTGTGAGAAACATCACATGAGGAAAAGAGATACTACTAGAAGATGTTTCATTTGTACACCAACTTGGTCATCTTGCCAAGAACTGTATGAATACTAGAAGAATTGAAGATGAAAAGAAGGCAAAAGTTGATAACATCAGAAAGAAGATGAGACAACAATGGGTTCCAAAGTCTACTAAGAATGCAAGTCTGAGAAATAATGATCAAGTCACTCAAAAATTGGGTGACTCTACCATTTACACTTAATTTCTCAAAGGAGAATTAGAACTAGGATACTGAAGAAGACATCTAATAGTAGTTCTAGTCGATAGGACAGAAGATCCATACCATCATTCAAGATGCAAAGGGATCACCGAATAAGATATGGTAGTCACTACCGAGTTACTATCCTTACCAAGTAAAGTTAGGTTATAGACTCTACCGAGCAAGGTTGAGAACAACTAAGTCTTATGTGGTTACTAAGTCATGGAAGACTCTACCAAGTATTCAATGCAAGTGAAGTGGATGACAATCTATCACTTGAGAGAATAATCGTACCAGGAATTTATGGAAAATTTTGATAAAAAGGGTGAAATCGAAGTCATTTCTCACTATGAATTTTGAGCTATTTGTGTAGAGCAATCTTCATAGCATTCAAGCAATTTGAGTGAATTGTTACTGAAAGTTTTTGTATTCTCTCAAAGCCTACCAAGCAAAGATGGCTTCCACCAATAGAAAAGAAAAAAGAGGTTTGAGGTGTGGAATGGAAGGCATCAAATTTTAAGTTGACTCCTACCATTATAGAAACCCTAGATCCGAGTGGAGCACAGTCGCAAATTCCTCCAAAGGTACTATTAGTCAATGATATTTGTTTGCATTTCAAATGTGCTATTCAAGATATCAGAATATTAGAGATGGATGAGTGTTTGAAGGAGTTATGTATCAATGGTGTGTTGAAACCTGAGCATCAACATCTCAAGAGAAAAGGTTTAACTCACATTCCTCATATGCCATGGGATTTCCAAGTAAAATGGATAATTTTTATCCTCAGTCATGTGCATAATGGTCAGTTGTGGTTGGATCAACCAATTTTGATAACCAAGAAGATGATCCATAGGATCACTAGTCTTCCCATGTTGTCAAAGGCAAAAATGACTAAAACCCTAGATCAGGTTGAACTAGAGAAGAAAACCCTTACTAAGTGAGATGGAAGGGGAATGAAGATAAGTTGTGTCACTGACATGGAATTGAAGTTTGGCATACATCTCATCACCCATAAAATCTATAGTGTGAGTAGGTTGAACAGTGTGTCTTGTGAAGCAATTGATTTAGCATACAAGGTGGTCAAGAATAACCTTTCTCTTGACCTTGCCGAGTTACAACTCAATCAGTTCAACAAAAACATGGAGAGCATCAGAACTTCTAAGAAAAATCCATTTAAGTTCAATTCACTCTTGATTTGTTTATTTTTCTATGTTCAAAAGTTCTTCCCATCAAAAGGTATAGTAGTTTGGAGGAAAGATGTACCAGATCTATATCAAATTAATGAGTATATTGTTGAAATGGAAGAGAATTATGCAAGTATTATTGACAACTACTTTGATGCATTTAAAGAAAAGATGAATAACAGATTCAGGATGCCCAAGAAGTTAGTTAAGGATTACAAAGATGATTTTTGTTTCATGGTTGATAGTGACAAAGTTTACATGCAAGCAGTTAGACCAAGAATAGCACGGGTAAAACTTCTTAGATATGAGGTGAACATTGATGAACCCAAGGACATAATTGAGGCATTGATAAATGAGCCTGTTGATCCTAGGGCTACTTACTTTGGCACCTATGATGAGGCTAGGATAGAACTAGAAATCAAAGTCCCTTAGGCAGTTACAAGGGCATGCAAGAAGAGGATTGCTAAACTAAAAACCAGCTCTACTCTTCTATTAATTGAAGGAAAAGTAGAGGATGAAGAAGTAGAAGATGAAGAAAAGTCAAAGGAAGAAGAGCCACTAAAGAAGAAAGGTAAGGTAATCATTACCAAACCTGCCAAGACATCTACTATTGTGTTCACTAGGAGATCATCCAGAAAGAAAGTAGATAAAGAAGGAGACATAATCTTCAAGAGGTCTCTAACCACCTTTGAGGAAAGAATAAAAGAATTAGAATTAGGGTCTGGCATTACAAATTTCAAGGTAGTAAAATATGAAACCAAGACTACAGAGGAGCAAAAGTAAATAGAAGATATATTAATATCCAAGATGGGTAAGTGGAAGTACTTACCTGACTAGCTAGCTCAACAGATTCCTGGTGCTTTGATTGAAAAGATTAAGCTGAGATGGGAGCATGCCATACAAGCTACAAAAGATATATATGAGTAGACCCTAAGGTAGCTTATGCCAAATTTGGATGACAAGGAGGTAAAATAATCTATGAAAAAAAATGAAGAAAAGTTAACTTTGAGATTCAACACTTGTCTTGTGTTGTTGAAAGATATTCATCATGTTGTGAAGAATAAATACATGGAAGAATGTCTATCTTCTTCAAAAACTGAGTGATTTTGTAGTTAGTGTAAGTGATAAGGATGATGATGATGATGATGATGATTAGGAGGAGAAGGATGAAGAGAAAGATGATGAAGAAGTGGCTCATTTTGATAATGTAGATGATGAAGAGGAATAGGGGCAAGAAGCTACCGAGGAAGATTTGCAAGATACTGAGGAGATTGACCCATTAAAAATTGTTGCAGTGGCCATAGCCTCACTTCCTCATTCTCCAAGAAAAAAATTGAAAACATTAAGCCTAGAGAAAGCTTCAACAGGATTGATTGTGACCAATACTGAAAGCACAAGCACTCAATCAATCTTTGCACCTATCCAACTTAGTACTTCATTGATAGTAGTGCCAAGCACTTCATCTACCAAGTAGCAACCCTCTACATCAATTTTGGCTACATCGGGTATTTCTTCCAAGAGTATTTTAATAAGTGTAGTATCTACTTTTGCAACAAGTCCTACCATTTCTACATTTTTTTCCATTCCTAGTATGTAAGTAATAAGTGCAAGGATAGTTGAGACCAAGCCTCAACCAAGCACAAAATTTTTGGGAAAAGGAAAAGAAAAGGAAGAAGATATAGATCTTGATGAGGAGATTATCATTCCTAAATGGGACATCTCAAATCTAAATCCAGATCAGATGCATGTTTTTGGAAAACTTCTTCAAACAAAAGCCAAATAGCAAAGGCTTAGAGAGGAAAGAAACAAGGAATTTAAAATAATAGAGGATTCTAAGAATATACTAGTAGAGGTTCTAGGCATAGAGGTTGATACTTCTCAACCAATTTTGTATCAGTTAGCAAAGCCAATCCATAAATATAATGAAGATTTGGATGGACAGGACAAATTATTTCAGAAATTTGAGAAAAAATTTGAGAATAAAGTTTTAGAGCTTATTGCTCAACAAATTCCCATTAATAAAGTAGAACTATCTACTATTTTAGGCTCTCTAGAGACCTCTTGCATCAATGTATCTTTACTTTTTGGTAAATTATGTGATACATCGATGTTCATTAAAGAAATAAGAGATAAATTGTTAAAAATTGATGAGGATCTAAAAGCAAGTGCACAACAACTACAACTTGACCCGAGTTCAAGCTCTACCCACTTCAATAAGATCATATTTTTGACAAATATGTAGGCAGAATTGCTAAGAGAAGAGGCAAGAATCATATCAACATTGATAGATATTTAGAACATGATTCTCCCAAACATGGAGGCACTGTAGAAGCACATTACCCATTCAAAAATGCTCATCCATGACAACAACTTCTCCATTGTAGACCACATGATAGAATCGGCAGCAAAAGTGTAGATTGCATTACACACATGCAAGGTCTTGCAAGAGAATTGGGACAAGACTTTGGCACTTATCTTGAAGGTACATTTAGATTTCTTGTCACATTTTGGTGATACTGTATAAAAATATAGCATAAATCTTTAGCATTAATGTCAAAAAGTGGGAGAAGATTGAAGAAGATGTAAGGAGAAAGGGGGAGAAAATTGAAAGAAGATTGAAAGATTGTAAAGAAAAGGCATATTGTATAAAAAGGGAAAAGATGTATTTAGATGTATTATGAAAAGATGTATAGTACACTATATATTATGTATGGGGGAGCATTACCATGTATACAAATACATCTCTTACAAAACCAATTTTGAAAAATCTCAAAAACAGTATACTCTACCAAGTTGGAGACATAAAGTGATGGATAAAAATGTTTTTGAACATTCTTGAATTCTTTTTTGATTTATAAGTGGTTTTGTCACTAATGCCAAAGGGGGAGATTTTTGACATTCTAGTCATGTTTGCTATTAGTGACATACACTTATTCAGATTGTAAGTACCTACTGAGCATATTGTATAGTTAACAGTGTTAACCAAGTATTTCAATTGCTACCAAGTTCTACAGTTGCTACCAAGTCCTTTGGATAGATTTTAGTTTGCATCGAGTAGTTATGACTATGGTGATGATCAGTAGTGTAAATTGAGCATCTCAGTGCATGCCAAGTTTACCAGTGTAAACCAAGTTGTGCAGTGCTTGCCGAGTTTGTAGTTGATGTGATGGGAGTCTAATGTTAACTAAGCTACTTAGTGTTAACCAAGTGATTTATTTTATACTGAGCTCGTAGTGATAGCATTGACTGAGTTATGTAGTGTGAATCAAGTGATTCAGTTTATATGTCGAGTTTCACAGTATTCGTCGAGCCATCAGTGTAGATTGAGTTCAAGATTACTTGGAAGTGATCAATATGGACTGAGCTTCTATGTCTACCGAGTGCATGATGATGCCAAGCAATGATAGTGGATGTCGAGTATCAGAACCTCACTGAGTCAGTCTTTAGAACCTGAGTTTCTACACTTTGGCCAACTTTGTAATATTTGTGTAAACTTGTATTGTGGCCGACTTTGTAATTTTGTAATTAGATTGGTATATATGTAATGTATTGTATCACATCCAAAGGAATGCAATTGAAGTAATGAAATAAGAAGAAAAGAACAAAAGAGTGAATTACAAAGGCTACAGCAGTGTAAGGAGTAGCAAAGATTTATTTATTATAGCAAGGTGATTTGTATACTTAGAGAAATCTCATTTAAAAAACAAAGATTCGGATTAGATATCATCCATTGCTTCATCCTAACATGTGGATCAATTAAATCCTCTAACAAGGTAGACCTAACAATCTTGTGTAAATCTCTTTATCGAGTGCATACTTCATTATATGTTTGTAAATCCCTTTGTAAGGTGGACCTAGCAGTTCTTATTGCTCCTAACAGGGTAGATCATCAGAAGTGATCATTGTAAGCCTTAATAGGCCAACTTTGTACTAAAGTACTAAAGCTTGTGGGGATCATCCCCACCCCAGTTTTACTTTCTATTTGGAAGGTTTCTAGGTCATCAAATTGTATGTCAAAAGTGTAATGTATGCTTTAATGTTTTTAGTTTCTCACGCATGCAATTAGATCATAATTCACATAAAGGATTAATTGCTAATCAAGAATTAAGTTTTATTGGTTACTGATTCACCCCTCCCCTCTTAGTAACTTAGTTTATCATAATATTTCTAATAGAAACTAGTTACAATATTTCACTCTTCTAAAGTGAGCCTTGTTAAGAACCAACCCTATTAAAGGTTACAAAACACATGGTTAAGTGTGACCCTATTAGAGGATTTGAATCACCTTGTTAGGATTGGCCTTGTTAGAGGTCTTTAGATACTTCATTCAAGAAATGCTACCTTGTTAGAGGATTTACAAAATTATTGTTAAGCCAACTCTGTTAAGAGATTTCTTTACTGCTACAATGGTTAGAAAGAAACAATAGTTTGACCTGATTAATGAAGCAACTAACTTTGCAAATTTAGATCACTATTCTAGCTTAACCTCTGGATCCTTCCTGATCAGATGTTTCCTTGCAACTTAACCTTCACACTTTCTACTCTACCTTGTCTTCACTCACATATCCATCTCTTTTATTCAACTTGATACTCTCACTTATACCCACATCTTGACCTTTCTTATATATCATAAGCTAGGAAAAGTTGGCTTGTAAACCCTTTCAAAACATCAACAAACATCCATTTAGTTGGCCTGTATTAGGAAAATAATTAACACAAGTAATCTTATTTTAGTCAACTAATACTAGACTAGACACTCAGTTAACACAGAACTTTCTTTGATAACCGACCAAACTCGGTTAATACTAGCTTCCTTCATTGACCGACCCAACTCAATTTACACTAACTCTCTTCATTGACCAACCTAACTTGGTTTATACTAAAATTTTCTTGGTTGATACTGGAAATTTCCATAGTGCCCGACTGAGCTTGGTTAACACTAGTTGTGCTCAGTTAGAGTGTGAAATTTGTGTAACATCAATGATAGTATACAATTGAATAATTGTTTTCAATAGGAATTACAACAATGTCATGGTGCATTTGAAAAATAACATCATAATCACAAAATGTGCCCCCTCTACCAAAATGTAATGTCAAAAAATAGGGTTAGGTGTAGTAGTGAAAGATGGGATAAAGTTTTAGGAAACTATATTTATTTTAAATTCTATATGCAATACTAAGTTAAGTTCTTGCACCAACTTTAGCATCCTAGTCCTAGTCTAGTCATACTAATTGAATATCTTTAGCATCTTATTCTAATCATACTCATTAAATATCACATAAAATAACTATTTGGATAATGATTTATTGACTTGAGACATCTTCAAAAATCACATTCTAATATGTAAACTTTATGGATATTCTATTGAAGATTTAGTTGTATATATTCATATCTTGTACGTGGTTGCAAGTTGTTGATGTGAAAAAGGTTATTCACTGAATTAGTTCACCTAGTAGGTCATATTTACATGTTAAATTTACTCAGGTCCCAAAAATTATTTGAGAAACCTTAGTTATCTAGATAGGATCTTAAATTTTTATTTTACTCCTAGACATTTAATTTGTTCTTATTAGTTATATCATATTATAGGATTCGGACTCATCTGATGATCTTGTATAATCTTATGCATTACCTTGACTATATAAGGAAGGTACGTATAGCATTGTAAATCATCATATATTCAATTATTCACATTGTAAATTTTCATCTATCTAATCTCTTGTTGTTGCTTCTCTCATCTTTTTGGAGGTTATTTAGTATGTAGATTCATGATCCTAGGTGCCCACTCTAAAATATTATAAGTACATGAGTGATTCATTCGCTTCTAACATGGTATCACAACCTTGAATCCATTAGCTCTATTCTATTTTAAAGAGTTTCTATCATCAATTATTTTTATTGTTTGAGTTTTGAATTTTCTCTTGTATATTCTTCTCGTGTTTTACTACAATCTTGAGAATAAAAAAGGATTTACATGCATGTTTCCATCCAAAATTATATGCTTGTTTTTGGTGAGATCTAGTGATTGCATCTCTTTTAGTTATAATAAAAATATTTTAGGTTGCTCCTTTACTCTTAGGATCAGATTCAAGAAAGTTAAATTTTGCTTTTGTTTCACTTCATTTGGCTACCATTTGCAGCATTGAAAAGCACAATTTTAAACCTCCTTATGAACAACTTATTATAAAGCATTTGTTGGCTAATTACAATTTTTATTAGAAGGCTAGACTATTGAGTGACTATAAACTTGTCCATTATTGGAAAAGTAATTTTTGAGGTTAAAAAATGCCATGTTGCACAACTTCTTGACTCCTAATGCATGATAACGTACAATTTATTTTTGTAGAAAATATAAATATTTAATTACTAAATGTGTGGCCTTCTAGCTAGATTTTTTTTTTTAATATAGTCCAATATTGATGTAGGTCACCATACCCTTTTTGGAAAATTTAGGCACAATATTATTTGTTTGTTTTTAGGTCTACAAACTTGTACAGGGTATCAATCATGGTAGTCTTTTTCATTTACCATTTTAATTATTGGTCAACTCATTCATTATTTTGTAAGTTCTACAACATTTTGGCACCACATTCAAATGGTTGGTTGGTGCATGATGTCCTCTAACCCAACACTTTTTTTCCTAGCAAGCACCACAATTACATGGGCTTGGGCCTTGAATTCTTTTTCTTTTCTATAATTTTGGTCTTATTGGGAAAATTCCAAATAAATTTTGTTAAGGAAGTTTTTCCAAACAAGATCTTGCCAAAATAATTGGTTCTAAGCATTATCTAATATTGTAATTATTTTTATTAGATTTTACTATTGATGCATTTTATAGTTTGTTAAAGCCAAAACTACATTTTGGCTCTTCAGCTCATAACTTTTGACCAAATTCAATATTTCTTATAATTCCTATAAAGTCAAAATGGTCTTTCAAAGCTCTTTAAGTATATTGATAAATGTTTATCAAAGTTTTGTTTGGGTATAATTAATATAACTATTTGTATTTGTATACGAGGAAATGGGGCTGAGTAAAATAGGAGCTACTACATCCCAAATCTTTCATATAGTAAGAATGTAAATACACCCTTAAATCAATTTGATTAACACAACTAAAAGGATGAATGAGTATCAATGCAAGATCTATGGTCAAGGAGGCATTTGGATTCCTTAAGAAGATATGATTTAATGCAATGCTAGAACTAAATGGAAAGGAAATGACATAAGATCTTATCTATAAAAGTAAGTGCAAGGAAAAAGGATAGAGCAGGTGTACCTTGAAACAATATGAGGAGATTTGAACTTTGGATTTGAATTTGGCTATCGCTAGAATATCAAAATATGATGTAACTTTGGATCTAGGTTTCTTGAACCTATAACTCTCTCTTCTTTGTAATTTTCAGCCAAAAAGTGTAAGAACAAGTTGGTTTTCTAGGGACAAATTAAGATTTGACTTGTTCCCAATAGTGCCAAATCTAATGAAATTTTATGAGGAGGATTTGTGACTGTATTTCTTCTTCTTCAATATGAAAATGCAAATCTATAACCTATTCATGCTCATAGAAAAATGGGAAAAGGTTATGGAAAGGGATTTACATTGGTCAAACTCCTATTTAAGAGTTAATTTTGAAATAAAATTGAAATCGTATAAAGGAAAGTAGATTGTTAATTCACCTTGCATGAAACTCTCATGAATATCTATAGTAATCTCTCAAATCCATGGAGATTATTTACATGTATTTGGAATGAGATGTAGAATCAAGGATGTCTTCAAAAATGTATGGATCTACAATTCCTAATCCTAGTCCTTGAATGTATATATGCTTGATAACCACGTGAATAAGGAGAGAAAAGAATAATGTGTGTGTGGATCTTCTTGCTTGAATGATAATTCCTCTACATGGCTATCATGGGAGAAAAACTTGCATCAATTAGAGACAACTACCTTTCTTTCAATGGACCTTGAAGAAATAGAGGCTCAAAGATCTTGAATTGGATTCTTTCCTTCCAATCTTGAATACAAATCCTCAATTTGCACAACTTGAATGCTTGATTTCTTGAACGATGACAATAACTTGCACTTAAATGTGATATTATGTGTATACAATTGATGGATGCCAAATGAGAGGAATAGATGTCCTTTTATACTCATTTTAGGATTTAGTTTTTATCAAAGCTAACCACAAATCAAAACCTTGGAAGAAAACCCCAAAATTGGGCTTTGGGTCGAATCTCAGCTCAAACACCTAGAGACAAGTTGGCTAATCATCTTGTTCTAGGTAAAATCACCTCAAAATTTGTAAGGATCTTAGAGGGTTTGATAAGATATAGGAGGAGAAAAATGTAGAATGTTGGGATCAATATTTGGCATCTAAAACTCTTTTGTTTGGGTGGGATGACTCCATTTGAGTTGGTGTATGTTCAAGATTTTTTATTCTTTGTGGACACTTTGATCATATTTTGTAAGAATTTTATCTTTTGTAGATCTACACTAAGGTAAAGTGCACTCTTCTACATGTATTTTAAAGGGTTATGCACATGTTATATCACACTATTGTACTTGTTGTATTATAAAATGCATGGAGGTCCTTTTTTTTAGTAGGTGTCCCTCCATGACAACAATGGATCTCTTTGATTCTTGTCTCATGCATGTGTCCCTTGTTGCACACTTTTTTTAGTTCCAAGTGCTTTTTTGTGCAATTTCAAATGCTGTATCTTCTTTATGCATTACATTGACACATAATTTTAGCAACCACATCATATGCTTATCTCTAGTTAATATTATGGTGGGGGGAATTATTCTATGTGTTTATGCTTCCTTTATTTCACTTTTCAATGAGCTATGAGACACTTGCATTCATTTTGAGTAGTAATGCTATTACTCACATACTTTCAATGGAAAAATGATACATCCTTTGCTTTCCATCTAATCATTGTTTTATTAGTCTTTTTGAGAGCACTTATGTAGATTATTGTCTTGTTGTCTTGATTGTCATATTTTTAGAGGACATTCTTTAGTTATACAAAAAAAAAAAATTGGTATAAGGTTTAAGTCAAATAATTTTATTAATTTGAAATTTAATTATGTATGTACATTTTTCCTTTGTTCAAAATAGGTACTAGAAGGAAAGAACATAGTCAAGAAAACCTCTAGTCTTGCACATGACTTTCACCCATATAAAAGTTTAATGAAAAGTAATGGGGCACTCCCCATTTTACAAACTTTATTGATAGGCCAAGATCATTGTTAGATTTGTAATACAACATGATACCTATTTATATTTAATGTAGAAAAACTAAAAAAAAATTTGATCCATATCCTATGATTTATTCTTTAGTTAGATTATATTACACTTTTTTTTTTTTTCTATCCCATTTATCTCACTTTATGTACTCAAAAGTTGAATAGTTTTGACCATTGCTCATGTGTTTATACTTTTAACTTTATTTACCATAATAAGAATATATATTTGAAAATATTTTAAACTTATTTTACTTTTTCTCTTATTTTACTTTTTATTTTTTCATCTTTTAATAATTAAATTGTATTTTCCTTTTCTAATAGAGTTACTTGTATTATTTTCTATAGTATTTTAAAATGCGTTGAATATTTTCTCTTCTTATTCTTGTCTTTAGTACTTTTCTTTTTTTAAACATCTTTTTAGGTTAATTCATTTTTCTTTTAAATTAATTTCTTTATTATTTTTTCTATTTTCTATTTTTTTGTTTATAAGACTTTAGATCTATTCTATATTGTAAAAAGTGTGATCTAAACATTAAAAATTAAAAACAAAAATGTGATCCAACTATTATAAATAAAAAAATATGCACACATTTAATAATATTTTTAAATAATTCATAAATTATTATAAAATAATATCATCTATATAAAAATATCATAATTTTTACTCCATAATTTACATAATAACAATTCATATTTATAAACTTGTGAAAATCATACCATTTACAAGAACATAACTTGTAAAATTGTACCATCTACACAAATATATCATAGTTTTTACAAGTTTCACAAGTGGTTTAGTACTTGTCTTTATTTGAATCACTACTCATGCAACATGGGTCAATGAGTTTGACTCAAAATCACACAGTTAAATCCTAATAGCAATATCACAATTTGACTTGTTGTGGAAATTATCTCCTACTTATCAATTGATGAGCTTAAGGGGCTTTCTATGCATTAGGCACAACACTTGGTGAAGGTTTTGCAAATGGGGTCGCAAGCTTTGGATTTAACCATGGAGGAAACTTCATAGTTAAGTGTGCTCAAGCTGGAGTAGTATCGGGATGGGTGACCTCCCGAGAAGTCTCAATGCTACACCCTTGTGAGCATCATCTAGATCCAATGAGTGCTAAATGTTTCATTCATTCTCATGAGAGATGGATTCATGTTGAATCACTACTCATGAAACATGGGTCAATGAGTTTGACTCAAAATCACATAGTTAACTCCTGATAGCAATATCACAATTTGACTTGTTGTGGAAATTATCTCCTAATTATCAATTGATGAGCTTAAGGGGCTTTCTAATGAATGGTTCATAAGGCACAACACTTGGTGAAGGTTTTACAAATGGGGTTGCAAGATTTGGGTTTAACCATGGAGGAAACTTTGTAGTTAAGCGCGCTCAGGCTAGAGTAGTACTAGGATGAGTGACCTCCTAGGAAGTACCCATGCTTCACCCCTGTGAGCATCACCTAGATCCAATAAGTGTTAAGTGTTCCATTTATTCTCATGAGAGATGGATTCATGCTGAATCACTACTCATGAAACATGGGTCAATGAGTTTGACTCAAAATTACACAGTTAAATCCTGATAGCAATATCACAATTTGACTTGTTGTGGAAATTATCTCCTACTTATCAATTGATGAGCTTAAGGGGCTTTCTAATGAATGGTTCATAAGGCACAACACTTGGTGAAGGTTTTTCAAATGGGGTTGCAAGCTTTGGGTTTAACCATGGAGGAAACTCTGTGGTTAAGCGCGCTCAGGCTAGAGTAATACTAGGATAGGTGACCTCCTAAGAAGTCCCAATGCTTTACCCCTATGAACATCACCTAGATCCAATGAGTGCTAAGTGTTCTATTTATTCTCATCAAAGATGGATTCATGTTGAATCACTACTCATGGAACATGGGTCAATGAGTTTGACTCAAAATCACACAGTTAAATCATAATAGCAATATCACAACTTGTCTTTATTTTTAATTTTATTGTAATAAAATTATTGTAGTATATAAAATATTTTAATTAACTAAAATATTATATAGTTATAGTTGTCTATAATTATAATTGTAGCAATGAAGTATTTTTAGTTATAATTATATTATTTTTTACTAGTTGTTATTTATAAAGTGTGATAATCTTAATTTTTATTTTAATGGTAAATATAATTATTAAAAAAAAAAATTTAAAAAGTATAAAAATATAAACTAACTTATTTACATTTAGCAATATTAAACATTACTAAATCACATTCATTTAATCGAAAAAAATTCTTATAAAGTAGTTAAATCCATAAGTTTGTCCTATATAAGAGTTACTTGGAGTCAACCAATCAAATAATAGAAAAATATTTTTTAAATGATAGCCTATGAGCAAGTACTAATAAAACCATACATTCTTTATCAGGTTTTTTATACCTCTTTGATGTACAATTGCACACGAAGATGTCATTGCTAACAAGTGTCACTTAGTGGCCTAGTACTTGCCTCTAATCAACATTAGTTTTAATGTTTTTGATATAAAAAAGTAGGCAAAAACTAGGGGGTTGGCCCTTTACAACAATGGTGGAACAACCATCAAAAACTTGCTGGAAACCAACACAAAACCAGCTAGCAACCAGCACACAACCAAACAGTCCCCCTAATGATTCATATCAAAAACATCATAAACAATATACAGTTACTAGTATTCCTACTTTTAAAACCAACAGAGTTTAACAAGTTAACAAACTACGTGTATGTGGTCATCGCATCATACCACCTATAGCCCATAAACAAGTTCAACATAAAAAAACAAAACCATCGACAGCAAATGGGGAGAAACCAAAAGAGTACCAAAAAAAAACAAAAATCAAAAAGCCATTAACTAGCCTCTTTCTTCTTTCCCTTCCTAGCCATGAGAACCTTGGCCCAGTCATCAGTGAGGAAGCTATAAAGAAGCTATGTGTCTTCCTTTCCAAGGTTCTCCTCCTCCGAGTTATTAGCCAATAGCTGAAGAGTAGTAGCAGTTGCATGCGTCATTTTGAGAGTGAACTTGGAGAAAAGGTTGAATCCCTCTTCCACTGCCATGCACCTATCCATCAACTCCTTGTGTTCCTTTTGGGTAATAGGTTCATTCTCCTTGGTTTCCAACTTTAGGGTCCTGCTACAATTCTCTAGGAGGTTCTACTTAACCTCCACATCAGAAATGTTAGCATGGCCCTTCAAGTTCTCCTGGCCCTCTTTACCAACCAGGGATGAAATAGTGTCGAGGAAGGCATTGGTGGTATTAGGGTGCTCCTGGTTGACAGAGGAAGGCAAGGTGATGGTGGCAGAGACATGTGTGGGGTCGGGGGAGGGGTCCTTAGTACTATTGTCTGCCTTGAAGTCCCAGGTACCATCAAAGGTATCATCCCATTTCTCTACTTCTTTATCTATCTCCTCTTTCCCCTTATCCATATTATCCCTTGAATTCTTGTCACTCTCCTCAGAGTTGGTATCATCCTCCTCCTCTTCTTGAGAGTGACTAGCCATTTGTTTGTATCTACCCTGAGTCTTAGCAATTCTTCCCAACCTTCTTCTACTCCCACTAATTTCCTCATTAAAGATGCCAATTTAAACCCCCACCCTCTTGTATATTTTAATTCTTTTATTGGGCTCCAACTCAAGGGTTAGAATTTCATTTTTCCTTCCCTTAGTAGGGGTTTGGCTAGAAGAGGGTTGAGGGGTGGGGCCTTGGCTACCACTGGTAAATTCCAAACATAAGGGGGCCCTAGAGGGGAGGATGTTATCAATGACAATCACACAAGGAGGGTAGAGGGCCAAGTGAAATTGGAAGAGGTGGAACATTAGCCCTTGGTGGAGAATGGTGAAATTGGTCCCTTTTTTCTTCTTTTCTCTAACATCAATAACAATATCCTCAAGGGCATGCAACAGGAAGAAAGGAATACTAACAAATTTCCTATTGTGAAAATGGTTAAGCAAAGGGAACTGATAAAAGTAATACACACTGTGCCTACCCTCCAGCATCAAATACTTCATTATCATCAAACAAACATCATCCTAGGGCTCAAAAAGTTTATCTCTCCTAAATCCTCCCTAGTACTGGTTAGGCACCTCATTCTCTCTTAAGAAACTAGATAGGTTCACCTCATTCGCCACCTTCATGATTTTTTGTCATTTCCTTCCCTTCATCTCTAAACATGTCACCATAGCAATAGATTCTTCATTCACCTAAAAAGAAATGCCATTAATGGTCACTCACCTATCCTTCTAGGTAGCGACAAACTATTGTGAACAATTTTCATCGTACCCCATGATGGCCTGCATGTAGGGGACAAACCCTCCTTCCTTAAGCATAATCCAAGTGGCCTGCCTCTTTGAGAAGTCCTCCAATTTTGTGGGCTCCAATCTATTTAGGTCCCACCCATGGTAGCTTTCTCCTCAACCAAATTTCCTTCCACAATCTCAGTAATTCTCATTTGCACCCATAAAATCACTAAGGTAGGCCTAAAAATAGAACAATTAGTAGATAAAAGCTTTCATTTTTTGTTCTTCATGAGCCTGTGAATACAATGTAGAGGCCACTTAGTGGTATAAGTACAAGGAATGTGAGGATTCCATACATAATACCATAATGATCTGACCCTAGTATTAATGAGAACTTTTCCCTTAATCATGCCATAACACCACACAATAATGACATTAATTTTAAAGCTTGTATTATTTATTGATTCACCTTTTTCGTGTCTTTTCATGATGCAATCAGTATTATTTCCCTTTGTGAGCCATCTTGTCAGCATTATGGTAACCTTAGCTATCATAATAATAGCAATCCAGCCAAAAATGTCCATTTTTCAAAGTTGGAGAGTCATCTAACTTGATTTAGTAGGGTTTTTTCCCTGCAAACAAGGGAATGCACATTCTTGGGTAGCAATTTCGTATCCCTCCAACTTTTAATGTTCACAAAATCAAAACCATAGCCAACCAAGGCATCTGCCACCACATTGCCTTCCCTGTAAGTGTGTTGTAAATCATAATGATCTAGTTTCGTAAGATAATGCCATATGTCCCCCAGGATGTGCCACATTGTCTAAACAGGTTGAACCCTACCTTGAACTAAATCAATGATGAGTTTAGAGTCCCCCTCAATGGAAAGTCTTCTGACCTTCATTTCCACTGTGATTTTTAGCCCCCATAGTAAGGCAGTGGCTTCCGCCACATTGTTGGTTCCTTGACCCAAACTTCCCAAGTAGGCAACCAACACATCATCTTTTTTGTCCCACAACACACCACCCACTGCCGCAAGCCCTTGACGTGCTGCTCCATCAAAATTAAATTTGACAGTGGGGCCAATGGGGGGGTTCCAACGTGTGTTTCTTCTAGCAACCACCTTCGAGTTGTCAAGATTATGGAAATTGGGAAGAATATTCCATCTCTCAGCAATATCCTCCTCATTTCTACTTGGGGATGTATGGCAATCTAACTTTAGCTGTCATAACATTCTCAATTATGAGCTTGCCCAAAATCTCTCCCATAATCTCCTCACCCCTCTCCTCCTCATGAAAGACCCTGTTGTTGCTTTCCTTCCAAATGCCCCAGCAAACATGTGAGGGGAGGAGAACCCAAAGGATTTTGAGGTAGGGATGGTAGAATGGGCAACTCCAATTCTTCGCGAATTGCTCCATTCCTCTATTCATGACCCAATCAATTGGCAATTTATTCCACATGTAGGACCAGACCTTAAGAGTATAGGGGCATTCCAAAAAGAGGTGGGTTATGCATTCCTCTACCATCTTGCATAGATAACATCTGTTGGTGATTAGTAAGCCTTGCCTTTGAAGGCTATCAGTTGTGAGGATTTTGCCATGCATCATCGTCCATCGAAAGAAGTTCACTTTTGGCAGTAACTGACTAATCCATATATTTCTCTAGCTTATCGCGGTCTAATCATTTTCAAAGATGAGATGGTAGGCAAACTTGATCAAGAACTGACCATTCGTCCACCTATCCCACAGCACCTCATCCTTTTGATCATGCATAGGAAGAGCATAGTGGCAAATTAGATCCTCCAACTCTTTGATCAGGGAGTCCTCACTATTTGGTATATCCAAAGTGGATAGTTCCTTCCATTTCCCACGATCACTAATATAGTCCACCACCCTCATCCCCATCATTATTTTTAGAGGTTCATGTAGGCCATTGAAGAGGTTCCCCCTATTAGTTTTAACATTGAATATAAATTTAGTTATAATTTTATTATATATTTATATATAAATATAAATTTTTAGTTGATATAATTATTTTAAAAGTTATATTCAATGTATTCTTTTAGGTGAGAAAGTAGTCTTGTTCTTTGTGCAATGATTTTCTATATTTTTTCAAACATCAAACATGTTTTTATAATTGAAACATTTTTTACAATGATGTACTTGTAGATGACGTAATTGTAACACATTAAGTTCAAATAAGATTTATACATTTTAATATATTTTTAATATTTTATATCACTTCAAATTGTTTGCTAATAATTTTAATAAGAGGGTTAAAATATATTTTATAAAATATCATATTTCACAAATCCATAAATAAGCATATAAGATTCAATTGATTAGAGAAAAATAATTTATACAAATTATAAAAATTTAGCATATATATTTTAGAAAATAAAATATTTATAGGAAAAGATGAAATATATTAAAAAAATTAATTGGTCAATTGCAATGTATTGTAATTTAAAAATTAGTACTAATACTAACAAGTGCCACATAGTAGCATGTACTTGTTATAAAATACATTGTAATAGAAATATTTATTCAATATTATAATAATTAATTGATATAGTAAATGAAATATTAGAAAATAGATGTACACTATTATTTTTTTAATTATATATTGTATAATTTTAGTATTATAAAATATATTACAATATAATATAATATAAATTAATGTTATATTTTGATTTCATCTTTAGAGACGAGATATGTGAAATGAATATTATTGTTAGTAAAATACATACACACATATTGTAACGACTGCCCCTGCAAAACAAATGCCACATCAGCAATCTCCGTAATATGCAAAAAAATCAATGAGAGTCAAAGTCTTTTGAATATTGACTAGTCAAGATTAGTCGATTAACTATCATTAACTTTACATATATGCTCAAATTTAAAAGAAACTGTAAATTCGTTACCAGATTACTAATACCAGATACCAGATACTAGGTGGTATAACCATGGCGACCAAGTTGAAAAGAGCTCTAGAACCTATCTAAGAACACAAGTGCGAGAATATTGTAGGAGTGCTTTACCACCCTACCACAAAGTTGTTAAACTTCCTCGAAATCTTTCCTGACATGAAAGATACCTAGCCCGACAACGAGGTAGTCTAAACAAGTAAAACTAAGAGGAGATAATGGAATTGTGCAACATAATTTCTACAATTCAATTAGACAAGTACAACACTTTTGCAAATACAAGTAACACACTCTCTTATAGCCTAATGCAAGATAATATGTTTTAATCAATTACATAAGAATGTAATTTAGCTCAATAGCATTCTTCTCACATGTCCATTAGGAAGTCATATCACACATTAAGGAAAACTCTTTCCAAAAGTACAAACTTCATCTCATAATAGTAAGGTAATACAATCACTCTTAGTGACTCATATTCAAATCAATGAAATCATGTCATAATAGACCTAAATGATGATCACACTATCAATAAGCTTTAGAAGGTATGCATATTTCTAGTTATCTTATCCAAGAAGAAAAACACCACTATGGGTGCAACAATAGCATCTCTTAATTTAAAACTTACAAGAGCACAAGTTAAACAAAATTATACTTCACTTTAATTTCCATGTTCTACGCATAATTCCTCAAATAAGGAATCTTAATGAGAAATGAGGACACATCTCATAATCATCAATTGTAGAAGCTCAAACTTCTTCATCACTAAAATTGCAAGAGGACACTTCTAAAATACAACATTCATCACCCATAGAATGTCACTATTTTACCTAAGATCTCAAAAGGTTACATCAGGATGTCTCTTGATTCCATATAAAAGATACGTTAGGAATAAGTCAACTCATCAAACACCACTCTATAAGGTAGCAAGAAGGTTGTCAATTTCTCCATTCCAAATGAACTAAGTTAAAGAAAATATCCTACTCATGCACAGTCTCATAGATCATAATCCAACCATTCATGTTTAGGCTAAGTGGAATTAATAACACCAAATGATGAGATTTCAAAATAATTCCATTAGTCCTAGTGTATTCATCCAAGAAATATCACAATATTATTTAAAAAGAAAAAGAAAATTCAATGACCTTTACAGCTTCAACATTAATGTTACTCTATCAGGCCGACTGAACCATCCAAACTCATAATTAGGTTTTAAGGAAAGAATTATGGTTTGATTTAGCATTATGCTATTCAATTTCATTGAACCCTCCCTAGGAAAACAACAAGAAGAAAATTCCTTTGGTTGTGTCCCCAACCACATTCTATACAAAATGTGCTAACTGCAATAACACAATAAGTAAAGGTAATTCTCAAGATGCATGATAAGGCTTCGCCCCTATAAATTTAACAATAGTTTATACACACAAGAAAAACTAAATGGTTGCTTCTCCACCAATATGTTGTATGCAGCAAGATGCAATACTTGCATGAGCATTTGATTACCACTATCACTTGGTGCCAACCTAGGATGAGTCTCTTAACATGTATTCTTGCTAATCTTTCATGAAGGAAAAGAGCTTTCGAGAGAAGATGAATGGGTTTCCCCACTATGAAAGGAAAACACAACACTAGTTCAACCTAAATCAAATTATTTCAATCATTATGGCTTACAGTTTCATACTACATTTATGCTTATTCATAAGTGGATTGGAATAAAGAAGAAAAACTTGATTAGTCGAAAGACGTTGGTTGGCCACTCCTCCAAGCTGGTCTCTTGTAAATAGAGGTTTAGTAAGGAAGCCAATTCTGGAAGGTGTAACTCTTCCAATCTCTTGCATTCCTCAAGATCCAGATACCTTAGCTTTGTCATGTGTTCCAAAATGTGTAACTCCAACTTGATGGTGAGCTCTCTACAGTTCTTTAAACGGAGGGGATCCAGTAGTGTCAGATTCTTAAAAGAATCTGGTAAAAACTTCAAATTGATGCAGTCATTCAAATTTAGGTGTCGCAGATTTATCAACATGCCAAAATTAGAGGGCAAGGATGACAAATTTCTACACCATTTTATCTCTAGGTGCTCCAATGATTGGAGATCACAAAGCTCTTCTGGGAGGGAGCTCAGTCTATTCCAATCGACGTATTTCTGACCTAATGAAATCTCTTTCAAATTCTTGAGACATGATATTGATGCTGGAAATCCTCGCAAACTGATGATGCTTGGACAGGTCGACTGAATAACCAACTCTCTCAGCTGCAAAGGAGCATTCGCATCACATCCCCACAACTCTTTTATGTCCTGTGGGTTAACCAATTCTAATCTTCTTAGTTTTCTTTTTCATGAAAACCACGAGGGAATATTTGCGTACTTAAATCCTTTCACTAAAAAACCAAATCAGTTCTTTGGATAGTTCGCTGTTATAACTGAAATGTTTGCATACCTAACCAATCTGTTAACTGATTCCAAAAAATTCTCGAGAGGAGGATTGGTTGTGCGTATTAGTAGGCTTCTAATAAACTACCTTTTCTTTTGATAATCCCCTTCAAACACTAAAGATAATTTAATTTATTAATGATAAGAATCTTCTTAAGAATAAAATCCATGTGGCAATAAGTTCACCGATTTATTCGGTTTGAGGGAAGACGGGTTGTGACACATATATATGTATATGTATATGTATATGTATATGTGTGTGTGTGTGTGTGTGTGTGTGTGTGTGTGTGTGTGTATAATCTTAATAGAAAACTAAAACCAAATTTAAATATAAATTTTTAGTTGATATAATTATTTTAAAAGTTATATTCAATGTGTTTTTTTAGGTGAGAAAGTAGTCTTGTTCTTTGTGCAATGATTTTTTATATTTTTTCAAACATCAAACATATTTTTATAATTGAATCATTTTTTACAATGATGTACTTGTGGATGACGTAATTGTAACACATTAAGCTCAAATAAGATTTACACATTTTAATATATTTTTAATATTTTATATCACTTCGAATTGTTTGCTAATAATTTTAATAAGAGGGTTAAAATATATTTTATAAAATATCATATTTCACAAATCCATAAATAAGCATGTAAGATTCAATTGATTAGAGAAAAATAATTTATACAAATTATAAAAATTTAGCATATATATTTTAGAAAATAAAATATTTATTGGAAAAGATGAAATATATAAAAAGTTAATTGGTCAATTGCAATGTATTGTAATTCAAAAACTAGTACTAATACTAACAAGTGCCACATAGTGGCACGTACTTGTCTACTTGTCGTAAAATACATTGTAATAGAAATATTAGAAAATAGATGTACACTTTTTTTTAAAACTATATATTGTATAATTTTAGTATTATATAAAATATATTACAATATAATATAATATAATATAAGTTAATTTTATATTTGATTTCATATTTTAAATATATATAGAGAGAGAGAGAGTCTTATAAATAGACAGAAGTAATTATATAATAAATTTATAAATAATTTTATCAAGAATGTAGAAATATGAATAGTAATAAAACGTAGTAACTAATATGGAGGAACACGGAGTCTGAAAGACAAAATGAAATTATTATATAAAAAATAAAAAATAGTTAATTGTGATTGGTTGATAGATTATAAACTAATGCACTAATGTGTTAAAGTGAATGCAATAGGTAGCCTATAACAAATACAATAACGATTGATACTGAAATCATACCACCTTACGTTAAAAAAATATTAAAAAGACTCTTCCAAATGTGAATAGAAATATGACATAGAACTAAGCCTGGAAATGATGCAAGAAACTATACATGGGCTGCCTACAGGACTAGAAAAGAAGATATCCTGGTATAGCAGATTCTTTTTACCGTTTACACCAGTAGATTCGAACACTTGCCGCTCTCAGAGAAGATATCCAGCTACATTGGATTCTTATCACCAGACGATACACACTTCCCCACATCCCACAGAATATACGGCACTCACAGCATTAAGACCATCCATTTTCCCTTTTATTCGGACGCAACCTTTGCCTCTATAGGATTTTACCCATATCAAAAACCTCTGTATTTTCAGTCTGTGAAGTGGTGCCGCCATGAAACACGGCAGGAGAGAAAAGCCCAAGGCTCCGGAAAAGCGAGAGATAGAGCTGCGTTTAATCTCTGCTCAGGACATCGAAGATGTGAAAAGATTCAGCAAAATGAGATGTTATGCAGTAGCATACATCGACCCCAAGCACAAGGTCACCACGCCTGTGGACGAGAATGGCGGAATCAACCCTAGTTGGAATCAGAAGCTTCTTCTTCAAGCAGACGACCAGCTTCTCTCGAATCCCCTGGCGGCCATTACAGTAGACATTTACGCCAGCGGCCATTTGCGAGATAAGCTTGCGGGAACCGCTAGGGTTCTCATCCCTGACATTCTTAAGAACCCTGATAACCCTAACCCTGATCCAAACCCTATAAATTGCATGGCTATTCAGGTGTGGAAACCCTCCGGTGATCCTCAGGGGATTCTCAACATCTGGATCCCTCCCACGGGTAAATTTCTGCTGCGTCGCCTGTCGCTCACCATGAGTAAAAAGGAAGCGCCTGATGGAGTTCAATGCGATGCAGACGAGACGGCTTCGATTTCTCCTCCGCCAGAGGAAATCACTGTTTCTCTTGTAGAGGAGATTACTTTTCCTCGTGCAGAGGAAATCACCGCTCATCCTCCGCTTTCAAAAGCTGAGTAATATGTTCATGCGCTTTGTAGCCTTTATGTGTTTTTAGGTGCTACTGTAACTGAAAATATCTAGCTTTTTATTTAAATTTCTGCACAGGTCGAGCTAATTTTCCCCTTGGCTAAGTCTTATTTCGATCTGTGAACAAACTTTATTTAGCTTTTTTTTTCAAGAGATTTTGGGGTTTCTTAGGTTTCCGAGGGGAATAAAGTTAGGGTTTGTGGTCATGTTGAAAGCAAGTATTTTGCGAAAGCTTGTTTGGACTGAAAAAGGCACAAGATCTACCTGTTAAGATGTAATATTTAATGCAATCTTTAAATATAGTTGTTCGTTACAGCATTTGCTGACTTCTTTTATTTGAGATTTTGTTTTAAATCTGTATTTTAAATCAAGTATAATGTTAATATGTTCTAGATTTATCGGAATCGTATATACAGTTGCAGCAGAGGCGATGCTAAGCTTTTATTAGGGTTTACATTGAACTCAGGGCTTTTTGGGCAGGGGTTTTGAGCTCAAGTATTCTTTCATTTTCTAGTGTGCCTTGAATCATATTTATGGGGAATTTATTTGTTTTATAGTAATATTTAGATGAATGATTTTTGAATACTGGATTAAGGAAAAACTCTTACAGATTCGTCAGAAAGTAGTGAGAAACTTGGTCTACAGGCAGTATCAATTGATACGAATCCTTGACTATGGTAATTTCAGTCTAAGTAATAGAAAGAAGACGGATTATAACCAATAATTACTAAAAATATATCTATAATAGCACAAACTTTAATAAATTTTTGTAGTCTACTTTAAAATTAGCTCGAATGGTTTTGGTTCTGATTGTTTATCA
Source organism: Cupressus sempervirens (assembly GCA_028749045.1). Lineage (NCBI taxonomy): Eukaryota > Viridiplantae > Streptophyta > Pinopsida > Cupressales > Cupressaceae > Cupressus > Cupressus sempervirens. The sequence goes on from CM053783.1 coordinate 250,352,541, forward strand.
TGTTGAAAAGCATTCAGGGAAGATGACAGCTTGCAGTCAAACTAAAATCACAGGTGATAGGTAGCTGCCTAATTTGTTTTTGTTTTTCCTAAATATGATGAATCATTTTCATTGACTTAAATCTGTATGTCTTTATCCGTCAACATTTTGAATTTCACTTCATCATTTTCATTGACCTTTCCTTCCCTTTCGGTTGAATTTGATTATATCTATTGCAAATTTGGACGGTGTTATGATGAATCATCCTGTGGTTTTATTGGGCTTACAACTTTTATCAACTGGCATTCCTCTATTACTTTTACCAGCCGCCATTCCTCTTGGAAAAGCACTGGCCTCGGTGTAGATTCATTCCAGAAAGCTTGGAGCGCATTTACGCCGTCCGTTACATTAGTTTATTCGAGGATTTTTGGGAATTTCAATTGAAAATTACTTTCAGATCTGCAACAAAATGTATGCTGAACTACTGTGCATAATTTTATAAATAAACTATAAAAGAGTTGCATCAATCAAGGGCAGCTGGTTTTGTGGATTGATAATGTCAAAATATTTGGAAACCTGTATCACACTATCGAAATCTCTACCTTGAGAAAGCAAAAAAACTCATAATTTATTTTTCGTCGTGCGTGTTATCTCTCTTTTGAATTAATTTATTCATCATCTTGCATGTTACGTGAAGTTAGAATTTACTACCATTTTTACAATCTGGTTCTTACTAAGAGCTCTATGAATCTTTGATTTCTGATTAATTGGTTTTTCTGTATTGGTAATGGCTCACAGTATGCTAATGTTTCCCATAGACACTTCTTTTGGGTTTAAGTAATTTAAAGATAGTACTTTTTTTCAATTTATAACTTGTAAAGTTCTATAAAATTCTATAATTGACTGAATATTTTTCTATTGAAAATTTAGAAAAATATTGAAACTTGACTGCATGAAGATTTTTTCATTCTTGCATTTTCTCATCCTGATGATGGATCACAGAGTGTGATCCGATACGTTGATGCTAAAAAAAACAAACACAATCAAATTCAGAAGCAAAAGTCAAAAAAATGCATGAAGATTTGTTTATCGGGAGTTTGAGAGACAGCATATGACTTTTCTTTTAAAGCAAACTCATACCCAACCTTAAACAGTGCTAAATTGCCTTCAACATTAATCTACTTAATTGGCTTTCTGGCTGTTTCCAGGATGAAATCAAGCTAATCTAAGACATTTCTGTTCGCTCCTGGTTCCGGTATGGAACTTATTCCAGATGAAAACACTTTGATGCATGTATGAAATGTCAAATTAGTCATAGTCACATCTTTCGAAATGCCTAACTATTTGGTGAAAGCTTAAGGGGCCAGAAGCATAGGCTGATATTAGGGAATTTCTGACTCCAAACTCGCGTCCCATCGCATCAATCCCAGTGGAAGAAGAGTTATATTAGTCGAAAAGTACATGATAAAATACATGGCTGAAATCATAGCAACACACCCAGTCAAGCCAACACAGCCAGGGAAAACACTGGCAGACACAACAAAGCTCGGTCATAGCCGTTTCCATACGGTGTTTTCAAACATACATTAAAAAAAGTATACTTAAATGGCGCTTTGTTATTGTAACCCTCCATTATTTTTTAAAATGGATAATTCGGTTTTAGTGGCTCCTAAAAACCTTCAACATCAAAACATGAGCATAAAAACAGCTGTCCAAAAGCATTGGTAAAATCTATATACGTGTACTTATAAATGAAATTATGTAAAATCTACTGATATATCACAAAACATCATAATATTCTAATAAAATTTCATAAAATGAAATAAAATATCAAATCTTACTTTCTCTATCTGTTTATTCAGTTTTGTTTTATTGTTATCCTTCTTGAAATAAGATGCATCTACCCTTCATACAAAATATAAGATTGATCAAATTTCAAAAATGGAAAAAGCAATAGACTTTTACTAGATAATAATGATAAAGATACAAGAAGATGATATGATGATGGATTAATTTGACTATTTTGCCATAATTCTAAACATCAATGCTTCGATAATGTAAAACAAAAGCTATGTTGCTCTGCTAATCTCAACAATGCTCAAACTATAAGCTCAAAATCTCCAAGAATGCTAAATGCTAATTAGATTCTGATGCAGGAGCACCTTGGGTTAACGAGCAATCTTGCATCAACTAAAAATATTTATTGTTTTTTGTACTAGTTTGTTGTTCGCGAAGTAGCCTTTGCTACTTTTGATTTTAAGTTGTGCACAGTTCACATCATGTTGAGGACTTATTCTAGGACCTATTCTAAATCCTTGTCTTAAGTGCACACATGCTTATGTTACATATTCTTCGAGTTCTATGTCATCCTTTGTTTCTTGTAGTTTTCATCCGGCGAGGCATGTTGTTTCTATATGCATAGTTTCCAATGATGACGCGGCATCTTGTATAGTTGGGAGCTGACTCCTAATCCCCTGTGTAGACTTATCCTTAAGTTTGCGTGATTTTATGTTGTCCTTTGCTTGGGTTTTAGTTTACTCTTCCAACACTAGACCTATAATCTAATTTAAATGCTTGACTAGTGGACTTGTGGCTTAGCTAGTTATATAAGAGGCTTGGTTAGAGGTAGGAAAATAGATTTTAGAACATGATCAATAGTGTAGAAGATAGAAGATGTGAGCATGGACTCTAAATTGTAAATTTTGTTCTGTATAAGATCGTAACTCGGAAGGCCTCGCATCAGATTTAATGATGTTTTATTATGCTAAATAAAATAATTACACCTATTGAAATGTTGCATATAGCCTCGTGTTCGTTGTTGTGTATTTGATTTGGCTTTCGTGTGCAACTCTTAGCAAGGGAAGCTTGTGGTTTTCTCATTGAGATACCACAACTTGCGTCAGTTCCAATGGTGGAAATGAGCTCCTTAAAAAGGCTTTGCATGAGCGTAATCCATATGGCATGGATTTACCATCATGAATCAGTTTTCAAGAAATGAAGGGCTAACATTAAATTGGTTGAGTTGAGGGAGATAATAGAAAATGGTTAGAATGTGATAATATGTTGGGGATGTTCCTTCTTCATTTACAATGTAGAGGAATATGTGGAAGGAGAATACACTTATCAAGGAAAAAGTGGAAACAACATTCCAATTAGTTGGAAGGTGAGAGTATGAAATAGGACTCATGAAACATGTGTCCTTTGAATTAGCTTGGATTGAATGATGTGGAGGGACAATTGAATAAACTTGTCCTCTCTAAGAGGACCTAAGCAAAAGATTTGCTCTCATGTCAAGGGAAGGTAACAAGAAACTTGGTCTTAAGAGGACCCAACCAAAAGATTACTCTCACAAGGACAATAGTCTTTTCCTCCCTTATTACTAGGGATATTTGTTGTAAGATAATTAGGCTATTTTAAATATTAAATAAATTGATTTATCTAGTCACATATGGATGGTGTAGCGGGAAGTGGATTTGACTTGGTCAAGTAAATGACAAGATAATAATTATAGTAAATTATTTATTTAAGGATTCTAGAGGACTTGGGCTTAAAGAAATATTATAAGGTGAATCAACTAAATAAATTAAATAATTTATTTAGTGATAGAAGAATGACTATTAATTAAATATTAAACTAATTTTTTCAAACCATTTTTAGGTTATTAGTTCCTACCTTTGGAGGAAACTAATGGAATCACCAAGTTCCATATTAGTTCTATAATCTAAAAATTTCATTGATATACTAATGTTTGCAAAAGGTTTATTAATTTGCATATTTTTTTGGAATTGAAAAATACAATTTTTTTAAAACTTTATTTGCTCATGATAAAAAATGCAATGAAAAAATTCAATTTTCTTCAACAAAAATACAACTATTATCTCCAACACCTCTATTAATGCAAGCATTAATTGCAACTTTATCTTTTTTTGTGACAAGTGGATAAACTTTTTTTAAAAATAATCATTTTTTTGACACCTCTATTAATGAATGCATTAATTTCAATTTTATCTTTTCCACATTTGTGACAAGTGGATAAACTTTTTTTTAAAAAGATAATCAGTTTTAATTGATGTTTATTTTTGTAATTTGTAAAATGTTATTCAAATATAGATATTTTAATCAAATATAGACATTTTAACTCTTTTAAATTGTCAATTTTCAAAAATTATTTTTTATATAGTTTAATTTCATATTTATTTTAATTTTAATTTATATATAAGTTTAATTTATAATTCAATTATTTTTATGTCTACATATCTAAACCAATGCTTTTAATAGATTTTCTTTTTTCTTTTCTTAATATATAATTTTATTAGATTATACATTTAATTAACATATATAATTTTTATTATATTGATATTTTTAATTTATATTTTAAAATACATAATATTAGTTTTGTATCAATTTTAATAAAGTTCAAATTGTTTCGCTTGGTATATTATCAACTTTATTTATTATAAGTGTGTTTGGTTTTTTTAAAAGCATAAATGTTATTTTTAAATTAATTTATGTTTATTTATTTTTATGCATTAGATTTAAGCTTAAGAATATTGTCCAACTTCTTCAATTGGATGAATTTATCACTTAAACAAGATATATCAAACAATTTAATAATTAAAATTAATCAATTTAACTCTTTTTTTTAAAAAAAATTATATAATTTTATCTATATCTTATATATAATTAGTTGATAAATATCTTTGATATGATAAATGTTCTTTGGATGTCATCTAATTTTAATTTAGCATGATACTATAATGTTTATTTATATATTATTTTACTATTTTAATTAATATATATCATTGCAGTTATATAATTTAATAATATACTAACTATACTCTGTAATTTAATTTAGTTTAGCAATATAATATTATAATTTTTTATTACTATTTATTTGTTATTTTATTAAATTAAATACATTATATTTTAACCAAAACCTACTTCAATCAACCATAAAATCATGAAGGCAGGAACTTTGGCGCATGCGCCCCTTGTTCATTTTGCCCCTCTTTGCGCCAATTCATTTATCATGTTGTTTTAAAGAAATTAGTCTCGAATTAATGTCCTTGCCCCTATATAACATCACGTGCATGCACTCTCAAGAGATTAATCAATGGAGAATTATTGGTCGAAAGATTTTGTTACAATAAAATTAGGATTGTACAAGTTTGATTGAATAAAAATGGGTAGATGATTATCCTCTAAAATTTGAATTTTGCATGTCTAGTTAGCGTGCCCCATACATCTCTAAATACAGTTAATTCAAACTATTTTTTTTTGTTGATGTGTTAGTTTCATTGCTTGGTGCTAAACGATTGCCCATTGATAAAATCACACAAGTTGATAGCATAAATGTTTGTACCTATTAAACAACTAATATTAAAGGTTGATATTAAGCACTTTGTTTGATAAATGTTTCCTCGGTTAGATATTTGTAGGATGGTCTTGATGTGGCGATGTTGAGATCAAGAGAGATATGGTGGATTTATATAAGCCACTTCTATTAATTTTAGCAATCATGATCAACGAATTCATCTCTCCTAATAGAAGATCACATGGAATTGTAGTGGGTTGAGGCTGGATTTTGCAACATGACTTGTTATGAGTTGAGGTCCATCTGTCATTTCTTATATTATTGTACACTTTGACTGTTTGTTTTTTTGTTTTTTTTGAAGAATGATGGACAAACTGTTATGACATGTTATGTTGATGATGCACATGTGATATGGATACACTTATCTTTATGGTACCTATTTTTGGTGTTATGTGATGAATGCCTTCATGCACGATGTTAGGATGACCCTACATAGATTTTATGTTATGTGATAATGTTGTTTATTGTGATGATCTTAATGCTTACGATTCTAATTGTGTATGAAATGTACTATAGTCCATGATATTGTGTGCTTTGATGCAATGTTTATATAATAATGTGAGATACTTGATGATCCTATTTTAGACATTGATTAGTAATATGAGATGGTTAATACAATACATTATGATGTTCCTAATTCAATGTATGTACATATGATATTAAGAAATGATGAATGAATTGGCAACTCAATACCTAATTGTTTTTGTTCTGAATGGAACGAATGATACTAAAATGTAATGCATTACAATATGCCTAATGATATAGTTTTGATATTACGAGTGTATTCATTTATTAAAAAGATTATGACTATATAAGAGTATGAAAATTTAAGATAGAAACACGGGATCATAAGCCATGATAGCTTATGACATGGCAATGTTTATAATTCAAATGCATATAGAAGATGCTTATAACTAAAATAATAATGAAAAGTTTTAAATGCACACTATATTAGAATGAAGCCATCATGTACTTTTTGTCTTCTTTTTGCCTTTCATCAAGTTTTTATTGTTGAAAAAAATACAAGCACCATGGTATAATTGAACAAGATGAATATTTTTTAAATTAATTTTTATGTAGCAAGTGTATACAAGCATCTAGGTATAATTAAAATGAGATGGCACGAGTACTACTTGTGTGTCTTAATAGACAAGGATTGTCTTGTTTCACATAAAGACTCATAATGTCCTTGATGATGAATTATTCATCATATCCTTAGATGAGCTCTCACACAACTAAAGTCCAACCCACAAACAACAAATGAAGAAAAATGGCATGGCCCCATCCTCACTATTCTAGTCTAAGGCATCTTGGAATAGTATAATTAGAAATATGATAATAATGAAAAACAACACAGACATAAACAAATAACAACCATTCAATCTTCTTTCCACTGATATATTTTTTGTCGAACTCATTGCTCATTTCATTAATTTGGTAAGATTTAGGTAGTCAACTTGTTTGATCTGATATATGTCATGATCTAGTATTGAGATTTCATTTGAAGGTAGGTGTAATGTTTTTTGATTACTAACGATTTCATCACTATTCATTTTAGGATTGATTTTTTTTAAAATTGACCATTGGTTCTCAAGCAGCATTGTATTTGTTTCCCTGTTAATGTCTAGCAAGGCATAGTGTATTTTGAGGAGGAATGAAATTATGAGCTAGAAATGGATAAGTGAATAGTTACCCAAGCTAAGGGATTGGATATGGAAATGTAGGGTAATGAATGGTGTGTGATACAAAGGAATAGTCACATCTAGGGGCTCTTGAAAGCATGCTTTGCATTTTAATGTCCTTAGATTTGATCAAGATCAAGGGTACAATTTAGATAAAATAAGCAAGATCATAGAGAATAAGGGAAACTCGAAGTAATAAATGGGTATGACAATGGCTAAGAGGGATATTTCTTTTGAGGTTATGGATAAGGTGAGACAAATAGGATGCACTAAAATTATGAAGATCCTTGACTTTTTCAAGATCAAAGGTACAAATGTTGGTAGTGGGTCAACATCCCTCATAGTGTTCGAGACATGGCTTGGCTGCCTCTTGTGTTCTATAAAACTATTGGTTGTATCAAGCATTAACAAGTCGATCTTTTGGTGCAACAACAACCTTGGGCTTTCTAACAATTGGTATCAGAGCTTTGTCATAGGTTCGAATCCTGCAAACCATGGCGAGTGATGCAAGGAGGGGGATTGTTGGCAGTGAGCCAACATCCCTTGTAGGGTTCACGACATGGCTTAACTGCCTCCTATGGTTCTACAAGACTATTGGTTGTATCGAGCATTAACAGGTCAATCTTTTGGTGCAACGGCAACCCTGTCCTTTTTAACAACAAAAATGTGGATAGTGGAGGACATAAAATATGGATAACATAGACAAAAGATACCCCAAGTGTAGAGTGCAAGAGGGAAATTGATTACTCACGATGCTTGTTTTCTAGGTTTTAATTACAGTACTTGCCTAAGGCACCACAACAAGTGGTTTCCACCATAGGATAAATTATTTCCCTTTACTCTCTTTTTTCATATATTTTTGCTTTGTTTCTAAAGATAGTGGATACATAATAGAAGATGGAAGAAGTACACAAGCATCTTTCTCCTAGAGTTGGTCTCCTTGAAAGATATTCCATAATGAACCATGGCTATTGATGGTATGCCCAAAGACATCAATAGGATAAAGTGAAATGAAATAAGTGATCAGATCAAGGGTAAGGTTTTATGGAAAAGGATTGGATAAGGGTGGCATAAGGATAACAAAAGCTTTAGATAATGGATGGAATATTTGTTGTTTTATGAGGATCGTTGCAAATGTACTTAGCACTACCATGATATTTGGTATGTGTGTTGCAAAGGCAACTATCCTCATATTAATAAGCATAAGCCATGAATAGACATGTCCCTTTAAGGGGCATGTCTATTCGTTAATAAATATTATAATAAATATAACCATAGTTATATATATTATTATTATTATATTAATTTATATCATATAATAATAAATACACACATACATATATATAACCATATCTCATAGATAATTATATACAGGTTTATCCAACTGAAGCTACCATACATCAACACTCCCTCTTAGCAAGGAAGGATAAACACATGACCACATATTACCTCAATATAATAATATATTTGATCAGAAGATATTCAACATTTTGATATCACATTTGATATCATGAGTATTAGTCTTCCAGAATATCAATATATGATATTCACCAATTACTCAAATAGGGTTTTGATATCACATCTAATATCAAAGAGTATTGGTCTCCCAGCGTATCAGATATTCACTAAGTACTCAACTAAGGTGTGATATCACATTTTATATCATGAGTATTGGTCTCCCAGAATATCATACAATATTCACCAAGTACTCAAAATAAGGTTTGATATCACATCATATATCAAGAGTATTGGCCTCCCAGAATATCAATGATATTCACCAAATACTCTGAGTAATGGTCTACTAGAATGTTGAGATACAAGACATTCACCATTTACTCAAATTATTTGATCTCATAATAAAAGTTATTGTAAGATCATCACCTTACAATAACTTCTCCAAATACAAGTGATAATCATTTAGAAGTCATCACTTCCTCATGATGTACACAGGTGGTAGCCTATTGAAATCACATGGTCACGGTGTATAAATCACGATCCTCTTGACTGCGACAATTCATTGATCACTGGAGAATCTATCTCATCATGGTTTACTCCCTCTGAATCAATATGATCAAGATCACCAAAGGTTGACTAAATCATATCCTCTATCCACTCCTTTTCTTTCAAGGTTTCCTAAAATGTCAGCCTCCCTCTCAATCTCAATCTCGCTCTTCCTGCAATAACATTCTGAGAGGAAAAGATCAAGGCACATAACTCTTATAGCATAAATAAGAACGTTAGTAGTTTAACTCATGTATGTTACTAACAACAAAAGATTTCTCATTATTATCATGATTCACATAATAATTCTTAATCATCCACTACCATTATGTTAAGGGCTTCAATTAGCATATTGACTTTTGCTTCTTTTCGTTCTAGATTTTCACATGGGACTTCCTTTGGAGGGATCAAGTTTTTGAACAATTCCTCCTCTTTTGCATACTTAATAAATTTATCTACTTCCTTAAAGGGGGTTTCTTGTAAATCCTCCTGTGATATGGGGCATTATTCCTTGTCATGTTTTAGTCTTATGATTACTGATGTTAGATGGGGAGGGAATTCCATGATCTCCCCTTCCTCCAAAGCATCCACTAGGTGAATTGAGAAATTCTCACCTTTTTCATTAAGTGAGTTTTGAGTATATAGATTGGCCCCAAGGTGACTCTTGTTACAAATATCTAGAGGCAATGAAACAATTGGTTCTAGTTCTAATCTAAAGAAACCTTTGGTGAGTCTTGGCTTGACGAAGATAATTTTACCATTCATATTAATATCTAGAGGTTTAAAATCAATAACATTTACATCTACTTTAACTATAATAATTGGACTAGAGCAAGCCACATCAGTTTTTACTATTCCTATTAGAAATAGGTATTACTAAGAGGAGGGAGTGAATCAGTATTCTATAATGTTTTACCCACAACTAAATATTGTTAATTACTTTATAACCTACAAATGAAAGTAAACCAACAATCTTGAATAGGTAAACCAACAATCTTGAATAGTAAATAGATCCATACACAAAGATAACTCATAACACCATATTTTGTTAACTAGGGAAACCTTAGCCAAGGGAAAACCCCAATGGGGATGGTACCCATAAAATGATCCACTAAACAAAAGAATCTGGTGAAGAATGTTGACCCTGTTAGGAGTCTATAAGGTACATATAGTGTATCAGTCCTTGTTAGAGGACTAGGCTCGATTAAAATCCTCAACCTTGTTAGGAGTTTCTTTAACCCTATTAGGAGTTGGTATTACAAATTGTATGCAAGATGAGCTCACTGTTCAAACATGCAATTATACAATGCAGTTCTTATATACAAAATAGATAGATACAAAAACCTCTTGTTGATGTTTGTTGTACTTCACAATCTTCTAATAATACATCAGATTTTGTATCATATAGTTCACATAAAATTGGCATATCATTCATTACACATCTTCATCACTTAGCATATTTTGATCTTCTCTTTATACCTTTTCTTTTTACAAAACTTTCCCTATTAGCCTTCAATCATTCACATGCTTGGCATAATACAAAAATAACTCTTTCCTTCTTAGAGTTAACATCTAGGATGTCATCCCTAATTAATTAAGTAATTATTTCATAACCAAAATAATTCCTTAACCTGTAATTCACCTTTTACTGGTGTGCTTTGTTTACTACTTTATTGGTGTTTACTACATAACTTCTTTCATACAGTCTATATAGACTTGCACACTTAGTCACACCATCATGACACTTTGTACTACCTGTCCTTAACTACGCACATGGAAAATATTACTCTATCATTTGTACTCAGCAAAATTGTTCCTCTACTATCAGTGAAATTGTCTGATACTTTGACAATTTTCTATATCTAACTATGAAACCTTTATCTATACATTGTGCCTTCTCATCCTAAGATATACATTCCCATAAACAAAAACTCTAACTTTTCATACTTATCCATATTGCCAACAATTCCCACATAAGATCCTAATTTATGACATATGATCCTAAGTTTATCCTTAACCATAAATTCAATCGGAAGATTAGGAAGTAGGATAGCTTTTGCTACTTCAGAGTTCGTTGATTTCTTTAGATCAAAGAAGGGAATCCATTCTAAAAAAATTAAAGGGTAATAATTCAAAACTAGGGAATCTCCATACAAGTATTTATTTCTTAAATCTAAGCTATCACAAGCCAAATATATGTATTCATTTTTCATAATTGTTAACATGCTTACCTTGGAGATTTTTAAGCCAAATTGCTATAGAACACACCTCCATACCTGGACCTATCCATCAGGAAAGTAATCCCAAGTCCTAGCATTTATTTTGAACAAATTTTATCAAATGTTCTGATAAACAGATCTCCCTTGTTCCTATTTATCTCCTTCCTGGTTATGATTTGTAGCTATCAAAGGTTCCTGAGTTGGGGATTCCTTCCTTCTATGATTTTGGGAAGATGATTTTGGTTGAGATTTATTATCCACCATTTCTACATTTTGGAGGGGGTCGAAGACATTGGATCATTTCCGTTCTCTCCTACCTTCATTATATGTAGGAAACCTAATTGGGGGATTGTCCTATTGCCCATTAGAGAAATTTAATCATCTCTTTCTAGATCTATGAGAGTGGACCTCAATCCATTCATATATGGACACATTACTCTCTAGATGCAAATGGAGGGTTTGATAGAAGGGCAAGGCATGCTTGATTCACTAGAAGTGAATGCATTGCCTGTGATACCTAAGCAAATGAGAGGGATATGCAATTTACTAGATTCAAAAAGTTCGCACAGCACAGCCATCACATTTTTTTCCTAATTATTGCAAAAAATAAATCAATATTTTAAAAAAAAAGATTTCAAAAAGTTCAAATACATATATATCTACCTTTCTTTTAATTTTCTAATACACGATTTGATTTTTTTTCCTTTTATATATATATGGTCTTTCATCTTTTTCTTTTAATTCTATAAAAATATTATGACTCATATGCAAATTAATATGTGTGTGTCATATGCATAATAATATATAAATATTTTATTTTATTTTTTACTTCTTTTTTTTTAAATGAATCTTCTACAAAACATATACTCCCAACTCAGGATCTAATGTTTAATAATTATTCACATAAATAAATATTAAAATCCAAAAGAGTTTTTCAAATCCAAACCCTCAAACAATAGAAACCAAAAATCTTAAAAAATCTAACAAGCATGATGCAAACAATCGTTTCAAAAGAAAATTGCAAATGGATTTCAAGATCTTATCTTTATCCACCAAAATGACTTGCGAACTCTAAAAAAAATTCTAAAACTTTGAATAAATCCTCTTAAACTCCCAAAATCTAGATAGACTCCAAAATCTAATAAATGTATTGAAACAAGTGCCACATAGTGACTTGTATTTGCCGAATAAAAGTTTGATAAAGAATTATTTAAATAAAATGATTATGTAGTATTAAAATAACATTTGAAATAATTAAATTAATATAGAAGTAAGCTATAATAGTGTTTTTATATATTAAATATAATTGTTAAAAAAAATGATGAATTAGTGTTTAAAATATTATTTGTAGAAAATTTAATTTTTGAGTTTAAAAAAATTGAAATAGTTGAATAAAAAAATATGAACTAAGAATTTTTAAATGACTTTGTTAAGTTCTTTATTAAGATACTTATTAATTACATGAATCAAATTTAAATTGGTAAAAGTATTTAACTGTTAATAAATGAAGTGAGACAACATTTTTTTGGAGATGAGTTTTGTATGGGCAATTAATTATTATTAATATTTAGGATGTAGGACTTTTACTTCCTATTTAAATGGTTTTGGGACCACTTTCTTTATTAAATTAAAAAATAATAATGATTCTAAAATATCTAATTTTAATTTTTTTCAATTAGAGTTGTAATTTTGTAAAAATAAATTAAAAGTAAATTTTATTTAATATTTATAAGATAAAAATAAAATAACTAACATTTTTTAAATTTAATTAAATATACAAATATTTATGTTTAAAAACTTTTAATATTTGAAAACAACAATTTATACGATTTAAACATTATCTAAGTAATGGAAAACAAAGGTTCATGAGTTAGAATTTTTTAATTTTTTAATCTTGAATTTCAACATCGTTAAATAGTTTGAATAACTATTGTGATTAATGTTTGGATAATTAACCTAAATAAATAAAATTTACATATATTTTAACATTTAGGAGCATTTTACAATGTTGCTCATAATACAAGTAGTGTTTCCTAGAAATCCACTCCTATAACACTCAAATATTATTAGCCAGGCAAATTACATTAAAATAATTTTAATGATTTCAAAAATTAAAAAATTTCATAAATACTTTAGAAAAAATAAAAGTGACGATAAAATATAAAAATACATACATATAATTTGTTGAAATCAAAATCTTTAATAATTAATTAAGCACAACTGATTGCAATAGTATCAAATACAAGATAGCCTACCACAAATACAATAATAACACAAAATTCTTTAATATAGAAGACTCAATAGGTTTTCTAAAATAAAAGATTCAATTATTCAAAAAGTTAAAAATAATAATTAATTCATTTAGTTAAGTCACTTTACTCAACTTTATTTTAAAAGATTAAGTTTCAATTTTATAATGAATTACTTTTAAGTTGTATTATTTAATTTTAATTAATTTAAAATAATAATAATAATTAGTTAATGAATCATTATTTTAACTTTAATCATAATTCAACTTCACTAATTGAATGTGCAACTTTAATTATATATTAATATTTAATTGATAATTAATATTTTTATCACACTATAATATGTAAAAATATAATTAATAAATTTAGCACAATATAATATAGAACTTAACTTTAAAAATCAATTTATATTATTTGTGAACTTTTAGTTTAGGTTTTGATTTAAAAATTAATTAAATCTTGAATTTCACAGTTAGACTCTTACTTAAGGCTTTTTTTAATTAAATATAGGTATTTAATTAATTCATAATAATAATAATAATAAAATCTTCAACAATCTAACAAGCACGATGTAAACAACATTTTCTAAAGAAAATTGCAAATGGATTTCAAGACCTTATCTCAATCCACCAAAATAACTTGCAACCACAAAGAATAATTTTGAAACTCTAAAAAAAATAATCCATATTTTTAATATATTCTTTTAAACTCCCAAAATCTAAACAAGCTCCAAACCCTGATAAATATATTGAAATAATAACACAAAGCCCTCTAATATAAAGACTCAATAGGTTTTCTAAAATAAAAGATTCAATCATGTGAAAAGTAAAAACAATAATTTATTCATTAATTCGTGTAGTTAAGTCACTTAATTCAACTTTATTTTAGAAGAAAAAGTTCTAATTTTGTAATAAAATAGTTTTTAAGTTGTATTATTTAATTTTAATTAATTTAAAATATGCAAGTCAAGTAATAATTAACTAAATTATTGAACTTCTTAAATCATAATTTAAATTTACTAAATTGAATGTGCAACTTTAATTACATATTAATAATTAATTGACAATTAATCTTTTTAGCACGCTATAATATACAAAAATATAATTAATAAATTTCACACAATATAATATACAACTTAACTTTATAAATCAATTCATATTATTTGTGTAACTTTTAATTTGGGTTTTGTTTTAAAAATCAATTAAATCTTGAATTCCACAACTAGACTCTTAAGTCTTTTTAATTAAATATAGATATTTAATTAATTCATAATAACTTAGGAATTGCTTATGAGATCACTTATGTTGCTTGAGGAGCAAATACTAGGGGTTTGGGTGGATAATGATATATGCCAAACTACTTTTGTTACAAAAGGAAAAGCCCATTGAAGTTCCTTCTCTTAGTTTTGATGGATATGTCATAGGCAAGAATGCAAAGTGTTTGCCAACAAAATCAACCCCGAATTACACATTGACTTTTGGAATTAAGGGTCAAATTTTCCATATGAAATATTTGATCTCAGTGTAAAACTAAAAGTAGATCCCATACTTTCAAGATTGATTCATGTTAGCTCCAGATGTACAAGATCTCAAGTCCTCATTTCTTGCTAAAGTTTTTGCGATGCAAGAGGCAATCAAGAGCAGACAAAATAAGATTATCAAAGAAATTATTTTCATTAAATTACCAATAGACATAATGGAAGTTTCTAATCCTCTATAACAAGTAGTTGCGGGTACCAAGTTAGAAGAAGAGCTAAATATATTAACAAATGAACTAAGGATATATGTAGCCTCCCAATAATATGAGCAGATTTCATATGAAAAAATGTTTGGAGATTTGGCTTATATCAGCTCACCTATTCATGAGAAAAATGAATACAAAAAAAATTAGGGTCAAATTGGTGATAAACACAACTCACAATCTGTACTTGTGACATCTTTGATGGATAAGGTCCATTCTAAAGATTTGCCACATCTCCTCCACATTGAAGATCTTGCGAATGTTATCCACATACAATGCTCAAGTGGAGTGAGCCATGACAATTGTCTATCAAAGAATGGGAGTCCATATGATATACATGACCAAGAACAAGATGCCTTTGTAAATATGCAGTGTCAAAGTCAGTGTAATGTTATGGCTTTACAAATTCCCTTTGACTCGTGTACTTAAGAATATTTTGAGTACATGTCCTTTGAAATTTCGTCACAAGTTAGTCACCAAAATAATGGGTCCCCAAAATTTATCATTATGATTATAGACCACCATGTAGTGATTATATTGAGTTAGTATCTAATCTAAATAAGGAACCTATCATGCACCATTCACATCTCTCGTACAATAATTTTTATCAAAGATTGTATCTTCATCAATCCCCCTCTTGTAACATCCTAGATAAGAAAATTACAAACAAGAGAGGTAGGAAGTCAAAATTTACTAAAGCTAAAGAAGAGATAGAGGCAAGTATCCAATCTACAAATGAGGAGAAGTTTAAAATTTTAAAAAGAGTTACAGGGGGGACAAAGTGTTGTCATTAAGTGCAATGAAGCTCATATCATGAAATGTGATGAAGGATGCTTCCCTTGATACCATAAACCATAACAAAAACAAAGAAACAACAACAAATGTAAGAACAAAATATGGACTTCTTATTTGCACCACAAATGCGAAATTACAAAATTCACAATACAATATGCTAACCCACATGGGCGCCTTCATTATAATAATTTACAAGACTAAGCTGTGAACTACCACCCAAAGCTTCCAAAATTTGCCACCAAAAATCCACAATAACTTCTCCAATACCTAAGCTAAAGCAATGAGATTTTTATGGTAGGCTTATAATTCTCAAATGAACCTTCATGTAGCAAATGAGAATATTCTAAGCTCATATTACAAACTTACTAAAAATAGAAATTTCCTAGAAATAGCAATCCCCTTGTCTACTACTCCTTATTAAAATAGAAAAGACTGAAAAGGAAAATATTTTTTGGTTGATGCAAGATTTCTCTTAAACCTAGGATTCTCCTACATCAGACATCCAGGGTAATTTGAGAAGTAACTCTATCACATTTCATGTGTTCAGAGGAAAACCAAGATGGTTAACCTCCTCCCTTGCTAGCCATGATGAATCCTCCATTGGCCTCCCTTTCCATTTGACCAGGTATTCCTCATAAGTTATGTTCCTTGTACTTTTTCCAACATGATTGTCCAATATCTCCTCAATCTCCTCTGTAGCCAAACTAGCTATTGGAATACTCTACTATGCTTCTGCAAGTTCATCTCTGTCACCTCCTTAATAATACTCTGTCAAATCTAAAATATTAAATACTAGTGAAATATTCAATTCAGTATGAAACTCCTCTTCATAAGAATTTCCAGAATCATGCCTTTTCACTATCTTGCATGGTCCAAACTTCTTCATCTTCATCTTATTATATGTACCCACTAGAAAATGATCCGTCGTCAAATGAACCATGACACTTCATCTCCAATCAAAAACTCCTTATACCTCCTTTTCACATCTACCTTAGCCTTTGTACTTTGTATTCATCTTTATGATGTGCTTCCTCACCTCCTCATGGATATTCTTCAAATGTTCAGCGAATTCTTCTACTACAACACTACTTATCTCTCCTTTATCCAACTATCACAACTTAGAAGCATTTCTAGGACTACTTCCATTTACAATCTAGAATGGTGATTTACCAATACTCCTGTTGATAAGTGCAAATTCTGCCTATGGTAAAATTAGATCCCAACCCTTTGGCTTGTCTCCAACCAAACATCTCAGTAAATTTCCCAAACTCTTATTCACAACTTTTGTTTGTCCATCCATCTATGGATGATGTGATACTCTGAACTTCAACTCCATTTTTCATTTCTTCCAAAATGTATGCCAAAAATACCCAACAAATTTGGTATCTTGATTTGAAACTATACTCTTTGGCAAACTATGTAGTCTCACCACTTCTCTGTAAAACAACTCTGCCACATGAATAGCATCACTAGTCTTCTTACAAGGAATAAAATGTGTCATCTTTGAAAATGTATCAACCACCACAAAAATAGAATTAGTCCTCACTACATCCTCGATAATCCATGTTGGCATCCTTCCACGGCTTCTTTGGTATAGATAATGGTTGATACAACCCTGTATTCTGCTTCACTCCTTTTACCATCTAACATACTCTACAACTTTGTACAAACTTCTTCACATCTTGCTACAATTGTGGCCAGTCATAATTCTCAGCAACCAAAGCTATGGTTTTATCTCTACCAAAATGTCCAACCAATCCTCCACTATGCTTCTCCTCGATGAGATTCTCTCTCATTGAACTTCTTGGAATGCACAACTGACTTCCTTTGAACAACATATTATCTTGGATCATGAAATCCAACCACTTTTCTTGTCAAGTGTAACAAGTTTTGTACAAGCCTTCCACGCTTCACTAAAATTGGGATCATCTAGATACAAAGTACTCAGTTCCTTGAACCCAACCACCCCTATCTACATTTTTGTTAGCAAAATTTGTCTTCTACTGAGAACATCTGCAACTTTGTTAGACTTCCCACTCTTGTGTTTCAAAACAAATGTATAACTTTGCAAAAACTCAACCCACTTTAAATGCCTTTGGTTCAATTTTTCTTGACTATTCAAATATTGCAAAGCTTGATGATCAGTATACAAAACAAACTCCTTAGGAAGAAGATAGTGTCTCTACTTCGTCAATGCTTGAACTCTAGCATAAAATTCCTGATCATAACTAGAATATTTTCTTTTTGCATCATTCAAATTCTCACCAAAATAAGCTACAAGTCTACCTTCTTGGCTCAAAACAGCTCCTACTATAGTACCACTAGCATCACAATCTACTTGAAACACCTTGTTAAAATCAGGAAATGCTAAAATAGGCTGCTTAGTAGCTTTCTGTTTCAATAGATTAAAACTCTTATCTAGTCCTATAGTCCACATAAATTCTTTCCTATCCCCTCTCATTGTTCCAGTCAAGGGTATGTTGGCCTAGTTTTTCATGTGTTAAAATTTATGAAATATTTTAGTGAAAAATCCAGTTTACCTTTAGAAATTAGGGTTATGTGGTTTTGAATCATTTTTTTCCCTAGAAAAATCCCTAATTTTGTGTCATTGTTCCAATATTTGGTTTTGCCCTAAAATCCCTAAGTTAGCTTTACATGGTCTGCATTTTAACGAAATGCACGGGAAATTTCTAAAAATCTTTTAAAAGCTATTTTTTTATATTTCCTCGGGTACCTTTTAAATTTTTCTATGTTACTTTACCTTACCCTAAGTCTCAGTTCACAATATAACCCAAGCTTTTATCTTAATCGTACACAGGTTATGTTTTATTCTTGAAAATATAACCTAGTCACAATAGCCCTTGATCTTTTATCACCTAATTTAGTAGTGTAATATTGAATATTAACTATTAACAAAAGCATATATAAAAATAAAGCAATTAACACTTATGATAGGATGAGGTAATCACCAGGCAAACCAAGAATGTAATCTCCTTGGATGTAACCTATGATGACGTAGATATGTCCCTGATGGATAGGAGATGTATGCTCACAGTGTGCTTAAGCTTCCAATGGGTAGGTTTTTTTTACCAAGCATGTAGATGGGTGAGGATTTTAACAATGGAGGTGTGGATGGATCTTAGTATTATGATGGTGTAAAATGGTTATGGTGTAGTGGTCAATGAGGCATTATAAGTTTGCATAAAAGTGGATGATGGATTGTGATAGAGAAGGGCTTTCTTTATAGGCCATGGAGTAGAGAGATGGAGGGTCAGGATGCGAGGATGGAAGAATGGTGAGGGAGGCCTAGGATGCTTTGAAAGTGAAGCACATGGATCGTTTTTGTTTGGAGCCAATAGGGGAGTGACACTTGTCACAAGGAGGATGAGTGTGAAGGGATGGGATAATGGTTGGTCAAATGGAGTAATGAGGGAGGATGAGTGTGTAAGAGGGATGTAAGAGGCTTTTAATGGCATGTAAGAGGTATTAATGGTATGTAAGAGCCATAAATGCTCTTGGATAGGGATGGAAGAGGATAAGGGAGACTTTTTGACTTTGGCTTGGGTTAGCAAGTCTTAACCCTTGCTTAAAGTTGTGTACATGTTTAGGAGGGGGATTAGACTTAGTTTAGGAAAGGGGTTAGGGGGCAAGTGGCTTAGCTTTGATGGGATGGGTTAATTAGGTGGATAAGTGAGGTTAGTATGGGTGGATGGTTTGGATTATGGATAAAGGTAGGGTTTTAAGAATATTTTAGAGGTTTGGATAATTTATTAAATGATTTATTTAATAAAATTGAGGATGTGGGATTAAATTAAATAGATTTGAGGATTTATTTAATTTAATAGAGGAATAGGGATTTAATTGATAAATTGATTTTGGGTTATCATTTGATTTTATCAATTGGACTATAGTTAATTAAATTAATTAATTAACTAGGGGATGATGGTTAATTAATTAAATAATAAATATTTAATCAATAATGTCCTAGAAGATGACTAAATAAGATTACCTAATGATGTAATCAGATTTAGGTGTCTACAGATCTTCTTTAAGATCAAGGGTTGTCGTTATGTCGCTTTGAAAAGATGAGCATGTTTTAACTACAGTGACATGGCCATGAAATGACATCTATCCGCGGGACCCAGTGAATGGCAAGGTTTCAGAACTGAGTCATCATCATAGATCAGGTGAAAGATCAATGAAAATCATTATGTTACTAATAAAAGTCAATTGATCTTTAATTATAGTACATAATGACGGCGAGACACGTAGTGTGATGGGCCATTTTTCCTTTGCAACTAGTAAGGCTATCAAAATAGGTTATAGATCTCCTTCTTTTATTTGATGATCAGCAAGCCCTTGCAAGAAGTTGCCTCTAGTTCCAATCATGAGTGGGTTTCCAGCTGTCAAATTTTCATTCACCATGGAGATAAACCTTATGTAGAAAAGGTGTTTTTTCATAATTGTCAGATCCTTTCAAGATCGACGGATGTTGCTTTGTCACTAAAGAGAGTTGCATTCTGAATATTCATAGTGAGATAGCAACAATACGACATGTGTCTGACAGGCCCATCACAATTATAATATGGTAGTTTTGTTTCCATCGTCAGGTTGAAGGTTAATCAATGGATGTTGTTATGTCCTTATCTAGAGTTGCAAGGCATTTACTTATAGCAATCTAGTGACAATGTGACACATAGCATGGTGGCCCACTTTCAAAAGATTTTAAAGTATCATCCTTGATCATCAAATGCATGAAAGATCAAAGGTTGTTGTTATGTCGCTAATAGAAACTACTTGACTTTTATCCACAGTGACATAACGACAGATCAACACGCGTCCTCTGACATATATGAGTAATACGAAAGTTACCAATGAGGTGGGAAAAGGTATATGTGTCAAGATTCAATTGGGTTGACTACTAGGTCAGAAGGTTGAAGCTAATTCATATTGCATTTTATTTCTTGACTATTAGATTTTTATGAATCAACAACCTGTTTTCAAACTCAAAAGGGGAATTCTACTCTGTTTCTTCTCTGTGCCCATTTATGGAAATTAAAAGCTTCTCGTGTGAATTAATTCAGGGAATATAATGAAGAAGATTGAGAATTTTATTTTGCAAATAGATTTTTTGAAATCCTAGAGCTCGGTTCTTGTCAAAAAACCTATTATTTCACCTTGTTGAGTCATGAATTTTTTCGTATCAATAATCCATTGCAGCGTTCAGAGAAGAAGTGAAAAGGCTAAGTAAGTATCTTCCTCTGCATATAGATAAGAATTTTGGTATTTTCTTATTGTTGTTCATTATGCCTCCAAAGAAGGGTTTTTCTGGGAAAGTTGATTATGCCTATAGAAACATTCACGATGATTTCTTAGAAAAATTAAATGAATCTACCAATGAGGCTGTACAAATAAAGAAGTTAGTCCCCATAAACCCTAGATTGCAAGTTGCAGATGGTTTATATGAAAAAGGGAATTGGACTCGGGATGCAGTGACATCTAAAACTGGATTACAATTGTTCAAAAAATGGTTTTCAGAGAGAAATTCATTCACTCCCCATGGGAATATTTGGAATTTTGATCAAGGAAAATTGGTAGTTCCCAAAGTTTTCATAGATTCAGACCTCCTCACTGTTGTATCCCGAAATTATGATCCAACAGCTAGGATGGTGAGAGGGATAAATGGAGAATGTCTTGTGAAGATTATTTTTGAAGAAATCTAGGAAGTTTTTGGGATGGACCCTATTTTAGAGTATCATGAGGTCATTGATTTTCAGGGTTTGGAAAAGGAATATCTATCTCGCAATGATCATAATAGGAAAGGGGCATTGCCAGGATATTTAGCCATAATTGGAAATCTAACATCTGTCACATCCTCAATCAAGGAACCTTTTAAGAAATAATTTTTCAATTCCAGAGCTATAGACATAAACATGACTTTGTGTAAGGCTTTTGGTGATAATGAATGAGAGTTTATGCCCATAGCATTCATGTATATGATGATATAGATCTCCTCCTTTGGGGTTGATATTGTTTTTTACTTTGCTTCATTAATAGCTGAAGAAATTTATGTTGGTCTGATGGGGATTGCAAAAGGGAAAATTGAGAAGACCTTTGATGCACATGTTTTTTGTATAAGGGAGTTACATATTTTAAGAAATGAACAAAGCTAATGAGAGAGCATGATGGAGAGTCTCTACTAGTCCAATTATGGAGTGCAGGCATGACTTGGGATGCAGAGGAGGCTAGTTTTATAAGATTTGATAGGTATTTTGCATCTAGGTTGAGAAGCCTATTATTGAAAGATAATCCTAGGATACCCAAAGCATTGTTAGATTTCATAAGGCCTATGGATAGCCCCAATAATTTGCAATTTTCCCATAATTGGGAAGACATTATACCATATCTAGTGTCAATAGTTTTTAGAGTGTATGGATTCTAAGGAACTCCACATGTGATTCCTTACCAAGTACCTCTTAAGGTAAGGTTAGTTGAGATGTTATGGCAAATAGGTGGTTCAGAGGAGACAAAATTAACTAGTAGGTCAAGGGGCTCCATTTTTATATCCTGCATAGTGGCTCATCAATTTATAATTACAAAGGATGGTTGGTATTCTTATACAAAGCTTTAAACCGATACAAAATGATAGTTTCTCATTCTAGATTTAATGATAGTGAAGGATTTTTTGAAATGTTCAAATAGAGGGCCAAGACTAGTGCTTGCAAGCATCAATCCTATTTCCATGAGGATGTAATAAGGAATGAATTTTCCCTCCAAGAATAAGAAATCAAGAAAGAGAAATGGAGAGTTTATTCTAGGGTTTTGGAATTTATAAATTATTTTGAGAAGGGCTATAGTCCATTAGAAGATGCAAAGACATTAGCAGATAAGATGAATAAATTAATGATGACTTTCTCAGAGATCATAGATGCAATGAATAAGAAGAAGGCCCTTCTTATCAGTACTTATCCTAATAGAGCAAGGGATGTGATGAAGAGGTTACATTTTACTCCTGCAGTAGGATTATGACAATTGGTTATCCAAAAGAAGTTTGGTTATAGCATAATCAAGACTAGACAGCATGAAGATGACAAAGGAAAGCAAGTGGTTGGGTCAACTAGTACTACTTTGACAAGAGGACTACAATTGGAAGAAATACCTAAAGGGCCAAGGCCTAAGAGGCAGAGAATAGAAGAGAGGTAGGTGTCACTAGTAGAAGATTACACTCCTTCTCAATCTCCTCTACATATAGGAGAAGAATAGCTCACTAGAGAGCGAATTGAGCAAATTGGATCCCAAGGGGGAGTATTTGTTACTGCTGTAGAGTTGGGAGGAAGATTTCAAAGGAAGAGAGTTAGATCATGGGGTACAACAGGCTAGCCATGAATTTCTATCAGATGATAGCTTTGTGAAATCAAAGACTTTCTACCAATTTGCTCAGAGAACAAATATGCAGAATTTTGAAGAAAGATGTAATAAAAGAAAGGCTGAACAACTAGAGAAGGAAGATGCAGTTGTATTGGATGAAATTAAAGATGAAATGATGCAAGAATTCAAAATTTTGACTCTTGAAGAAGGAAGAAGAATGATCAAATCATCTCGAGTTCTACTTTTTCCAAATTGAGATATTGCAGATGCAATGGTTTTAAACATTGTTGCCAAGAAGTTGAATGCTAAGGAGAAGATGAAAAAAGGACTTAGAGGTGCCAAGTTTAGTGAAGGTCATGTTGCTCTAGTAATCTGGTCTCTAAAAAGAGGATCTAAAACTAGCCTTTATCAATCTGATAATATTGAATTAATGGGCAACTTGATTGTCAAAAGAGTAGAAGATACTCCGCATGATGAAGCAGTAGAATTTAATCTTGAAACAACTAATCTTACTTTAGCTATTGCCAAGAAGGAGAAAAGACATATGTGAGAATTATAAAAGAAATATGAGTAGGTCCTAGAGGCCTATAATAGAGAAGTCCTGAAGAGTGAAATGGCAAGACATAGAGGATAGACAAGTAAACCCAGAATTACTTATCCTTGTCCCCTAATGTCACCTTTTGAGAGAACCCCAATTGTAGAAATATCAGCTACCCCACAAGAACCCCAATTGTACACAGTTGAAGAGCTTGAGGAAGAAAAGAACAAATTATGGGCCATGCATGTGGAATTGGATGGTTAGTATGAAGACAAAATAAGAAATACAATTATATATCTGGTAGACAAGGTAGGTTGGCCTGCATTTTATGAACAATTATCAAAATTAATGGATATATGGAATGAGCTGAAAATTAATGAGGCCACTTTGAAGCCAATTGTGAAAAAATGGAGTAGTAGGGATAGTAATGTCACTATTTTATGTTGTTTAGTCATTAGTATTTCTTGTGAACAAGTAGAAAAAACATTTTATATGACTAATGGCCTTTCTGGTTGATAATAAGAGAATTGTGGTATAGAGGAGAATTATCAATTATTTTTCAAAATATCTTGATAAAAGTTTTGGGCTTTTCCCTTGTGCACTTAAGGTTTTAGATAAGTTAAAGGATAAAGAAGAATGGGCTAAGGATTTGGATGATTTGATATGCATTAGACTCAATAAGGTCATAAATGAGAAAGATCACATATGGTTCACCAAGACAGTTGAGGAAGTAGTGATAGTTCAAATAATTTTTTATTCTTTTAAAAAGGATTTTGCTGAAATTGAGAAATTAGGAGAAGATATCCTTAAAAAATAGCAAGAGATTTTGAACTTTAATTGGCCAAATGATTCACTTTTCAACAAGTGGATGTTAGATCCTACTCAAGAAAATCAATTGATATCTGAATAAACTGATGAATATGGTACAGATCTAGATGAATTATAGATAATTGATGTACTGGCTCAAACAAAAGACAGGAAAGAGGAGCAATTAACTACAACAACAGATGTGGAGGTTCAAACTAGTGATTTAAAAAGAGAGCAACCAATTGTAACTGTTGATTTGGCAATTCAATATGATGATTAGGAGGGAGAGCAACAAGTCATAATCAAATTTCAGATATCAGACCCTGACTCATCACATGTAAATCAAGTGGTCCCATAGTTAGAGGAACAACATATTCATCTAGACCAATCATCACATGAAGCCTCTCATTAACAAGAAGATGCAATAGAAATGGCTCCACCACAAGAAGATTCATGATAGAGACATTCTTTTGTAAGAAAGTAAGGGAACACAAATTTTTGTCTTGTTGTGATAGTGACCTTTTGTCCTTTTTGTTTTCTTTTGTCTTAAGGATAGTTGTCTTTCTTCTATAAGCTTGAAGCTTGTTGCATCTCATGCTATATAAATGAGATCCCAAGGCTATAGAAAGGGTTTGAATTCTATATAATTTGAGTCTTGGGATATTTTTTCAATCGGTCCAATAGTCTCTGTGTGAATTTTATGATGTATTCATCTTTGCATATTTGAGAATAATTAGAACATTGAAGGATTCGGTGTTTAATCTTGAGTTATTTTGAACTTGATGTTAGTAATGTATTATTGTCAAGGAAAGTAAATACAAAGGAAGATTCTACAAACATTTGTGTCTCTGAATTTTGTCTCCTATTTCATATTTTTGAAAACTTGAGAATGAATGAATAATTTATTTCAATTTAATGCAGCTTAGATGGGTTGTATGTCTATTCATTGATTGCTCTTTATTCAACGAATTAAATAAATGCTTTCATTGAATTGATAGGTTTTCTAGGTGTATGGGAGGATGTTCATAAGAAGAGAATTTAGAGTTAACTACTGATAGTTTCAATTGTAAGGCAATTGAATAGATCAAGTTTTGCTGGTGTGATTTTCTCTGTACCAATGGATAAGGCATTGATCACCAATTAGGATAAAAACTATTGAGTTCATGGGGTTACATAGAGCACAAATATAAATCAAATCAATCTTTACTTTATTGCATGAAAAGCTTAAATGTTGGTCATCGCTTGTTTGCAATGAATCTCTAGGTGTTATAGTTAGCTGTTGTAACCTCGAATTATTTGCAAATCCAAGAAGAATTGTGACTATTTTTTGTTGTAAATAATGAATATGAAAATAGAATATTAGTGAGTTAGTGAATTGTAAAGAAGTTTCAAATATCCAGTCATCTCATCCTTAAGGTGCACCTGCCTAGGTATTGCAAATCCTAAAGAGTAGAAAATCCCTGAGATTTGTTAATGTTGGATCTAGATTTGAAGAATTCTCAGTTGAATATAGGAATTAAATAACCCTTAGATTGATATTTTTCCTCTGCATCTTGGTATCAATTACTTTGTTGCTTGGTAGTTTTAAAACACCAGCAGGGTCCACAAATACTGCTAAAACCTCTTATGAACTTTTTGTAAAACTAGCCAATTCATGAAAAGATCTTACCTCTATCACACTTTGGAGTAGGCCATTCAAGGATAGCCTTCACTTTCTCTAGGTCCATTTTTAGACCTTCTACTGAGACTAGAAATCCCAGGTACACCAACTCATTTACAAAACTGTACTTCTTCAGGTTTATCAACAACTTTTCTTCCCTCAACTTATCAAACACCTTGCAAATATGAATCAAATTCTTCTCCAATGTCTTAATAAAGATCAACATATTTTCTAGGAAAACAATGAAAAACTTATCCAAAAACTCCTTCAGTACCTCGTTCATGAGCCTTACGAAAGTGCTTAGTGCATTGATTAGCCCAAAAGGCATGACTAACCACTAGTATAGTCCTTCCCTTGTCTTGAAAGTAGTCTTCCACTCATCACCTTCTCTTATATGAATCTAATGGTACCCACTCTTCATATCTATCTTTGTGAAATACTCAGCTCCACCCAAACAGTCCATAATATCATCCATCCTTGGAAATGGAAATCTGTACTTGATTGTGATCTTGTTGATAGTACAAGAATCTTTGCACATCCTCCATTCTTCATTCTTCTTTGGTGCTAATATTTCTAGTATAGCACATGGACTCAAACTCTCTCAAATCAACCCCTTTATGTAACAACTAATGAACTTATATGTCCAACTCGTCATTTTCTATTGGTGTCATTCTATGCATTGCCTTGTTTGGAAAACTGGCTTCGGGAACCAAATCTATCTAGTGATTGATCTTCCTCATTGGAGGCAATCCATCAAGTACATTATTTGATACAATATCAGAAAACTCTCCCAACATATCTACAACTCCTATAGGTACCTCCTCTACTTGTTGTTTACTATCTTTTGGAATTATAGCAAAATACATATGCTCACACTTCATACCTTTGAGAAACTCTTTTCCATAAACAAAACATATTCTACCAACGCTACATACCTTTTCTTCTTTGTCCTTCAATGGCTTCAACTTATGTTTCACTCCATCCTTGGTCAGAGTGTAGGTATTTGCTTGCACATTATATACAGCATGTTTGTCAAACTGCCATGGCCTACCCAGCAACATATGACATATGTCCATAGGTATGATATCACATAGTACCTCATCCTGGTAGCTTCCAATCTTGAACTTCACTGAGCACTGCTCATTGACCATGACCTTGTGGTCATCTTGCACCCAAGCAATATGGTATAGACATGGGTGTTTTTGTCTCTTTAGATTTAGCTTTGTGACCATCATTTCTAACAGGTGATTATCAGTACTTCTACCATCAATGATCACATCACAACACTTATCTTCACATCTACACCTTGTGTAAAACAAGCTCCTTCTTTGATCAAGTCATTCTCACCACTCAGCAAGACTCTTCTATTGACTAGGGTTTCTCCTCTTTTAGCATCTTCAGAATGCAAGGATCTAGCATCTTCATCAACATGTGCAACTCTGGCCTAGCCTTCTATTCTTCAATCTATCCTTCCTTGGCGCTGGGAACATTCAAATGCTCTATGCCCTTCTTCTCCACAGTGAAAACATTTCCCATGGAAGCCTCCTCTTCCAGATCCTTATCCTCTTCCTCTTCCTCTTTGATCTCTATTGTTCTAATCATGGAAATTATTAGAATTGTTTCCCCTCTAGTTCTGATTGTTACTTCTAGCCTCATCTTTATTCTTCTAATCATCATTATAGCCACCATAATATTTTCTGCCAGATCTTCTACAATGACCTCTTCTATTGTTCTTGTTGTCAAAATTATTGCTTAGTTTTTACTCAACTCTTAGGGCAAACTGGTATGCGTCCTCAATAGTATTCATTCAAACCAAACTTAGCTTGTCCTAAATACTTGGCCTTAACCCATTAAGATAATGGGCTACTTTCTCTTTATTAGCTTTTGCATGGCCAGTTCTAATGAGAACTTGGTAGAACTCTTCAGTATACTCTTGAACAGATTTTCCCGCTTGCTTCAACCCTTGAATTTTCTTCAAAAGATCAAGTTCATAATCCATGAGAATGAATCATCGCTTCAATTTAGTTATCATCTAATCCCATCTAGTGATTTTGTCATTTCCCTTTCTATTTCACTCCAACTAATCCTTCTGCCACCAAATATTTGAATGTCCCTTCAATTTTACCTTTGAAAACTTAACCCTATCAAGATCCTCAATATCTTCATACTCAAAGTATTCCTCCAATTCATTGATCCAATCAATCAGCTCCTCTAGGTTATTATTTCCTAAAAATGTGAGAACTTCAAACTTAGGTCTTTTTCTAATCTTGGAGATGGCCTTAAGAAGCATCTCTTCCTCTAGGTTTAGAACCACCTCTACTTTGGCATATTCTTCTACTTCGTCCTCATCCTCACTTTCATCTCTTATGGAAAGATTTATTCCTCTTTGCATTTGTTCTTCCAATGCTTGCATTTTTCTTTGGATGACTCTAAAACCCTTAGGTGTAACACATACAACTCTTCCACCACACTCTCTTTGTGGAGGCAATTTTTGCACTTTCGCTAAAACCCTAGTGCAAACTACCTCACAATCGATGATTTGTCTACATGGTTAGCCCAAACCATGGTCTTGGTGTGAACTACCTCATAGTCAATGATCTATCCACACACTCAAGAACTCTAGCTCTAATACCACTTGATGAAGGGTGCTTCCCTTAATACCATAAACTATAACAAAAATAAAGAAACAACAACAAATATGAGAAAAAAATATGGACTTCTTATTTGCACTGCAAATGCACAATTACAGAATTCACAAGTACAATATGCTAACCCACATGGGTGCCTTCATTATAGTAATCTGTAAGACTAAGCTATGAACTACCACCTAGAGCTTCCAAATTTTTTCACATAAAATATGAAATAAATTCTCTGATACCTAACCTGGAGCAATGAGATATTTATGGTAGGCTAATAATTATAAAATGAACCTTCATGTAGAAAATGAGAAAATTTGAGCTCATATGAAAAGCTTACTAAAAATAGCAAGTTCCCAGAAATAGTAATCCCCCTATTTACTAGTCCTTATTAAAATAGAAAAGATTGAAAAGGAAAAAAAATTGGGTGATGCAAGATTGCTCTTACATTGAAGATGCTCCTGCATCAAAATGTTAGAGGCATTAATGCTTCTAAGAAAATATGTTGAATCAAGGTGCAACTTGATTCTTTGCATGAGGGCATAATTTTATTGTGGGAAACCAAACTTTTAATAGAAATATATGAAAAAATAGTAGCCCAATAGTCATAGTGGATGTTTGTACATGATATGAGTTAGGGTGCTTCAAGGTGAATTACATCATTACGAAATCCTAAGTCTATAGTGGGTGAGCTTGTTAGTCAAGGGATTGGATGACACTTAATGAGATATAAACATTATGATACCTCATTCTTGGTGCTCAATGTGTATGATCCTACTAGCACAATTGAGAAAAGAAGTTGTAGGATAGCCTCGCTATTTAGATTCAATCACATCCAAATCATAAACTTATAACAGGAGGTGACTTTGATGCTATCAGATTGATAAAATAAAAAAAGGGAGGCATTGCCAATGAAACTTGTGAAAGACTTTTCTTTTTTCATCAAAGATAATGACCTTCAAGATATTTCCCTAGTCAGTGATGTCTTCACATGGACCAATAGACAGGATGCTTTTTCACAAATTGTTGAAAGTTGAAAAATTCCTTATTAATCAAGATTGGAATTCAAGGATTCTCATCAGCATCAAAAGTTTTAAAATCTTATGGCTTAGATCAATTCCTCGTCTGGTTAATTATGTCCAAAATTAAATCTTCAGCCCTCCCACAACCCATGTCTTCTTTCAAACCTAAGAGAATATGGTTCTGACATCCATATTTCCTTTTTTTAATCAAGCAATGGTGGGTTATTGTCCCTCCTCAAGAAGGTAGGAATATGTTTCAATTCCATTAAAAAAATTATAATATGTTAAAATGCAAATTAAGGAATGGAATGCCAAGATTTTTAAAAGTATTCTCTCAAAAGGAATTTTGGCAAAAGAAATTAGAAAAAATTAATGAAAACATTATAGAACATGGTCTAGACTCCTACATTTACCAAACAAAAGACCATATAGGAAGAATGGGAAAAATCATGTAATAGAGAGGAAGAATATTGGCAACAAAAATCTAGAGAATTATGGTTGAAGGTGCTGCAGTAGCAGAGCGAAAAATATGATAAGTAAGGTTTTACATTTTGTGTGTGTTTTCAATAATGTCCTACATGTGGTGGCATACCTAGAGTAGCAATTCAATGAGCTCTCCAGATATAGCCACCTAGGACCAGGTATGTGGATTTTAAAATTAGAATAGTTGTTTTAATTCGTAGTTGTGCTAAATAATTAAAGAGAATCCCATCGAATACTGGTGATAGATAATAGGCAGTTACAAGAATATCCATGATTGCTGCATGGTATTGATGGTAAAACGTCTTTCAGATTCCTATTCTTAGATGGTAAAGAAAATGTTTTTATTCCTACTGGACATCAAGGCCAGTCAGTCTTTGGTTATTAAAAAGCCAATCTTTTATGTAAAAAGCGATTCGAACTTGGGGAGGAATGAAAAGTTTTATGTCTCCTTTGGTTTCCTGCATTTTTTTTCAAGATTATGGCTTTACTGTTATGCTTCATATATTTCTCATGGCTATCTGTATTTGATGTATTCTGTAAGAAAAGAAGCTGTTATTGTTGAAACAGCCAGAAATAGACCCTCAGTACGGGGACCATATCTCCCTCATACACTGTCGGATCTTCCCAAGATTTTTATATGCTGTTTAGGATCAAGTTATGCAAAATATCAACAGTTGGATTGTACAAATATTGTATGGTTCGAAAGTGATAGGTTTCTGAGTACAGGTCTATCCGGAGGCAGCAAGAAGATATTTTGGGGGGTTTATTTTCAAATTTTTGTTTATTGAATCTAGTGGATGGTTAGAGGAGTCTTATGAGTTGAATCTAGGGTATCTTAGGTTGTGTTTTCATAATAATAATAATGATAAGAACAGTCGGTTCAAATCACAATGGGTGGTTATAATATATCGGTGTGGCAAAAGTATGTTCTGGAAAGTTCATATATATTGTATGGGAATAGAACATGATTGTGACGACAGGGAGTCCATGTAAATTCATGTCCCAAGACATCATTTTAAATGTGTATGAAGAAACTCAGTTAGTACATTGTCTTGTTGGATTTTAGTGTGTGATCCTGAAGGTTGTAGATGCCCCTTGAAGCAACTCAGTTTGAGTGACTGATTCCTCCTGAGTTTTCCAAGGTGTGGCTCTGCATCATTTTTGGTATTAGAGCCAAAGAGTTGCAGGTTGTGAAATTATATGTTGAGTGTCCCTGATCAAGATTCTTCAATAGGGTCAAGCGAGATGGTGACCAATGCAGAGTTAGCGAAGAAAGTCAAGAAGCAAGAAGAACTTCTCCAGAAAGAGAATAGTGAACTGAAGGGGATATTGGCAGAATTAGCCAGTAAGTTGGAACACATGAAGACTGTGGTTGAGAAGAAAGAAATGAAAGAAGAAGTAGAAGAGGAGGAAGAAGTACCCAAGGATGAGGAAGATGAAATATCTGAGAATGAGAAGCCATTTTTTAAAGCTTTAAAGGCTTTGGGAGGAAAACCCGTTGAGTTACCTATGTTTACAGGAAAGATGGACACTGAATTAGTGTTGGAATGGATTGAAGCCTTAGAGAATCATTTTGAATGTGAGAAAGTTTCAGAATCACAGCAAGTTAAATTGGCTAAGTCCAAAATGAAGGGAGCAGCCCTTACATGGTGGAATTTTGTATAGGAAGAAAGGGTAAAAGAGGATAAAAGGAAGATTTTTTCATGGAAGAAGATGGTTTCAATGATAAGAGAGACGTATCTCCCTGAAGACTATGAGGTACAGTTGCATCAGAAGAGGCAGAATCTCAAACAAAGGGATATGGATGTCTGTACTTATACAGAAGAATTTCAGAAGTTAAGTCTAAGGTCAAAATTTGCAAAACCTGAGAGTATCAAGGTAGCAAGATACCTGAATGGTTTGAGGATGAACATACAAGAAGAGTTGCAGTTGCTGAGTCCAAACACCGTAGCTAAGTGCTATCAGATGGCTTTAAAGGTGGAAGAGAAAATCAAAAGGAGATAAGAAAATAATAATAGAGGCAGAGGAAGGCAGCCATTCAGAGGAAGAGGTACATTTAGAGGAAGAAGTCCAAATTTTCAGCCACAAACGGAGATGCATAACGAAGTTAATAAGTTTGATAATTTCAGAGGAAGTTTCAGAGGTAGAAGGCCAAACTTCAGAGGAAGATCACCAGGAAGAACGAATGGACCAATAAGATGCTACAACTGTAATCAGGAAGGTCATATGGCACACAAATGTCCAACAAAAGCAAGCTCTAGTACTCATGGCGAAAAGAGAATACACCTGACACAAGAATCTGATATACAAGAAGATTCCAAAAGTTATGGTTATCCAGAAAAGGGGGAAGCACTTATGATCAGAAGAACACTCTTGAAAATGCCTGTCAAAGAAGAACCACCACAAAGGAAGTCCATTTTCAAAACTACCTGTAAATCTGGAGGAAAAGTTTGTAAGGTACTAGTAGACTCTGGTTCTATAGAAAATTTTGTGTCTCTTGAAATGGTGGAAAAGTTAAAGCTACCAAGAATACAACACTCGTATCCTTACAAAATATCTTGGTTAAATAAAGGGCAGCATACTATAGTGGAAGAGCAAGCTTGGGTGGAATTTCATATTGGAGCCTATAAAGATAGATTATTATTTGATATTGTTAATATGGATGCATGCCATTTACTTTTTGGCAGACCATGGAAATATGATCTCAAGGCACATCACAATGGAGTGAAGAATACGTATACCATTACAAAGAATGGAAAGGTCATTGAATTGATACCTTTAGTTGAGCCAAGTCAAGAAGAATCCAAAGCCGTAAAAGTCAAAGTTATGGTGATGGGTAAGAAAGAATTTCTAAAAGAGGTGAAAGGAAAGAAGTGCCCACTCTTTGCACTGGTTCCTGTACTCAAAGATAAATTACAGAATGATGCTGAAAATTAGACTGAGGAAGAAAATTCAGAGATGGAGTCTTCAAACCTGAAGGTGGAAGTGACAGAAAAGAAGAAGGAAAAGGTGCCTGAAGAAGTGGAACCAATTCTAAACAAGTATAAAGAAATTATAGCTAATGGAATACCAAGAAGTCTCCCACCAGTGCGAGAAATCAGTCATTGTATTGATCTCATACCAAGATCAACATTACCCAACAAAGCGGCATATAAGCTAACACCACAACAAAATGAAGAAATGGCGAGACAAATTGGAGAGTTGCTCAAGACCGGTTTGATTGGTAAAAGTTTAAGCCCATGCGCAGTACCTGTAGTCCTAGCACCGAAGAAAGAAGGAACATGGAGATTATGCACTGATTCAAGAGCACTGAACAAGATCACTATAAGGTACAGATTTCCAATGCCTAGAATAGAAGATTTACTGGATTGTTTAGGGAAAGCAAGATACTTTTCAAAGATTGTTTTGAAAAGCGGGTATCATCAGATAAGAATTAGGCCAGGAGATGAATGGAAAATAGCATTTAAGACAAATGAGAGATTATATGAATGGAAGGTAATGCCATTTGGATTGTCTAACGCTCCTAGTACGTTTATGAGGCTTATGAATGAAGTTTTGAAGGATTTTACAAGGAAGTTTGTAATAGTGTATCTAGATGACATTTTGGTTTTCAGCGAAACAAAAGAAGAGCATTTGAAACACATAGATTTGGTGTTGAGAAGGTTACAAGAGGAAAAGTTAATGATCAATATGGAGAAATGTAGTTTTATGCGAGAGGAACTAACATACCTTGGCTTTGTGATCTCAAAAGGAACGCTCAAGATGGATCAAGATAAGGTAAGTCCAATTCTTTCATGGCCAACTCCTAGAACTATTCCAGCAGTTAGAAGTTTTCATGATTTAGCCACTTTTTACAGAAAGTTTATCAGAAATTTTAGTTTAATTTGTGCACCTATTTTGAACACCATAAAAGGAGGGCAAAAGTGTAAATTTGTTTGGATAGAAGAAGCCAATAAATCCTTTGAACTTCTTAAGCAAAAAGTGGCCCAACAACCAGTCCTTGCATTTCCTGATTTCAATAAAGTCTTTCAGATAGAATGTGATGCAAGCAACATAGCCATAGGAGGTGTTCTTAGTCAAGAAGACAGACCTATAGCCTTTTTTAGCAAGAAACTCAATGAAGCCAAACAGAGATATTCATCATACGATTTGGAAACGTATGCCCTTGTTCAATCCCTGAAGAAATGGAGACACTATTTGCTACCCAAGGAATTCATTGTATACACAGATAACCAGGCACTTAGTTTCATAAACAGTCAAGAGAAGTTGAATCATAGGCATATGAAATGGGTAGAGACATTGCAAGCATTCACATTTTCTATTAAGCACAAGAAGGGAGTCACCAACAAGGTTGCTGATGCGTTAAGCAGGAGAACTCTAACTACATCTCAAATTTAGTTGGAAACTACAGGCATTTCAAATCTGAAAGGTATGTATGTTGATGATGCTGATTTCAAAGACATTTATCAGGCATGTATTAATTTGGATGAGAGGTACAATAGTGAATATTCTGATTTTCTAGTTCAAGAAGGATTATTGTTCAAGGGAGGACAACTTTGCATCCCAAAGTGTTCAATGAGAGATAATATCATACAAGAGAAACATAGTGGGGCATTATTTGGTCATTTTGGACTAGATAAGACTTTAGAGCTGGTTCGTAGAAACTATTTTTGGCCAAAGTTACAAAAGGATGTGAGGAAATTTGTGGAAGAATGCACCATTTGTCAAAAAGGTAAAGGTAAAAGTACCAATGCAGGATTGTATCAGCCCTTACCTATTCCTTCAAGACCATGGGAAAGTATTAGTATGGATTTTGTTATGGGATTACCAAGAACTCAGAAGGGGTATGATAGCATTTTTGTTGTTGTGGATAGATTTAGTAAAATGGCACATTTCTTACCATGTGAATCCACCAAAGATGCATCATACATTGCAGATTTATTCTTCAAGGAGATAGTGTGAATTCATGGACTACCACTGAATATTGTTTCAGACAGAGATGGCAGATTTGTAGGTCATTTTTGGAGGACTCTTTGGAAGAAACTTGGTACAAACTTATCTTTTTCATCTGCATATCACCCACAGACTGATGGTCAAACAAAAGTTGTCAATAAATCTTTGGGAAATCTATTAAGATGCCTTACAAAACAACATGGAGAAAAGTGGGATTCCATACTTGCTCAAGCTGAATTCTCATACAATGATACAGTGAATAGAAGTATAGGGAAATCTCCATTTCAAATCGTGTATGGTACACATCCAAGAGGAATTCTCGAACTGAGGGAACTTCCCAACACCTTTTCGAGTAGTTCACATGGTGAAGCATTTTCTTAGGCTATTAAAGAGGTCCAAGATCAAGTCAAGTTGCAGCTACAGAATTCAAATCAGAAGTACAAAGAAGTTGCTGATCAGAAAAGAAGAGAAGTACAATTCAAAGTTGGTGATTTAGTATGGGCATATCTAAAGAAAGAAAGGTTACCTCAAACGAAGAATACAAAGTTACTACCCAAGAAGGTTGGTCCTTGTCAAATTCTGGAAAAATATGGACATAATGCATACAAAATTCAGTTACCTATAGACATTGGTATTTCACCCATATTTAATGTTTGTGATCTCACACAATACAAAGGTTCTGAAACACAAGTCGTACATG
This sequence comes from Cupressus sempervirens, assembly GCA_028749045.1. Taxonomy (NCBI): domain Eukaryota; kingdom Viridiplantae; phylum Streptophyta; class Pinopsida; order Cupressales; family Cupressaceae; genus Cupressus; species Cupressus sempervirens. Next base: position 250,388,747 of record CM053783.1, read on the forward strand.
AAGATTCAGTAACAGAAGATCTGCAACAAGTACCTAAACCCGCACCACCTCAATTGGAGAAAATCCTAGATACAAAAATAAAGAAGACTCGCAGACAACAATACACTCATTATTTAGTCAAATGGAAGAACAAACCAGTGACAGAGGCTATTTGGATGGATGAGAAACAAATCAACAAGTATGGTTCATCCGTTCAAGATCTCATCTCAAGTGGACTTGAGATTCTTTCTACAGGGGAGTATGCTACAGTAGTAGAGCGAAAAATATGATAAGTAAGGTTTTACATTTTGTGTGTGTTTTAAATTTAAATGTTTTCAATAATGTCCTACATGTGATGGCATACCTGGAGTAGCAATTCGATGAGCTCTCCAGATATAGCCACCTAGGACCAGGTATGTGGATTTTAAAATTAGAATAGTTGTTTTAATTCGTAATTGTGTTAAATAATTAAAAAGAATCCCATCGAATACTGGTGACAGATAATAGGCAGTTACAAGAATATCCATGATTGCTGCATGGTATTGATGGTAAAATGTCTTTCAGATTCATATTCTTAGATGGTAAAGAAAACATTTTTATTCCTATTGGACAACAAGGCCAGTCAGTCTTTGGTTATTAAAAAGCCAATCTTTTATGTAAAAAGCGATTCGAACTTGGGGAGGAATGAAAAGTTTTATGTCTCCTTTGGTTTCCTGCATTTTTTTCCAAGATTATGGCTTTACTGTTATGCTTCATATATTTCTCATGGCTATCTGTATTTGATGTATTCTGTAAGAAAAGAAGCTGTTATTGTTGAAATAGCCAAAAATAGACCCTCAGTACGGGGACCATATCTCCCTCATACACTGTCGGATCTTCTCAAGATTTTTATATGCTATTTAGGATCAAGTTATGCAAAATATCAACGGTTGGATTGAACAAATATTGTATGGTTCGAAAGTTATAGGTTTCTGAGTACGGGTCTATCCGGAGGTAGCAAGAAGATATTTTGGGGGGTTTATTTTCAAAGTTTTGTTTATTGAATCTAGTGGATGGTTAGAGGAGTCTTATGAGTTGAATCTAGGGTATCTTAGGTTGTATTTTCATAATAATAATAATGATAAGAACAGTCGGTTCAAATCACAATGGGTGGTTATAATATATCGGTGTGGCAAAAGTATGTTCTAGAAAGTTCATATATATTGTATGGGAATAGAACATGATTGTGACGATAGGGAGTCCATGTAAATTCATGTCCCAAGACATCATTTTAAATGTGTATGAAGAAACTCAGTTAGTACATTGTCTTGTTGGATTTTAGTGTGTGATCCTGAAGGTTGTAGATGCCCCTTGAAGCAACTCGGTTTGAGTGACTGATTCCTCCTGAGTTTTCCAAGGTGTGGCTCTGCATCAGAAGGAGGGTGACAGAAAACAAAAACAAAAACAAAAAAAACTACACCTTAAGCAAAGTAGAGAAGGGTAGCAAACACAATTTTCAGTATTAAGGAAATTTCTTCAGGTAATCTTATAACAAATGCACCTGACATTCCATCTAAGAGAATTGGCTTCTTCAAGAATCTCTTGCATCATCTAGCAAGTATTCCATCAACTAGTTACAGTGAACATGAGCTTCTTGATTCTATTCTTCTACTCATCATGCCTCAAGATAATGTAGATATGTTAGCTCCATTCACACTTCAATAAGTTTTCAAAGTGGTATTCTTGTTTCTCCCAGATAAAGCCTTGGGGCCTAATGGATTTTCTGCTCTATTTGTCTAAAAGTATTGGGATGACATTGTTGACATAACAGTCATGTTTGTTATTAGTGACATACACTTACCGAGTTCTACAATTGCTACCGAGTTTAAGGGACAACTTTCAGTTTGTGCCGAGTAGTTACTGCTATGGTGATGATTAGCAGTATAAATCAAGCATATTAGTGTATGCTAAGTTTGTTAGTGCAAACTGAGTTATGCAACATTTACCGAGTTCATAGTTACAAAAATGAGAATCCAATGTTGATCGAGCCACCCAGTATTAACCAAGTGATTCAATTTATATTGAGCTTGCAGTGATAGCATTTATCGAGCCATACAGTAAGAATCAAGTGATTTAGTTTATATGTCAAGTTTCACAATGTTCATTGAGTCGCAAATGTAGACCGAGTTCAGACTACTTTGAAAGTGATCAATATGGACTAAGCTTCTATGTCTACTGAGTGCAAGATGATGCCAAGCATTGACAATGGATGTCGAGTATTAGAACCTCACCAAACTAGTCTTTAGAACTCGTGTTCCTGTAGTTTGGGCTGACATTTATGTATTTTGTGTAAACTTGTATTGTAGCTGACTTTGTTATTTGTAAATTGGATTGGTATATATGTAATGTATTGTATCACATCCAATGTGAATGAATGAAAAAAAAAAGTAATATAACAAGCAGATTAGAGTAGAAGAGCAAAGTACAAAGCCACAAGTAATATAAGGAGCAGTAAAGATTTATCTATCATAGCAAGGTGATTTCTACACTCAGAGGAATCTCATTTAGCAAACTAAGTTATAGATTAGAGATTAGCTATTGTTTCATCCTAATAGGTGGATTAGTAAAATCCTTTAACAAGGTAGACCTAACAGTCTTATGTAAATCTCTTTATCAAGTGCATACTTCATTGTATGTTTGTAAATCCTTTTGCAAGGTGAACCTAGAAATCCTTATTGCTCCTAACGGAGAAGATCATTAGATGTGATCATTGTAAGCCTTAACAAGCCAACTTTATACTATAGTACTAAAGCTTGTGGGTATCATCCCTACCCCAGTTTTACTTTTTATTTGGAAGGTTTCTAAGTCATCCAATTGTGTGTCAAAAGTGTCATGTATGCCTTAATGATTTTAGTTTCTCATGCATGCAATTAGATCAAAATACACATGAAAGATTAATTGCTAAGATTAAGTTTTATTAATTACTGATTCACCCCTCCTCTCTCAGTAACTTAGTCTATCATAATATTTCCAACAATTGGTATCAGAGCATTTGTGGTTCTCAAAGAAAAGTTTAATAGCTTGAGCAAAGATCAAAGGTTATGGAGATATTTAGAGTTGACAAGGCTATTGACAATGAGAAGCTAGATTTGGAAATGGCTATTGCACAACTCAAGAAAGCAAAGAGTAACTCTCTCAATCTCTAAAAAGAAGAAAAGATCTTGCAATCCAAATGAATGACCATCTCTACATTGAAGAAAGAATTGAAGACATCCATTCAGCAAGCAATCTAGATGAAGCCAATGAAGCAATCAAAAAACTATTAGAAAAGAATGGTTCACTTTAGGAAGAAGTAAGAAAACTAAGAAGACAACAAGAAATTTAGTTAGTAAGACTATGTGAAGTTATGGAAGAGAAAAACAAGATAAAAGAAGAAATAGAAGGAAAGAATAATGAGATTCAGCATTTATCTCTTCAACAAGCAGACTTCATTAATCAGCTCACAAATGCAAATGAAGAAATCATGAATCTAAGATCAGATAATGAAAAGTTGTTGAATGATTTAAACACTGAAAAGAAAACCAATGAGAGGATGATGAAATCTCAAGTAGACATGAATCAATTGAATGAGCAAAATCACTTTAGACAAAAGGGTAAAGCAAGAATTGGATATACAGAAGAAGGTGAATCATCTAAGCAAGGAGCTCAAAAGAACCAACAACCTACTTGCAATCAGTGTGGTAAGATTGGACATACATCAAAAAAATGTTGGAGCAATGGGAAAGCAAAATTCAATGGAAAGTGCTACAATTGCAATTAGCATGGTCATAAGGCAAATGAATGCAAAGAAAAACCTAAGTTTGAGGGAAAATGCAACAAATGTGAGAAGCATGGACACAAATGCTGAAAATGCAAAACTAAGACATTGAAACTAGCAGAATAGATTGTAAAAGATCTATTTTGTTGGGACTATAACACTTGGTGCAGATGTCATTACTGTGGAGAATTTGGACACATTGGAATGAATTGTGTAAAACATCACATGAGGACAAGAGACACTACCAGAAGAGGTTTCATTTGTATAGAACTTGGTCATCTTGCCAAGAACTGTATGAATACTGGAAGAATTGAAGATGAAAAGAAAGCAAAGGCTGATAACATCATAAAGCAAATGAGACAGCAATGGGTTCCAAAATCTTTTGAGAATGCAATTCTGAATAATGATGATAATGTCACTCAAGAATTGGGTGACTCCACCATTTCCACTTGAACTCTCATAGGAAAATTGGAACTAGGATTCTGAAGATATCTCACATTAGTTCCAGTTAGTAGAATGAAAGATCCAAATCAGCATTCAAGATGCAAAGGGATCACCAAGTAAAAGATGTCATTAATTACCAAGTATGGTTAGGTTGCAGACCTTACTGAGTGAGGTTGGGTTGTAAGACCCTGCCAAGCAAGATTGGGAGTAAGTAACCATTGTATGGTTACCAATTCATAAATGACTATATCGAGCATTCAATGCAAGCAAAGTGGATGATAATCTATCATTTGAGTGAATAATTGTACGAGGCATTTAAGGCAAAAAATTGATGCAAAAGGGCAAAATCAAAGTCAATTTTCACCATGAATTTTTGAGAGCTATCTATCCAAAATGATCCTCAAAGCATTCAAGTGATTCAAGCAAGTTATTGAAGATTTTTGTATTCTCTCAAACCCTACTAAGTGAAGATGGCATCCACCAATAGTAAATCAAAGAAAGGATCTAACATGTTAGTTCGAGGTGTGGAGTGGAAGGCACTAGATTTTAAGCTAAGTCCTGACGTTGCTAAGACCTTAGATCTAAGTGGAGCTCAGTCGCAAATTCCTTCCAAAGGTACTATTAATCAATGATATTTGTTCACATTTTAAGTGTGCTATTCAAGACATTGGAACTTTGGAAATGGATGAACCATTGAAGGAATTGTGTGTTAATGGTGTGTTGAAATTGGAACATCAACATCTTGAAACAAAATGTTTAACTCATATTTCGCATATGCCATAGGATTTTCAAATCAAATGGATAAGATATATTTTTAGTCATGTTCACAATAGTTAGTTGTGGTTGGAACAACCTATTTTGATAACCAAGAAGATGATCCACAGGATCACTGGTCTTCCTATGTTGACAAAAGTGAAAACAACCAAAACCCTAAGTTAGGTCAAACTAGAGAAGAAAACCCTTGCCAAGTGGGATGGAAGGGGAATGAAGATCAGTTGTGTCACAAACATGGAACTCAAATTCGAGATACATGTCATCACTCACAAGATTTACAACTCAAGCAGACTAAATAGTGTATCATACAAAGTGGTCAAGAATAATCTATCACTTGACCTTGCCAAGTTAATGTTGAACCAATTCAACAAGAACATGGAGAGCATAAGAACTTCCAAGAACAATTCTTGCAAATGTTTAGTTCCCTTTTGACTTTTTTATTTTTCTATGTACAAAAAAATTTCTCATTTAAAGGTACAATAGTATGGAGGAAGGATGTACCTATTCTTTACCAGAGTAATGAGTATATAGTTGAAATGAGAGAGAGCTATGTATGTATTATGGATAATTACTTTGACCCATTCAAAGAGAAAATGAATAATAGATTTAGGATTCCCGAGAAACTAGTTGATGATTACAAAGATTATGTTTGTTTCATGGTTGATAGTGACAAAGTATATATTCAAGCAGTTAGACCAAGGTTAGTATGGGTAAAACCTCTTGGTTATGAGGTAAACATAGATGAAACCAAGGACATAATTAAGGCACTGATTAATGAGCCTGTAGACCCTAAAGATGCATAATTTGGCACTTATGATGAGGCAAAGGCTAGAATTGAACTTGAAATCAAACTCCCTCAGGCAATCAACAAAGGAAAGAAGAGAATTGCCAAATTGAAAACCAGTTCCACTCTTCTGTTGACTGAAGGAAAAGGTGAAGATATAGAGGAAGGTGAAGAGAAATTAGAAGATGAAGAGCCATTGAAGAAGAATGGTAAGGTAATTATTACCAAGCCTGCCAAGACATCTACTGATATGTTTACAAGAAGATCATCTAGGAAGAAAGTGGATAAAGAAGGAGGAGATATAATATTGAAAAGGCCTCTACCTACTTTTGAGGGAAGGTTGAAAGAATTAGAGTCAGGATCTGGCAACAAATTTCAAGGCACTGAAGTATGAGACTAGGACTGTAGAGGAGCAAAAGCAAATAAAGGACATGGTAATATCCAAAATGGGTAAATGGAAGTATTCTCCAGACTAGCTTGCTCAACATATTCCTAATGTTTTAATGGAGAAGATCAAGCCAAGATGGGAGAATTCCATGAAAACTGCAAAAGACATACATGAGCAAACACTGAAGCAACTCATGCCAAGTTTGAATGATAAGGAGGTAAAGTAATAGCTAAAGAAAAATCAAGAAAGGTTTACTTTGAGATTCAACACTTGTCTTGTGTTGTTGAAAGACATTGAACATGTAGTGAAGAATGCTACAAACACATGGAAGAACATTTATCTTCTTCACAAGTCGAGAGATTTTATGGTTAGTATCAGTAACAAAGATGAAGATGATGATGAAAAATAAAAAGATGAGGAAATTGATGATGAAGTTACACATTTTGGCAATGTAGATGATGGGGAAGAAGAATAGGGATAGGAAGCTACCAAGGAAGATTTACCAGATGTTCAAGATACTGAAGAGACCGACCTAGAGAAAATTACTACAGTGGTCATAGTCTCACTTCCTTATTCTCTGAGCCAAATAGTGAAAACATCAAGTCTAGAGAAAGCTATTGCAAAATTGATTGTGACAAACATAGCTAGCACAAACACTCAATCAATTTTTGCACCTATCCAGCTTAGTACTTCATTGACTGAAGTAACAAGCACTTCATCTACTAAGGAACTAGCACTTCCCTCTACATCAGTTTTGGTAACTCCAAGTATTTATACTATTGGTATTTCAGCAATAAGTGTAGTATCTACCTTTTCAGTGAGCCCTCCCATTTCTACAATTGTTTCCATTCCTAGCATGCAATTAATAAGTGCAAAGACAGTTGAGACCAAGTCTCAACCAAGTACAAAATTTTTGGGTAAAGGAAAAGAGAAGGAAGAAGACATAGATATTGATAAGGAGATTGTTATTCCAAATTGGGATATCTCCAATCTCAATCTTGATCAGATGCATTTTTTTGGAGAAATTCTTTAGAAGAAAGCTAAGAAACACAAGCTTAGAGAAGAAAGAAACGAGGAATTTCAAATAATAGAAGATGCAAAGAATATCCTTATCGAGGCTCTAAACACAGAGGTTGATACTTCTCAACCAATTTTGAACCAGTTAGCAATAGTAGTCTAGAAATTTAATGAAGATTTAAATGGATAGGAAAAATTGTTGCAGAGAGCTGAGAAGAAATTTGAGAATAAAGTTTTGGAACATATTTCTCAACAAACTGCTATCCATTAAGTAGAATTATCTACTATTCTAGGCTCATTGGAGACTCTTGCAATAATGTGTCTTCACTATTTGATAAATCCAGTGATATTTCAATTTTTAGTAAGGAAATAAGAGATAAATTTTTCAATATTGATGAAGATCTGAAGGCAAGTGCACAGTAGTTGCAATTTGACCCGAGCTAGAACTCTGCCCACTACAACAAGATTAGATTCTTAACTGACATGAAGATAGAATTGTTAAGAGAAGAAGCTAGAATAAGATCTACATTGATAAATATACAAGGCATGATTCTCCCAAACATGGATGCATTGTAGAAACACATTGCACATGCTAAAACACTCATCCATGACAACAACTTCTCAATTGTAAGACACATGATAGAACTGTCAGTAGAAGTGTAAATTGCATTGCACACATGCAAAGTGTTGCAAGATAATTGGGATAAGATAATGGTGTTAATTTTGAAGGTACATTCAAATTTCTTGTCATATTTTGGCATTACTATATAGTATATATAGCATACATCTTTGGAATTAATGTCAAAAAGGAGGAGAAGATATATATTGTAGAAAAGATGTATATTGTGTAAAGGGGAGAAGATAATATAAGGAGTATACGTAAAGGAGGAGAAAATGTATACTAGATGTATATATCAGATATGAAAGATGTATAATATATTGAATATTATTTATGGGGGAGCATTATCATAGGTACATCTCTTACAAAACCAATTTTTGAAAATCTCAAAAATAGTATACTCTACCAAGTTAAAGACATAAGGTGATGGATAAAAGATGTTCTTGAACTTTTTTTTTTCAAATTCAATTTTGACTGATAAGTGTTTTTGTCACTAATTCCAAAGGGGGAGATTGTTGACATTATAGTAATTTTTGTTACTAGTGACATACACTTACCGAGTTCTATAGTTTCTATCGAGTCCAAGGGACAACTTTCAGTTTGCGCCGAGAAATTACTATAACGGTGATGATCAGCAATATAAATCAAGCATCTCAATGTATGATGAGTTTATTAGTGCTTATCAAGTTCACAATTACAAAAATGAGAATCTAGTGTTGATCAAGCCACTTAGTGTTAACCAAGTGATTCAATTTATACCAAACTCATAGTGATAGCATTTACCAAGCCATGCAGTATGAATCAAGTGATTTAGTTTATATGTCAAGTTTCACAGTATTCACCGAGTCACCAGTGTAGACCAAGTTTAGACTACTTTGAATGTGATCATTATGGACCAAGCTTCTACGTCTACCGAGTACATGACAATGCCAAGCATTGACAGTGGATGTCGATTATTAGAACCTCACCAAGCTAGTCTTCATAACCCAAGTTCCTGCAGTTTGGGTTGACTTTATGTATTTTGTGTAAACTTGTATTGTAGCCAACTTTGTAATTTGTAAATTGGATTGGTATATATGTAATGTATTGTATCACATCAAATGTGAATGAATGAATTTTAAAAAAAAAGTGATATAACAAGCAAAGAAGAGTAGAAGAGCAAAGTAAAAAGCCACGAGTAGTATAAGGAGCAACAAAGATGTATCTATCACAACAAGGTGATTTCTACACTTAGAGGAATCTAATTCAGCAAACCAAGTTGCAAATCAGAGATCAACTACTATTTCATCCTAACAGGTGGATCAGTCAAATCCTTTAACAAGGTAGACCTAATAGTCTTATGTAAATCTCTTTATCGAGTGCATACTTCATTGTATATTTGTAAATCCTTTTGCAAGGTGGACCTAATAGTCCTTATTGCTCCTAACAGAGTAGATCATCATAAGCCTTAATAGGCCAGCTTTATACTATAGTACTACAGCTTATGGGTGTCATCCCTACCCCAATTTTTCTTTCTATTTGGAAGGTTTTTGGGTCATAAAATTGTGTGTCAAAAGTGTTATGCATGCCTTAATGTTTTCAGTTTCTCATGCATGCAATTAGATCAGAATACACATGAAGGATTAATTGCTAAAATTAAGTTTTATTAGTTACCAATTCACCCCTCCCCTCTCTGTAACTTAGTCTATCATAATATTTCCAATAGACATTGGATGGGACTTGCTATTAGAAATAGAATAATCGAAGAAGAATAAGGCTATGCTTAGATATTTCAATACTAAAAACATTGTCATAACCCCTAATTAGTGAACCCCAAACTTTTATAGATTTTGGACTGATTTCTCTTTGTAATATAATTTATAAGATTTTTACCAAAGCCATATATTTTTGTCTTCAACCTATCATCTCAAGAATAATCTCTTCAAAGCAAGGTCGATTTGTATCAGGAAAGGAAATAATAGAAGGAGCCTTAGCTATTCATGGAGCATTACAATCAATCAAAGAGAATCAAACTCCAATATTCATACTAAAAATAGATATGATGAAAGTATATGATAGACTTGGATGGTCTTTCCTTATCAAATTCCTCAAAAGATTTGGTTTGTAGAAAAATGGTGTAAATGGGTTTATGCTTGTATATCAGGAGTTTTCTTTTTAGTTATTATTAATGGTTTCCTTGCGAGATTTTTAAGATCTTCACAAGGAATTTATCAAAGGGGCCCTTTATTCCCATCCCTCTTTATTTTAATGATGGAAGCATTTAGTAGAATTATCACAACTTATCATAATCAAGGCCTTTAGGTAGGCACTAAAATTGGAGGAACCTTAATCATTGTTACTCACTCCCTATTCTCTAATGATACTTTGTTGTTTGGATCATAAAACATGTAGGAGGCTAAGAAAATTAAGCTTATTCTAGATCTATACATAGAATTCTCAGGTGAGAAGGTCAAGATAGAAAATTCAAAGATCTACATCTTCAATTATGATACAATGATTTCTAATAGAATATGCACAATCTTGAACTTCTCTCAAAATATTCTTTCTTTGACATGTTTGGGCTATCTGTTTCTTTATTGATCCTAATAAATAATGTTACTATAGTTCTATCATAAATAGAAGTAAACATGGCATTACGGTCTGGCAAGTTAGGTGGTTTGTTAGGTAACTAAGAGGGGGTTGAATCAATTATAACTAGTTATCTGGCAGGCCTTAAAACACTTTTCACCAACTTAAACTACTTAATATTTTAGATCATTAACTCAGTAACCCAATCTAACATCATAATATTATAAACTTTGTATCAGATTATCAACTTAATATTCCTTAGTATACCAAGTATTAGAATAATCATCCAACCTATACTGAGTTGCAACATTAAACAATTAACTTGAAATAAACATGAAACATAATAAGCATTCACAAATTTTGACACAAGTATTAATGTGGAAACCCTGTAAAGGGAAAAACCACTTTGGATCTGACAACCCATATATTTTCACTCTTTTGAAGTGAGCTTTGTTAGTATCCAACCTTGTTAAAGGTTACATGCTCATTTTTAATGTGACCTTGTTAGAGGATTTACACCAAAGATCATCTAGACCTTATCGGTCCTTGACATTTATAAAAAGTGGCCTACTCCAAAGGACTTACAAAATATTCAAAAGAATGCTACCATATAGAACTTCAAAAGATTGTTAGGTCGACTCAGTTAAGAGATTTTTCCTGCTACGATGGTAAGATAGTAATAGTGAAATGATTTGTTAGGTTTTAGCACTACACCTTTCTTGTTGAGATCTCTACTTCACTCAATCTCTTTCTTATGATCCCTTTCTAGTTGATTCACACACTTCACACTTCAACTTAGCACTTTCTTTGATTGATCTTCCCAATATTGTCCTCAATTCACCTTATTCCTTCATCAACTTGACCAACTTCAATCAGTATTATTAGAAACAATAAAATCACATTTCATTACTTAAATAGAAAAAATTTGTTGTTCCTCTATAATCTTCCAATTTTTTTCACTTAATCACAATCATTAGATCTTCATCAGGTTCAGACTCACTAAATCTAGACACCCAAAAAATAGACTTTTACCTTGAACTTTGTGCTCCATCCAAATTGATAAATTTTCTCCATTAAATTTTCTTTGAATTTCTCTAGTTGTTGATCTCATAACTAACTTCACCCTTATCCTTCAAACTTCTCAAATTCTCTTGATTTTCATCAAATGTCAACCTTGGATTAAATATTTTCTAAACTTGTTCTTCTTGTTTATGCTTGGTGAACATTACAACTTGCTCAGTCAATACAAGACTTAGGTAACACTAAAATTGCTCATTTAACACAATATTCTATCACTTCTTTATCAAGTTCTTGATGACAACTGCAGTAGCTAATATTGTAATCCTTTATTTACTAACCAAACCATCTTGGTTATACATGATTTCACAACTTTTCTCATATGTTTAAGATCATGTAAAACAATCAAATCAACATTATATTGTCAAATTCTACCTCATTCAAGTGTCCATTGAATACTGTACACTTATCAACACTTACATCATCATACTTTATTCAAATCCTCTTCATCAACAAATCATCTTCATCAACCAAATGATATTACACTCTAATGAATTAGCATAATGTCTAACTAATTAAGGCTTGACATCAATGAAAACATAACAATTGATATGAATCTTTCATATATACTAACAACATTATAAGTTGAGGCTAACAATCTCCCCCTTTGGCATTGATGACAACACATCTACATATAATAAATTACATTATTTCATGAAATATAAAATTCCAATCACATCTTTAGCTCTCTGACTTAATTTAGGTTCTTTATAATAGGTTCAAAAGTTCCAATTCAATGTCCACTTTGACAATTTCTACCCCTTTGGATGTACTTCACTTTTCAATAGCATCTTCACTCTTCCCTTTAAACAATAATCCTTCAATCACTCCATTCTGACCCATCTCTTCATTTACTTACTCATCTCCTCCTTAGGATATCATCTTCCTTACTAGTTCATCTTCCCCTTCAACAATAATGTCAAAGGTAACTATAAGTTCCAATGAAAAACTTATAAAACCTTGCACCTTGCATCTACTTCTTTCATTAGCTTCATTGTAGTCACTTTCACAACTCTAAGAAATAATCCTTAAAAAGTGAATTATTGCATCAACTCTAGAAATATATATCAGATCATACATGAATTGATGCAACATGCATCCTTGCTTAGTAAATCTTAAATAGGGGAAGGATACCTTACCTCTCATATACTCAAACGCATCCTTAGACAGTGGCTTTGTGAATATATCTATAATTTTCTCCTTAGACTTCACATACTCCAAGCTTACTTGCTTCTCTTACACTTGCTCCCTTGAGTAATGATACTTGATAGATATATGCTTGGTTTTTGTATGCATCATAGGATTATTATATATGTTTATTACAATTGTATTATCACAATAGATAGTAATAGGCTCAATAAAAATTTCTTTCATTCCTTTCGATAGTTGCTTGATCCAAACTATGTTTGAATAGTTAATAGCACTAACAACATACTTGTCTTGAGTTGTAGACTATGATATACAACTAAATTTCTTGCTCAACCATGTAATCAATCTTTCTCCTAAAAGGAAAGCTCCACCACAAGTGCTTTTTCTATCATCAACATTATGAATTTAATCAACATCGGTGTAAACTCTAAACTCAAAATCACCATCTTGCTTGTACCACAATCCATAGTCATTCTTTTCTTTCAAGTATCTGAATACCCTTTTAACTACAGTCATGTGTGTTTCCTTAGGATTAGAGAAAAACATTGTAACAAAACCAACTACATGAGAAATATTAGGTCTATTATGTGCAAAATACTATAACTTTGCCAATAATTGATCTATATTGTGTCTTATGCACTTCGGCAGTAGTGTCTTCCTTAGATAATATGTATCTAGTGACCATAGACGTGCCAATTGGGCTTGACTCATCCATACCAAATGTCTTCAAAATCTCCTTGACGGGTCACATATATACTACCTTCTACTTGATAAACTTGTAAACCAATAAAAAAATTAATCTCACAAAACATAGACATCTCAAACTCCTTACTCGTTTGATTAACAAATGATTCACATAGCAAGTCATTACCACCAAATTGTATCCTATACAAATATTTCAAAAATAAGTACCTTGTTTTTAGCTTCACTTTTTGAGTACAAGTTATTGTTCTCAATTGTTCTAAAAAATCCAATCTTGATCAAATATGAATGCAACCTTTCATACCATGAACTTGGTGCTTTCTTTAGTCCATATAATGCTTTGTTCAATTCACATACTAGGAGCTTTCGATTTGGCTCCACAAATATTTCAATTTTTTCAATGTATACCTCTTCTTCCAGTATTCCATTCAAGAATACAAACTTAACATCCATTTGATAAACTTTTAATTTTTTGTAATTTTCATATGCCAAAAGTGTTCTAACTCTTCCAATCTTGCTATAGGTGAAAAGGTCTCACCATAATCAATACTTTCTTCTTGGGCATAACCTTTACAAACTAATCTTGCCTTATTCCTCCCAAATCCTCCATTCTCATTCAGTTTGTTCATAAAAATCCACTTAGTTCTAATCACATTTTTTTCTGTAAGTCTTAATGCAAATTTCTATGTATTATTTTTGCTATTATGGTCTATCTATTCAAGCATAGCATTGATCCAATCTTCATTATCAAGTGCATCTTTTAAGGTTCTTGGCTTAAACTCAATAATCAAACATGTATTATCCTTCAACTTACTTCTTGTCATGACTCCAACATTCCTATCTCCAATAATTTGTTTTGGTGAATGATTCCTTCTCACATATTTTGCTAGGACAAGTTCAGGTCTATAATCTCTATCATTATCATTGCTCGGTTCAGGCACAACATTCTACTTGGATTATTTTGGTTGTGGCTTGGGTAATGCATGTTGTTGCTTGATTTCTTTTTTTTGTTGCCCGGGTACTGTGACAATTTTGTCTTCATATACATATACAAACTTTTTGCAATCATTAGATTGTTTTTGTTTTCCTCATTGTTCTTATGTATAAACTCATCAATTCTAACATTTTCACTTTCAATCATAGTGTTTGTTGCTTTATTCAAACAATTGTAAGCCTTGCTCCTAGTAGAGTAACCTAGGAATATGCCTTCATCACATTTTGAATCAAACTTCCCATTCCTTGTATCTTTATGAATATAACACCTACTTGTAACGCCCCGCCAAGGGACCCAAAAGAATTAACCTAAAGTTTTTACAAAGTTTGCTAAACATTTTTTTTTTTAAAGTAAGAAAGTATAACATACACATCAAACACATAGTAGCGGAAGCAATAACATGTAATAATCAACAAACATACTGTAACGCCCCGCCAAGGGATCCAAAAGAATTACCCTAAAGTTTCACTAAGTTTGCTAAACAATTTTTTTTTTTAAAGTAAGAATGTATAACATACACATCAAACACATAGTAGCGGAAGCAATAACATGTAATCATCGACCAACATACATTGCAAGTTACATTTCTTAAGGATCCCAAGACGTTGAGTCACTTTTAAATTTAATTAATTCTAAGTCTAACAACTATCACATACATATGAAAGAATAATCAGAAAGTCCCATGTCCATAATATACATTTGTTCTGAATGCCTCTTGGCAAATTAATTCGGAATGCTCAATCATCCACTGTACAAGTCACAGGGTATGAAAGGCTTAAAAGTATATACATACGTAAAAATAGAAATGCATCAACCTCCACGAATCCATGTTACAAAGTACAGTAAAATAAATGAAATCATCCACCATACATGATACATCAATACATCCATAATGATAAAACATCCAAGTACAGAATGAAGGTAAATGCCAATCAAGAAAACTCCAGCGCGGTGACCACGGAACGGATCTCAATGGTAAGAGTAAAAGCACTACCACCTGACCGTGTGGAACCTAAATGGTCCACTCCCACCGCGTTGAAGAGATAGTCTCAAGTCGCAAACAAGTTATCAAAACACAAAATACAAGTACTCTCTAAGTCTGGGAAATCCTAAAAGTATACTAACTCAAGGGTTCCAACATAGATAGACATCTAGACCCAGAGGTACCACAAGACACGTAGGAAACCTAATATGCAAGCGGGAAAGTGTCATCGCAAAAGTCACGTAGAAGTTACCTGAGCAATCCCTTAGGAATCCCAGGTCCCTACTGATCCCTGCGGCCACTAGTATCCTCTCGTACTGACGAGGCATACTATGGAATGCAAGGTCGTAACCAAGCGTTTTCTCTACCCCATCCTAGTCTGTACTAGCACTCAAGGCATGGGAGAGAACATACAATTATCTTGTTAGGTTCATTTTCTCCCATTTAGTGTAAATGTTTTCACTTATTAAATCAACTTACAATGGGTTACTCCAGGCAGCCTCTTAGAGCCCTGATCCCCATTGCAAGCCACTTCCCGACACTACACATAGATAACCTACCCTAGGCTCATGAAATCATAAATCAAAGAATCACAATAAAACCACCTCAGTCCTATACAAGCAACTGGAAAACATCATAAAAGATAAGTCATAAAATTACATCAATTCTTCATGAGCAACAGATAAGCATCCAATAATAATCATATGATCATGAGAGTTCTCTATCAGCAACTGAAGGCATCAATGATAAATCACAAAATCCAATGGTTCTCCAATGAGCAACCAGAAAGTATCCCAATAGTAAATTACACTACTGATCGAAGACTCCAAAATGGTCAAGTTAAAACATGACATCATCAAGAACATAACAAACACTTCAGTCCTCTCAAGCGACCGAAAAGCAATCCAAGTATAACTGATCGAGACTCAAAAATGGTTATCAAATATAACTGATCGAGACTCGAAAATGGTTAAGTTAGGTATCTCAAATACATACACCTCAGCTTCACACAAGGAAACTGGAAAGCAATAACAAACAGTAAACACAATCATGTCATAGAGCACTTCATCACATTACCATGGTCGGGTTAAGAAAGATTGAGACCAAATCATCATGACATCACAATCACAACCCCGAGCCTCTGGTAACGACCTAAACTGGTCAATACTAGAACAACCCCAAAACACAGAGAACATAAAGAAAACGTCAAAGTCTCAGAGATTGGATTTGAAAGTATATTATTGAGTTAAGGTAAGGTTTATGTTTCAGTTTAATGTCGAATTCAAGTAACTCGGTTTTCTCAACTACCCTTTTACGATTAACCCATTTCTATAATAACTTCCATTAAGTCAATATTCCAAATCTGCCATTAATCATTTGATATTCATTATTAATTAACTTTAATTAAACCAATTTTAATTAAATTAATCAATAATTTCTTGTTCTAATTATCTATCTTAATCTATTCATTAATTATTAACTTATTAATATTAAACCAAAATTATTAATAAATTAATATTTACAAACTATGTGAAATACATTTAATATTTATTTATTAAATATTAATAAAAATAAAACTATTATTAAATAAAATATATTATAATTTTATTAATTAAAAATTTTAAATAATAATAAAATCGTTTTGTAAATAATATACTTTTTTATAAAAAAAAATGAATTAACAAATATGTTATAAAAAAAATAAAACCATGTAATATATATAACCGTCGGCTTATATAAGCCGATGGCCTGCGGCAGTCTTGCGGACGCAGGGCCTGCGGCAGTAGGTACATCGTACCTGCAGTCGCAGTACCTGCGACGCAGGTTCTGTCGGCTATGCCGACAGTGGGGGTGGGCACGGGGTAAATCCCTCCCCCCCACTTAAAAATTATATTATTAAATATATATATTTTTTAGAAGTACGAATATGTGTTATATCAATTTTTTAAAAAAAAATAAATTAAATTTGTTTGGATATAAATATATATATATATATTTATAACTATATATATATAAATAATTTCTTTTAATATATATATAAACATATGCATTGAAAATTTGTTTCCTTCTATATATATTAATATAGAAAATATAGTCAATCATCCGAACGTTTAATTTAAAATTCCAGTCTAAGATTCAACCCTTCCCATTTAAATTTTGTGTACAGAAGTTATAGACAAGTATCTGATAAATTCTAATATGGTAATGTTTAAACATTCCTAGCAGAGAATTCAGATTTACAAACCCCAGACACGAAGAAGACAGGAAAGGATAATTGCGTAATAAATCGATAAACAAAAACACAAGACCCTACCTGATCCTGATGCTATTATGCAATCTCCAAGAACTGTAAAAGAATTCGCTCCTCTCAGTAACCTTCTTCTGGAAAACCTTCTTGGTATCAGCCTTCTCAAATTCGCTTCCAAAAGTAGTCTCCCAAAAATTCCCTTTCAAAAACATATCCCCATTTGTGTCCCCCAAGAATGAACCCCCAACGTTGTGATAAGCCAATTTTCTCCTCAAATCGGGGCACTTAATTGTGCGTTCCCCCGAGAAGACTCTTTGCACAACTGAGTTAACTCCAATTAACCTTTATTATCTTTTCTTTTATTTTGCATTGATCTTTTATGCACAATAAGTTGATTTATTAAATAACTTTATTTAATATTCCACTTGACTTCTATTTTAAATTAATTTATTACTTTAATCTCATGTGCACTTCATGAAATTAAAATAACATTATTAATTTCTATTATTTAATCTTTTAATTTATTTCTCATATTTAAACTCATGCTTAGATCATGCGATCTAGGATTCTTAATAATTTTATATCTTTCAACTTTTTAAATTAATTTTAGAAACTTAATTGATAACATATTTAATTAATTTAATTAACAATAATATTTAGCATTTATTTAAAAATGAACTCTAAATATATTATTATTAAATTAAATAAATATTATCCTGTTCTAAATTTATCTTTGAACTTTAATTTCCAAATTTAATTCTTTTATTTAATTAATTTCTCAATTAATTAAATATTAAAGACATCATATTAATTCTCCATTAAATTAAATCATTAATTAATCTTTTTAATTAGACTTAATTAATAGAAAACACATCGAGGACTCATAAACAACATATGAAAACCCTACATAGAAAAACACATACTAAATCAAAACAAAAAGGTTATAATCCCGAAATTACATCATTTGATGCATTCGGAGGGTACTTAACTCAGATACTTGTAATTAGGACAATTGGCTAAAGGGTTTAGGATTTGGACTTAAGAGTTTATCTCCCCTCTCTTACCATTGAGACAATGCGATAGGGTACGCTCATCCTAGCAATTCAGGGAAGTCGATACCCGGTACCTGCAACCTGCATAAAATCCACGCATGTACAAACACAATATTCTAAGCTAAACAAAAAATGGCAAGAAGTGGTGCATCGTGTAGATCCCGACTAGCAGGTGACTACGACTCCCTTCCTTAACCACATCAGAAACACCATACATAAATAAAACAAACCCGCACACCATACACATGCAGTATGGGGTAAGTATCCATAAGAAGCACATGGAATAATAAACCATCTAACTAATCATCATCGATAACTGAAACCATTGAATAATCGTCATACATGCATGAAATATAGAGTACCAAGTAATCTCATCATACATACATAACAGGTTACATTCCTTAAGGATCCCAAGACGTTGAGTCACATTTAAAATTATTTAATTCTAAGTCTAACAACTACTACATCCACATGAAAGAATAATAAGAAAGTCCAATGTCCATAATATACATTTGTTCCAAATTCCTTTTGGCAAATTAATTCGGAATGCTCAATCATCCACTGTACATGTCACAGGGTATGAAAGGCTTAAAAGAATATACATATATAAAAATAAAGATACATCATCCTCGAATCCATGATACAAAGTACAGTAAAATAAATGAAACTAATAATATACATGATACATCCATACATCCATAATGATATAACATCCATCATAATAATCCATGAAAAGGATGAAAGTAAATGCCAACCAAGAAAGCTCCAGCCACGGTGTCTCGGACAGATCTCAATGGTAAGAGTAAAAAGCACTACCACCCGACCGCGTGGAACCTAAATGGTCCACTCCCACCACACTGAGGAGATAGTCTCAAGTCCCAAGCAAGATATCAAAACACAAAACACAAGTACTCTCTAAGTCTGGGAAATCCTAAAAGTAAACTAACTCAAAGGTTCCAACAAAGATTGACATCTAGACCCAGAGGCACACAAAGACACGTAGGAAACCTGCTATGCAAGCGAGAAAGTATCATCGCCAAAGTCACGTCGAAAGTTACCCGAGAAATCCCTTAGGAATCTCGGGTCCCCTGTGATCCTGCGGCCACTAGTATCCTCTCGTACTGACGAGGCATACTACGAAATGCAAGGTCGTAACCAAGCGTTCTCTCTACCCCATCCTAGTCTGTACTAGCACTCAAGGCATGGGAGAGAACATACAGTTATCTTATTAGGTTCATTTAAGTCAGTATTTAGGTGAGATGTTTTCACTTATTAAAACAACTTACAATGGGTTTCTCCAGGTAGCCTCTTAGGGCCTCGGCCCCCATTGCAAGCCACTTCCCGCCACTACACATAGATAACCTACCCTAAGCTCATGAAATCACAATTCAAAGAATCATAATAAAATCACCTCAGTCCTATACAAGCGACTGAAAACATCATAAATATAATCCACAATCATCACATCAGTTCTCCAAGAGCAACTGAATAGCATCAAATAATAAACATAATGATCACAACAAATCTCTATCAACACATGAAGGCATCAATGATAAATCACAATATCCAATGGTTCTCCAACGAGTAGCCAGAAAGAATCCCAATAATAGAACACAAAACTGATCGAAGACTCCAAAATGGTCAAGTCAGGTAACTCAAATACATACACCTCAGCTTCACACAAGGAAATTGGAAAGCAATAACAACTAGTAAAAATATCCATATCATAGAGCACTCCATCACATTACCATGGTCGGGTTAAGAAAGATCGAGACCAAATCATCATAACATCACATTCACAACCCCGAGCCTTTGGTAACAACCTAAACTGGTCAATACTAGAACAAACCCCAAAACCTCAAAACATAGACAACAAAATAATCTCATAGAAAAACAGAGTCATCACACAGTTGGGTCTGAACGATAATATATTGTTGAGTTAAGGTAAGGTTTATGTTCCAGTTTAACGTCTATTTCAAGTAACTAAGTTTTCGCAACTACCCCTTACAATTAACCCATTTCTATAATAACTTCCATTTAATCAATAATCTAAATCTACAATTTAATCAAATAATATCCATTATTAATTAACTTTAATTAACCTAATTTTAATTAAATTAATCAATAATTATTGTTCTAATTACTTATTTTAATATCTTCATTAATTATTAATTTATTAATATTTATCCAAAAATTATTAATAAATTAATACTTACAAAAACTATATTAAATGCATTAATATTTAATTATTAAATATTAATAAAGATTATTATTAAAATATTATTAAATAAAAAACATATTAAAATTTATTAATAAAAAATTTAAATAATAATAAAACCTTTTTATAAATAAATTAATTTAAATATTAATTAAAAATCAAATATATATTAAAAAAGCGCATATTTTTAATAAGCCCGCCGGCTTAACAAAAGGGTCGTCTGCGGCCTGCGACCGTCAACAGTACTCTGTACTACCGCTGCCGCAGTATTCTGCGGGCAGGGACAATAGAGCTACCGACAGGTGGGTACAGGGGAGGTGTGGGTATTCCCGCCCCCTCCCATTAATATATATATATATATATTTTTTAAAAGTTTGTTATTAAATAAAAATAAAACTTTGCTATACTAAATCATACAATTTCTTTTAAAACGAATTTTATTTATTTTACACAATTTATAAATATTTAAATTCATTAACAATCTTTCTTTTGTAATATATATATATTTATTTATTTATTTATTTATTTATTTATTTATTATTATTATTATTTTAAATATTGTTTTCATCTTTACTCTGAAGGAGAAAGTATTTTTATTCATCTGAGTTTTCAATCTTAATTCCAAACCCTTCCCAAGTTAAATTCTAATTTTCTTTATTCTAGAAAACGAAGGTTTCTGATAACTCTACTATTCTTCACGTATACAGAAATTATCGACAAGCAATTAATAATTCATTATATTGAAAAGTTTAAACTTTCATCATAGAGAATTTGGATTTACAATCCACAAACACGAAGAAGACAAGAAAGAGTAATTGCGTATTTAATCAATAATCAAAGCACAAGACCCTACCTGGTCCTGATGCTAATATGAAATCCCCAAAAAATTGTGAGAGAATTTGCTCCTCTGAAAATCTTTCCTAGAATTCTTCTTCTGAAGTTCGCTTCCAAAAGTTGTCTCCCCAAAATTTTGTGTCTCCCAAAATTCACGGTCCAAATTCGTGTCCCTCAAAAATGAACCCCCAAAGTTGTGATAAGGAGTTTTCTCCTCAAATCGGGGCACTAATTGTGCATTCACCCGAGAGGACTCTTTGCTCAACTGAGTTAACTCTAAAATTAACTTGTATTAATCTTTGCTTTATCTTTTTAATGCATATTAAATGAATCATTAAATAACTTTATTTAATTTTTTTACTTGACTTCTATTTTTAATCTTTATTACTTTTAAACCCATGCGCACTTTATGAAATTATAACAACATTATAATTTTCTCTTATTTTATCTTTTTAATTAATTTCTTTTATATTTTCAACTCATGCTCGCATCATGCAATCTTACAACTTTTTAATAATTAATATGTTTTCACTTTTTAATTTATTTTAGAAACTTAATTGATAAAATATTTAATTAACTTAAATAACAATAATGTTTAGCATTTATTTAAAAATGAACTCTAAATATATTATTATTAAATTAAATAAATATTATCACGTTCTAAATTTATATTTAAACTTTTATCTCCAAATTTAATTCTTTTATTTAATTAATTTCTCAATTAATTAAATATAATTAAATATGAAAATGTCATAATAATTTTCCATTAAATTAAATCATTAATTAATCTTTTTCATTAGACTTAATTAATAGAAAATACACTAAGGACTCATAAAGCAACATACAAAAACCCATCATAGAAAAACACATACTAAATCTAACAAAAGGGTTATAATCACGAAATTACATCATTTGATGCATTCGGAGGGTACTTAACTTAGATACTTGTCCTAATTATCAATTAGGACAATTGGCTAAAGGGTTTAGGACTTGGACTTAAGAGTTTATCTCCCCTCTCTTACCATTGAGATAATGCAATAGGGTACGCTCATCCTAGCAATTCAGGGAAGTCGATACCCGGTACCTGCAACCTGCATAAAATCCATGCATGTATAGACACAATATTCTAAGCTAAATAAATAATGGCAGGAAGTGGTGCATCGTGTAGATCCCGACTAGCAGGTGACTATGACTCCCTTCCTTAACCACATCAGAAACACCATACATAAAGAAAACAAACACACACACCATACACATGCAGTATGGGGTAAGTATCCATAAAAAGACACATGCGATAATAAACCATCTAACTAATCATCATCGATAATTGAAAATACTGAATAATCATCATACATACATGAAATATAGAGTACCAAGTAATCTCACTATATAATAAACTGAATATAAAGCAATATCTGATAATCTAAAAGTAATGCTACTAAACATCAAGTATAAAACTGGCCTAAAAGAGTTTGGCAATTAAAACAAAATGTGAACTAGGGACAGGCACTACACTACTTCCAAATATTTTGAAATAACTTACACTCATTTGTTGAAACAATTTGGTTAATTGTGTATTGTCTTTGATGTGACTCAAAATGTCATATCATTGCCATTTAGTGAATGTCAAGCTCACGTGGGCAATGAAGACAATTTCCTATGCCTACCCAACATTCCAAAGTTTGCCAAGTTCATAAGACAATGTCTACTGAGTTCACTTAGGTGACAAAGAGAAGATCGTAAAAGTTCAGTGTTAACCAAGCTCACTCGATTAATGAAGGAAAAGGTGGATGGAACCAATGCTAACTGAGCTCACTAGGTTACTAAAGAAACTTTTTGAATATGCAGTGTTAACCAAGTTCACTTGGTTAATAGTGGAAAATTGTGTCTAAGTTAGTGTCTACCAAGCAGGGTCGACTAACGAAGGATTTTTTTGTTTTGGCATATTGAGTTCAATTAATTTGTCTATTGGTTCTAGTCGACTGAGGAGATGAATATTAAGTATTCTAAGTTGTATTAAAGCTAACTTGATAATGTGTAAGTTATAAATATAAGGTCAAGTTGAGGATTAAATGTATGCAAGTAATAGAAGATTTGAAGATGCTTAGAGGAAGTGAATTAGAAGGATAAGAAGAATATATTTGTTGAGCTAAAAAGATACATTTGATCAAAAAAGATCAAGTGTACAAGCCAGAATTGAGATCTGTAATCAACAATTCAGTTGCATCAAAAATCAGGTAATCTCGTTGTTACTCTCTAGCCATTGTAGTAGTGATCTAAATCTCTTAATAGAGTTGGCTTAACAACTATTTGTAAATCCTCTAACAAGGTGGAATTTCTAGATTAAAGTGTTTAAAAACCTCTAACAAGGTTACTCCTAATAGGGTGATTAAATCCTCTAATAGGGTCACACCTAACAATGTGTTTTGTAACCTTTAACAGGGTTGGCTCCTAATAGGGCTCACTTCAGAAGAGTGAAAATTAGGAACTAGTTGCAATTTGTGGTTTTTTCCAAATTAGGTTTCCACTTTAAATCTTTGTATAACTTGTGTTCATGTTATTTATTTTATGTGCATGCAACTAAGTTAAATAAGGTTGATCACAGATAATATCTTAAGATTTGCATTTTCCAAGTTACTGTTGCTATTTCACTATTTGTTGATTTACAACATCTACTAGTGTAAACCGAGTGCCTATGTGTTAACTAAGCATCAATATTTTCAATGAGCTTTTTGTTATGAATTGACATCTAAGGGATCTGGGATTTATTTTCATGGTAATTGATTCATCTCGCCCCTCTTAGTTACTCTTCTTATATTTTCAACAATTATCAGAGCTTCTTGGTGCTTGCAGAGAAATGTTTCAAGGACCTAAGGTAAAGATCAGGATGTATTACAGGAGAGATATTCCCAAGCTAAACAAAGATAACTTCCAAGCATGGAAATAACTTATGAAGTTACACTTGGCAACCATCAATGATTTAGGTTTGAAATAATTGGAAAATTCTTACAAGGTTCCTACTGGGACATTGACTGTAGAAGAGATTGTTGAAAAGAAAAATCATAACATCATGACAATTGAGATTGCATCAACTCTTAACTATGTTGAGTTTGATGAGGTCAAATGGTGTGCTACTACTCATGACATGTCGACCAAACTAAAGGATATCTATCGAGGTGATGATAATATAAAAAGAGCCAAGGCAGAAAGCTTGAGAGGCCAGTTTGATCAAATGAAAATGAGAGAGGATGAAAACATTGCAAAATATGTTGAGAGAATCAAAGCTAGTGTCAGTGCTATCAAATCCTCTAGAGGAACAATTGAAGATGTAATAGTGGTAAGCAAGGTACTCAAAACTCTTCTTCCTATCTATGCAATCAAAGTGTCTTCTATTCAAGAGATGAGATGTGATCCAAATAAAAAGATAAATTTGGATGCTCTAGTTGGAAGATTGACTGCATTTGAACTAGATAACTATGATAATTATACTCCTAGTTCTAGCAACCTTGAGTCTGCGTTTGAAGCCAAGGTACCACTCAAGAAGAAAGCTAAAAGATCTAAAAGCAAACAATTTGATAGTGAAGAGGAAGATAGTTATGACAATGATCTTGAAGCCATTGAAGCATTACTTGCAAGAAGGTATCTCAAAGGCAAAGGAAAGTATAAAGGTAAAATCCCTTTAATTTGTTTCTCTTGTGAAAAAGTTGGGCATATTGCTACAAGATGTTCAAACAGAGAAGGCAAAGATGAAAAGAAGCACAACAAGTACAAATGCAAGAAAGATTTCAAGAACTTCAAGGACTACAAGGAAAAAGGTAAGAAATCTTGTTTTATGGCTAAAGATTTAGATAGTAGTGAAGATGATGAAATGGTTTATATTGTTGTAAAAGATGAATCTAATGATGAAGGAGATAAAATGGTACTTATCTCTCATGTTAGCAAAAACAATACATGGATTATTGATAGTGGTTGCTCACGTCATATGACTGGTGACAAAAACAAGTTTGAACATATGGAACATTATGATGGTAGAAGTGTGAGATTTGGAAACAATGAACCATGTTGCATAAAGGGAAAATGTTGTATCTCACCAATGAACTTAGATGTGATGATGCTTATTGGGTTGAAGTGCTAAAACATAATCTACTAAGTGTGGCACAATTGAATAACAGTAGATTCAAGGTAGAATTCATGAATGGGAAGGCCAACCTGCTGGATGGAAAAGGAAATCTGGTTGAGTCTAGCAAACAAACAAAAGGTAACCTATTCTACCTCAATCTCAATGAAAGTTCATGTTTTATTGCTCAATTAGAAGAAAGATGGTTGTGGCATAAAAGGTTATGTCATGTGAACTTTGATAATCTAATCAAGATAAGCAAGAAGAAAAGAGTAAGAGGTATTCCTAATCTAAGGAAACCTGATATGGGCCTATGTAAATATTGTCAAATTGGTAAGATGGGAAAGACAAGTTTCAAAAGCAAGGACTATTATCTTGAAGAAGTATTGGAGCTAGTTCATATAGACTAATGTGGACCTATTGGAATAGAGAGCTATAGTGGAGATAAGTATTTTATTTGTTTTGTTGATGATTATTCTAGAATGATGACTATAATGTATCTAAAAGAAAATTCTAAAACATTTCAAAAGTTTACGTGGTATCTGGCAAGAGTAGAGAAAGAAACTGGAAAGAAACTGAAGTGTTTGAGATTAGACAGAGGTGGTGAATTTATTTCCAATGAGTTCAATGGATTTTTCATTGAAAGAGGAATTAAGAGACCAGTATCATCCCCTAGTACACCATGACAGAATAGTATAGTTGAAAGAAGGAACAAATCCATCATGGACTGTGCAAGAACTTTAATGGTAGAAAAGATTGTTGCAATCAAATATTGGAAGGAACCAATCAGTACTGCAGTGCATACCTTGAATAGAGTGTAGTTGAAAAAAGACTCAAATAAAATTCCTTATGAACTATGGTATGGCTACAAACCTAATTTAAGTTACTTGAAAGTATTTGGTAGCAAATGTTATATCTTGAAAGAATCTAGGAAAGG
Source organism: Cupressus sempervirens (assembly GCA_028749045.1). Lineage (NCBI taxonomy): Eukaryota > Viridiplantae > Streptophyta > Pinopsida > Cupressales > Cupressaceae > Cupressus > Cupressus sempervirens. The sequence goes on from CM053783.1 coordinate 250,415,426, forward strand.
TAAATTTGATGTCAAAGTTAATGAAGGCATATCCCTAGGATACTCTTGCACAAGCAAAGCATATAAATGTTTGAATCTATCAACTCATAAGATCATAGAAAGTGCACATGTAAGAATTGACGAGTTTGTAGAAAAGAGTGAGGAATAAAGTGGCAAAGAACCTGAGGATTACAAAAAGTTTGTCTACTATAAACTTGATACATTGTCAAATCAAGTTGGAAGTCAGTAGACATCACCTCCCAGGTCCCCAAAATCTCCAAAAGCTATCGAGTTGCAACTAGTGCAACTCAAGTCACAGTTTGAAGGACTCGAGTCACAGTCAAAAGCTACCGAGCTATTGTTAGAGCAAAGAAAGTCTGATGGACTCGAGTCACCAATACTGGGACTCGAGCTTGACACAAAAGATCATGGCGAGGTTAATGGAACAAATTATAAATCCAAAGTACCTATGTTAGAAAGATATGTCAAAAGGCACCATGCACTTGATTAGATCAATGGAGACAAATCAGATGGAACAATAACAAGAAACAAATTGAAAGGTACATGTTTGCTTGTTGAATTTGAATCTAGATTAGTGAAAGATGCTTTAGATAATAAAAGTTGGATTGAAGCTATGAATGAAGAAATAGAACAAATAAAGAGAAATAAGACTTGGACTCTTGTTCCTAGACCCAAGGATAAAAATGTAATTGGCACAAAGTGGGTTTTCATAAATAAGTTGAATGAAGATGGAGAAGTTTCCAGAAACAAAGCAAGGTTAGTATGCAAAGGTTATTCTCAAGAAGAAGGTATTGATTATAGTGAAACTTTTGCTCTTGTTTCTAGATTAGAAGGTGTTAGAACTTTACTTATTTATGCTACACATAAAGGGTTTAAAGTTTATCATAGAAAAAATGGTAACAGTAGCTTGTATATCAAAGAAGGACCAAACAAGAAAATTGTGTTGGCTGGAATCTTTGTGGATGACACTTTTTTTTTATAGGAAATGATGATTTATGCAAGGCATTTTAGAAGAAATGAGTAAAGAATTTGAGATGTCCATGTTTGGAGAGATAAAATTCTTTGTTGGATTGCAAATTCAATAGTTCTAAGAAAGATGGTATCTATATTACTCAATCCAAATATATCAAGGAGATACTAAAGAAGTTTGGAATGGAAAATTCAAGCCCAATTGGAACACCTATGTCTACTGGACATAATCATTCCAAAAATGATTATTCAAAAGAGGTAGATCAAACCACATACAGATCAATGATTGGAAAATTGTAATATGTAGTGCACACAAGGTCTAATATTACATTAGCGGTTGGTATGGTGGCAAGATTCTTAACAAATCCCAAAGCAAATCACATGATGGCAATCAAGAGAATCATTAGGCATCTGAAGGGTACTGAAGACTATGGATTATGGTACAAGAAAGGAGGCAATCTAGATTTGAAAGCCTTCACAAATGTTGATTGGGAAGGTAGTGTTGATGATAGGAAGAGCACCAATGGTGGAGCGTTCTTTCTTGGTAAAAGACTAGTGTCTTGGACAAACAAAAAGAAAGATTGTATCCCTCACTCTACAACATAAGAAAAATATGTCATTGCAGCAAAAGTTAATTGTTCCAATGTTGTTTGGTTCAAGCAACTATTGGCAGGTATGAAGATAGAAATCAAGGATCCAATGGTCATATTTTGTGATAGCACTAGTACAATTAATATATCAAAGAATCTTGTGATGCATACCAAGCGCATTGCTATAAAATATCATTTTTTGAGAGAATTGGTACAAGATAAAAAGGTAAGATTAGAATATGTGAATACTAAAGAACAAATTGCAAACATATTTACTAAGCCATTGCCTAAGGATGCATTTTTGTATCTAAGAGATAAGTTAGGGGTCATTCCCTTATCTAAAGCTCACTAAATGAAGTTTAGTGATGCATCAACTAGAGCATGTTGAAGATCAGTCGGTTGATGTAATATTGAAAAGGAAATATTGCATATGAATTAGTGCACAAGGTACACTGCTATTCTCTAAATATTATCTTTGGCATGAGATGTCAAAGAGGAAGAGTTTATTTTCATATCACAAAATTTTTATAAACACATAAATTTTATAAAAAGGGAAAGTACACATTTCACATAATTTTGATTAAGATGTCTCAGGATGAATTTGGTCTGATATCAAAGAGGGAGGTTTTGCTATCAAAAGAAGATGTTAAAGATAGAATTTTGGTAATAGAGGGAGTTCACACTGATAGAGGGAGTTCTCGTGGATGAGAATTAGAATGAAACTAAGGATATGTTCCTAATTTTATTCCTGCTCTAAAATTTTATTGTATTATAACATGTTGTGTTGTCATCAATCTCAAAGAGGGAGATTGTTGAAAATAATTGGTTAATTATGTTTTGTCTTTGATGTTACACAAAATGTCATATCATTGCCAATTAGTGTATGCCAAGCTCAATCGGGCAATAAAGACAGTTTCCTATGTTTGTCAAGCATTCTAAAGTTTGCCAAGTTTAGAAGACAATGTCTATCAAGTTCACTCCGGCAACAAAGAGAAGATTGCAGAAGTTGAGTGTTAACCAAGCTCACTTGGTTAATGAAGGAAAAGGTAGATGGAACTATTGTTAACCGAGCTCACTTGGTTACCAAAGGAACTTTATGAATATGTAGTGCCAACCAAGTTCACTTGGTTAACACAAGAAAATCATGTCTGATTTAGTGTTTACCGAGTAGGGTCAGCTAACGAAGGATTTTCTTATTTTGGCATATTGATTTCAATTAATTTATATGTTGGTTCTAGCCAACTGAGGAGATGAATATTAAGTATTCTATGTTGTATTCAAGATGACTTGATAATGTGTAAGATATAAATATAAGTTCAAATTGAGGAGTGAATGTATGCAAGTAATAGAAGATTTGAAGATGCTTAGAGGAAGCGAATTAGAAGGATAAGAAAATAATCCATGTTGAGCTGCAAAGATACATTTAGTCAGAAAGGATCAGGTACACAAGACAAAATTGAGATTTGTAATCAACAATTCAGTTGCATCAGAAATTAGGTCATCTCATTATTACTCTTTAACCTTTATAGCAGTCATCTAAACCTATTAACAAAGTTTGCTTAACAACTATTTGTAAATCCTCTAACAAGGTGGAATTTCTAGATTGAAGTGTCTAAAAGCCTCTAACAAGGCCACTCCTAACAAGGTGATTAGATCCTCTAACAAGGTCACACCTAACAGTATGTTTTGTAACCTTTAATAAGGTTGGCTCCTAACAGGACTACTTTAGAAGAGTGAAAATCAGTAACTAGTTGCAATTGGTGGTTTTTTCCAAATTGAGTTTCCACATTAAATCTTGGTGTCACTTGTGTTCATGTAATTTATTTTATGTGTATGCAACTAAGTTAAATAAGACTAATCATAGAGAATATCTTAAGATTTTCATTTGTCGAGTTATTATTTCTATTTCAATGTTTATGGAGTTATAACATTTACTAGTGTAAATTGAGTGCCTATGTGTTAACTGAGCATCAATATTTTTAGTGAAGTTTTAGTTATGTATTGACATCTAAGGGATCTGGGATTTATTTTAGTGCTAACTTATTCACCCCTCCCCTCTCAGTTACTCCTCTTATATTTTCAACATTAGTATATAACCATACCAAATTTCATATGGTGTCTTGTTTGTTCCTTTATTCAACTAAATTTAGTTAAGAGTATATATAGCAGTGCTTATAGCTTATCTCTAGAATATTTGTGAAACTCCCTTTTCTATTAACATTGTTCTAGCACAATCAACAATCAATCTATTTCTTCTTTCTACAACCCCATTTTATTTTGGTGTCCTCGGTGTAGATAGTTGTCTCTTAATTCCATTCTCAACACAAGAGTTAGTGAATTTATCAGATATAAACTCACCACCTCTATCAGATATCAAGCATTTCAATTATTTACCAATTTTTTTCAACAAATAGTATGAGATACCTATCTCCACAGTAGCTCTCAACTCTCATTGGACCACATAAATCAATATGAAATAACTTTAGAATATCATTAGTTGAAATTTTCTTGCTTGAAAAACTAGACTTAGTCATCTTACCGATTTGACATTGTTTACACATAACATTCTCAGGTTTATGCAAATTTGGTAAGCCTCTCACTTTCTTCTTTCTACTTACTTTGACCATATTCTTAAAGTTAACATGACACAGTCTCTTATTCCACAACCATACATCTTCAACTTTTGCAAACAAACTTGTACTAATAATAGGATCTAGGTAAAATATATTTCCCCTTGTTTTCTCTCAAATACCAATCATATTTACATTATTGTCATAGATCTTTACTTTTTTGTTCTAGAATTCTAATTTGTCACCTATATAATTAACTATGCAACACTCAACGTATTATACTTTAGTCCTTGAACCCAATATACATCCTCACATATGATTTTATCATTTAGCATAAATGAACCTCTACCTTTCATAGGACATGGAACATCATTTCCAAGTTTAACAGTTCCACCTCTATACTCTTATAGCTTATCAAACTTACTAATGTCACTCGTCATGTAATGTGAACATCCATTATCAATAATCCATGTATCACTTTTACTAACATGATAAATAAGGGGCATTTTCTTCCTCATACATTTCCTAGTGTGGAGCTTCTTTAATAGCAACATATACCACTTCTACTCCTTCATTCCCATCATCAATGTCTGACTTAGTGTGTTCTTCATCAATAATGTAGCATGACCTCTTCCCTTTGTCATTGTAGTTCTTGTTCTTTTTGTATTTGTGCTCCTTGTCATTTTTTTCTCTCTTATTCTTGTTAGGACATGTAGCAGCAATATGACCAACATAATTGCATTTAAAACATATTAAAGGCAAATTACCTTTAAATATTTCTTTACCTCTTGATATCCTCCTTACGGGAAATGCTTCAATCTCATCTATATCTTCCTTTGAAGCTAAATCACTTTCATCCTTATGTCTCTTTTCTTTCTTTGCACTTATAATGGTCAGTGATGGCTTGAAAGCATTCTCAATCTTAGGCACACTATTACACATCTGTTATTTTGAAAGGAATATTACTGAGGTCAATTGGATAGTGGGTTCATTAGTTTTATCTTGAAGCTATTTGGATAGTGGGTTCAACTACCTTCCACAACTCCTAACAGGGTTGGAATCTCCTAATAAGGATTCAAAGTCTCTTAATAGGGACTCTTGTACTAAGTGTTGTAATAGACTCTTAACAGAGTCAATTCTTGAACAAGGAATATTCATATTAGTACATCATTTTGCGGGCATCATTTCCACCAAGGTTTTCCCTCTAATCAAGGGTTTCCCTAGTCAACACATCTGGTGTAATTGTGTGTATTCATCTCTTTATGGTTATTGTTTACTTTGATTGAATGGTTGAATTTGCTTAAGAGGATAAATGTTTCAAATTGTTATATAACTAATTCACCACCCCCCTCCCCCTCCCCCTCTTATTTATAATGCTGGACTATTATTTCTAACAATTGATATCAAAGCATCAAGTCCTTGAAGAAAAAATTTAACAACTTTGGGAGATCCATGGTGAATCTATTCAGAAAGGAAAGTCTGAGATTTGATGGCACAAACTATGAGAATTGGAAGGATAAAATGAAGACTCGTCTCTTGTGCATGGGTCTAGGATATTGGCTTGCAACCAAGGCATCTAAAAACATTGCAGAAGAAGACTATCTTGAAAGTTGTACCAAGGAACAAAGAGAAGTATTCATGTGCAACATAAGGGCAAGAGAAGCAACATTGTCTACTCTATTTGAAACTGAGTATAGCTAGGTAAAACAACTCAAAACATCTCATGAAATTTGGAAAACCTTAGAAGCTAAATATGATGGTGATACACATGCAAAAAGGGTTAGATTACAAAATCTATATTTTGCATTCCAAGATGCTAAGATGATGGAAGATGAATATGTGAAGACCTATATTGGCAGAATATCTGAGATTGTTGTAGGAGTCACATCTCTTGGTGGAAAGAAGTTTGATGATGAAGTAATATGGAAGATCTTGAAAAGTCTGACACCACCTTTCAAGACAATAACACAAATGATTTGGGTAATGTTACCTTGTACCACTAATTTCACCAAAGAAACATTGCTTGGTAGACTGGAAGCTAAATAATTTGATCTAAAACAATCTAGAGAATTAGCAAAAATTGAAACAATATTTAGTGCATTTAACATCAAACCTGGTCTAGCAAGGAACACAAAAGTGCAAGGAGACATTGCTAGTAGCAAAAAGTCTATTGAGGAGAAGATCCAAGAAGGAGTGGCTCTTCTTGTAGAAAGAGAAAAGGATGGTAAGAATATCTTTAAATGTTGGACATGTAATGAATATGGTCATTATGCATCTAAATTTCCTAAGAGAGAAAGAAAGTATAAGGGAAGATTCAAATCTAGAAGACCTAGAAATTGTTTATATGCCAATGAAGAAGAAGAAGAAGAATCTGATCAAAGAAAAAGTGAAGATGAATTAGGATTTGTAGCTATAAAGGAGGATGAACTTGACAGAGAAATCAAAGAAGAAAGTGCACTGATCTCACAAGTTGAAAGGAAGGATTGGATCATTGATAGTGGTTGTTCACATCACATGACTGGTGATATGAGAAAAAATTTCAAATTCAAAAGCCATGATGGAGGAATTGTTAGAGTAGAAAACAATGCAACCTGCCACATCACATGAATTGGATCTATCACACTAGATGGTTGTAACGCCCTGCCAAGGGATCCAAAAGAATTAACCTAAATTTTTACTAAGTTTGCCAAACAATTTTTTTTTTTATCATGAAAGTTAAACCATTCACAACATACGCATAGTAGCGGAAGTAATAACGTACATTCAACTGAAGCATACATAATAGGTTACATTCCTTAAGGATCCCAATACGTTGAGTCACATTTAAATTAACTAATATTGATTTCTGACTAATACCACATCCACATGAAATAATAATTAAAAGTCCAATGTCCATAATATATATTTGTTTCAGAATGCCTCTTGGCAATTAAATTCAGAATTCTCAATCATCTACAGTACATGACACAGGGTACGAAAGGCTTATAAGAATATACATATGTAAAAATAAAGATACATCATCCTCAATTAATCCATGATACAAGAAAGTAAATGAAACTATTAACATACATAATACATCCATCCATCAATAAAGATATAACAACCATCGTAAAAGATATCCATACGTCATAAAACACAACTAATCTAAGTGCACGGTTCCTCCCAACTGTCAATAGCATCATTAGACCATCGTGGGTCCTATCCATCCCTCCGCACATAACATCCCAAGTTACAGAAGAGATCATTGGTATTATCACAGTAAGAATGTCACTCCTAAAACATACTACATTATATGCAGAAAGAAATCTAGCATGCTACAACATATGCATAAAGAAATCTAACATGCAAGAATAAAGCATAAGATAAGTAAATAACAACATCTATCATATGCTAATCATCAATATAAGGATACATGTCCACCATCATAATCCAGGAACAGAACGAAGATAGATGCCAACAAGGAATGCATCAGCCACAGTGTCTCAGACAGATCTCAAATAGTAGGAGTGAAAAAGCACTACCACCCAACCGTGTAGGACCTAAATGGCCCACTCTCACCATGCTGAGGAGATAATCTCAAGTCCCAAACAGGATATCAAATCACATAGCACAAATACTCTCTAAGTCTAGGAATCCTAAAGTATACTAACTCAAAGGGTCCAACACAAACCAACATCTAGTTCCTAGAGGCACACAAGACACGTAGGAAACCTACTATGTAAGTGAAAAAGTGTCATCACACGAATCATGCTAGAGTTACCCTGGTAGTCTCTCAATAGACCCCGACCCCCTAGTGATCCCTATGCGGCCACTAGTATCCTCTCATACTGACGAGGCGTACTATGGAATGCAAGGTCACAACCAAGTGTTCTCTCTACTCCCATCCTAGTCTGTACTAGCACTCGAGGCATGGGTGAGAACAAACAATTATCTTATTAAATTCATTTAATCCCTGTTTAGTGTAAATATTTTCACTTATTAAATAACTTACAATGAGTTACCCTAGCAACCACTTAGGGCCTTGGCCCCCATTGCAAGCCACTTCCCGACACTGCAAGTAGATAACCTACCCTAGGCTCATGAAATCACAAATCACAAAATCACCTCAATCCTATACAAGCGACTGGAAAAATATCAAAAGAGAATCCACAATAAGAGCATCAAATCTCCACGAGCATCTGAAAAGCATCCATTGATAATCATGACCACAACAATTCTCTATTGGCAACTGAAGGTATCAATGATAATCACAATATCCGTTGGTTCTCAACAAGCAACCAAAAAGTATCTCTAAGTAATACTGATCGAAGACTCCAAAATGATCAAGTCAAAACATGTCACAACATGACATCATCAAGATTGAAACAAACACTTCAATCCCATCAAAGTGACTAAAAAGTAATCCAAGTATAATTGATCGATGACTCAAAAATGATTAGGTCAAGTGTCTTATACACATACATCTCATCTTCACACAAGAAGATTGATGAGCATCAACGAACAATGAATACAAACATCTCATAGAGCATACCATCACATTACCATGGTTGGGTTTAGAAAGATCGAGATCAAATAACATCAGCATGCCATCACATTCACATAACTCCCAAGCCTTTGGTAGACGTCCTATAACTGGTCAACACTCTAGGACCACCCAAAGTCCCAAAACAAATATCTAATAGAAGACAGAATAATAGTTTGGGTCTGTTTTGAATCACATGGTTAGGTCAAATAGGAGGTTTCTATTTTAGTTTCAAGTGTATTCCAAGTGTATAAGATTCATCATTTAATTTACAAGTCAACCCAATCATTCCCTCGATTAAGACATAGAATTATCCTTCAATCATTTAAAATAATATTCTAAAATGATTCAGAAGATAATTGCTTACTTATCTAAATCATTAAACCAGTTCCCATTGACTTTTAGTAAAATCATTTGCGTTACTTACTAAAAATCAATGTTACTAATAATTAAACTTCATTGAATCCAAGAAGCGTCTACCATTATTCAAATTATTAGAATAATACTTATCATCTTTTAAATAATTAATTTACTAATTTATTAAAACACTCCAATCATATATTTAAAATAATCTTCTTTGATAAAGTAACCGTCAACTCCATTAAAACCAATCTCATTAATAATTCAATAATTATATAATTCCATTAATTAATTAATCTTAATTAAAATTGTATTTAATTAAGGTAATTAACTAATAAATCTACAAACCAGATTCATCATTAATTAAATCTAATTAAACTAATTTTAATTAAATTAATTAACGACTATCAACCTAAGAACTTATCAATATCTCAACAAAAATTAGTTATTAATATTTAAAAATATCAATAATTTTACTAATTAAATTTAACCATCCTAAATCATAATACTACTAAGTATTAACTAAACTTATTAATAAATGTGTTTACATTATAATAATGTTAAAATATTATTAATATAATGATCAACAATAATAATATACTTATTATTACTATTTTTATTTTTATTAACAAAGACAATATCATAAATTCTTTTTATAAGCAATATTATAATAAAAACAAAATCGATTTACCTCTGCCACGGCTTAATTGTAGGGTCGTGTGCTGCTGTTGTCGTAGTCGGCCCTATAACCGTAGTCGCAGCTATGACTATGTCAGCAGTCAGCCGGCGAAGGTAAGGAAAAAGGGGTGGGGTGGGTGAGAACCCCCGCCCTCCCAATACATATTATATCTCTATATATATATATATATATATATAACAAAACTCGTTCTTCAACACTAAATGTTAATACGTATATGTATATATCATTTGTAAATATGATCTAATAGAAAAATCCCAACCAACCATTCAAATTTACAACTTAAAATTTATTTCAAATCTTTCCCAATCATCTTATAGGAAGAATTTCAATTGACATTCAAATTATATTTTCTTTTTAAATCTCAAACCCTACCCCGTTTTAAATCTAATTCCTTTCATCAATGGAATGAGGGTTCTCCAATTGGGCTTTTCCTAATGTTTTCTTTGCAACTAAGTAAAAATTAACATATATATATCTAGATTCCAATTTCAAGATTGAAGATTTGTTCATGGAGTATATTCAGACACATATAATAGACACGATGAAGACAGGAAGAGAAAGAGTGCAAATGGAATATGCAAAAATCACGAGTGCACCTGGATACTGATGCTAATTTTCTATGCCTCAGAAGTCCATAGATAAATCCCTTCCCTCCCCAACATTCGCCATTCCTCCAAGAATCAAACCAACCGAAACCCCCAAGTGACTAGAAGTGTTTGTAGAAGCATATGAGCATGTAGAAGCATATGAGCTTCTCGAATGCGTGTAAGCTTGTCCATACACACTAGGAGAGCCTCTATATAAAGGCCTCTAAGATGCATCTAGAATGTGTCTAGAAAGAACTAGGAGATAAGCATGACAACTAAGCACGTAACTTCCACGACAAGAAGATAGACATGATGAGGTCTCTAGAATGTTGTAGACACCATGTGCTCAAATAATGTGCTAACTCCTAAGTGTAGACAACACATGTATAATTAGAGTGCAAACTCTTGTGCTGTCAACATGACAACTTCCAAGAGCTCGCATACTCCTATGTGAATAAATATTAAAATAATGCACATTAATTTATTTAATATGTAGTGCCTGCCCCTAGTCTACATTTTCTAGTTACATTCCTGATATCATTGCCAAACTCTTTTAGGCCAATTTATGTTTAATGATTAGTATTATTATTTTAGAGATTATCAGATGTTGTTTTACACTCAGTTTATTATATGATGAGATTACTTGGTACTCTATATTTCATGCATGTATGATGATTATTCAATGGTTTCAGTTATCGATGATGATTAGTTAGATGGTTTATTATTCCATGTGCTTCTTATGGATACTTACCCCATACTGCATGTGTATGGTGTGCGTGTTTGTTTTATTTATGTATGGTGTTTCTGATGTGGTTAAGGAAGGGAGTCGTAGTCACCTGCTAGATGGGATCTACACGATGCACCACTTCCTGCCATTGTCTGTTTAGCTTAGAATATTGTGTTTGTACATGTGTGGATTTTATGCAGGTTGCAGGTACCGAGTATCGACTTCCCTGAATTGTCAGGATGAGCGTACCCTATCGCATTGTCTCAATGGTAAGAGAGGGGAGATAAACTCTTAAGTCCAATTCCTAAACCCTTTAGCCAATTGTCCTAATTGATAATTAGGACAAGTATCTGAGTTAAGTACCCTCTGAATGCATCAAATGATGTAATTTCGTGATTATAACCCTTTTTGTTTTGATTTAGTATGTGTTTTTCTATGTAGGGTTTTCGTATGTTGTTTATGAGTCCTTGATGTGTTTTCTATTAATTAAGTCTAATTAAAAAGATTAATTAATGATTTAATTTAATAGAGAATTAATATGATATCTTTAATATTTAATTAATTGAGAAATTAATTAAATAAAAGAACTAAATTTGGAGATTAAAGTTCAAAGATAAATTTAGAACAAGATAATATTTATTTAATTTAATAATAATATAATTGGAGTTCATTTTTAAATAAATGTTAATTATTATTGTTAATTAAATTAATTAAATATATTATCAATTAAGCTTCTAAAATTAATTTAAAAAGTTGAAAGACATTAAATTATTAAAGGATTTTAGATCGCATGATCTAAGCATGAGTTTAAATTTGAGTAATAAATTAAAAGATTAAATTATAGAAATTAATAATGTTATTTTAATTTCATAAAGTGCACATAAGATTAAAGTAATAAATTAATTTAAAATAGAAGTCAAGCAGAATATTAAATAAAGTTATTTAATAATTCAACTTAATGTGCATAAAAGATCAATGCAAAATAAAATAAAAGATAATAAAGGTTAATTTGGGAGTTAACTGAGTTGTGCAAAGAGTCTTCTTGGGTGAACGCACAATTGGTGCCCCGATTTGAGGAGAAAACTTCTTATCACAACTTTGGGGGTTCATTTTTGTGGGACACGAATTTTGGACGGGAATTTTCGAGAGACAACTTTTGGAAGCGAATTTCAGAAGTTTGATACCAAGAAAGTTTTCCAGAGGAAGGTTATTGAGAGAAGCGAATTCTCTTACAGTTCTTGGAGATTGCATAATAGCATCAGGATCAGGTAGGGTCTTGTGTTTTTGAATTATCGATTAAATACACAATTATCCTCTCCTATCTTCTTCGTGTTTGGGGTTTGTAAATCTGAATTCTCTGTGATGAATGTTTAAACATTACAATATTGGAATTTATTAGATGCTTGTCAATAAACTTCTGTATACATGAGATTTAAATGGGAAAGGGTTGAATCTAATACCGAAATTCTAAATTAGAAGTTCGGATTGACTATATTTCTATACATATAAAAAAAAAGAGAGAGGCAATTTCTTTATATATATATATATATATATATATATATATATATATATATATATATATATATATATATTTATTAAAGAGAAATTGATTTAGCATATTTATAAATTTATATATATATTTATATCCAAACAAATTTAATTTTAAAAGAAAAAATTGATAAAACACAAATTCGTACTCCTTAAATAAAAATATATAATAATGTAATTTTAAGTGGGGGGGAGGGATTTACCCCATGCCCACCCCCACTGTCGGCATAGCCGACAGTACCTGCATCGTAGGTATAGTGTACCTACTGCGGCAGGCCCTGCGACAGGCCGTCGGCTTGGATTAGCCGACGGTATTATACTTGCATTTTTTTTATAAATATTTTTAATTCGCTTATAAAATTGTATTATTTACAAAAACAATTTTATTATTATTTAAAATTTTTAATTAATAAAATTATAATATATTTTAATTAATAATAGTTTTATTTTTATTAATATTTAATAAATAAATATTAAATGCATTTAACATAGTTTGTAAATATTAATTTATTAATAATTTTGGTTTAATATTAATAAATTAACAATTAATGAATAGATTAAGATAAGTAAGTAGAACAAGCAATTATTGATTGATTTAATTAAAATTAGTTTAATTAAGTTAATTAATAATGAATATTATTTGACTAAATTATAGATTTGGATTATTGATTTAATGAAAGTTATTATAGAAATGGGTTAATCGTAAAGGGTAGTTGTGAAAACCTAGTTACTTGAATTCGACATTAAACTGAAACATAAACCTTACCTTAACTCAATAATATACTTTCAAATCCAATCTCTGAGACTTTGATGTTTTCTTTGTGTTCTCTGTGTTTTGGGGTTGTTCTAGTATTGACCAGTTTAGGTTGTTACCAGAGGCTCGGGGTTGTGAATGGGATGTCATGATGATTTGGTCTCGATCTTTCTTAACCCGACCATGGTGATGTGATGAAGTGCTCTATGACATGATTGTGTTTACTGTTTGTTATTGCTTTCCAGTTTCCTTGTGAGAAGCTGAGATGTATGTATTTGAGAGACCTGACTTAACCATTTTTGAGTCTCGATCAGTTATACTTGGGTTACTTCCAGTCGCTTTGAGAGGACTGAAGTGTATGATTTGTTCTTGATGATGTCATTGTGTGACGTGTTTTGACTTGACCATTTCGGAGTCTTCGATCAATATTGTGATTTATTTTGGGATACTTTCTGGTTGTTCATTAGAGAACCATTGGATTTTGTGAGTTATCATTGATGCCTTCAGTTGTTGATAGAGAACTGTCGTGATCATATGATTATTATTTGATATTATCTGTTGCTCATGAAGAACTGATGTAATTTTGTGGCTTATCTTTTATGATGTCTTTTCAGTTGCTTGTATAAGACTGAGGTGGTTTTATTATGATTCTTTGATTTATGATTTCATGAGCCTAGGGTAGGTTATCTATGTGTAGAGTTGGGAAGTGGCTTGCAATGGGGGTCGGAGCCCTGAGAGGCTGCCTTGAGAAACCCATTGTAAGTCATTTTTAATAAGTGAAAACATTTACACTAAATGAGAGAAAATGAACCTAACAAGATAATTGTATGTTCTCTCCCATGCCTTGAGTGCTAGTACAGGCTAGGATGGGGTAGAGAGAATGCTTGGTTACGACCTTGCATTCCATAGTATGCCTCGTCAGTACGAGAGGATACTAGTGGCCGCAGGGATCAGTAGGGACCCGGGATTCCTAAGGGATTGCTCGAGTAACTTCTACGTGACTTTTGCAATGACACTTTCCCGCTTGCATATTAGGTTTCCTATGTGTCTTGTGGTACCTCTGGGTTTAGATGTCGATCTTTTTTAGGAACCCTTGAGTTAGCATACTTATAGGATTTCCTGGACTTAGAGAGTATTTATGATTATAGGTTTTGTTATCCTATTTGGGACTTGAGACTATCTCCTCAGCGCGGTGGGAGTGGACCATTTAGGTTCCATGCGGTCGGGTGGTAGTGCTTTTTACTCTTACCATTGAGATCCGTTCCGTGGTCACCATGGCTGGAGTGTTCGTGATTGGCATTTACCTTCACTATGTTCTTAGATTATTATGATGGATAGTTAGATTTTATGATAGATGTTTTATCATTATGGATGTATGGATGTATCATGTATAGTGAATAGTTTCATATATTTTTACTGTACTTTGTATCATGGATTCGTGGAGGTTGATGCATTTCTATTTTTACATATGTATATTCTTTTTAAGCCTTTCATACCCTGTGACTTGTACAGTGGATGATTGAGCATTCCGAATTAATTTGCCAAGAGGCATTCGGAACAAATGTATAATATGGACATGGGACTTTCTGTTTATTCTTTCGTATGTATGTGATAGTTGTTAGACTTAGAATTAATTAAATTTAAATGTGACTCAACGTCTTGGGATCCTTAAGAAATGTAACTTGCAAAGTATGGTTATCGATGATTACATGTTATTGCTTCCGCTACTATGTGTTTGATGTGTATGTTATACATTCTTACTTAAAAAAAAAAAAATGTTTAGCAAACTTAGTGAAACTTTAGGTTAATTCTTTTGGATCCCTTGGCGGGGCGTTACATAATATTCGCTTTATTTATTTTTATTAATTTATTAATTTTAAATCTCATGCACTCACTTTATTAAATCCACTTGTGTTATCTTAATATATTTTAATCACATGCACTCATCATGTGATCTAGAATCTTTTAATAATTTTAATATCTTTTTCACTTTTAAATTTATTTTCAAAAGTTAATTGATAAAAAATATATAATAATATTATTTAGCATTTATTTAAAAATGAACTCTAAATATATTAGTATTAAATAAAATAAATATTATCACATTCCAAATCTAAACTTATAACTTTTATCTTCAAATTTAGTTCTTTTTATTTAATTAATTTCCCAATTAATTAAATAAAGTAAATATCATATTAATTTTACATTAAATTAAACCATTAATTAAATCTTTTAATTAGGCTTAATTAATAGAAAATACACTAAAGACTCATAAAGTAAAATACAAAAACCCATCATAGCAAAACACATACAAAATCAAACCAAAAGGGTTAATATCATGAATTACGTCATCCGACGCATTCGGAGGGTACTCAACTCAGATACTTGTCCTAATTTTTAATTAGGACAAATGGCTTAATTGGTTGGGATTTGTACTTGAGAATTTATCTCCCCTCTCTTACCATTGAGATAATGCGATAGGGTACGCTCATCCTGGCAATTCAAGGAAGTCGATACTCGGTACCTGCAACCTGCATAAAATCCATGCATGTACAAGCACAACATATACTAAGCTAAACAGACAATGGAAGGAAGTGGTGCATCGTGTAGATCTCGACTAGTAGGTGACTACGACTCCCTCCCTTAACCACATTAGAAATGCCATACAGAAAGAAAACAAACACGCACACCATACACATGCAAGTATGGGTAAGTATACATAAGAAAACACACACAGAATAAACCATCTATCTAATCATCATCAATAATTGAAATCACTTGAATAATCATCATGCATACATGAACTATAAAGTCAATGAAGAACTATGCCTAATATCTCAAGTAGAACCAAAAAGTGCAGATGAAGCAATCAAGGATGATCATTGACTGAAAGCAATGGAAGAAGAACTTCAAAAGATAATAAAAAATGATACATGAGAATTGGTTCCTAGACCCAAGGACAAAAATGTGATTGGTACAAAATGGGTATTCAGAAATAAAATGATTGAACAAGGAGAAGTAATAAGGAACAAAGCAAGACTAGCATGTAAAGGTTACTCTCAGTAAGAAGGAATTGATTATGAGGAAACATATGCACCTGTAGAAAGAATGGAAGTAGTTAGAATGTTCTTAACATATGCAGCAAATAATTTTTTTAAAGTATATTAGATGGATGTTAAGTCAACATTCTTGAATGAAGAACTTGAAGAGGAAGTCTATATTGAGCAGCCAAAAGGATTTCCTTTGATGGAAGAGAAGGATATGGTTTGCAAATTAAAGAAAGCCTTGTATGGATTAAAGAAAGCACCTAGAACCTAGCATGCAAGGTTGGATAAATACTTAGCAAAGCTTGGATTTGCTAAAGGAACAACATATAGTAACTTGTACTTGAAAGAAATAGAAGATGGTTTGCTGATAATTATTGTATTTGTTGATGATATCATTTTTGGAGGAAATGATGAAGCCAGTAACAAGTTCTCAGAAGATATGAAGAATGAGTTTGAGATGAGCATGATGGGGGAAATGAAATTTTTCTTAGGATTGCAAAATGTTCAGAACAAAGAAGGAATCTTTATTTCTCAGACAAAGTATTTAATAGATTTGTTAAAAAGATTTGGTCTAGAAAATTGTAAACTTGTTGGAACTCCTATGGTAACTGGTCACAAGTTATCAAGAAAGGATGAGACACCTAATGTTGAACAAAAGAAGTACAGATCTATGATTGGAGGATTGCAGTATCTGACTTGTAGTAGACCTAATATAGCCAATGTAGTTGGAATTGTGGCAAGATTTCAAGCTGATCCTAAAGAATATCACTATGCAACAGTAAAAAGGATATTCAGATATTTGAAAGGAACATCTGATTATGGCATTTGGTATGATAGTAGTAATGACTTTACTCTTTGCACTTATACTAATTTTGATTGGGTCAGAGATAGGGATGATAGAAAAAGCACTAGTGGAGGAGCATTCTTTCTTGGTGGAGGACTGGTTTCTTGGCTCAGCAAGAAGCAAGATTGCACCTCACAAAGCACTGTAGAGGAAAAATATGTTGCACTAGCAAACAACTATAATCAATTCATATGGATGAAGTAGATGATGAAGGATATTGGAATTACATTCAAAGAACTTGTTATCATTTACTATGATAACACAAGTATAGTTAACATACCTAAGAATCTTGTTTTGCATTCTAAGACTAAGCACATCTCTATAAAGTATCATGTATTGAAAGAGAAGGTTGCAAAGAAAGAGATCAGACTGGAGTACACTAACACTAAGGAATAGATTGTAGACATTTTCACAAAGGCCTTACCAAAGGATACATTTGAGTACCTGAGAGGCATGCTTGGGGTTATGCCCCTACCTAGTTTAGAATAGAAGATGCAAAAGTGCATCAGTCCAGGGTACATAGCACCATTGTTAGACTGGACTAAATGTTGATGCTTCCTCGATGGGGGAGTATCTGTGATGAACAGAGTTAGTCAAGGATTCTTGGTAATTGGTAATCAATATGTAACAGTGTCTTTAGACACTTGTATTATTTATAGAAGTTGTAAAGCAACAAATTGGCTTGTGGCCATGCTAATAGATTATTGTATGTTCAAAATAATTTAACCATTTGTGTACTATCTTTGACATTGATGTCAATATGGGAGAATTATGGTATGAAAAACATTGTACTATGGGGGAGAAATGTTGCAATAAAGGATTAGCATGAAGCAAGATTTGATTGATGAAGAGACTTGTTGGTATTCTTGGAACTAGATGTTTTTCATCTATGTTGCCATCAATGCCGGAGGGGGATATTGTTAGCATGAATGTTGATGCTATGGGGGAGTATTGTAGAACATTGTTATGATGTATCTATAATTGTGTTAGTCATTGATGACAACATAGTAATGAGTTTGTAAAAGACTAATAGAGCAACAAACTATGATTTTTGTATATAGGATAATACATTACTTATATGCTTATGTGTAGTTACGAGCACATACTATAGTATGTATTTGTCACTCAGACAAGTGCACAGAACCTGAATCGACAATGTACAAAAGATATTGTTGATATACAGAGAACTGCGTGAAAATAGAGCACTAGGAAAGTAGTTCCTAATGTATGATTGATATAGCTCATTGTAATTGATATAAAGGGTTGCGCAGTTGACTAGAGGTAGTATACTAATCGTTGATGACTTTAGAGAGTGTGTATGTATGGAAGTCACATGTGTGAAAGTTTTTGTATAACTATGAGACGACAACATTAATTAAGTGTGTATTTCATTTAATTAATGTATGATGATAAAGTGTGAAGCCAAATCAAGGATTTAATATTGAGTGTGATATAAAGGAAAGATGTTTTCCAAGTTTTAGATATCATAATTGAGATTGTTGGGTAGAGAAGAGTTTCAAATTTGGAAGCAACAGAGCGGAGTGATTTGCTAATGCATGTAAGTGACCTTAAGGGTTACTATTAATAGTTACAAAGTTCCAGACCTGATTGCATGATCTGAAGGTGAAAAAGTCTGATGCACTAGATAAGAGGAAGAAGCAAAAGATTGTTACACATCTTTTATTATGAAAGGAATATTACTGAGGTCAATTAGACAATGGGTTCGTTGGTCTGATCCTAAAGCTGTTTGGACTGTGGGTTCAACTACCTTCCACAACTCCTAATAAGGTTGGAATCTCTTAATAGGGATTCAAAGTCTCCTAACAAGGACTCTTGTACTAAGTTTTTTAAATAGACTCCTACTAGGGTCCATCCTCTAACAAGGAATATTCATATTAGTGCATCATTTTGTGGGCATCATTCCCCTGGGGTTTTCCCTCTGATCAATGGTTTCCCTAGTCAGCACATCTGGTGTAATTGTGTGTATGTATCTCTTTATGGTTATTGTTTACTTTGATTGAATGGTTGAATTTGCTTAAGAGGATAAATGTTTCATATTGTTATATAACCGATTCACTTCCCCCCCCCCCCCCCGTCTTAGTTATATTGGTGGACTATTATTTCTAACACTCATATCATCTTATTTTCCTCTAAGACCTACTTTGGCTCACAAAACATTTTGATCTCCACCATGTACAAGTATTAGCTTATCCCGCATATCTTTAGTGGTAGCACAATCTTTGACATCATCAAACTCAACATCATTCAGTACAGAAGCAATCTCAATCATAAGACTATTATGTTCTTTCTTCTCATTCATCTCGTCAACTATCATAGGAGGATTTGGAGCGGTGTATTGGTTGTCCAAATAATATAGAGCATTGTAACCAATCCTAGATAGATAAAGCCTCATCCTACTTTGCCATGAGCAATTCTCCTTGTTTAGCTTTGGTACCTCTCTCTTATACATCTTTGGATATTTAGATTAAGTCCCCTCAAAAATTTTCCTCCAAGCACTCGACTTTGATACAAATTTTTAGATAACTAAGAGGGGGTGAATCAATTATAACTAGTTATCTTACAGGCCTTAAAATACTTTTCACCACCTTAAACTACTTAAACTTCCATATCATTAACTCAATAACCCAGTCTAACATCACAATTCTAACTAATATAAACTTTGCATCAAACTATCAACTTAATATTCCTTACTATGAAAAGTATCATAATAATCATCTAACTTATACCAAGTTGAAACATTAAATGGTAATCTTGAAATAAACATGAAACATAATAAACATTCACACAATTTGACATAAGTATTAACTTGGACACCTTGTGAAGGGAAAAAACACTTTGGAATCGACAACTCAAATATTTTCACTCTTCTAAAGTGAGTTCTATTAAGAGCCAACCTTGGCAAAGGTTATATGCACATTTTTAATGTGACATTGTTAAAGGATTTACACCAAAGATCGTCTAGACCTTATCACTCCTTGACATTTCTAAAGAGTGGCTTGCTCTAAAGGACTTACAAAATATTCAAAAGAATGCTACCATATAGGATTTCAAAAGATTGTTAAGTCCACTCAATTAAGATATTTTTCTATTACAATGGTACAAAAGTAACAATGAACTGATTTATTAGGATTTAGCACTACATCTTGCTTGTTTATATCTCTAATTTTCTTAATCTCTTTCTTTTGATCCCTTTTTGGGAAATTCACACACTTTAACTTGAAATTAGGACTTTCTTTGCTTGATCTTCCCAATACTTTTATACTCGATTCACCTTATTCCTTCATCAACTTGATCAACTTTAATCAACAACATTAGGACCAATAAACATCACATTTCATCACTTAAATATAAAAATTTTGTTGTTCGTCTAGAATCTTTTAGGTTTTTCTGCTTAATCATAATTGTTAGATCTTCATTAGGTTCAGATTCACTGAATTTAGACACTTGGGAAATAGAATTCCACATTGTATGTTGTGCTTCATTCCAAATTGATAAATCTTCTCCATTAGATCTTCTTTGAATTTATCCAATCATTGATCTCATAAAAAACTTCATACTTATCCTTGAAACTTCTCAAATATTCTTGATTTTCATCAAATGATGACCTCAGATTAAATATTTTCTAAACTTATTCTTTGTGTTCATGCTTGGTGAATATTACAACTCACTTGGTCAATACTAGACTTGGGTAACACAGGAATTGTTTAGTTAACAATATATTTCATCACTTCTTTATCAGGTGCTTGGTGATAACTCTAGTAGCCTTGCTAATACTATAATCCTTCATTCACCGACCAAACTATCTTCCTTATACATGATTTCATAACTTTGGTCGTATGTTGAAGATCATGTAAAATAATCAAACCAACTTTATACTATTAGAGTCTAACTCATTCAAGTGCCCATTGAATACCACACACTTATCAACACTTACATCATCATACTTTCTCCAAATCCTCTTCATCAATCAAGTGATACAACACTCTATTGAATTTACATAATGTCTAACCAATTAAGGTTTGACATCAATGACAATATAACAACTGATGTGACTCTCTCAAATACATTAAAAACATTATTAGTTGAGGCTATCATGGTTAACTCTATTAGGAAGGAGTCTACTAATCAAGACTATCCTTTCAACAATTCTGAACTACTACTTCTTTGTCCTTGAAGATTTGAGTGATATTATTAAGAAAATCGAGAAGTTTATATTGGACTTCTCGTGGACTAATAATATGTTAGGTGATGCTAAGATTCCATTAATTTCACTAAATGATATATCATTCCAGAAAGAGTTTGGGGGTATTAGTTTACATGATTTAGGAAAAAAGGAAACAAAGCATTTGGTGGGAAGATAGTATGATATATGTATAATAAACCAAATAATTTGTGTCAAATTATGCAATAGATGTTGTTCGACACAATTGTTAATTGTGTATTGTCTTTGATGTTACACAAATGTCATATCAGTCATCAGACAGAGTCTAACGAGCTCAGACGATCAGCAAAGCAATTTACAGTGTCTACCGAGTATTCTTGAACATTACTCAGTAAAGTCAGTTCTTACCGAGCTCACTCGGGCATCAAAGGATTTTGTAGTAGAAAGTTAGTGTTAACCGAGCTCCAAAGGTTAACAAAGAAGAGTTAATGTTTACCGAGCTCCCTTGGGGCATCAAAGGATTTTGTAGCAGAAAGTTAGTGTTAACCGAGCTCCCAAGGTTAACGAAGAAAAGTTAATGTCTACCGAGCTCACTCAGTTATCAAAGGAAATGCGGTAGAGAGTTAGCTTCTACTGAGCTCACAAGGTCAGCAAAGGAAGGTTAGTGCTAACCGAGTTCACTCAGTCTCCAAAGGATTTTTGCAGGGTTTGCAATGTTTACCGAGCCTCACTTGGTTAACACTAGAAAACCATTTTGGAGCAGTGGTTACCGAGCTAGGTCGGCCAGCGAAGGATTTTATTGTTTTGATATTAAGTTCAATTGTTTCGTGCAGCCGACTGATGTAATGATTTTTTTAGTTGTTGTAACTTATATTTGAGCCAACTTGATAATCTGAACTAGGTATATATTTAGATGTTCAAGTTGTGAATTAAAGTGTGAATGTGAGTAGATGGATAAGGATGGAATAAGAGAATATTGAGCGAATTCTGATGAAGGATTAGATATCCTGCTGGAGCTGCAAAGTTGTATTAGATCAGTAAGGATCCAGTAAAGCAGAACAGAGATTTGTAATCAGCATAAGATAAGTTGCATATCATTCAAGTCACCTCATTGTTGCTTTCTAATCATTGTAACAATGAATCTAGAATCTCTTAATAGAGTTGGTTTAACAACCATTTTGTAAATCTTCTAACAAGGTGATAGTTTAGTTGAATTGTTCTAAAGACCTCTAACCAGGCCACTCCTAATAGGGTGATTAAATCCTCTAACAAGGTCACACCTAACAGTGTGAATTGTAACCTTTAACAGGGTTGGCTCCTAACAGGGCTCACTTCAGAAGAGTGAAAATTGGTGACTAGTTACTTGGTGGTTTTTCCCATATTGGGTTTCCATGTTAAATCTAGTGTCTCTTGTGTTCATTTATTTTAATCTTTGCAAGCATATTAATAACTATGAATGCTAGATGATTAGTAATTAGTTAATCTACCGAGTTACAGTATTCCTACACTGTTTACCGAGTATTAGCAGTAAGTAAAGACATCTAAGGGATTTTTTTTTTGGATTGATTTTTGTGGTAACTGATTTACCCCTCCCCTCTCAGTTACTTCATCTATATTTCCAACAAATGTATCTTGATTCTCCTAATACAATGCAATTTTTCACTATCTTGGACCCTCCAAAAGGACCAACTATATAAATTTTCAAGATATCCTCATGAGATGTGATCACCAAATACTCAACATGGAATGTGCATAATGGAGAAAGTGATATTTTTTGGAAAGATTCAATGTGGAATGAGTACACTCCCCTTAATCAGTCTTTTCCTTTGATAAATTATATTCATATTTTTGTTGACTGTTAAGGTAGATATCAAATTGACTATATTAGTTTAGTGGATATTATAATTGGAAAGACTCAATGGAAGGATCCTAGTGAGCTTCAAATCTCAGATAAACACAAAATATCTTCCCGACAATAACTGTCGACAAGAGAGGTATTTATTTCAAATCGATAGGATAAAGTTTAATGGATCTAAGGATAAATTGTACACAATCAAACATGGCTACAATGTGGTCAAGGCTTTGTCTAAATAAAGGCCTGAATATAGAGAATTTTTTTTTTTTTGGGATCCATCAGTGTTGCCTAAAGCTGGATGTTTCACATGGTTAGCTTTAAGAAAAAGAATACTAACTAGTGCTAAATTATCAAAGCTAAATATAGCACAACCCTTCCAGTGTGTATCGCAAAACTCCATAATTGAATCAGTAGATAATCTCTTTCTTAGTTGTGAGTTTTCACAACGTATGTGGTAACATATCATGCAAAAACTTTTAGTCGTAATGCCTCTTCTTGCAAAACTTTGGGACCTATTTCAAGGATGACATGTTATATCTTTGCATTCTTATTATGTTGTTGCTTTCCATCCTCAATGGTTTGGTCTATTTGGTGGGAGAGAAATAAATGTATCTTTAGGAATTCCCCATCCCTTGTGAATGTAGTCCTCTTATCGTTTGAATCTTCCATTGTTGAAGTAACATAGACTCATGTCAGTAATAGTTCAAAGAAGATAATCATTTCTTCTTGGGACATTTGGGTAGCTAACAACTGGAAGAATCTTCCCCTATGTACTACATTGTACAAAATATAGGAAATTGATTTTTTGTCAAATCAAAATTCAGATGGAATCCCCCAATAGAAGGAATTCTTAAGCTTAATTTTGATGTTTCTTCTCATGGTAACCCAGGTATCTTAAGAATTGGGGAGTGCATTTGGGATCATGAAAGAACATGATTTCCTTCTTGGCTTAATTAATCCTTGCGGGTACAAAGAACACCGTTGAAGCATAAACTTTTCATAGTGGTTTAATTCTTGCAAAAATGATGAGTGTGAACATGATTCATATAGAAGGGGACTAAATAGTCAATATTAATGCATGCATTAACAGATCCTCAACATACTAGAAAATAACTTACATTTTATAAAGAACTTGAAAACTTATGAAATCAATTGAGGAATGCTCCTTATCGCATACACTAAGAGAAGGTAATTTGACTTTGGATATTTTAACAAATTTTGGACATGACAATGTTGTTAGAATATATAGTCCACCAATATAACTAAGAGGGGGGAGGGGGATAAAACAGTTATCCAACTAATATCACAATTAGAAACCTTATTAAACTTTAACCATACGAGCAATATAATCAAAAACCACAACAAGATACTCATACACAATAACACCAGATATGTTAACTAAGGAAACCCTTGATCAGAGGGAAAAATGCATTGGGGATGGTACCCACAAGATGATCTACAAATAAATATATTTTTTGTTAGAGGATGGACCCTGTTAGGAGTCTATTAATACATTCAGTACATATGAGTCCCTCTTAGGAGAATTTGAATCCCTATTAGGAGATTCCAACCCTGTTAGGAGTTGTGGAAGACAACTAGACCCATTGCCCAAGAAACTTCAAGGGCAAGACCAATTGAACCCACTGCCCAAATGATCTCTGTGCTACTCATTGTAGAATAATAGAAATGAAATGTACTTCCTTGCTCTTCTTCTATCCTATCAACCGGACCTCTACTCCCTCTGATCTTGTAACCATATCACAAAACTTGCATCCAATAATCCCTTGGACTGCTTATATGCATTCCTCAAACAATCTACTCCTTTTCACACTTCACACTTGATACAATAATTGCACACTTTGCAAACAAAGAAATTATCTTTTATTTATACCATATCTTCAAAATCATTCCTTAACCTTGAGGCTTTCCTAATTAATAATTATAAAATAAATAAGTAATTATAATTATAATAGCACCGTTGGCTCACAGTCTATACAAAACTTCACACATGTGATACTAGGGTTTGCGCACTTACTAACGTCACCAATGTACTATCCTCTCACTTTTTGAATGCACATATTCTTATTACATCTTAGATGTAAGATAGTGAATAAACATTAGGAACTTCTTTCACAATACTCTATCTCTGAACTACTGTCTGTAAATTAGGTACAACTTCCATACATCTTTGACTTAGACTTTGTGCACTTGATCAAATCATCAAGACATAATTTAGAACATGTCCATGACTACACATCACCAAATAATCAAAACATTGTTCGTACCATCAAGATCTTTGTTTGCTACTCAAGCAGTCTTTACAGAAACCATACTATGTTGACATCAATGAGAAATACAATCATGAATGTGACATGTAAATACTCTCCAATGCTTAGGATACTCCCCCAAAGTAGTATCATCATCATTCATGCTAACAAATGTAAATTTGGATTCTTCAATGCATAACATTAATATTGAAGATTTTCCAAGTCTCGCCTCAATTGTTTCTCAAGAAAAGTTTATCTTATAAGCATGGTCACATGTGGCACGAGAATCATTAATTGTGCTAATCAATATCATATTTGGGCTAAATTTTGATGATAAAAGTATAGAATTAATTATCAAGCGACAATCATTTATTGAGATGCTTCTATATTAACATCCAATATGTGTTTAGAGATATGCTAAGATCATTATCGGTGGAAATGAAACTTTTTAATAAGGATCATTGGTAAATAATTATAACACTAACTCGAATTTGCCTTTGCCAATCCCCTCGCGCGCTTCAACTAGCTCCTTTAATCTCATAGTACCTTAATTGCCTATTATTACCAAGTGGATGGAATTTAATCAATTGTCAGAGGGAACTAAAACAAATTATGCACAATGGTATTATACTATGCTCACCTATACACTTCACACATCTTTGTTCACATTTCATCTCTCCAAGTGTTTTCCTCTATACAATGGATTATTGCCCCAAGGATTTCAGAGTTTAGTTGGGAATAGTTGAATGGGAGCATCCATTTGAAAATTATATATCATATGGTCAACTTGCTCTTGCATCCACCATTGGTTTCCTGCAATATTTTGGTGTCATTAAATGTATTCTTAGTAAAGAGATTAATTCTCCATCAGAATGGTAATTTATCTTTCCATCACAATTGACCTCAATTTTCCTTTAGAACATTATGGGTCAGTTATGGATAGTCCTGGAGGAAATCATTTCAATAAAATAATAAGTGTGAAAAGATTGTGGTAATTTCAACCTACTTAAAATTGTGAAAAAGTATGACCTTTGGAAGGGGAAGGCATTGGTGGCAGGAGTTTTTCCTCAAGGGCCATTAAAGGATGACTAGAAATTCAATTTGATTTTAGATAGTATGAGAAGGACAATCTTTTTACAAGACATTGTCCCATTCCAAAATGTACTGAGGTTTTTTGGTCGAGCTTTCCCCCTTGAAATTCATGTAAAAGCCTACACTAAGTTACATGTTCTAGCCATTTTAGGGCACAAGTATCATTCATTGCCTTGTCTATGGACAAGGGGTCTTTTGTAGTCACCATCTATTGATATTTCTTCATTTGTTCATTATTTAATTAATTTGGATAAAACTAGGTCTTCATACAATTCATTTATTGAGAATGTTGAGCTGAGGGGTGAAATTGAATTATTGAGGTTGGTAATTGAAAATTTGCATATCTTAGAATGATATGATTATGGGTATTGTCAACCCATGGAAGAATAATCCAGGCAAGTTTTTTTGGTTTTTAGGTCTTTGTCAAACACCAACATGCGATTTTGGTTTTCTTCTTCATTTGCAATTCAATGCTTACCAGTGGCTCCTAAGAATGTGGATTTGTATAGATTTATATGGTTTTTGGCCACTTAAGCTTTGATTGAAAAGGGAACTTATACCAATATTTTGATCTGGTGGCCATAGACACACATCATTTGGCTATGAAGCATCATGTGTCGATAAGGGGGTTTACCAGTTCTGAAATGGGCCACATTTTTGCTAATAAGGTGTTCGGGATTACACATTATATATGACAAGATTTCATGGTATGATATAATATCGAATAAAGTAAGCATGGTTATCGATATGGTGGACAACCTTGTTGATACAGAAAATGCTCATTTCCTCATACAAGTTTTCATATGCCAATAGGATGTAAAGTTTTTTGATATGATGCATATATTATCGATTAATATTCTATTAAGTATCAAGTAAAGCATATACTCAGCAAAGCTTATAGATGAGATGTTCATGCTATAATGTGATTTTGAGGAGGTCAACAAGTAGCATAAGTCTTTATACCAATTTGGGCCTTAAATTGTGAATCCTATGTTGTTTCTCATTTCTAGGATTTTGTATTTTAGACTTGCTTATATGTAGCCCAATTTATAAGGGCATTTTTGTGATCATATTTTTTTGAAGGTAAAGGGTCATGAGGCCTAAGATTGTGTTTAGAAACCATCTCAATTGGGCACTGAAGATTAGAGATGGATATGTATCTTTGGTGTAGCCTTAACATAAATATCTCACGATGTTTTATCCAATTTTAGTGCCTTTTTTTTTTAATTTTCAAATTTATAATTTTGCTCTTGATACTTCCTTATGAATATAACATGAAAATTAAACTTGGTTACGATCAAGTTGTTAGAACAAAAAGAAGTATGCTTCATAATCAAAACTTATCTCCTATTAACTTAATCAATTGGTATATAAGGACAAGTTTTGAATAATTGACAAATTATCACTTATTAACATTAAGCTTCCATGATATCAGATATTTTTGTGATTTTATCTTGGACCTATATATTCTTTTTTGTATTCAATAATGATTGGAGGTTTTCTTTATGGTTCTTTCCTCCATAAGCCTTTGAACCATCTTTATATATTAATAAAATATTAGTGACTTGCCACTTTTGCCCAAAAAATTAAAAAAAAAACTTAATTATTCTAATATTTAATACAAGATTTAATTATTCTTATATTATAATTAATCTTAATAATTTCATTTCATTGAGTAAACTATGTTAAAACTCACACGACTAAACCACATGAAAACAACTCAAAAATACTATTATGCTTAAGTTTAGGTTCACAAATTCATGTCATCTTAACATATTCAGATGGATAGTCAATTAGATACTTGTCCTCCTTCTCAGGACAATAATAGGCTTAGGTTGAGATTTGGACCTGAACATTATCTCGTCTCCCTTACTATTGAGATATTGTAATATGACACACTCATCCTTGCAATCCAGAAAAGTCGATGCCCAATACCTGTATAAAAGTTGAACATGTAAGTTTAATATATATCTAAATAAACATACAATGGTGGGGAACAGTAAAACATGTAGATCTTGACTCATAGGTGTCTACGGCTTCCTCCCATCATACCACATCAAGCACATTTGACAAAAATGTAAAACACACACACAAACCATACACATGCAAGTATCAGGTAAGCAAAACTAAATATCCACAAATATAAATAACAAAATAAGAATATAAGGATTACAAATTACCCATTAGATAATTGTAAAATTATCTTGAAATGGAAGTTTCTACTACAAAACCTAGCAACTATATATACTAAAAATTGAGATGCATACTACATATAATATTTTTTTCATTTACTTAGGTTGGACTTTCTTTCAAAACTCTCAATTAATCTAGTTATTTGTGATTTATACAACACAATTAATATTATCATCTTTCAATTTGAACACATTTGCCAAAATACAAGTAATAAAAGAAATAACATAGTATTAAATTGTTGTGTGCCATAATTGTTATATAATAAATTAAAGTCCTCTCAATATTTACAATTAATATAGTTATTTGTAATTCACACAACCCAATCAATATTATCTCCAAAACCAAATACATTCACAAACTTAAAAAAAAACCATCACCAAATTTACACATTAAACAAGAGACACATTGTGTCAAAGTTCTTGCCAATAGTTAGGAAATAAGGAAATTAGAGAGTAAAATATATGAAGAGAGAGTTGAAAGAGATATATTTGTTGTAATAGTTATCTAAAAGAAGGAAAATGGAGATTTATATATATGAAGACAAATTGAAAAGAGAGATAATGATAGCAGAGATTTATAGATAGAAATGAAGGATATAAAGAGATTTAAAAGAGAAAGAATGACATGTTATTATACAGACACTAAATAGAGATAGTTGGAAGAGAATTCAAAAAAAAAAAGATTAAGGATTATGTTATTTTAAGAAATATTTAAATAACAATTATAAAATTGAGTTAAATCAATGAAGTATTCGTTTCTACCTTTTCCAATATAAATTCAAATATTAAATTAAAAAAAATAAATTGTTGACTACTTGATCCAAACCAACAAAAGAGTTAGTAAGTTTAAAGAACAATATCAATTTTACAAATTTTAAAATGTAAAAAAGAATTAAAACAAGATTGGAAAAAATAGCTAGTTAAACATAGTGTGAACAAAATTAGCATTTTACGATTGACAAAAGTAAGGGACAATGTAAAACTAATAAATATATTTAAAATAGAAAATATAAAACATTAAAAACTAAATTTAATTTTTTAACAAAATTTATAAATATTTTTAGTAAAAATTTATCAGATAATTATATTCTTAAAAATATATTTTTATTATTTATTAATTTAATTATAATTTAGAATAAAAAACAATTTTAAAATTAGAATAAAATAATTTTAAATTATTGTGAATAAAAAATTAAGTAAATGTATTTTAAAATGAAATGATAGTTAGTTTTTAAGTAAGATTTTAAATAAACTTAAAATCACAAGATGTTAATAATAATAGATTGATATGTTTACAATCTTTGGTAAGAAAAATGATTTAGTTATTATTGTTGATTAGACATGCATTTAGGTGGAAGATAAAATAATTACTTTTTGGAAACTTTAATCAATTTGTCACAATTGTGAAAAAGATAAAGCTATCATTAATGCATGACGTCATTGTTGTTGGAAAAAATATGTGAATTTTTGTTAAGGAAAATTGATTTTTCTCCCTACCAAAAATAGTATGGACCAATAGAATGAGCACGAAATGTCATTTATAAAATAAGGAAAAATGAAAAATAGATACACACATTGTAAGTTGCATATAAATTTTTAAATTCTTTGATTTGATTGGTTAAATTAATGTCATATTAGCATAACATGAATGCATAAGTATTCTTGCTAGGAGTTAACAATTGTAGTAAAAATATATTTATCAAAAAATTGAAGTAAGAAAACCTAATAATCAGTCGCACTTAAAAGAAACAAAATTAATTATTAGCAACAAATTATTAGCAATAAAAGAAAACAAAACGCACCCATGACATTATTAAATATCAAATGCATATAAGTAGAATATGCAACATCCGTATCACCATGACCTAATGCAAGACATCGAAAATGTCCGACTTTGAAATCCCCCAACAGAAAAAAGGAGAGGCAACATCAATTTCACACGATTGGAATTTTAAGAAAGGTGACTTCACGCTCAAATACAATGGACTCCCACCAAAATACATCCCACTTTACAATCAAAATTGTCAACCATCGAAGAATAGAGTGAAACGAAAACCCTGGAAACATCCGAACCCAGAAGGCGGCAAATCCATGACATCATAGGAGGAAAATAAAATTTACAGTGTTAGAAAGGCCATTTAAAATAGATCGAGAAGTTACGAGGAACTAATTGCGAGTTGGTTTGAAGTAAATTGATCATTTGTCTGTTGGTGGGAATATTGGGCGAGCGTGTTCGTGTTCATGTTCACGTGTTCATGTTCATGCATCTGGTCAATTTCGTCCATGGCCCCAGAAGAAGCGCTGATCACATCCGCATCTGTTGTTTTTAATATTCTGATTTGACATTAAACTGTTTAGGGGGAATAATGTCTTTGGACCTGCGTGGCTTCCTGGGATTTGAACCGGTGACCACTGGACGCGAAGTTTTTGATTTGCATACAGTAGCGCTTTTTATGATATAATTCGAGCAGATTTTCCTTCACAAAGGCGTTATTCCATTTTTGCAGAATTTGAGCTGCTTTGCAAAACTGATCACTTTGCATTTTTATCAATCCAGCTGCAGGTATTTCTCTATGGATAGGTTTAATGACGCTATAAATATTTTTCCTCTTCCTAAGGCCCAATGGTGTGGGTTTTTGCGTGTTCAGAAGAGTCTTCATATGAATGCCTAGTTGTAAGATGAGTAGTTTTGACCATAATTATTTGGAATTTTATGTACTGGGCTATGATCTGGGTAATCGTGAGTGGTTTGCTTTTTCTTTACCCACGAATTGGTGGGTTTTTATATTTTCTACCTTTCCGGACATGAAATTCTGGTGTAGATTTATATACGCAGTGGAGTGACGATTGCTTTTTTTGATTCATGCAGGCATTATGGGGTTTTGTTTGTTTATTTTCATAAATTCTGTTTATTTATTTTCGGTGTAGCGGGAAAAGAGTCTTGTATCATGAGGCGGCTGGTTTGGTTGTCGTGGATTCTTTGGGTTAAATTTGAGAAATTAGCACTCGGGTTGGGTTTGGTGGTTCCTGCCTATTGCATTGTTTGAGCCGTTGAGTTGCAAAATTGTTCCTATTTGTAAAGTTTTTAAAACATTTACCCGGTTGTATTGTTTTAGGTTGAGATTTGCCAAAATGATCTTTAATTTAACACTTACAGAGCACTTTATCTGTTTTTTCTGCTATTGTGAAAAAAGGGGCTGGGTTTTGATTTGATTTTTAATTTTTTATGTATTGTGAGGCAATTAATTAGTAGAACAACCATGCATTCGCATGGAAGCCGCCAGAAATGTACGTTCAGTTTTCACGTTCTTGCTTGGAAAGTCTTCACCCTGGACGAAAGAACCTACCTATGACTCTTGTGGCTGCTCGGACACGTTTTTTATTATTGTCATTTGGGGTTAATGATTAGGGTCTCTCCTTACTAGGCTGTCGCTGTTGAATTTCGTTAAGCGTAGATTTTCACATTACACATCATAGCTGTAGCCATTGTGATTTGTACTAATTGACAACTCAAAGTTTCCAAGATATACTTCTCCTATCCCTTAAGATCCTTAATCACACATTTTCAGTTTTTAATTTTCTGATACAGTTAGGCCGCTACTATTAGGCATCTGATTGTTCCAGAATCATGCTTCTCCTATGCAAATTCTGATGTTCTTTATGTTTAATGTGTTTTGGTAAGTATTTTGGAATCTAGGAAATACTGGATATATGACACACTGAGGAAGACGATATTCTATTGCATTAAAGGTAGACAAGTTTGCCGAATCCCTGTGCAGATCAACGGTGGTGGGAGAGCAATACAAAAGAGTTAATATTAAATGGGGTGTGAAAAAAAAAAAAAAAAAAAAAATCAATACTGATTGGTTTGGAATTCTAGAAAATGAACTGTCATATGATGATTCTATAGGCCAAGTCTAAAAGAATATCAGCCAGAAAACTTGAAAAACAAATGATCCTAGAATTTGTAAAACAAGATTACAACTTGGAAAAGTAAAAGAGAGATTTGTAAATGTAAACCAATAAACTTGAGATCTGAGATTTAATTGCAGAAACAGGAAGAGTCATGGATTTAGTTGCCAATTTGTGACATGAATCTGATTTGGGTACGTGAATCAGATATATAGATATATACTTTTCATATATATATATATATATATATATATATATATATATATACACTTTTCAGATTCTAGTATGCATCTATGAATCTAGTGTACTTGATCCATGATAATTAATCTATTTTCATGATTATAAAGAAAATCAACACATTCGCATTGAATTATTGAAAGTGAGAGTTTGTAACATTCAAAATATAGATCATTAAACTTAAAGTTTGTAACATGATTTACTCATAAATGAGTCAAGAGTCAAGACTAAAGTTTTTGATTTAATCATCAAATGGATTTTCAAGAAAATCCACATCAGAGGGGTCCTGATGAGCTGCAAGTGCTGCATTTGTATCAGTAGAGGAACCCAAACCACTAGTAGTAGCGGGAATTGTGAACTCATGATCTTCCTCCTCATCATCCACATCAATCAACGGGGATCTAGCAAGATCTTGGATGGTCATATCTAAATCAGGAGTCTCAGGTGCTACATCCCAAGCTTTTCGGACCCCTTCTTGTACATTGGATCCTTCTGTGACAACAACTATAAATTGTTGTGAATGAACACAAGGTCTTCTGCTTTTCTTGGAGCCAACCAGTTGCGTTTGATTGAGTGGATAAAAGAGTAAGTACTCCAATTTCAGTTAGCTGTAGAAGAGTTGGCAACCGAAGAGGAATAAAAAATTATCAATACAACAATCAAGATAAATAAATTAAATAATAAATTCAAGGAATTGAAATTGTTAACTTTAAGCTTAATAGATCAACTTTAGGTGATAAATTTTACAAACTTACTTGGGATAGGACCTTTATGGCAAGAGGTTGGAGGTATATGAAGGCTTGCCCATGAAGGTACCACCATTTGATGGCATCCATCTTGCTTTGGTCTGCTATGGCAATAGGGTGGAAATTCTCACCTGAGATGAAGGCAACAAATTCACTCCTCACAATTGCTCCAATCTCTGGATCCTGGAATATTTTAGCTAGTGCCCTCTTATATCCATTTGCAACCTCTACATCTGTAAATGGTGGCACTCTACTTGGAAGGTGAAGTACATTTGCACTATAGTACCTGGGGATAACAAAAGACAATTGAAAATGTATATATCTATATGAACATGTATCTATATATATGTATATATCTATATATATATGTGTACATACATACATACATACGTACATACATACATACATATATATATACATACTTTTCATAGTATGAATCTGTGATTCTAGTATGCATCTATGAATCTAGTATGCTTGATCCATGATAATTAATATATTTTCATGATTATAAAGAAAATCAACACATTCACATTGAATTATTGAAAGTGAGAGTTTGTAACATTCAAAATATAGATCATTAAACTTAAAGTTTGTAACATGATTTACTCATAAATGAGTCAAGAGTCAAGACTAAAGTTTTTGATTTAATCATCAAATGGATTTTCAAGAAAATCCACATCAGAGGGGTCCTGATGAGCTACAAGTGCTGCATCTGTATTAGTAGAGGAATCCAAACCACTAGTAGTAGAGGGTATTGTGTACTCATGATCTTCCTCCTCATCATCCACATCAATCAACAGGGATCTAGCAAGATTTTGGATGGTCATATCTAAATCAGGAGTCTCGGGTGCTACATCCCAAGCTTTTCGGACCCCTTCTTGTACATTGGATCCTTCTGTGACAACAACTATAAATTGTTGTGAATGAACACAAGGTCTTCTGCTTTTCTTGGAGCCAATCGGTTGCGTTTGACTGAGTGGATAAAGAAGTAAGTACTCCAATTTCACTTAGTTGCAGAAGAGCTGGCAACCTAAAGAGGAATAAAAAATTATCAATACAACAATCAAGATAAATAAATTAAATAATAAATTCAAGGAATTGAAAGTGTTAACTTTAAGCTTAATAAATCAACTTTAGGTGATAAATTTTACAAACTTACTTGGGATAGGACCTTTATGGCAAGAGGTTGGAGGTACATGAAGGCTTGCCCATGAAGGTACCACCATTTGATGGCATCCATCTTGCTTTGGTCTGCTATGGCAATAGGGTGGAAATTCTTAGCTGAGATGGAGGCAACAAATTCACTCCTCACAATTGCCCCAATCTCTGGATCTTGGAACATTTTAGCCAGTGACCTCTTATATCTATTTGCAACCTCTACATCTGTAAATGGTGGCACTCTACCTGGAAGGCGAAGTACATTTGCACTAGAGTACCTAGGGATAACAAAAGACAATTGAACACTATCAAATATCAATAGCACAAACATTGGATAAAATAAGCACAAGCATTTGGTAAGAACTACAGTACATCAAGGATAGAGCATATGGAAGGAGGTGCAAAGGTGTGGTCATCTTGTTCCATCGATGATGAACAATTGTTTCCACCTTCTTGTAAAGGGTGTCCTCAGGATTATTCTCCCTCCTCTGTATGACCTAGCATATGAGATATGAATAATAATTATAATTAGTGAATATGTCAATTTAAACTTTAGAATCCAGGTATCTCTCAAATAAAAAATTGTTGTAAAAGAGTGTAGAAGTTAGCATTTTAATTTTTTCCAACATAGTGTCCATGGAATCATAAATATCCCCAAGGCATGGCTCATCACTGTCTGCAAAGCGAAGCATTGCCATTATTGAATTGGTGACTTCCAACACATAAGTTACAAGACCCCACCAATCCTCATCTAGTATCATTCTTCTCACATTTAAGACCCTTGCTATATTGGAATTCTTCCAAACGCCGTATTGGGGGCTGATGACCATATGTTTCAATGCTTCTTTTACTTTTACAAGTCGTCTCAAGATGATTGTGTGAAAGGCTAAGCGGGTTTCAACAACCTAAGAACATGTGAAACTCAAGTTAGTAATACATTTAAAAATTATAACATGTTGATGTAAACAACAAAAAAATTTATGGAATCCAATAATATTCAATTATATATTAAATATACAAATTTTAATATGGTGATTTGTCACAAACTCCTAAAAACTCCTTGTCCGAGAAACTCCTAAAAATTGCTTGTGACATGTGGTGATTTGTCACAAACATTTGAATCTCTTCAACTTCCTCATATATCTTTTTCACCCAATCTATTTCGGTACCAATTGCTTTCATCACCAAATTGAGAGAGTGGATGGTGCATGGTGTCCAAAAGATATGATTATATCTAGACTGTACAATTATCCTGCAGGCCTGCAAACTTTTGCATTGTCTGTGACCAATTGGACAACATTATTAGGACCCATTGACTCTATGGCATCAATGAGAATGCGTGAAATAAATTCTGAATTTTTCACTTGCCCTTCACAATCAATTGCCTTCAAGAACATTGCCCCCTTAGGGCATACAACAATAACATTGATCAATGGACGGTTTTTACAATCTTTCCACCCATCTGAAATAATAGACACACCCGATTAAACCCAAGAATCTCTTATTGGTTGAAGTTCAGCCTCAATAGATTTCCTGTCATCATGTAATATGATAGTACGCAACTTCTCATAACCAAACGGTTTGTAACCACGGGGTGCTTCATATATTGCTTCTACCATCTCCCTAAAACAAGGTGATCTCACAAAATTAAATGAAACACCATTTGCAATTAAACAATGTCCAATTTTGTGATCAGCAATGTTTCTCTTTTCATTTTGGAATGCCCTATCTAGTGGGCCTTTCTTGTGGGTGAGTGGAGATGGGTCTTCATCTTTATCATTTGTAGTTGGCATAGGCAAAAAAGGATGTGTTCTTGTGCTTGTTTGATTGGATGATGGTGTTGGTGTATTTGTTCTTTTGGAAGCACCACGTTTTGCTTTTGCAACTGCTTTATCAGCATCATCTTGCTCTTTTGCTAATGCTGCTATTTGTGTAGCTGGTATTCCCTTCTTATCACTACCTTGACACATGTTAATTCTTTCACCAACAGGGCTCAAAAAATGTAGTTTCATTCGGGAATAGAAACTTCTATGTTGTATATTGCAATAATTACATTTCCATATGTATGCCCCACCCCCAAGACATTGTGTGACTCTTGTTGTGTGTCTCCATAAAGGAGACCCCTTATTAATTTTTGAAGCTTGGTGATGCAGCCCCACCCACTGAGCTTTGACTACTCATTGTTTTATTTTTGCAATCTAGAAAAAAAAATGAAAGAAAACCATGCTTCACACTTACACAAAAACTTGAAAATTTGGAAAATTAAAAATAAATTAATAATCTATGAAAGAACTTAAGAATATGGTTGAAATACATACCTTAAACACTTCTTGCAAGGTATATGGAGCTCCACAACTGATCTCCTTCGAATCCAAGCACTTTACTCCAAACTAGCAAGTATGAGAGAGCAAAATAGAGAGTAAATGAACTTGCATTATGACTTAGAGAGTCGTTTTTAGGGTTTGGGCGACAAAAAATAAAAAAATTGATTGGGCCCACTTTTTACACCTTTTTTTGCCTCCTTTGGAGTCAATCCGCGGTGGATCCTTGAGGATCTGGGTAGGATTTGTAATCCTGCTTGTGGATTTGTTAGGATTTGCGGCTCTGGGTAGGATCCGTAGTCCTGCTTGTGGATCCGTTAGGATTCATGGGTCGTGGATCTTGACGGATCCATAGGTAGGATTATGGATCTAGCCCGGATCCTCATGGATCCACGTGCGGATTTGGATCCGGGATCCGATATGTGAAGCCGGTAACTAAGGTCATGGATATTGTTTCCTTGGTGATTAATAGGTTATGCTTGATATGCAAATGCAGTTTTCATTTCTGTGATATGAAAATGATTTGTTGTGGATGGCAGAAGGCTTCTTCCAAATAACATACTTAGTTGTTTGAAGAGCAATTCTTCATTGTGTTTTATGTGATTGATGTATGCATATTCACTAGCAAATATTGTGTTTATAAATCAAGGCTATATTTTTGATGGTTTAAGAGGAATTTTAGCAAGGACCTTACCCAAAACAATAAAATTAGCTACAATTAGTGTCCATGTAGATTGTAGCTTGGTTGTATGTGGTTATAGACAAAAAGGAAATATTCTTAAACAAAGATTATTAGACAATGTTTACTAGAAGCATGCTAATTCATTTGTAGTGGATTTTGGAAAATTCATGCATTGTCTCTAAATGAGAATCTTCCATACAAAGGGCAGAATTGTATATCATATCTCCAAGATCACCTTACCTACTAGTAAAATGAGGCATTAGGCAACAAAAGAAAAGTAAATAAATGTTGTAAGCAAAAATACTTTTGTTTCAGAATCCTCTTTATTTCTCAAGATGGGGTGTGCCCAGATCCACCATTGCCAGGAATGATGCCACACATGTCATTGTCAGCTGTAGAAGGCGTGCATGAAAATGCCAATTGTTGTGTCAACAAAATGATTAATCAGTTCTAGATTATTCAAATGAGTTTTATGAAATCAACCCACATCTGAATTTTTGCAGCAAATCTCTTGAGAAAAGGTCGAGACACATAAGTGGGCTTGATTCATACATTTATGATTTGAGTCACGATTAAGTTTTCCTTTTGAATCATTGTGGGGAGGTTATTGATGTGCCGTCAATATTGACAAATGAGCATGATGGATAGCTTTTTTTTTTTTTTCCTTAACTAGAGTCTAGATTTTGTTTGAGTTGAATTTGATGATGAACAAATTCACAGATCCTTGTATATCTCGCATGCAAGTAAGCTGTTACAAGGAAGTAAGAAAGACAAAGAGAGAATGGTTTGCTCAAAAAAGAAGAAGATTGAATTTCCTTGTGCAAAATAGAATGAATGAATTTACAAGTGATCAATCCTTATGAAGGAGATCGAAAACCTAAAAGGGAAACCCTAAGAGGCAAATGACATTTAATAATTACTAATTAATTATTAAATGGAAATGCAAGTGCATAAAGGGAAATCTTAAGAAGGGAGTAAAGGTAATTTAATAAATAAAATTAAATTTACCTTTTACTCGAACACTCCCCCTTAAGATGAGCAACAATGTAGCTACAAACAATGCAAAAAAAGCAAAGAAACTACAATGCAATGCTGAAGGAAAACTTGGGTCGTGGCAACAAGGTCTAATGAGGTACCCAATCACAACCAAATCTCTATGAAATGGAAAAATAGAGAAAACCCAGTGGGAAAAACCCTCCTCCAAAAAGAAATAGAAAAGGATGGACAAATGAAATATCTCAAGAGACTCTCTCAAGATCATAAGTACAATGAAAGCCCCCATGATAGAAGCTTGAAACTTCATAGCCCCCCTAGAATGGTAGAACAACATACCAATGCAACTCCAATTTAAAAGAAACAAACGTAGTGGACAAGGAGAGCGAAACCCTTGAATCTAAGGTGAAGCTGGAAGTCCTAGTTGATGCTCATAGGAGAATGCATGAGAATCTTGAAGTGAAATCTCCAATGGAGGTGGGATAATAGGTGTGCTAAATCTGTCATCTAAGAGGAGATGTGTGTCCTTTAATATATCCTTAACAATTGCAGTAGGTGGCTCGATGGTTGGAGCTGTAATTATAGGCAATGCTGAAGAGTAATCCTGTGAAATGGATGTAATTTGAATAGGAGGTGGAGGTGTAGAAGTCACAACATTGGTCTCAGGAACAATACATAAGTTCAAGTGTCCTGACTTCACCTCAATAGTCTCTCGTGAAGAAGGAGAGTGAGTCTTCGATAGTGGAGATGGTGGACCAAAACGAGAGGAGTATGGTTAGGAAGAATGATCAACAATCCTTGTAGCAACAATATTGCCTGTCTCACTATCTATGACGTGCACTGAATCTTGTGCAAACTCAACCGTCTTCCCTATCCCACTGTGTGTAATCTGATAGATAGAGAGAAGGTTAGAGGACAAGGATGGAACGCAAAGTACATCATGAAATGTACCATCAACAATGTCAATAGAACCTTTCCACATATAGTCATAACAGTGTTGTTCCCCTTCAAAATGTGCGGACTAGGAGAAGCCTCAAAAGAAGAGAACAAATCCTGAGAAGATGCCATATGGTGTGAAGCACTTGAATCCAATAACCATCTAGAAGAGGGTGGAGTAGTAGTTGCACATAGTGCATGACCCTTTCCTAAATCTTTACCATCTGACTGAAATGATGATAATGAAGAAGATCTGTGAGAAGAAGAAGGAACATCAATGTTGCTCTTCTAAAGGAGAGTTGTCAAATCTGAAACCTGTTTGGCATAGCCATCTAACTTCTTCTCATAGTAATGTGACTCATCATGATTGGGCTTATTACAATAAGCACACTTTAGTCTTTTTGGCTTTGGTTTACCACTCTTAGGAGGAGGTGGCCTTGATGAACTGTGAAGTCTAGAATCAATCTGAGATTGTAGAATGTGATTTCTGTGTCTTCTCCTTCATCCCAGAAGATGGCCAAGCTACCGATGCATAAGTCTGGAGCTTGTGAGAGAATCCAACTGAGAGAGCTTAGCTTTCTCTTGAGTCAAACGATCACAAAAAACCTCAAAGTATGGCATGGTAAATCTATTACCCAAAGCATCTTTGGTGGAATAGAAGGTAGAAGCAAAAATCTGAAAGTTTACACGAAGCTTAGAAAGGATTAGGAAGATCCTCTCAATGTCAGTCTTGGTTTTCCCACAACTCTACAATAAAAATCTCTGTTGTTTGAACTTCATCAAGAAGTTTTCAATAGAAGGAAAAGATTCCGGTACAAGAGACATAAGCTCTGCCTCAATCTGAAGTGCCTTGAACTCATTCACGGTACCAAACAAGCCATCAAGCTTGGTCCACATAGCTAGAGGGGTATTGCACCCATCAAGATTAAATTGTAGATTGTCGGATGCCTGTAAAGCAATCAACCCCATTGCCTCATCCATCTTGTTTTTGTGCTGCATGATCTCAAAAGCGCTCTATAAAACTAACTGCATTGCATCTAAACAAAACCACAACACTTTCAATCGAAGAAACTATGTCATCAAGGTCTTCTATGTGTGATAGTTATGAGGGGTCAGAAGTTCTAGACAAGAAGAGGTCTCAGCCATTGTTTTAGAAGGTGATGGATTGTTTTT
This sequence comes from Cupressus sempervirens, assembly GCA_028749045.1. Taxonomy (NCBI): domain Eukaryota; kingdom Viridiplantae; phylum Streptophyta; class Pinopsida; order Cupressales; family Cupressaceae; genus Cupressus; species Cupressus sempervirens. The sequence continues at coordinate 250,456,391 of CM053783.1, forward strand.
TGAAAAAGTTTTGGTTTACTGATGTAAATAACAAAAATAATAATACAAAACACTTCCCATAATGCAAAAACCGAATCCTAGCTGCTAGAAGGAATGCGTAAACAAGAAGAGAGAAAAAATAGCTTCAGTTTGAGAATCATATGTACCTTTGAGAACTATTGATGAAAATAACAAAGAATCTTGATAAGGTTTGAGAAGAGTTTTTTGGTGCTTCTTTTGGATCGGAAAGCGGAGCTAAAACAAGCAAATTATGCCCTTTAGAAGATCGAAGACGTCATTGGACTTTGAGCAAAAAAAAAGGTACCAAATTGGAAAAAAATCCAAAAAATACTTGCACCATTGTCTTCGTCTTTGAATTAGCTTTTTGGCGCTACTTTGGGATCGGAAAAATACCCTCGTATGCTCAAGTTAGAGCGAAAAGATTGCCAGGGCCTCCATAAAACCAAAAAAATGACAAAACCCTTTAAAAAAAAAATTGAAAAGAGGCTAATAGTTAAGCCCCTTAGTCCTCCATGTGGCCGTTGGCTGTGCGGTGGAGGTTGGGCGGAGTGGTGGTGGTTGGATGGCAGTGCGGCGGTGACCGAAGCGGTTGGCCGCTAGCGGTGATTGTGGCAGCTAGTGGTTTTGGTAATCGCTGCGGTAAATTTGAAACTACTAGTGGTCAAAAACCCACCTTTTTTATTTTTTTTGCGATTTTGATGAATTTTCTGCCTCAATGTGTGTGCCAGAGGTCGTATGACCCTAGTATGCAATTTTTTTTTGCCTCCCAGGTCAATGTTGTCCAAAATTGACAAATTTTATTTGAAAATGGGGGTTTTGATGCCTTCTGAATCTAGTCATGAGGTATGTTTGGCCTCAAAGTGCTCCAAAAATCAAAGACCCCCATTCTCATAGAAAACACCCAAAAAATGCCAAATTTGTTCTGTCAAACCTTCATTCTTTTATTTTCAAACAAGAACAGGCAGCCGCTTGCTGCTTGCAAGGCTCTGATACCATGAAGAATTTGATGATGAACAAATTCATAGATCCCTAGATATCCTGCATGCAAATAACCTGTTACAAGGAAGTAAGAAAGGCAGATAGAGAGAAGGGTTTGCTCAATAACCAAGAAGATTGAATTTCCTTCTGCAAAACATAATGAATGAATTTACAACCAATCAATCCTTATGAAGGAGATCAAAAACCTAAAAGGGAAACCCTAAGAGGTAAATGACATTAAATAATTACTAATCAGTTATTAAATGGAAATGCAAGTGCATAAAGAGAAATCTTAAGAAGGGAGTAAAGGTAATTTAATTAATGAAATAAATTAACCTTTTACTCTAACATGAGTCACTATTGCTATTACTTATGCTGACTGACAATTCCAATGTTTGAATTTGAAGCAGTCATCAGTGCTTGTAAGCTAGGAGACATGGATAGCTTGATTAGAGAGATGCTTCATTCCCTAGCCCTCCTCTAAAGTAAACACGTGCACGAAGTCAACTAGTGCATAATATACAAAAACTTTGCAGTGGCCAACCTTCTTTGAAATCTTAGGTGACTAAACCAAATGGTGTAGCCTATCACAAGGTTGATAGCTGTGGAAACTAATAATGCCGTGCATAGAAAACCCGATGAAAGAAAGGACGGAATACAAGAATTGACATTCTAACAAGCTTGACTGTTAATATTTAGCCAACACAAGTTGAAGTTGGAGAATGACAACATCTTTCTATTTGAAGTGTTCGCTCAAAGGACATCTTCTCAATGCCATTGTGAACACTATAAGCTTGAAGAACAACATTGCAGTATATATTACAAATCATCTAGGTTTGGTAGTTGAATCACACACTCAACTTATTCACTTGGCTAGTTCTACTATCATTGCTCAATGCACCTTCAGTTACATGTAATATGACGGTCACAATATTTTCTTACTTGAGATGATGCACCATTGGAAATTTATGATAATCTTCTTGGTCAATCATTTTTTTTAGATTAGGATGCAGCCTATAAAGCTAAGCCACAACATTGTTTTTTAAAGCAATTGAAAAATGTTTCTTGTGAAGGGCAAACCATATAATTTGGGGTGGGGGGGTGGGTGGGTAGGCTGAATTGTTATATCCTAAATTGAACATGAATTATCATTAATAACCTTACAATCACCACATTTGGATCAATCATAAAAAAAATCTACTTAGTTTATCAAATAAGGAACATAAGCACTAATTCATGTGTATGAACACCAGTTTTACTTATTAACTTAGTAGGGAGAACCCACAATGAGAATAGCTACTTGGATGTAGTAGCCAAATCCAAACCCATACAACATAGATTATTTATAATACAAAGTAAGGATCAACCTATAGGAGACACCCAATCCTCGAGTATGTTTGCAAGCACTAACCTACATGAGACACCAATCCCTACACCAAGATTTGAGCACTAACTCAATACATAATGTACCAAAAGACAGTGAATGTGGACCTTTAAATTTAATAAACAACTTGCTATTGGTCTATACCTTCAATACTTCCTCACACAGTGTATATGATCTTCCAACAAAATTGGACAATGATTGAGATGCAATTCAGATTTCCTTGCTTAGATTACACATAAATCAAACCACCTACTCTAGGATTTTTCTTTTCTGACCTCCTTAGACAAATCCTAGATCAACTATACAAAAATACATAGAAAAACACAAACTCATTATATTGACTTTGTTTTGAGGACAACCCTTTTTCAAAGGCTTTGTGACATTGGTATTTTTGAGATTCTTCTGATAACTATCATGAGACTTTATGAGAGGGTTTTCAGTCATCGTAGGACCCTGTGAATTCTTTGACTTCATGAGGAGAACCATTGGTGTTAAGTAGTGGCCCCTGCCCCCTACTTTATTTGGTATTGACAATGATTAGTTGGAGGGGTTTCTTTAGGTGCACTCTCATATGGTGGATGATTGTTTTCTCCTCTATGTTCTGATTTTTATTTTGCTCGTTACTAACAATGTTCTTCTTGCCTCCTCTTTGGAGGATTACAAAGACATCTTGATGGTCTTATGACCTTTTGTGGCTTTCAACAATTGATTGCTAATTTGGGGAAAACTAAGGTGACGGTTTTCAGTTGTCTCAAGGTTCCTACCTACACTTTCTTTATTGGAGTGGGGGTTGAGATTTCTTCTTCTTACACATACCTAGGAGTTAAGTTCTCTGTCCTTGGTTTAGCTTGAGGCCCTCCCCTATGTTGCACACCAATAAGGGATACCCTTCTTAAGAGGTAATGGTTTTGACATCACTTCTAAGTAAGCATGTCCAAGATGATCCTTATGGACACTTTGGTCAGTGTCTTGTTCTATGTGGCTCCATGGTTTGGAGACTTACCTTATTGGAATTTGATTGGGCTTCCTTGATCTAATTCATATTCTTTTGCTTTGACACATCATTAGGTGCAAGCAGTCCATTTCTTGCAGAGCTTGGGGCTCGCCCCTTTAGACTTGGGGCCATCTTTGATCTTGTTTGGTGGTTGCAATACCTTTGTGGTTTTGTTGATTCTTACACAGGGCCCCATGAGTACTGCTCCTTTGAGTCTATTGCTGCCTATGTTTCTTTGGATTGCGTCTATGGTTGGTTCGCCAAGGCTTTGGCCCTTCTTGGGTCCATAGGGATTGAGATGGATTATCTCCCTCCCGTCTAGTATTCTCTTGATGCTCCTTACAACCTCCTCCCATCCATAAAAGAGATGAACAAGTGAATCAAAACAAACATATGTAGGTAGTTATCCACACTACTTATGTTATAACCCCCATGGGGGTCTTCACCCTAAGATGACATTTTATGTTGAGCACTTTGTAGAGTTGAAGGATGGATTCATCCATATTCTATTCTTATCCCACTAGTTGTCGCATTCCCTCCAAACTCTCCTTGGTTAATTCAAAGTGGGCATTGAGACAAATCATCAACTTGATAGAGAGAACAAGACTTGCTAGTTAGTAGCATTGGGGAGATTGAGACCGATGAGCACTTCATCTTTTGATGTTTTATCTACTATGAGATCAACACAAGATTCATTTGCCTTTTTGTGGAGGTCTAGTCTCTATCCACCTTTTTTAGTTTCACAGATTAAAGATGTCTTGCACTTATCTTGAGGAGCCCATGAGGCTTTGAGACCGCTCACTTCAACTTTAACTCAATGTTAAGCCACAATCTTGTTACCTTATCATCCCTCTCTTCTCTAGGCTTCATTTAGCATGTGGTACCAAGTGCCATCTTGGTCCTCCCTCTAGCCATTCTAAATTTGTGAAGCTCTAGAGGGGTTCTTTCCAGCAATGTTTTTCTTTGTCTTCTAGTAAGCTTCAGAAGCAGTTTGGCCCCCTCGATATCACTTTGATTTACTCTTTTGTTTCAGGGTACTCTATTGCTCGAGTTTTGTAGTGAGATTTTGGGGTTTCCCTGTTGGTCCTTCTCCCAATCTCTTTCTTTCTTTTTTGTTGTTATCTTTCTTTGGGTACCGTTTGGTGTCCCTACTGTGGGTTGGCGCTTTGTGTTGTGTCTATAGTCCGGTTAACCCTCTTGTTAAATTTGCCCAGAAATATTAGATAAACAACAATAAGGAATAACCAAAATTGATACAAGAGACTCAAAAATTACCTTGGGAAACCCTTTTGAAATTGAAGGGAAAAACCTAGGCACACAACAAAATATCACTTTATTGATCATAAAATTTTCAAGTGTACAATGCTTTTCGCATGATGCAATATATATAACATATAGAGAGACTTTTCACATTATAACTGAAGATCTCTTCAATTTCCCAAAAAATGACTCTTTTTTTCAAATATAACTCTTCATATTTCCATGCCTCAACGCATGTTGTATGGCACATGTCTTAATATTTAAAATTACAATTTATCATAAATGTTTGAAGGTGACCATAACGATAATAACATCCATATTTCTAGAGATAAAGATCTCTATCGCAACTACAATTGCCAACACTCACTTTTAGTGAGAGAGATCTTTAGCGTATTGTTTACACAAGGCTGTAACCAAGAATGTCAATAAATTCTGATCACATTGATCCAAAACATAATTCATGGAATCATTCAACATGAAACAATTGCAAGAATCACAATCTGTAACCAAGAATGTCAATAAATTCTGATCACATTGATCCAAAACATAATTCATGGAATCATTCAACATGAAACAATTGCAAGAATCACAATCTGTAACCAAGAATGTTAATAAATTCTGATCACATTGATCCAAAACATAATTCATGGAATTATTCAACATGAAACAATTGCAAGAATCACAATCAACTTTCATCACGGACTTGGTCAACGTGATGCTGTCATTGAATCTCTCAACATGACAAATCTATAAGAATCACAAACAGCTTTCATCATGGTCTCACTCAACCTGATGCTGTCATGGGATCTCTCAACATGACAAGTTAGTAAGATTTACAACTAGCATTTTATCATGGATTCTCTCAACCTGAGACAGTCATGGACTCTCTGAACATGACTTCCAACTCCCATTACGGAATCTCTCAATGTGATGACATCATTGACTCTCTCTATATGATGCTTACTATGAATCTCTCATAAGTGAAAGAGTTATCAGTTTGACCTTATAACTTTAATTTATTGCACATAAATAGGATACCATAATTAACAAGAAGGAGAATCACAACTGATACTCATTTCCATCAAGAGTCGCAATATCCTATATCAATAACTTATCATAGATAAGGAAACTCATTAACAACATCCATTCAATGATTGAAATACCCTCTCAACAAAGACTCCCTCTTAACAGGGATGGCTTTGATCGACACAAAAATAGTGATGTAACCTCCCTCTGAGCCTGCATATTTCCCTCGTAATAAGTAACATCAAGGCAACATCTTTATCTCGTTGCTTTCTGTAACCAAGAGAGATTAACAAGATAGATTAGAACTGAAGTTACACCATTTCTAGTTAAATAAAAAAATGGAACACTTATCTCTTTTCCAGTCATCTATAATTCTGACTCAGTCTGCATTTGTATATGCAATGAGATTCAAATGTGTGCTCTTCGGATACCATAGACCAAGCTTGTTTCTAGATATCTGAATATTCTCTTCACTGCTTTGACATGAGTTTCCTTAGGTACTACCTGAAATCTAGCAACCATTCTGATTACCTGCATTATATTCAGTCTAGATGCAGTAACTGCAATGAGCTACCATCATTGATCTGTACACTGTCTGATTTGCAGGAGCAGATTCATCATCTTTACTCAAATTACACCCAGTAATCATTTGGTATACTTATCGATTTCATTCGTACAGCTTGAACCTGCTCTATATCTCTTTTATGTATTTGGTTTGAGATATGAATTTGCCCTTTTCAGACTAAGAATTTTTTAAACCATGAAAGAAAGATAACTTACCAACCATCGACATTTCAAATTCCTTTTGAATAGCATTCTGGAATTTTCTGCACATATTATCACTACTACTTCCAGAGATAATGTTATCCCTATGAAGTATGAACAACTACTATCAACAAATGATTCCCTTTTGTCTTTATGGAAAGATTGATATCTGCATTACCTCTCTTGAATCCTTTCTATTGTAGATACTTGACCAACCTAGGATGACATGTCCTTGGCACTTACTTGAGTCCATACAGAGCCTGCTTCAATTTGCATGAATAATCTGAGTCATCTAAAAGTTGAAAACCTAGAGGTTGTTCGATGTAAACTTCTTCCAACTCGATTTAGAAATGCAGATTTGATATCTGCTTGATACACTATGAAGTTCTTGAATGCTGCAAATGCCAGGAGTATTTTGATTGCTTCCAGTCATGCCAATAGAGCAAATGTTTCCTCAAAATCAGCTTCACTTGCTTCTTTTGCATGCAAGTCTCGCCTTATTCCAGATTACTTTTCCACCTTCATTCTGTTAAAATTTGAACCAGAATAAATAGGAATGCAATACACTGAAACTTAGAAGACAAAAGAACAGAGGACACAAAAATTATCCTGGGGGAACCCTCCACTTGATGGTGAAAAACCCAGCCATACAGAATATAGATCCTTTATTGTAAGCTCAAATGAATACAGAGTTCAAAAGCTTAAACAGGAATAGATCACCAGCGCTTGTTTTCTCTTAACAATCAAGCAATATTCCTTAATCACAGTTCAAACACACTTGCTGCTTTTCTATCAAACATACAAGGCTTTAAGTATCACACAGATACTACCAATAATGAAATGATTAAACACAACAAATTGATCATGCCCAGATCACTGAGAGTAATCTTTCAGACATGAACAAGACTCTTTGGATTCTGCCTATATGGTTATCATGCATAGTTCAATCGATCACACATTGTGAAACAAACAATAGATATCACAGTCCTTCAGACATCCTCTACAAAAAGTTATCTCTTTACGACAATATTTTTCTCTTCACTTGAATCATTATAAAAAGACAGAAAATGAATACTAGACTGGCTCTTGTTCTGCCACAATAATATTGCACTTGCCTTCTCCAATGATCACTGCACACACATAACTCTAACAACACACAAAACCGTCCAAGATTAAAATGGCAGGAAGCCCAAAAGGTTATTGCATCTAGCATTATTAATACTCGTCAGTGGTTACAAAAATACCAGTACATATCAATAACTGTAAAGTCTAATTCTCTTATTAACAACATTGACAGCGAGCATGATAAATTCCATATAACTCAACACTCAATGTGCCTTCATATTAATAGTTAGGAGAGAGTCATTTCACCTTGAAAAGATTCTAAGAGCTGAAGAATGATAATCACTGGTGACAGTAATGGTAAGAAGATGAAACATCACAAAACATATAGAGTAACATACTTAGACAAGCCATCTGAGATACTCGATCACTAATAGCTGTCTGAGATACACTAATAGCCATCTGAGATACTTGAGCACATGAAGCCAATGGTTGACATTAGAGAATGAATAGCAGAGATGGAATAAACTCATCAGCACCATAAAAGCAATACAATAGCTGCCAAGCATACCAAGGAAGTAAAAACTCAACATCATGAAACAGACAAGGCTAGAGAGCAATTGAAGTTTAAACAACCATCACAGGTAGATGATATCTCCTGCAGCTATAAAATGCTAGCACTTCCTCTTAGCAAAGGAGATATCACTTAATAACAGATCTCTATCACGGATTCTCTTAACGTGGTATAGTCATCTTAACATGAGGTTCACCATTGCTACTCTAGAAGGTGAATATTTAATAAATGCAAGTGATAAGTCATGGAGTCTCTCATATGACATCCACCATGGCTATTCTCAAAGGGTGGAACAGCGGCTTTCACTTCAAACTTCTCACGCAGAGAAGAATGCATTAACAAGAGTCTGTACCTCAAACTTTTTTCTCAAAGAAGAATGCATTAATAAGGACAAACTTCTTTTGCAAAAAAGAATGCATTAGCAAGGGCTTGCACCTCAAACTTCTTTAGCAAAGAAGAATGCATTGAGAAGGGCTAGCACCTCAAACTTTCAACTCAAATTTCTCTGTCTTAGAGAAAAATACATTATAACGCATAATAGGAACAACTGAATGTTGAGACTCCCTCTCAACAAAGATTCCCTCAGTAGGGGTAACAATCTCATTGCTTTGACTATCACAATGAATTAGAGCTGATTCCAATGTTTGACCAGCCAAGGATATTTTGCAGTCACACTGCTACACAAACTTGTTGATACTCTTGAATGGACTTAGCACTTTTCATCTGCCACTCAAGCTCCCTCTGAATCTTTTGGTGCTTGCATCAGCCTCTTGACTATCTCTTCTAAGATTGCTTGCAGTGCTTGCCAGAGAGTAATGATATTCAACACTCTAAATTGAATGAAACTGCGGAGCTATCAAAGTCAAAACCAGATTGATTGGGTATTTCTGTTCTCTGCAGACTTTAGAACTTGACCTTGAACTACTGCAACTCACATAGCTGACATCTCCACTTCATAGAACTCCCTCTTGATCTCTGTTGCCTCAGATTGCAAAGAGGTTTTGTGGAATTGAACTCCCTCAATAATCTTAGAATATTAATGCTTTTAACTCATGCCTTGAATTCTCGGAATTTATCTTACGCTGAATGTCATTTCCTCCTCTTAGAAGAGACTGAATGCAAAGTCAATCTGTAGGTTCTTCCTCTCCTATGAAGTTATGTGCCATTAACTCAGACCCATGACAGCAAGTTGTCTTCATACTTCAGCCTACTTGACTTCCTCACAGGATGCACCAAGCTCTTCCTCCCTCTCATGCTCCTCGATCATCCTTATCTCTTAGTTGTTGATACATCAAAGGAGCTAGAGTTGAGCTGAACTCATTCTTTATCTTCAGATTTGAAGTTACCATCTCTACTAGTTGAATTAACTCAGTAAATACCAATGCAACTGTTCCAAACTCCACTAAGTTGATGTTTATGCCATGAGAATACAAAACACCATGCAAATCTACCATCATGAGTGATCGTGAGCAAGCTGAGTTGATACAGAACCCTTCCAAAAAAAATAATCTACATAACATCATAATGTTTCTTAATTCATCCTGCAAACAAGAGAGATTAATAATAATTCACGAGATTGAACTATCTTGAAGATAAATATAGAGACCAAGGCTAAAAGAGACGTGAATAATTATTCCAAAAAGAACTACTTAAAAGATGCACAACATTAGTTAAGAGAACGAGGTACTTTTCTATTTTGACTAAGATGAGATGGCAATAGCTTCCACTTTGATCAAACAATAAAGATCTCATGTTCCTACAAGATTTTAACACTTGTTTAACACCTTCAATGAGTATATATAGATCTGATGCTAAAATCTCGAGATTGCTATAGCAGATTGTGCAACTCAAGCAGGGCAACTGAGTCTTTGAGCTTCACACAATGTTCTCAAAACTCACCCAGTTAAAATTTTTGGTAGTAATGATAGAGATCTTTGTGCCTGTGCAATTTGTGCGTGTCTCTATCCTCTGTTGCCTTTGTCAAAGTTCAGCAGTCCTCTATATCCAATGTTTCAGATTGTGATATCAGCATAGATGGCTTTGTTCTTTGTGTTTTATTTGCATTTGTTAGTCCTGTTTTATCTCTTACTGTTTGCCAGAAATAAAATGGTGACATAGCACTGTAAGTGTTTTGGCTTGATGTGATTCAGTACCATCATGATATACCTTGGCATCGTGGAAGTGCATATGCTATGCTGGATATGAGTATGGTCTCTGTCCCACTCATCTGACACGTTCTATTCATTATGGACGTCCTTTATAGAAGTTGACAATTCCCGTATGATTGTTGTTTTCAATTATGAATGCATCCGTTTTTCATATAGCTGTTGCCATGTATGTTTCACGATGATGGTCAATTTGTATTCACGAATGTTGGAGATAGTAGCTGCGATAGAGATCTTTATCTCTAGAAATATGGACTTTATTATCATTATGGTCACCTTCAGCTGAAAAGGACATTTATGATAAATTGTAATATTATATAATGACATGTGTCTACATGTGTTGAAGCATAGAAATATAAAGAGTTGTATTTGAAAATAAAGAGTCATGTATTTAGGAATTTGAAGAGACCTTCAGTTGTAATCTGAAAAGTATTTTTATGTGGTATATATATCACATCAAGCGAAAGGCACTGTACACTAGAATATTTTATTATCAATAAAGTGATTTTTTGTTGTGTAGCTGGGGTTTTTTTCTTCATTTTGGAAGGGTTTTCCCAAGGTAATTTCGGTTGTTTATTGTATCTATTTTAGTTCTTCCTTATTGCTGTTTATCTCTGTTTTCTGGGGAAACTCTAACATGATATCAGGGCCAGGTTGATAACAGCAATAAAAGAATGCATCTAAAGCTAAATGTGATTGTTATTATAGCTGTGAGAAAATTTCATGTATGTGACTACTCATCTATGATTTCTCTTGATCTCATAGATTGTTATGACTGTTTTCTTTCTGTCTTAATCAACACTGCCTAATGAATTAGCAGTGAATGAGCTGTTAAAGGCCACATTTGTTTTAGTTTATGTGCATGGCTCGAAGTTAATATTGCAGACCATATGTCATAGCGGATCTTGATGTCTTGGTACTGTTCTAAATGACTTTGAATCATTTTTTTTTTCTTGCTTCTTTTTATTGTTGATTGTTATTTTTCACCAGTTTATTTTTGTGAAAAATATTCAACTCTGTAGAGTCTTCTTCCGTGACTGTATTTTTTTATCACTTCTTCGATATTCTCTTATTGATAGAGTCTCCCATTTCAATAACTAAATTTTACCAGTATTGAAAATTCGTTCAAGTTCCAAGAGAACATTAGTGCCTTCTGGATATCATAAGGTGTCATTGTTCTCACTGGTTCAAAATTTGCATTCACATCATCCCATAACTGACATGCCTCTGTTTGTGTTTCCATAACGATTCTTGTCTGCTGTCAAAGGTTGTCTTCCCTTTATCGTCGAGATATATCTTGGTGTAATGGTTCTTCTTCGATATGTTTGTGTGTGGGAAAAGTTTGATATGTAATGAATGCCGACTCCAAATGCATGAGGCTCTTTCATGCAGTTTGAATTATTCATCTGTGTAAATTGTTTTTGTATTCTTTTGATCATTAACTCAGCAATATTGCCTTGAGAGTTTTGGTTTGTTTGTGTGATTTGAATCACTGTGGTTTGTGTGTATTTTTTTTCTTGGAGAAGGATTATTATAGCTCTGAATCATATATTATTTCAAACTACATCATTATCTTCTGTCTAAGGTCTAAAATTCTCTTGTATCGACAGAATTCAAAGTCATTTAATCTTCATTCAAGAAGGTCAAGATTGTTAGTAACGTGTTTTCTTTTGGTTCTGTAGGAGTGTTACGAGCATTTTAATCTGGATATTGCCAAGGTGTCAAGCTGATAGAAATAATTTGATGAGCTCATCTTTTATTGTTTGTGTGTTGCACTATGGGACATGACAAGTTAAAGGCTTCGTGTGTAGGGCATTATGTTACCTGGCATTGTGTGTCTTGACATCATTGTCCTTGTCATCATTATCACATGGCATCACTTTGGTGCCACGTTGATTATTCATGGTGTCTGTTTGTATGTGCCGTTTGCATTTGAAGTGTAACGGGTGTTGCTCAGGCTTCGTTTTCACCTCTTCTTCTCTGAGAGGAGGTTATGTCAATGAAATAACTTAAATGTCAGTTTCCTTTTTTCTCTTTGATTCATTGTTTTTCATCTTCTTGGTTCATGGGGTTCCAAATTATTCTTGTTCCTATCATTTTCTTTTCTGATGTCATTGGAATATTTTCTTATCCGTAGTGTTACTTTGATGTATTTACTGTGAAAGTCATCCACTGACGATGAAACACCTCCCTTGTATTTTATATATCCTAGAGATCATTTGATACATGTTTGTGAATTCATAAGGTTGGAGATTTACAGAAAATATGAGCTGTAAAATTTTTAAGGAGAATTTTGGGTATCGGTTTTAGGAATTTTGGTAAAAAGGAAAATAAATTATTCTTTTGAAGTAATTGAATTCTAAAAGGATATTCTTAAGGATGATTGGAAGCTACCAATATGGTAGCTTAGTTTATTGAGAGTTGACTGCCTGTATGTGTGTCGGAAGTTGTGTGTATCCATGTCAAGAGTTGTCTGTGTTATGTGTACCAAGCTTTGATGTTATTGTGTATATACATATAGGGCTCTGAGTCAAGAATAGTCAATTTGTGTATTTGATCAATATATGATCAAGATCCTTGTTAGTCACTGTGAGAAGTATCTGTTAGATCTTTTTAATCTGCATATTCAGCATACTGTGAGAAAAGGCTTATTGATTGACTGTTGAGAACTTGAGTCATCATTTGTAAGGGTAAAGATCACATTTTGCTAAGAGATCTGTAGGAGAATCGTCCTGTAAACTGAAGCTGTGAATATTCAACACCAAGGGTTTGTCTATGTGAAAGAGATGAGTATTCTATTTTTGTTATTTAACTAGAAATGGAGAAGGCCTTAGCATTAATCTCTGTTGTTAATCCCTCTTGGTTACAGGATGCAACAATATATAATGAGATGAGGATGTTGCCTTGATGATACATGTTCAGAAAGAGGTACTCATCTCCATAGGGAGGTTACATCAACCATTGTGTAATCATAGTTATCTTTGTTGAGAGGGACTCATTATGGAATCCCCACCAGTCTTATATATGATATTGTAGGTTTTGAGACTCTTGTTGGTAAAGAGTTTCTTTCATATTAGATTTTGACACTTGTTGGAAAAGAGTTCTTAGCTACGATTTCCTTTATTGTAGATTTTGAGACTCTTGTTGGAAAAGAGTTTCAACTGTGATTTTATGGGGTATTATTCACATGAAAGTAATAATAAGTTGTAAAGACAACTTGATAGCTCTTTAACTTGTGATAGCTTCATAGTAAACATCATGCAGAGAGAGTCAATGATGTCATCATGTTGAGAGATTCTGTGATGGTAGTTGGAAGTCATGTTGAGAGAGTCCATGATTGTGTCACGTTAAGAGAGTCTGTGATAAAATGCTGGTTGTAAATCTTAATGGTTTGTCATGTTGAGAGATTTCATGACAGCATCACGTTGAGCTAGTCCATGATGAAAGCTGATTATGATTTTGGCAAGTTTGTTATATTGAGAGAGCTTGTGATGAAAGCTGATTGTGATTCTTGCAAGTTTGCCATTTTGAGAGATTCCATGACAGCATCACGTTGAGCAAGTTCGTAATGAAAGTTGATTGTGATTCTTGTAGGTTTGTCATGTTGAGAGATTCCATGACACCATTGCATTGAGCGAGTCTGTGATGAAAGGTGATTGTGATTCTTGCAATTGTTTCATGTTGAGTGATTCTGTGAATTATGTTTTGGATTTATGTGATAAGAATCTATCATTCGCATTTTTGGTTGTGGCCTTGTGTGACTGATTAGCTAAAGATCTCTCTCACTAAGAGGGAGTGTTGGACATTGTAGTTGCGATAGAGATCTTTATCTGTGTTCCCGAGGATACGTTCCCCACCTAAAAACCCCTGTCTCCATATCGGAAACGTTTAAGGTACTTTGGGATGGCTAGGGGACATCCCCATCGCATCCACCTTTCCTGAAAATCCTTGTGAAAGGAAATTTGGGGACTTGGGAATTTTTTTTGTGGATGTCCATACGTCCCGGTGACGGTTAGGGACACCTTGGAAGTCCTTGGGATGGATGGGCGTCCCCGATATGATAGACAACATTAGCATTCATAAAATATTTTTTTTTTATAAAATATATATATTTTAATTTCAAAGTGGGACTCTCCTTCCAAGTTCACCCTAATATGCTTATTACTGTTTGGTTGTTAATTCCTGCTATTTGGGGCCCTCTGATTAGTATTTGACAACATTATGCTAAGAATCATGGAATTAATATTGCTGTTACAGTCACGCTACACACTCAGAATTATATAGAAGACTGTTTGCAAGGTGCTGGGAAAGTCTGAAAAGTGCATTACAGGCTCAAAACATGCATCCTCATTTTATTTTCTGTCAATACATCAGTACTGAAAGACAATAATCACTGGTGATAGTAATGGTAAGAAGATGACATATCACAAAACCTAGAGAGTAGCACACCTAGGCAAGAGCCATCTGAGATACTCGAGCACATGAAGCCAACAATAGACATTAAAGAATGAATAGCATGGACAAAATAATATCATCAACGCCGTAAAAACAATATAATCGCTGCTAGGCATAGCAAGGAAGTAAAAATTCAACATAATGAACTAGAGAGGCTAGATAGCAATTGAAGTTTGCACAACCATCATAGGTAGATGATATCTCGGGCAGCTATAAATCATTAAGACATTCAACTTGGTTTTGAATACTCACTTTGTTCTTATAACATTTTTGCCCTCTGGCATTGGAGCCATCTCCCATGTTTCATTCTTTTCAATCTTAGACAATTCTTATTTCAAAGCATCTAACAATCCTTTATCTTTGCTTGCTTCTATACAAGTACTAGGTTTAATTTTTGACAATAACGCAAAGTTTATGTACTCATTTGCTTCTAAGCTTTTTCTGGGTTTGAATTCCATTGTTTGTCTCCTATGATCTAATCCTCATAGTGATTTTTCTAAACATATATTGTTGGACTCTTTGTAATTGTGTTTTCTAATCCACATATGATATTCACGTATTTCTGCTGATTGCTTTTTTATTCTCATCTTCCTGATCTTAATGTTCAATTGATTGATTTGTTTCATCCACTCTTATGTTTACACTTTCAAGACTTCACTGCTATATCTGTTGTAACATTTGCAAAGTACCTCCATTAGATCTAGTATCACACTTACCCAAATTCTCTTTGTCTGTTCATGTAGCATACGCTTCCAAAAATCCTAATATATCATTGACGATGTCCTTCCTTTTAGAACTTTGTTGTAGAATATATATCAGGTAACTTCGTTTTACTTAACATGGCTCTATCCATCTCATGAACAATCTGTCTTTTCCTTTCGGCTACTTGATTTTGCTGAGGAGTCCTGGGTGTTTGTTTTTAATAATCAGAAATAAGATAAACAACAGAGAAAAAATAACGAACTCAATATACACCAATTTATCCTGGGAAAATCCTCCAATTTGAGGGGTATAAAACCTACCCACACAAGAATCATTTTATTAATGAAAGAGGAGCAAACAGATTTACAATATGTCCAAAACTAGGTCAAATCTGAAGCAGACAATAAATGAAAAATCCCTTATGATACAATCATTCTGCAAAGAATGTCAAAAATCCATCAGTGAATTCCTTCTTGAAGAATATAAAACATTGTCTTGACCTGTCATTGTCTCGTTGTTACAAAGTGAAGACGCTTTGTTGTCTTGGTTCTTTAATGTGTTGTCCCTTCAAGGTGAGGACCCTTCTTTGACTTTAATAAAGAATATATTATTTATATATTTCAAATTTAGGAGAGAAAGATATCTCCTGAAGCTTTATCTCCAACACTTGGAGCAGAATGCCTTTCTCTAGATTCCATGCGTCTCACCAAAATTTTCATATCTACTAAAAGTTAATTCTCCAGCTTTTTCTGATTTTAAACAGTTTATTGTTATTCCAGTTTCATTCTCTACCATTGCTTTAAACGTGTCAAAATCTTCAAGGGTTTCTGATTTTTCTTTGAGAAAAGTAATCCAAGTCTTTCTAGAATAATCATCAATAAGCATCATAAAGTACTTGTCATGTTGTGGACTCTGTTCTCATTGGTCTGCATAGACTTGTATGCACTAGATCCAATGGCTTTTTAGTGATATACACTTTGGTTGGAAATTCGGTCTTTGTTTCTTTCCCTTCATGAAATGGTTTGGAGATGGTGGATGGGGGGCTTTTTGATCTTTGGCATGTCTCTTACCAATCTATTTCCACTCATAGTTTTAGCTAGAAAGAATCCCAACCACTTATTTTTGGTTTGTTTGCCTACGTGCCATCTATATGGTGATATAAGTTTTGTAATCCTTCATGGGTCTTCGGATCTATCTCCATTAGATATTCACAATTTCTACTTGACAACATTGATACTTATTGGAGTGGTCACCTTTGCTTGATGTGATTATTGTGTCTGTAAACTTCCTATCAATAAATCTTAACTGAGATGTTCCATTGGTCCTTGAGCGCTTTTGGGTACATCCAAACCCACAACCCTAACCAAGACCTTGATAATCGAGGCATTCACTAGTTGCTTCCTCTTTACCTCTCAATTTCAACATCTTAGGCTTGTGTTTGTGTTTAATGAGCAATTCTTTGGTGCGTTAGAGATTGCTGTCATTTTCTATCTTTTCATTTGCCAAACATTCCTTAGACTTTATTTTACTCATAGGACATTCAATTAGTTCCTATAGCCAAGCTTGATTTGCGAGATCAATGCATGCTTATTCAAGCAAAGAGAATGCATTAATATTTTGACTTATTCTTTCTTTGTATGGTTGTCTATAACGGGTTGATTGTGTTTATGCCCTCACAGTTGTCTACATCATCACCTACACTTGCTTGTGACTCTACTCCAAGTTGTTCCTCAACATTAAATTTGCATTGATAGAGTTGTTTTGATCTCCTTGTTCCAACTGAAACATACCATTTATGCTAGGCTGAAAATAGAGAACATATCCTAAGATTATAATCGAATATTATAGCGGAATGACATAAAGTAGTTGAAATCCATTACATCATATAGAAAGGAAAACTATCAATTGAATTCATTATACAAAGATAAGTAATCAGAATTTAAGCAACAACTATATCCATTTCATATGAAAGACAACTAATATAACTTCCACAACCAACTTCTACATTTGCACTTTGAAAGAAACTAATAATCTAACTATATCTACAATTATGCATTTCAAAGTAACATAAAAAGTATGTACAAGTAAGAGATTAAGAATTCATACATGAAACGTAATAACTGTCTATGAGTTGTGCAAGCCTCGACATGTGGTGAAGAGGAGAAGCATGGACATAGGCTTAACCTCCCAACTGCGAACCTTATATATGCCCACACAATCTCTTACAAGAAAGGCCCTCCCTACTTGGGGTTACGCTTGGGGCACCATAGTCCTACCATCCGAGCATTCCGATGTTGTTGGCTAAGCAACAGACAAGGCCGAGGAATTCCTTCATCAACCTTTCCTTTGTTAGCTAGCACTCTTGACCTCTAGTGATCAATTGTGGCAAGTATGCCTCTAATCTACCTTGGCCAAGGATTTAGATGGGCAAATAAATAGCTTGAACACCACCCCTTGACTTGACAACTAAATATACTTTGGACAATCATGAGCTGACTTGGACTAAATAGTTTACTTTTTTAGATTTTCATGCTCGTTGGTTACTGAATCTTAGTTTATTCTTGCAGGGGTGCCTTTCCTCTTCACCCATTTATATTCGACCCTGCTGGTCTTGGGTGCATCCTGGGAGATAGGCTGATATCTATGTACTCTTTATCAATCATAACTTATGTACACAAATCTGATTCTTATCTTAACTAGTAAATGGATAATACCACTGTATAAGTCAGATATTCCTTTGTAAAATATCAAGAAATATTCTTATACCAGCGTTTAGTATTAAGCATTGTACAAGTAATTAATCAACAAACATAATGGAGTCACTTCGGTTTTGACTCTGTGGGTCTGTACTAGCACCCGACATGTATGAAAAAAAAGAATAATTACATAAAATAGAAAGCAAAGCTGATGTTCTATCCGAGTGCTTAATACTCTTGAGCCTTGGTATCGCCTACAATACTTATTCAAGATTGTGGATGCATTTAACATAATATTCTATCATTCCTTGTGGAATTTATCTGAGAGAATGCAACGTAAGAGGCATACATATGAAATAAGAAATACGACTGGTCAAATGATTTCATAACCCAAGATTGTAACTTCATATTTGATGCCGTGGTCTGGCAACACGACTCCAGCATGGAAATACTATCAAGCGTGGCCGATACTGCAATTGAGGTATCGAAATATGATCCTCCAAGTAATGCTGTTCTCAAAAAGTGTAATGGAGAGAGAGGAGTTTTGGTTTAGAGCAATCGCATGAGGAAAGAAATGACTGTGGCTGTGGGGAGAGTAAGTAATGTCTCTCATGGTTTCGTCTATTACAAGAAGGAATTTCGATCAAAGCCAAATATCGGTCACAAGAAACTTCTCATAACTTTCAAAATTTTAAAAGAAAATAAAGCCAATATGAAGGTGACAAGCGCTCATCGATATGGAGCCAAAATTAAGACATAAAGATTATACTTTCTCATGATATATATATATATATATATATATATATATATATATATATATATATATATATATATATGTTTGTTGTTATGCTATTGGATTTTTACCTATAATTGTACATACATATACATATATCTATGTGTGTGTGTAATTTTGAGAGTACATATAATTCATTTTTATCATTATATTCTCTCTAGGTACACATGCATATATGTATACATACATGTAAGTGCAAATTATAGAGATTAATAGAATATCACATATATATATATATATATATATATATATATATATATATATATATATATATATATATATATATATTGTTGACCACTTCCATAGTCTCAAAATAAAAGAGAGGTAATAGTTCTTCTCATGATATTAAATGTTTAATGTTTTCTCTTGTTTTTAAGAACTGACCATGTAGCTCATGACTGTCCAAGTTGTACATAAGTATTCATTTAGTCGAAATAACAATAATAAACTAACAAGTCATTTTCACATAAATCAATTCGGTTAATTATAACTTCTATTTCACTAGATCATGATATCCAAGAGTTTTCAGCTAACCATTACAAAGACTATAAGATTATTTTAAAAGATCAAAACTCTGGGATGTAACACCAACAACCTTTGAAACCATTAGATCTATCGAACTTGACCTTATCATGATCTCTTTTCACCTTTGTTGGTGTCTATGGGCATTCATTTTTAAATTCGATCTGATTTCTTTAAGAGAATTGTGCCAATGTTTACTATTTCTTTTGATAAGATTAGTAGTTGCATAAATGAATATGAATAATAGTGCCTGCTGAGTAAAGTGACAAAATTCGAAGTTTATTCATGTGAAGGTCTTACACAAAAGTAGACCAATGATCCAGAAGCTACACTTGCAATTAACATGGACCTAGAAAATTTGATGTTGTAGACCAATAATAAAACCACTTTCGAACTACGAGAAGTCTTTTTAAATACTTGATAGTTGCGAAATAAGGCACAGTCAATGACAACTACCAACTCCCCACAAAGTTACAAAAGATTAATGCATAGGCGGATAGTAGGATACAAATAAATGATTGAAACATCAGAACATCATTTTACGCTAACTACAAACTGCAAGCATGATTTTGTTGAGGGTACATCACTGTATGAGTGGTCAATAGTCCAAGAAGACAAAACTCTATGGAATTGGACCAGTCTCTGCTCTACAATGCTGGATTTAGAATTTGAGAGGATTAGGATCATGTTAACCAGTACGCCAAAATAGTTGAAGTGTTGGAAGGATACATTTAGACATTCATGGAAAATGCAAGGGATGCATTTTTATTGTCTACAATTACAAGTTTATTTGAACACCAGTTTTTCATTTTTTCCCAAGTCGTAGTATCTAATTTCTGTCTCAGACTAGTTTTCTTTACATGATTCGGCCAGAGGTGCCAACACTTTATGCATTTGATGGTAATCTGGACGTCATATGGTTTTCATATTTTTCACATGACATTCACAACTGTGTTGCTGAAACTGTGTCCTAGTTTATAATTTGTCCCATTCAGAATTGTATTTTATGTCTCGTGTAAGGCCTTTGGGAAGGATCGTGCCTTAGTTGCCCACTTTAAATAATTTGGTGTGTGTGCACTTGTTCTAGACATTTGCATGGAGTGATTGCCACACTTGTTTGAACTGTGTTTTTGCCACTGATTTCCATGCCCTAGACATAAATCGTTTCTGGAAACAGAGAAATACACCTGAATCGCTTTTATTCTTGTGTATTCTGGAAAGCAACTTTGTGCACTGGATGCTCTATTTTAATGATTGCCAACAGGCAATTTGTTTTACAGTATTGTTCACTTGTAAGCTTCAAAATCTAAATAAGAAACTTTGACCATCATTGGTCCAACATTGCTTCCAACAGTTTTCTTGTCTAAATTTGATGATTTCCATTTTCCATTTTCCATGTTCCATGTTCCATGTGCTGACTTAATCTTGATGAATGGTATCTTAGAATATCAGTGAAAAAGGTATAAATTTTGAACCAGGGAAGTTTCATTAGTTTAATAAAAATGCAAAACTCAAATAGAATTGAATTATAAATATATGTAGACGGAAGGCAAAACCTAGGGAATGTTAACATAAATTTGTTTTCTCTAAATCAATTTATTCTGTTAGGTGGTTCTGATTCAGAACTATAGCCCCCTTGACATTTTAAAGAAAAAAAATTAGATTTGGGACGAGTTGAATCCATTATTTGGCTGGCAAGCACATAACACAATTTTGGTTTATTAGCCAGTTACAGTGACTTAATATAACCATTGATATAACCATGCCATGTGTTATGATTTATAAATGAATAGAGATCTCCATTCAATTAAAGATCAAATTTGAACGTAAAGATTCTAAAGCCTAATTGTGGAACATCTCAGCCTCCATTTACAATTTTAAAAATAATAGATTATTTTACACTCAATTAATAGCATCCATGATCATTGGAAGCTTTTGATCTATACAAATTCTTTCAGAAGGAAAAAAAAACAACCGAATGGAGGTGAACCATGATAAACTGTCTTGTTTGAAGAGGTAACCTGTAAAAAAGTAAAGGATAGTAAGAGAGATTAAGGAAATTTTGTCTAAGTAGGATTCTTTTCCTATTACTCTGGCAATCTAGGATGTATAATTTGATACTGGACAGTTAAAGTTAGAGCAAATGATATTCTTGAAGGAAGAGAAAGAGTAACAGCAAGGACAAATTACTATTGTGATTTACAATAATGAATATGGCAGGAGAAAGTGTTGGTTATTCATATATGATAACTTCTCTTATTATTGCATATTTGATAATGAACAATGGTCAGACAGGGAGACCAATGACGATGTCAAATTTAGTACATTGTTGAGGTGAATATATTGTATCTAGCAGAGTTCTATTAATATGGTAATGAGATATATTTAAGTTTATGAAACAGCTATGAAGTGGTGTCCATAGCCTTAGTCTAGTTATGGGCTGAATTAGAGCTCCATAACTTTGCGAGTCTTGCAGGTAGTCCGAGCCACTGAGCCAAGCAGAACTTGCCAGCCAAAATTCATTACTTCTTTTAAGAAGCTATATTGATTATTCCAAACTTATACACATTTATATCATTGGAAAGATCATATTCAAAATAATAACATGTATCATTCAAATGGACTATATCCATATAGATAAATGATAACAATACACATTCAAATTGATACATATTTCAAACTAATACATATTTAAAATAATAATAAACATCCTCAATGTAAAATATAATAAGAATCCATATTCTAATAATAATAACATAAGTAAATTAACATTACCATTCAATGTCAACTCCAATGATAAGCAACTTGTATGTGGAGTCTGCTCAATTGCTTTGTACAGGTTCTGAGTAACCTGTCCATATCTGCTGCTCTTGGGTGGGCCCACACTATTGTTACACGTGGGTTCCGTTCTCCACATGGTCATCCTGTACTCACTGCTGGAAAAGGAGTTAATGCTGCTTAGTATGTGGTTTGTTTTGTTTATTTTCCATATCTCCTATGGATGCGTAGAGTATACTTTTCCATTGTTGCATACATCATTCCTTCAATGCTGACTATGAATTGTTAGTGTGTAATTCCTCATGACCCCCCGTTGCTCTTGCCCAATGAGAATCTCTTCTTTCAAATACGATTTAACACATAATTTCTGATGCCCTTTTCTCTATGTCTGGTGGAGTCCATGTAGGATGCTCCTTTAATCGTATGGATTATTCTTATTATATATTCTATTTCATAGTAATCTGCGTATATCCATACATTTCATATTTGTGGCTTATATACATGCTGCTTGATTTGTGAAGGTCATGATGTATGATAGGGTTGGGTCAATAGTTATCATCCTATTCAGTAGTGTATTTAGGTATTAAATTATTAGTTAGGTAATGTTATTAATTCGTTCATATAGAATTTAGCGATTACTTGTATCAATTATATAGTATTTGTTTATGTAAATATATTTGTTTAAAGTCAAGTTTTCTCATTTTATTGATTTTTAGTTGCTTATTTAATAATTTGATTTTAATCATTAAATAGTTCATATTGGAGTATTCAAATCTATTTATTTATCCTATAATTTATTATAGGCGTATAATCAAGATGTCTAATATTCATTCTATTCTATGATTATTTAGGGATACCAGATATCATGATTTAATATTGAATTCCATTATTAGAGGGGATTTCACAGATGATTCATTCAAGTGGATTAGTAATAGATTTTTTTTTTGTGTAATATGGCTTGTGCAAGTCTATTTTGCAATATTTTAGGGTGACATGACTTCTTATATGTTGTAACTGAAATATCTTTATCGGAGCGCCAATTCAGGTATAGCTCAACGTAGTTTGAGGTAGAATAGTGTGTCATCTCACCGAAGTTGTCATAATAGCTTTTTTTAAGGTAGCATTGCATGAGCATGACCCTATAAACTGCTGTTTTTGTTTAAACTAGACTGTCTTTGCAAGTTTTTGGATTCAATTGTGTTGCTGCTTTTGCATCAATGTTTCAGATCACACTCCGTGATTCATTAAACTAGACTGTGTTATGATGTAATTTAATTGAGTGTTTGATTGGTGGTCACTTTGTTGGTGCTTTAAGGAGATTTTCCCGTTGCTTCTAGAAAATTGTCATAATAGAGATCTTGAGCAATTTAAGGGTGATACAGCCATTTGAAATTGACTTTTTATCAGCATTAAACCCTCAGTAGAAAGGGAAAAAAATCACCACTTCACATTAGGATAAATTATTATTATTATTTTAAATTTCTTTTAATATTTGTGGTTTGAAGAATTTGTTCCTAGATCCACTTGTTTGTTGGTGTTCACAATTAATATTTTATCAGAAAACGAGATACATTGGATGCATGTTTGCTCTTTGAATAAATCTTTAACTTAGTGGAAATTGGCTCAAATTGACTTGTTTTTTTGATTGGGTTTTGTCAATTATAGGTAAAGCTAAGTTTTGATTTTTTCCTGAGTGAGTTTTAGTTATTATAGATGAAGTTGTGGATGGGAAGATGACCTTTAAGGAATTAAACAATTGTCTTGGAAAAAATTGAAGCCTTCATGGTATACGAGGTGGAAATAATAAAAATGTGAATCTAATAAGCAAAAAGAGGAGCATGAGATTAATGGAGAAGAATTTGAGGAGGCTCTTCATTTGGATGAAGCTGTTGAAGTTGAGGAAAGCTAAATCCACAACTCCCAAGAATCACTTGCATACAAACACCTGTCACAGAACATTCTTGATGTGCAAAAGATAAATTGTAATTGTATTGAATGAATAAATGTTACAAAGAGAGATCAAATTTTTATAAAAGGAGATCAAAACCCTAAAAAACAACTAGCCTAGGTTGCATGATAATAATTAATAAAAGAATTAATTATTATATGCCTAAAGTTTAGCTTAAGTGAATTAGAGATAATAAGTGATTTAATAATTAAATTAACATGGTTTTATTAATAAGACAATATCTTATTACTCTAACACCCCCCCAAGATAAACTAAGGGAGTAGCTAAAAACCTCAAAACTACTATTGGAAATAAATTTGGGTCCCAACAACAAGGCCTAATGAGGTACCCAATCACAACCAAATCTCTATAAAGAGGAGAATTAGAGAAAATCACATGGGAAAAACCTTACTCCAAGAAGAGATGGAAAGATTGTTGAAAGACCAATGCAAAAGGCTCCAAACTAGAGAATGTTCCATAAGATAGGAAAAATGACGATCATGAAGAACACCATTGAAGCATGAAGTTGCAAATTGTTGATTTGAAGAATCTCCACTATATAGAACATTGACCAGGTAGAGAAGACTAAGTTTGAAGAGTTGATCAATTGAAGACGGAAGATATCTTCATGGCCTCCAAAAACAAAAATGAAAGAGTGTTCATATAGTAAATGATCCATCTTACTGAAATGCATAGGTACCTAGCCACTACATCTGCCTAGTATAGAGGAACAAATATTGAATACATAGTGCACTTTATCGAACCAAGAAAGCATTAGAACCAACAAAACCCTCCTATAATGCTGAGAGGTAAGACAGGTGCACAGAAACTAAATGCATAAACTTTCGTAGAATGAACCATGAACGTCGAGAGTGCGGAAGAAGTGCAAACACTTATAAAGGCAACACGAGGCTAATGTTGTGGAAGGAACACTCACTTGACAAAAGATGACAAAAGGGCCAGCATTCCCCCCTTGACACTTTATAATATAGTGTGAGTACAACAAGACACAAAGATGTGCAAGATCCTGAAATGCAATAGAGTGGCTCTTTATCTTAGTGCATTTGCAAAAATGCGTATAAAAGATGTCAATGAAGATTATAAGAGATATAAGGCTGGTACAACATAAGTACAACCCAAGACGAGTCATCCCAAGCAACAAAATGATCCCCGAACTTGAAACAATCAAGATATCCACTAGAGTGCAAAAAATAAAATAAAATTGAATACGATGTTTTTGGAGCAAAATCTGAAAAAGCAATTAGCATCATTGGAAAGAGTACAAAACTAGCGTTCCAACGATATAAACTTTTCCCAAAATGTAGATCAAATGCTTAAGATGTCTCCCAGAGTGCGAAGAGTGCAAAATAAAACCTCTGGCTTTGATTGCATAAATAGGCAACCAAACAACAAAATCAAAAAGCAAACCCTGAACCATCATGAAGGGTTAGAGCTTTTTGACGATATATGATTTGTCAAAAAATACCTCTGTACACCCAAGATACGACCAAAAACCATCAACAATTTTTTAAGGATAAAACAAATCAAAGAGATGACGGTTCGAAGGCTGTCAAATTTCGGCTCAAGATGATGATGTCAGCAACCTGCACATGCGTCAGTGCCATTGATGTTAGGGTACTTTTTGCATTTTTTTTGGTCACTCTTTTTTTGTTTAAAAAAAGGCACACTTTTTATTGTAAAAGCATGAGACTTTTTTAAATAGAAGTTTTGTGCTCCAAAATTTTTCTAAAAGAAACCTCAAAAAATCTATTGTTTTTTGAAAAATAAATAAATTGCTGCCTTGGGAAGCATGCCAAGGGGCTGGGGGCAAAAATATTTGCCTTAACAATCAGCTGTGTCCAAATTGGATGTACCTTACATGGAAATGAGGTTTTTGGGTGTCCTGAGCTCAATTGTGATGTCCTTCTGGGCTTAAAGTGACCCAAAATGTCCACCCAATCCAAAAAAAATCCTTTGAAAAAACAAGGCCAAACCTGTCATAAAGAGACTAGGGGCATGAAAGTCTGAAGCTCTAATACCATGTTGAAATTGAGGAAAGCTCAACTCACAACCCCAAGAATCACTTACATGCAAACACTTGTCACAAAAAGAGAGAAGCAAAGCTACAGAGGCTTGAATTCAGAGATCCATAGAAAATGAGACATTCTTGACGTGCAAAAGATAAATAGCAGTTGTATTGAATGGATGAATGTTACAAAGAGAGATCAATACTTATAAAAGGAGATCAAAACCCTAAAAAGGTAACTAACCTAGGTTGCATGATAGTAATTAATAAAAGAATTAATTAGTATATGCTTAAAGTTTAGCTTAAGAGAACTAGAGATAATAAGTGACTTAATAATTAAATCAACATGGTTTAATTAATAAGACAATATCTTATTACTCTAATAGAAGCAAACCATAAGGATGAAAGTGGTCAAAATTTTTTTGTTGATGAAACTCCATATTGCAAATTTGAGGAAATTTAAAGAACATCCTTGTGTTGTAGCAATAAATTTTATTTTGCAATGTTGACTTGGAAAAGTATTTGTATAATATATTGGAGATCTATGAAACATGTTTATGGTGACAAATTCATAGTATACACAAATTCAAAGCTCTCTATCTCAAATACTTTTTATGGTAATGTTTATGTTTTATCTATGAATGGGCTAGTTCTTGTTCTTGGTTTATATTGGTTTGAAATTTTGGGAATTGTCAATTTTAATGGACAAAAGAAGATTATTAAGCTTTCATACAAGAAAATGAAATAGCTGTGTAAGGTGTTCCATATCACAAGGAATCAATACATTGCTGTTTTTATTGAACAAAAGTCTTTTGTATGGTAATTAATCCGAAGGAGAGCTTATAGAGGATGTCTGTACATATGAAGGAAGTTCCGTTCCACATTCAATTGCATGTAAAGGAAAGCTGAAGCCCTTAACCTTTTTAAGAGCCAAAAGTACATGTGGAAGAGAAGGGCAAAAGCTTACAAATATAGAGTAGATTAAGTCTGCAAAGATCAAAGCATATAAACATATAGTCAACAACAAGAGGCAATAGTCATGCAAGCATAGTGTGGAGCAACAAATCAAATGAGCAATAAATACTGGAATACACTATGTTAAAAGAGTGATGACAATGGACATGCATGGAATCAAAGAATTGCTATCCATGAAACATGGCACCGGTACAACTTATTGCCTTTGAAGATTGAATGTGGATGGATTGATTTTTAAATTATGATCCCAATTGTTTGCAATATCAATAAAGTTAAAATGACTCTTTTCATATATTTCAAGGTAGTATGCTAATGGGAAATGTTATGTTATCTCTCTTAGTTTTGTGTGTTAACAACGGAAAGGCTTATGGAGTAGTTGACAAGTGATTGACTAAGAGTGAGTATGAGTCAGATGGGTAGAATTTACGGTTAGTCGTTTATCTTTATTAAGGTTCAGGCTATATATATGAGATTGATATCATTTCATTCTCATGCGAGTCTTCATTAATATTGATTTGCAGTTTTTTTGAATTTTTGGAGTGTATGCCGAGAATTTCTTATGGTATAAACCTATCTTAAGTTTTA
The DNA here is from genome assembly GCA_028749045.1 of Cupressus sempervirens. Taxonomy (NCBI): domain Eukaryota; kingdom Viridiplantae; phylum Streptophyta; class Pinopsida; order Cupressales; family Cupressaceae; genus Cupressus; species Cupressus sempervirens. The sequence continues at coordinate 250,484,079 of CM053783.1, forward strand.
TTTTTTTGGTTGGGAGGTACCCAATATTTGGGTGCTTTGGACACTACATTTATCTTTATTTGGCTTTTGTCATTTTCATTGTGTTTATAGTGCTGGTATTTTGATACATCAAATGAACTTGGAGATGAAGCAATATCTTCAAGGGGGGGTTTCAGGTCCATTTGAACACTACTTATATCCTTTCTTGTTTTGGTCATTTTCAGCTTATTTGTAGTACTGTTATTTTGTATCTATGCATGAGTATTCAAGATAGCTTAAGAGGAGGATGCATGCAATTAGATAAATACATTGAATGCAATAAGAGATGGAGGGAGATCTTCATTGTTCAAGAGTCACCTTGGAGATGATATGGATCATCATGTCTTTGTTACAAATGAGAATTAGACAGCCAAGGCTTCAGTTTCTATATTATATTATCTGCTACATTTTTACTATACCTTAAATTATTTAAATTTTTAAGACAAATGAAACTTTTTATATTATTAAGAAATAAAATTTACAACAGCCAACATGTGAGAGATAAAATCAGAACTTTATGAATGTTTGAGATATGCGCCTGAGTAATGTTTTAGGAAATGATGATTGTCATGCCTGAGTTATGAATGTGTGAGATGTTAAGTTGTAGTCTTCGTTCTCATGGTTGTTATTTCATTTCTTTTGATTTTCTTGTTGTCGACTGTTAAAAAATTTAGTTTGAACAGTGGCACATATTTTGTCTCTCTTATTATAGGAGCCTTCAGAATATAGTATATACAGAATTTAGATAGCATATAAGGCGAGGATGGGATGTTGTGAAATCCATGGCGGACTAGGCGTCTATCTTTATTAAGGTTTAGGCAAAACATTTGTGATTGTTGTCATTTCAATACGATGTATTGATTTTCAATTTTGTGAGTTGGAGTATGTCCTAAGGATTATAATATGGTATAACTGTCATTGGTACTTTTTTCAAGCTATGCAATATTTGAGTACAGAAGCAACTGGCATAAATTGTTTGTGTTTTAAATTTTTTCTCAAGTTTTTTGCATAATTACAGTACTATTATGGTATCATAGAGAATGTGAGCCTTCTGATGGACAATCAAGATAACTGAAGTTTGATTCAAGTAATTGGATTACACCAATTATAATGCAATCAGAGATGCACAAAATTTTCAAGAAGCACTGTGGGATGAATTGAATCATGTTTTGTTTTTGAATAAAGAATATAAAGTTGAACCTTCATTGCTCTATTTATTTTATGAACTATTTATTCATTATGATCAAAACGTCAGGAATAAAATTGTAAAGGTCCATGAGAATGATGTACTTTGTGCTGTTAATATATATACCCATATTTTCATACATAGATTATAGATGCATGTATGTAAATATATGAGTATGTATATACATACATGCATATCTTTCTTTATATATATTTGCATATATTTATATACATGAATGTTTGTATGTATATATGTAAATATGAGTGTTTATATTTATATATATATGTGAATACATACATGTATATATATTACCCTAGTCAAAGTGTTTGCGAAATTTTGGCCATGAGGTTTGAAATTCAGTGGACTTCAAAAGCATGGCTAAAAGTTTGGTTGAAATTTATGTAGTGTTTGTATAGGTGAAGTTCATATATTCTTTTAATAAAATGCATCTTAAAATCCACTTTTTTATAACTCCTTTGGTGCAAATTCCACTCCAGGCTTTTCCTGTCTGAAAGTTATTATGTCTGTATATCATCAGATAAGCAAGATCCACTACCTTACATGTTTTAAACGTATTTGAAGAAATGTAACTCTGTTCACGGGGTTGTCTTCAATGAATGTGAAGAACATGTGATTAGGACTCTTTTTGTTACCTGAATGTTCATCACGTTAGAGTTTTTAATTCCACTGCCAACTTAACATAATCTGTAATGTGTGCCTTGCCATATCTTTTCCAAATTAATTGCTATTTATCCTTGTTCAGGGTCAGAGGCTTGTCAATACATCTGTTGACTCTAGATAGGGTGGTTTGTATGGGCTAAATTATCACAAGTTTTTTTGTCAATCAACAATAGTAAACAATGCAGAGCTTCTGTATTAGATGTACAAAAAGCTTATAGATTTGCCAAAGTTTGCAAATATATTAAATGCATCCTATATTATTTATCAAGTATTAGCCTATATCATCCCTTCAAATCTTGCTTGTGCCTGTATTTTATAAATTATCTCTGTACCTCATATTGGATTCTATGAGACAATGTTCAAGAGTTATTCTTTGTTACATTTTGTTAGCTAAGGGCGAGGAATGGTCTACGAGCTTGGAGATTTTTTTCCTCCTTAAAATTTATCTTTAGTGCTTGGTGGTACCAATCAATCTTATTCCCCAGGAGCTGGATATCTTTTGCAAATCTTAATTGTTGACAGATTTCATTAATTTGCTCTACAATCTAAGAGCATTAAGGTGGTTCTGATTGTCCTGGCATATTTTCTTTTGCTCCAATTTCTGACAATACATAATTGGTCTGTATAATTTTTTTTCTAAAACAAATGCTTCCAAGTTGACAATTGTTCAGGCTCATTCCTGAACTTGATTCTCTCATCGGTTGAGAAATTTTATGGAGAGCCATGTCTTCATGCTACATAGCATGTCGTAAACATGTCTTTTTTTAATCTTCATAATTAGCTTCTGTTTGATTATTGAGTGCACACGTTCAATATTCTGATCGATATATATAAATTACAGTTTCTTCCATATTAATCGTACGACACAGACAAAATCACAGATTTTATTTATTGATGTTATCGCACCATTTTATCTGGGAATAACTGTCTTTAATAAATACTGTCAAGATTTGATGATGTACGATATGAAAGTTTGTTCATTTTCTACATTTGTTGTAAGAATAGGTAGCCTCTTACATTTTGCTATCTCAATTATGGCTTTCTTAACAAACAGTAGAGCAATTTTTTGGAGTTTAGAAAGACAATGTTAAAGACAAATCTAAATCCTACCTGTCTGTCCTATGCTTTTTTGAAGGTTATGTGACCTTGTCAGATACTTAAATTTTGCACTACACTATATCTGTGCTTTCCAATCTCATACTGTCAAAGACAAATCTCAAACAGTTGAGCAATTTTTTGGAGTTTAGAAAGACAATGTTAAAGACAACTCTAAATCCTACCTGTTTTTCCTATATGCTTTTTTGAAGGTTCTATAGCCTTGTCAGATATTTAAATTTCTCACTACACTATATCTGTGTTTTCCAATCCCATACTGTCAGTGTGAAAATTTTTCATGCATTGACATAATATTATTTGTTGAAATGTAGGGACTTGCATGGTATGTGTTGAAAGAAAGCTGTCAAAATCTCTTAGGCTGGGAAAGCGAGGAAAGAAAGTTGTTAGGACTAAACTATCTAAAATAATGGAAGTATCCCATGATGAGGATGAAGAGATGTGTCTGAACGATAAAAAATTCAGTGAATCCTTATCGCAAGTCGCACAAATAAATCCTCAACAGTCTAGGTTTCCTTATTGTGTGGTATGGACACCACTGCCAATAGTTTCATGGTTGGCGCCATTCATTGGTCATGTAGGTATCTGCAGGGAGGATGGTATAATTTTGGACTTTGCTGGATCAAACTTTGTGAGTGTTGACAACTTCACATTTGGTGCAGTTGCCAGATATATCCAACTTAGCAAGCAACAGGTTCGCATTTTCTATTAAATTTATTTAAACTATTTTAATTAACAGAGCATTATAACATATAACCACTCTTTTGGTTACTTGAGGCTGTGAAGTTTTGTTGACCAATTTATACAACTTTGAGATGATTCTGTTCTTTTTACTCGTGATAAATTTCTTACGAATGGACATGTTCCTTACAGTTCCTTAATATGGGAAAGTAAACAGTTTATTTATTTATAATTGTTTTGCAGTGTTGCTTTCCTTCGCATTTATCTGGACATACTTGTAAAAGTGGATATAGGCATACAGAGATTGGCACATCACTTTCATGGGACGATGCTCTTCATGGTTGTACGCAACATTACCAGCATAAATCCTATAACTTGTTCACCTGCAATTGTCACTCATTTGTGGCTTCATGTCTAAATCGTTTTTGTTATCGAGGATCCATTGGGTGGAATGTCATCACTGTGGTTCTACTTGTTATTTTGAAGGGCCAGTGGGTGAATAAGATGGCAATTGTCAGGTCATTTGCACCTTTTACTATAGTAGTGTGCATGGGCTTATACATGGCTGGTTGGCCCTTTTTAGTTGGATTGGCTCTTTTTTCTCTCCTCTTGGCTGGATGGTTTCTCATTGGAACTTACTGCATTAAGAGTCTTATTGAATGCTGAATAGAGTTTTTTCCTCAAAAGTTTTTGTTCAATAAGCTTTTTACTGAAGAAATCTGAGAACAGGCACTCAAATATTAGCACAAGTGCTGTTTTCTATAAGAGTGAGGTGTAAGCATCCTTTGTTTTTCTGATTCACAAAATTGAGATTGAACATACTTCGCAAAGTAATTGACTCCAATCTTTGAGTAATCCCTACTATATTTGCTTGATAAATCGTGGCAATTGTTTCAGTCTGAAACGCTGATCTTTATTCCAGACAAATAAAAATTGTGTTGAGTAGTATTGTGTGACTTTTATAGAAATCAAGAATGATGGATGGTAACAGTAATACTTGCTGGAAGGTAGTGAAGTATTTGACAGATTTTCATTCATTCCATATATATCGATGTTGCTTATTTGAAATTCTGGCACAGAAGTTGGGAGACTAGTTTAAGGAATCTAAGAATGATGAATGGTCAACTGAAATGCATCCTGGAAGGTGTTGAACTATTTGTCTGATTTTAATTTTTACACATTTTGTTAATGATTCTGGTAGAGCAGTTTGGAAACTGGTGGTAGGACATTTCTTATGTCTAGCTGCAACTTTTCTCGCACAGTACACTACAGAAGTCCCAATTATTCAATTCACAAAATGGTGGGCTATGATATTCCCTGCCATGTACAACCAGGAAACAAAGGGAGGGTTGCAAGGCATGACATGCATCAAGATACTGCCAAATGAGAAGTTAGAGGGTGAGAAGTTATGTCTCCTGTTTTTTTTGTGTTAATTATCACTGTTCCTATTTCATGCCAACAAATGCTTAGAGGTGCTTGTGTGCTTTGTGGGTCCTTCGGGTTGTGGTTATTAGCACGTACTCACTGTAAATTAAGAATTTGACAACTATTTCTAGAAAGCTGTAATTTTAATGCGAGGACTTCTCTATGAAATTACTGATGGATTGAAAATTCTCACAACATTAAAATACGTAAATAGCTCTCTTAGCTTGAACATTCTTTCTGAGAATGTTCAAAATGTTGTGCACTTATTGTGTGGAGACTTGAGTTTCATTCCTCATGTTTGGATCATGGACTAGTACATTTTACCTGTCAACATGCTATGATTTTCTATATGAATTATATTAAACTTGTTAAGAAGCTACTACGGATATGTGACAGCATTGCTGGGTATAAGTAGTAGTCAAGTTCTATAGTTTGCAACATCAGACTCGTCCGAAATTTTTGATAAGAGGGGCATGTAGAATGCTTAATGGTGTTAGGTTAGCACATAATTCAAACTCCTCATGCACTTGCATTATGGTGGGCACAAAGGGCACCAAATTTTCCACATCTATGTAAGATGTTCAACAAGTAGACATTTCTAGGAATTCAATCCTATGTTCCCCTAGGTTTGAGTGATGAGGGGACTGAGCAATGGGTTTCAGGCAGTGGGAATATCAATATAAAAAATAGTGAAAATGTAAATATAGAGCAATTTTAAATATTCATATGAAAACATGGATAAAACATGTTTATATATATTATAGAACTTTAACATATAATATTTGTGTTAAATAATTCAAGTTTATATTTCATATAAGAGTGGAAGTTAAACAAATTATCAAACTGAAACATTAATTTTATGGGACAATTGGGAAATGAGTTTCAGAAGCTTCCAGTTTCCAAAATGTCCCCATTTACGAGGTGGGTCAAATAATGTTGGAAATGCATCCTTAACTAACACTGAAATTTCAATCCTTTATTTTGAAAAATGTAATTTGGATGCCCCACATTCTAAATTGGGATCAATGTTTTATGATTTACTAACAATGAGTTCTAATAGCAAACAAAAGATGTCTGCAATATTAAAAGTTTGTGCTAGTGATTTCTTCTTTAAGTTAGATATCAGTGAAAATATATTTGTTTAAGTGAAGATGCTCATGAAATATATTTTCCAAAATTATCAAAGATGTAAAATGACTACTTTTACTTCCAAGGTATAAAAGATGAAGGTGATAATTAGTTTTGGTGAAATTTGTATTACAAATGTTTGCAAAACTTCTAACCTCTTTGTGAAGTACAAACATGTAAATTTTTTAGAGTTGGTGCAATTATTTTTAAAATTATCTTTGGTTCAATAAGACCCATTAATAATGTGATTTGTTGGGAGGCTTCAATTTTCAAAAAATATGTACGTGTTCATGTTATAAGAGTTAAATTAATTCTAGATTTGAGTTCAAAACACGAGGCCAAGCACATAATTAATGCATTTTACAATGAAGAGGGGAAGGAAACATGTTATAGGTGGTGAAAGGAAGCACATTGCTAAGGGCATATTTATTGCATTTCACAAATGGAGAAGATTGAAAGGAAATAAGTCATAAGTGGTGGAGGGAAGCATGTTGCTAAGCATATAGTTGTATTTCACAAATGGGGAAGAGTGGAAGGAAACATGTCATAGGTGGTGTAAGCATGTTATATTGGGTAGTGAAAACTTAGATAGATAATGCTATTGTTTTTGGTTAATATCCATTAAATGCCAAAAGCAATATTTTTAACCTTTCTACTAGATATGCGAAATAATAAAATATCTTAGTTTTTGATTAATACAACTTATAACATGTTTGAAAGACTTGACTATTTTCTCAAGTAGGATGTACCTGATTAAAGGTAAAGAAGCCATAATGTGGGCCAATAAGTAGGATGGGTGGAATGACATATGGTGTTGGGTAACTAGAAGTTGATGTTGCTATCTAATTTGACGTATGGATCAAATCGACATGGGGCAACAACAATGACTATAAATGGGAACAACCATGAATGGCAAAATGGTTGTTGTCAATTATAGACAAAGATTAAGAAATTAAGGTTTATGGGGTGGTGACATGAAGCTTTTGTCTATAGATTTAATAACGAATCATGTAGCATTTTATTTATATTCCATATTGAAAGTATAGAAAATCCAGTACACCTTTTTAATTTGTAAAACCAAAACATGTGAGAAGACCAAAATGTATAACAAAAAAAAAATTTGGATCATTGAATCCAAAACAAAACTTCTCTAAAACTAATCTTATTGCAAATTATCATGTTAAATTCAATACATGTTTCAAAATCTTATTTGAATCTAAAAGATAATTTACTAGGAAAAAAAAATGATTGCCATTTTGAAACGTTGGCTATTCCATTGTAGTTTTGAGTTGCCACTATGCATTAGGGAAAAATGTTGCTATGATGCTAGATGAGCATGTTGCTTGCATATTATTTAAACATTACCTTTAAAACATTGCCATCTTTTGCGAGGGGCTTCAAATCTACGACGTCACTAAAAGATAAATCTTGATAGTGAGATCTATAGGGAACATTAAAAAAGGGTCATATCTATCTTTAGCACTTCATGAGAGAGTTTTGGTTTGTGATTTTAATACAAGGATTGCAAACAATCAATTTATCTAGTTGGACAACACGAGGGGATACATCAATATTTTATGTCTAGAGGAAAATAAGGACCAATTTTGAGGTCTTCTGAGATTTGGAGAAGAGCTTCTAGGTATATGTAGCTTGTATGACACGGAAAATTTGAATAGATTGAATTGTTTTCCATAATATGGAGTTGTAACATATACAATGGACAAGTCATGGTAGATCATGTTTTGTGTTCTCAAAATTCTATTTATAGATTTTTGGATTTCAAATTGGGAGTTGACCCCTTGAGTTGAGATTTGATCATATGTGACTCCTTGTTAAGTTTGACATCTTGTAATGTCCCCAACTTTTTAGCAACTCAGTGGAGTTCTTAGCCTTTACATTCTTCAAAGGCTAAGTGGAGAAATAAGAAATTGATTAAATTAATTTCTTATAAAGTCATTAAATAAATTAAAATTAAAAGGTGACTTTATATTTAATTAATTTAATTAATTATTGTATTGCAAGGAGAAGCTTCTAGATAGTGCATTAATTATTGGAAAAGGGGAAGCTTTTGATAATTTAATTTTCTAGAAGCACAATTAATTATTGTATTGCAAGGGAGGAGTTTCTAGAGAGTGCTTTAATTATTGGAAGGGGGAAGCTTCTAGTAAATGCAATTAATTAATATTTTATTTCCTTCTAGAAGGATGAAGGAAAAGTATAAATAGAGGTGGGAGCTTCATTGTTTAGCATTGGATTATTCTATCGGATGACTATGAATTGCATTTGATAAGAGTTTGGAGGTGTGAGTCATAGATTTGTTCTTGGCATTAGAGGACGTCTATCCTCTCTTGTGACATTCTAGACATCATTCCCTTGGGGTTTGGCCTTTGAAATTCATTGCTATGTATTTGATTTTATTAGTTTGAGAACTAATATTATTTCAACAGTGGTACAATCTTCAGTTTGCATAAATTCCTTCTTGTTCATGTTATGTGGTTTTAAATATATGCAAAGACATTAAAATCTCTATTAGTAGTTGGAGTAGTTTTTGGGCATTTCTAGGGTGCCCATTATAGTGGTATCAGAGCGGTTTCCTGCCATCTTGCGAGGTAGGAAATTTATATTATTGTCAAAATTTCTATTGCATTTAGAGTGACCAACACTGTAGCATTTTCTAGCCATGGACAAACATAAGAGGACGGACAGTTCTAGAAGTCAGTGGAGTAATGATGAAATTAGCGCGATGATGAATGCTTTGTAGGAGGGTATGGAGAAACTTGAGCTTCATCAACAAAAATTGAGGGAGAGCTTTTTAGATCTAGAGAAAATTGAAAGTGCAATGAGGTATATGGTTTTTTCTTTTAGAAGATAAGGTTATAGGGAAGAAAGTTTGAGTTTTTTGCAACGGGAGTCCCTGATGCAAATGTACCTATATTTAGTACGACACCTGCTAGTCCTATCTGTAGTGTTGATGATGGACTTATTTCACAAGGACATGTGGTTGTGTCAGTGGCAAGTAGCATTGAGCTTCATTAGGTTGAGACTCTCAGAGTTGTTGCCACATTTAGTGTAGAGACAGTTGATGCAGTTGTTACCATTGATACTTTTGGCTCTCTCAAGGACAAGATTATTATTGAAGATTTGTGTGTGAGATCTCATGGTGTTGCTCTAGTGCTGGAGGTAGTTGATTCCTTAGGTGGGATCGAGACACGTGTAGAACCACCCAGCTATGATGTTGGTGATGTGTGGGCATTTCAACGGAGTCAGTAGATGTGGACTTACGCTCTAGTATTATTGATTTGCAATTTGGTGTTGAGTCATGTGTGCAGAGTTAGGAGTCCACAAATGAAGCTTTGTCAGGGGATGACGATGCAACAATAGTGGGATTAGGAGAATGTGAGGATATTGTCATATCAACAATGACTTCTGTGTTAGTTGAACCATCCAATGAGGAGTTTAGCAGTATGCATGTAGTGGTTGATGTGTGTTCTAACGATGGCGCACATGTTGATTATGAGTTTTCATCAACTACATATTCGGTTTAGTTTTTCATTGCAGTAGTTAGTGTTGTTCCTATGTCTATATATTTTGATGCAGCTACACCTATTGTTGATACAGTTAGCATGAGTGCATATGGTTCACCTATAGCTACATCTTTTTCAATGCATGTTGGTGATGATTAGGATTCCAATCCAATATATATTATGTGGGTGGATACAGGGAAGAAGAGATTTCATAGATCTTCTACAGAGTTGCCTTCTGGCGACATTATGACTTCTACATCATCAGCACAAGTTTTGGGTGCTAGGCTGCAAGACATGTGGTTGCTCCTTATGATGCTGGTTTGTAGTTGGATTAATGTTCATAGGAATGTCACATACTACTTCATTTGGGATCCAGGTGGAGGTTGGAGTTCATTGTGTTGCTGAATTGCTTGAGGACAAGCAATTTCAAGGAGGGCGGACTGTAATGTCCCCATCTTTTTAGCAACTCAGTGGAGTTCTTAGCCTTTACATTCTCCAAAGGCTAAATGGAGAAATTAGAAATTGATCAAATTAATTTCTTATAAAGTCATTAAATAAATTAAAATTAAAAGGTGACTTTATATTTAATTAATTTAATTAACTATTGTATTGCAAGGAGAAGCTTCTAGATAGTGCATTAATTATTGGAAAAGGGGAAGCCTCTAGTAATTTAATTTTCTAGAAGCACAATTAATTTATTGTATTGCAAGGGAGGAGTTTCTAGAGAGTGCATTAATTATTGGAAGGGGGAAGCTTCTAGTAAATGCAATTAATAAATATTTTATTTCTTTTTAAAAGGATGAAGGAAAAGTATAAATAGAGGTGGGAGCTTCATTGTTTAGCATCAGATTATTGTATTGGATTATTGTGAATTGCATTTGATAAGAGCTTGGAGGTGTGAGTCATAGATTTGTTCTTGGCATTAGAGGACATCTATCCTCTCTTATGACATTCTAGACGTCATTCCCTTGGGGTTTGGCCTTTGGAATTCATTGCTATGTATTTGATTTTATTAGTTTGAGAACTAATATTATTTCAACAATGGTGCAATCTTCAGTTTGCATAAATTCCTTCTTGTTCATGTTATGTGGTTTTAAATCTATGTAAAGACATTAAAATCTCTATTAGTAGTTGGAGCAGTTTTTGAGCATTTCCAGGGTGCCCATTACACATCGACCATAACAACCCTAAAAAGAATTGAATCATCTCTTGCATAAGACAAATCCTCTACAAGGAAAAATCATCATGAACCAAGAAAATCATGAGCAATTTGTTGCCAGACTGAATCACCATCTTCAAATATAAAACAATAGCATTTTGTGCAAGGAAGTTAGGAAAGAAAGTGACATCAATAGCAACGTGCTAGTTCCTTTAATTTACAAGCCCCTAAAAGTGTGCAAGAGGTCTTAGCCAAAGAAGAGAACTATTGAGCATCGTTATTACACGATGATGACAACATGAATTTGGTACAAATTCCTCTCTTCAAAGGATAATGAGATTATCACCAAGGTTTGTTTAAATAGTTTGTCAATTGCTTAGATAACTCAATTGAAGATTGATGTTTCTATTCACAAGCCTTTGTTGGTTCGATAAGAAATCTATAAAGTTGTAGGAAATAACAATATACGAGTTTTTTTGTATTTGATCATAATGTTGAAATGCATATTTTACTTGTGCAACTAAGCCTATCTTTTAAAATCAATTCCTAAATTAATCAATATGCAAAATAAATCGTAAAGAGGATATGGTAATAAGAGCTTAAGCAAATTGCAGAAATGAAAACCTAAACAAACATAAGTTATTGCTGAATTGTCTTGTGAACTAATCTCTTAGGAAGATGAGAGAAAATCCACGTAGCAAAGAGAAACACAACCAAAACTCCACAAATGTGATTACCAAGAAAAATCACAGAGAGGTGTGACGTATAAAAACTCATTGATCATGAGGCTACCATAGATGTACACACACGTGAGACAAACTTATCTTAAAGCACACAACACAAACACTCTTCCCAATTCATCACAACAAAAAGATAGCAACAATGACAAACTCCATAAAAACTAATAATTGCATACATTTCTTATACTAAAACAATTGGCTCATCAAAATTCACAAATTAACGCTTAATTTATAAACCCACTCAAACAACAAAAAATTCACATCATGAGTGAAACATCAATTGCATAAATGCTATTATGGAAATTCTTGACCTTAATTATATTATACATTTGTGCTCTTATAATGATTCAACTTCTAAACCTAGAAAATCATAGCTAGGGTTTATCTTATGCAAAAACATGAAAATATAATGCAAATACAATAATTTTTATACAAAACTACTTCTAAACTAGTTTCTAATTCATTATTTGTTTTTGGATTAAATTGTATATTTTTTAGCATTAACGTTTTAGATCACACTTTGATCCATCGACAGGATGAGAGAATGTAAGAATAGAATGACAAAATATGCAGACCAAGCCTCACTCATGAGGAATAAAAGAGGGGAAGAAGGTAAGCACACAAAACGAGGAGGTAAAAAATAAAATAAAATAAAAGGAGGCAAAATAAAATTAGGAACAACAAAGAAAAGAAAGACAAAAAGAACTAAACTGAAAAAAAAGAAACATGCAAAAATAATAACTAAAAACGTATGCCTACGGGATACAAAAATTCAATAACAAAAAATATACCAAAGAAAAAAAAGAAAGAGAAAGGAAAAAACAAACAAAAAAACCAACAACTATATATGAAAGAAAATGTAGATGAATACCAAAATACACCAATAATTAAATAGTATATAATTTTTGTATCCACACACACACACACACACAAGTGTTATATACATTTAACATGCATATATATAACTATATATAAAACTTACTTATATGTATAAAATCTATGTATGTGAGTCCTATATATGTTACACACACACATTCATTATATGTGTGTGTGTGTGTGTATATATATGTATGTATGTATGTATATGTTATATATATATGTATATATAATGAATGTTTATATATATGCACACACAAATACACATACACACACATATATACATATATATGTGCACGCGCATGTGTGCTGCACACACATATATATATAGAGATAGAGAGAAAAAAAATCCAGAGCAAGAAAGCCACACAACAACGAAATAAGCACAAAGAGTAAAAAATAAGAAGGGGACACAAAGGAAAAAGACAAAGGAGAGCACTAAATAGACAAAAAGCCAAAAAGCCAAAAAAGTGAAAAAAAAGAGGGCAAGGAGATACAAAAAGGCCAATGAAGGATAAAGGGGGCCATTTAGATGAGAGCGACAACAAGGACGACCAAACAAAGAGACAAGAGAGGAGATGAAACAGGGAGGGAGGCCAAATAGATAGAAGAGATAATCGAGAAACTAAAGAATGGGTTGAAGATAACTATGGTCAAGAGCTAACCAAAATGGAAAGGGGTCCTAGCATAAATGAAGTAAAGAATGAAAGAGGCCAAGGGGAACCTAAAGAAAAGCAACAAAAATGCAATCCCAAGAAGAAAAGAAGGGAAGAAGGTGCAAAGGAGCATGGTAGACAGAGGAAGACAACCAAGGTGACATGATGACTTGGGGGAGGGGGGAAGCAAGCATCAAGGTTGATGGTGGTTTTTGAGTGTACTTACTAGAGGTTGCCAAGACAAATTTATGGACCAACCATCATCTCGATTGAGGTTCATGGGATGGTAGTTGCTTTCAATAGCCTCCTTGAGCTTCCTCTTGAAATAGTTATACTAATGAATTCAAAATATATTGTGGAAATCTAATAAAGTTAGTTTCTAATTACTGTGCATTGATTTTAATCCATCTTAATTGTGTATGTAGTCATTACATCCAAAGAAGACTGAAGAAAATGAAGAGGAAGTGCAATAAAACTAGTCTTCAAATTGACATTGAATCTTCACTTCTATTTTTATGGCTGAATTCTTGTCAATGGATGTATCTCATAATATGCAACTGATATATACTCCCAAGGCATGCAACCTTAGCAAAAAAATCACATAGAAGCCCTCTAAATTTACAACTGGCATTAAAAAAAAGTGAAAACCTATCATTGGCCGAAATCATCAGAGCTTGGCCTCAAAATAAAAATTATGGGTACACAAAATTCTTAAGTGCTGATCACTTTTTGTAGTTTTCAGAGTTGTTGGATGTTCGACTAGTCTGAAATACTAAACTGCAAAAATGACTAAGTCCACAAAATTGAATTTCTATCTTCTGGGTTTCTTATATTATTCATCCAACAAGATGTCTAGATGCTTGGCACAAAATCTATTAATGATATAGAGTCTTCTTGTATGCATGATATTGGAAGATACTTGAGTATTCTCTATTTTTTCTTTTGAAACTTCATGATATGCAATGCAAACTCCTCAAGCTCATCAACTTCATTCATGGCTTCCAAGATAAGTTCCTTGTTCTTAAATAGTTGCCGAAGGCCTCTTTAGTATTCACAACTTCAAATATTTCTTTAAATTGTTGGATCATTGTCTCTTCTAGGTATAACTAATATTTATGATCATCTTTGTATATCTTAAGACTAACTTTGGTGAAAAAATTGTCTTTCATTTTACTGCCACTTCTCACGCTCCCTCTATGTCACTAAACATTTGGAAAGGTTCAAGGATTCTAACCTGTATTTCCTGAAGCCTCCCATTAAACTTGTCAAGCTCCATGCTTTGATACAAGTTGAATAGATTTTGGAACTTTTGCTTCCTTATTTTCCTTAGATTGGATATCACTAATTCCTAAGCGTGCACTTGCTCTAATATGCTATTTATGCCTTTCATATTGTCATCCTATACTTCTTTATTCTTAATAATTGAATGGTGAAATTATAAAATTGTTTTGACACACTCCTCTCCAAAGGCAACACAATTAGGCTTCATCTATCCCACTAGCTTCATAGCTCAGAGTCAGGTGTCCACCTTGTTTCAGTCACTAGCCACCGTGATTTGGGAGTTGGTTCTCCTCTCTATCCCTCATTGCTCCATTCCTAGCACCCCAAGATTTGTTTGACGAAATATTTGCCCCATGAACTAGTGGTTTGATGATACCTATAAAAATTTCCACTATTCCTTGTGCTTTGCTTTCAATACGCATTCCCTTGCTTTCACCAACATATGACTCTCTTACAAACTCTTTCTTTGCCATAAGAAGTGGTTATTTATTGCTTCACAGGGAAGATCCCTCTGTGACACACTTCTTCAGTGTCCCAAGATGTTTTAGCACATCATGTTCCCCTGGCATAGCATGTTGGAATTATAGATGAAGTAATTGAGGGGGGGGGGGGGGGGGGTGAATCAATTATCACAAAAACAAATCCATAGATCCCTTAGATGTTTTAAAACTTAATTACTGCTATCACTCGATAGCCACACAAAAAATTTTTTGTAATGCGGTAGATTAACTTGTTACTGATCTTAAGCATTCATAATTATTAACATGTATGCAAAAGAAAATAACATGAACACAAGAGACATCGAATTTAATGTGGAAACCCAATATGGGAAAAACCACCAAGTAACTGGCTACCAATTTTCACTCTTCTGAAGTGAGCCCTGTTAGGAGCCAACCCTGTTAAAGGTTACAAAACACACTGTTAGGTGTGACCTGGTTAGAGGATTTAATCACCCTATTAGGAGTGGCATTGCCAGAGGACTTTAGAACAATTCAATTGAATTGTCCACCTTGTTAGAGGATTTACAAAATGGCTATTAGACCAACTCTATTAAGAAATTTAGGAATTATTGCTACAATGTTGAGAAAGTAACAATAAGTGACTTGAATGAGATGCAATTGAACTTTGCTGATATAGATCTCTACTCTGCTTCAATAGATCCTCATTGATCAAATACAACTCTGCTGCTCCTCAAGAATATCTAATCCTTCTTCAAAATTTGCTCACACTTCCTCTTCACAATCTATTCACTTGCATGCTCACTCATTCATACATCCATTCATACATTTGAAAACTTATCTTGACCTTTTATTTATACATTACAGATTGTCAAGTTGACTCATTTACAAGTTACATTTACTAATAAATAATACATCAGTCGGCTACAAACATTACATGAAACAATTAAACTTTATTTTCCAAATCAATGAAATCCTTCATTGGCCGACCCTGTTCGGTAACCACTGCTCTAGAAATGATTTCCAGTGTTAACCAAGTGAAGCTCGGTAAACACTGCGAATTTCGCAAAATCCTTTGGAGACCGAGAGAACTCGGTAAGAACTAATTTTCTTTCGCTGACCTTGTGAGCTCGGTAGAAACTGTCTTCATAGTGTAACCACTAGAAATACTCAATAGACTTTGTAATTCTCTTTGCTAACCTTCTGAGCTCGGTAGACTTTGTCTTTTACCTTGCTGACAAACTAAGCTTAGTAGATTTTGACTGATAATTGATATGACATTTGTGCAACATCAAAGACAACACAAAATTGAATAACTGTATCCAACAATATCCGTTTTTGGCATTGATGGCAACACAACATGTCATAGTAGAATGAAATTTGAAAGCAAGTCTTTTTTGACAGAATGTTTCTCCCTCTTACGTTTCATTCCTCAAACTCCTCAAATACAAAAATCTCCCTCTATGAAGGAATTACATAGCTTCTTTACAAACATCAAAATTCAAATTTTAGAAAGATATGATAGTATACTCTCCCTCTTTGACAACACATGCCAAAGATAAAACAAACCAAATGAATAGCAGTGTACCTTATGTACTGATTCATATGCAATGTTTCCATGATTATTTTCAATCAATTGAAAGATCTTCAACTTGATACCTATTGATGCATCACTAAAACTTCATTTTAGTGAGCTTCAGATAGGGGAATGATCCCTAACTTACTTCTTAGATACAAAAAATGCATCCTTAGGTAAAGGCTTTGTGAATATGTTAGCAATTTGTTCTTTTGTATGGACATACTCCAATCTGATCTCCTTATCCTACACCAATTCTCTGACAAAGTGATACTTTATTGCAATGTTCTTGGTTTTTGAATGCATGACTGGATTTTTGGATATGTTAATTGCACTTGTATTGTCACAAAACATAACAACAGGTTCTTTGATTTCCTCCTTCATGCCTTCGAATAATTGTTTGAACCAAACAATATTAGAACAGTTTACTGTTGCTGCAAAATAATCTACTTCTGTTGTGGATTGGGATGTACAATTTTGCTTTTTACTTGTCCAAAAAACCAACCTCTTTCCAAGAAAGAAAGCTCCTCCACTTGTACTTTTTCTGTCATCAATGTTTCCTGCCCAATCTGCATCAGTAAAAACTTTTAAATCCATATTACCTCCAAATTTGTACCATAATCCATAATCTTCAGTTCCTTTCAAATATCTTATGATCCTTTTGATTGCCATCATGTGATTTTCTCTTGGTTTTGTTGAAAATCTTTCTACAATACCAACTGCAAGGGCAATATCTGACCTTGTATGCACTACATATTGCAACTTTCCAATCATAGATCTATACAATATCTGATCTACCTCATTTGACTCATCATCCTTGGTAAGTTTCAATCCAGTACACATAGGAGTCCCAACTGGTTTGCAGTCTTCCATGCCAAAGTTTTTCAGTATCTCCTTAATATATTTAGATTGAGTGATATAGATGCTATTCTTACTTTGCTGAATTTGAAGACCAACATCGAATTTGATCTCACCAAACATTGACATCTCAAATTCCTTGTTCATTTGTTCTGAAAATTCTTTGCAAAGATCATCATTTCCTATGAACAAAGTATCATCCACAAATATTTTTGCCAAAACAATTTTATTATCTCATCCTTCCTTGATATACAAGCTACTATTATCATTAGTTCTTTGAAAACCAATCTAAATAAGACAGTTATGCAATCTTTCATACTATGCTCTAGGGGCTTGTTTCAGACCATACAATGCTTTGTGTAGTTTGCAGACTATGTTCTTCTTGTCTGGGTCAACAAAACCTTTAGGCTGCTTAATGTAAAATTTTTCATTCAGTATACCATTGAGAAATGCTGACTTAACATCCATTTGATAAACCTTAAATCCTTTGTATGCAGCATATGCAAGCAAGGTCCTGACACCTTCCAATCTTGCAACAGGAGCAAATGTCTCTTCATAGTCTTTTCCTTCTTCTTGAGAGTATCCTTTGCATACCAGTCTAGCTTCATTCCTTGACACCTTACCATCTTCATTCAACTTATTTCTAAATACCCACTTAGTTCCAATCACATTTTTATCTTTAGGCTTGGGTACAAGAGTACATGTTTTATTTTTCTCTATCTGCTCTATCTCTTTATTCATAACCTCAATGCAACTTTCATTTTCTAATGCATCTTTGACATTTCTAGGTTCAAAATTAGCAAGTAAACAAGTACCTTTCAACTTACTTCTTGTCATAGTACCTTTAGATTTGTCTCCAATGATCTGATCTAGTGCATGATGTCTCTTGACATACTTAGCTAATACAGGTTCCTTGCCTTTTGAATGCTTTGCATTCTCATCCTCTTGTATTTCAACTTTAGGTTCTGGCTAATTTGTCTACTGCTCGGGTCCTTTAGACTTGTTAGGCATTGGCTCGGTAGCATTAGAATGTGACTCAGGTTCCTGTAGCTCGATTTGAACTTTGTGCAACTTGGTTACTAAAGACTCAGGAGTAGAAGATTTCTGATTGATAGGTGTATTTGGCACCGTATCAGGTTCAATTAAAACAAATCTCCTATAATCTTTTGGTTCCCTTTTGCTTTTTCCTTTAGCTCTTTTTGCAAACTCATCAACTTTCACATGTGCACTTTCTATGACTTTGTGAGTAGACAAATTTAAACATCTATATGCTTTACTTTTGCAAGAATAACCCAAAAATATTCCTTCATCACCCTTCACATCAAATTTACCTTTTCTAGATTCTTTCAAAATGCAAAATTTGCTTCTAAATACCTTTAGGTAACTTACATTAGGTTTATAGCCATACCATAACTCATAGGGGGTTTTGAATGAATCCTTCTTCAACTGTACTCAGTTCAAGGTATGAATTGCAGTGCTAATAGCTTTCTTCCAGTATTTGATAGCAATGTTCTTTTCAATTATTAAGGTTCTTGCATAGTCCATGATAGATCTGTTGCTTCTTTTAGCTATTCCATTTTGGTCAGGAGTTCCAGGGGCGGATACCTATCTTTTGATTCCTCTTTCAATGCAAAATTTATTGAACTCATGTGAAATGAATTCACCACCTCTGTCGGACCTCAAGCATTTCAACCTTTTCCCTGTTTCTTTCTCTACTCTAGCCAAATACCATTTGAACTTCTCAAATACTTATGATTTCTCTCTTAGGTACATGACAATCATCATTCTTAAGTAATCATCAACAAAAAGAATGAAAATTTTTTCACCAGTATAGCTTTCAATTCCAATTGGTCCACATAAATTAGTATGCACAATTTCTAAAACTTCTTTAGATTGATAGTTTTTACTTTTGAAGTTAGTCTTTCCCATCTTGCCAATTTGACAATTCTTGCATAGACCAACCTCCGGTTTCTTTATATTAGGAATGCCTCTTACTTTCTTGAATTTACTTATTTTCACCAAGTTATCAAAGTTCACATGACACAACTTCCTATGCCATAACCAACTTTCTTCAACTTGAGCAATAAAACATGAACATTCACCAAGTTCAAGATAGAACAAGTTACCTTTTGTCTGTGTGCCTGATCCAATCAACTTTCCTTTTTTATCCATCAGTCTTGCTTTTTCATGCATGAATTCCACTTTGAATCCATTATTGAGTAGCTGTGCCACACTCAACAGATTGTATTTTAGTCTTTCTACCTAATATGCATTATCACATACAAGCTCTTTGGTTAGTGAGATTCTTCCTCTTCCTTTTATGCAACAAAGTTCATTATTACCAAATCTCACACTACCACCATCATAGTCTTCAAAATGTTCAAACTTATTTTTATCACCAGTCATATGATGAGAGCAACCACTATCTATAATCCATGTATCATTTTTGCTTACATGAGAGATAAGTGCCATTTCCTCATCATTGTCAGACTCATCTTTCACAACAACATACACAATTTCATCTTCTTCATCATCAGAATCATTAGAATCCTTAGCCGTGAAACATGGTTTCTTACCTTTGTCTTTGAATGATTTGAAGTCTTTCTTGCCATTACACTTGTGACCTTTCTTCTCATCCTTGTTCTCCTTGTTTGGGCACCTAGCAGTAATATGTCTAATTTATTCACATGAAAAACAAGTTAGAGGAACCTTACCTTTGTATTTCCCTTTGCTTCTAGAATATTTTCTTGCTAGTAGAGCTTCAACTACCTCAAGATCACTGTCAGAACTCTGTTATGATTCTTCTTCACTTTTTGACTGAAAATCCTTTATCTTCTTGCTTTTCTCCTTGAGTGAAAGCTTGGCTTTAAATGCTGATTTAATGTTCTTGGTAGCTGGAACATAGTTATCATAATTATCTAGCTCAAATGTAGTCAATCTTCCAACTATGCCCTCTAAATTTATCTTATGATTTGCTTCACATCTTCTTTCTTGAATTGCAAAAACTCTAATTGCATAAATGGGAAGTAATGTTCTAAGAACTTTACATATAACTATTTCCTCCTTGATATCTCCTCCAAAAGCTTTGATTGCACTAACACTTGCTTTGACTCTTTCAACATATTTTGCAATGTTTTCATCCTCTCTCATCCTCATCTGATCAAATTGTCCTCTTAAACTTTCTGCTTTGGCTCTTCTTACATTATCATCTCCTCCATAGATATCTTTCAGCTTGTTCCACATTTCAAAGGTAGTTTTGTAGTCCTTGACATCATCAAATTCTTCATAGCTTAGGGTAGATGCAATATCTATCATCATGATGTTATGAGTCTTCTTCTTAGCAATGTCATTAGCAGATAATGTACCAGAAGGAGTTACGTATGCTTCATCCATATATTTCAATCCTATGTCTCCAATAGTATCTAGAGGGAGTCTCATGAGACCTTGCCATGCTGAAAAGTTATCCCTGTTAAGCCTTGGAATTTCCCTCTTGTAAGACATCGCAATCTTTAGTTTAGATCCTTGAAATCCTTCTTGCAAGCACCAAAAGCTTTGATGCCGATTGTTGGAATTATAGATGGAGTAATTGAGAGGGGGGGGGGGGTGTGAATCAGTTACCACAAAAAAAAATCCACAGATCCCTTAGATGTTTTAAAACTTAATTACTACTGTCACTCGGTAGCCACACAAAAAAATGCTATAACTCAGTAGATTAACTTGTTATTGATCTTAAACATTCACAATTATTAACATGTATGCAAAAGAAAATAACATGAACACAAGAGACACCATATTTAAGGTGAAAATCGAATATGGGAAAAACCACCAAGTAACTAGTTACCAATTTTCACTCTTCTGAAGTGAGCCCTGTTAGGAGCCAACCCTGTTAAAGGTTACAAAACACACTATTAGGTGTTACCTGGTTAGAGGATTTAATCACCTTGTTAGGAGTGACCTTGTTAGAGGACTTTAGAACAATTCAGTTGAATTTTCCACCTTGTTAGAGGATTTACAAAATGGCTGTTAGACCAACTCTGTTAAGAGATTTAGGAAATACTACTACAATGGTGAGAAAGTAACAATAAGTGACCTGAATGAGATGCAACTGAACTTTGTTGATACAGATATTTTCTCTACTTCAATAGATCCTCATTGATAAAATACAACTCTACTGCTCCTCAAGAATATCTGATACTTCTTCAAAATTTGCTCACACTTCCTCTTCACAATAAATTCACTTGCATGCTCGCTCAAAACACAACTTGACCTTTTATTTATACATTATAGAGTGTCAAGTCAGCTCATTACAAGTTACATTTACCAATAAATAATACATCAATTAGCTACAAACATTACATGAAACAATTAAACTTTATTTCTCAAAACAATGAAATCCTTCATTGGCCGACCCTGCTTCGTAAACACTGCTCCAGAAATGATTTCCAGTGTTAACCAAGTGAAGCTCGGTAAACACTGTGAATTCTAAAAAATATTTTGGAGATCGAGTGAACTCAGTAAGAACTGATTTTCCTTCGCTGACCTTGTGAGCTCGGTAGAAACTGTCTTCTGCCATAAAATCCTTCAGCACCCGAGTGAGCTTGGTAGAAACTGTCTTTACAGTGTAACCACCAAAAATGCTTGGTAGGATCTGTAATTCTCTTTGCTAACCTTTTGATCTCTGTAGACTCCGTCGTTTACCTTGCTGACCAATTGAGCTCAGTAGATTCTAACCGATAACTAATATGACATTTGTGTAATATCAAAGACAACACATAATTGTATCCAACATAGCCAACCCTCATCCCCCCGCAACCTTCACCTCCTTGCCTCCCATTTCTCCACATTATATGACATTCTAGGTCATGTTGCTCCCCTTCTCTTCCCATCCCCCCATTGTCACTTGTTCTCCACCTCCAACATTTACGAGGCCATTAGACTTATGAGATGTAGTAGGGTAGCTAATGAGTAGGGTTTTCAGGTTGAGCTCTTCAAGCTTGGTACCATGATCCTGGGCCCTTATCTCTCTACACTCTTTAATAAAGTGGTTTGTCTTGGTTTTTTGAACTCATGGTCGAGACACATTATTCACCTCATCCATAATTCTGGGTTGGCCTTTGATCCCAAAAACTATAGGACCATCATGATTAGGCATACATTTTCCAAACCTTATGCTACATCGTTGAATACTATTTTGTCCAGTGATCTTGATAGGAGAAATTGTAGGGCTAAGGGTCAAGCATTATTTAGGGCGAACTACCTGACCATGAATCATATCTCAAAACTACAACCTATTATCAAGGAGGCTCGACACCAGTAAAAGAAAGTCTACTATTGTTTTGTGGATTTTCATAAGGCTTTTGATTCCATCCCCAGAGTGACCCTTTTTTAGAGACTTAGAGATATTGGTATTTTTGAGATCTTACTGACGACTATCATGAGGTTATATGAGATAGTGGTTGGTAGACTCAAGGCCACTGAGGGGCTCTCTAACCCTATCTAGAGCACCATGGGGGTGAAGTAGGGCTGCGCTCGTCCACTTGTTCGAGATCTACATTGATGAGATGAAGGCTTTTCTTAGTGACTCCTGGCTTTTGGGTGATGGTTGTCATCTACACCATGTATTGATCTCCATCCTTCGCTTTGCTGACAATGTGGTTGTTCTTACTTCTTCCCCTAAGGGTTTCTAGAGGCTTCTGGATAGACTTGCATCTTTTTGTGACATGAGACAACTAGTCGTAAACTTAGAGAAGACTCGTGTTATGGTCTTCAACGGTCTGAAGACCTCACATCTCCATTTTCACTTCTAGGGTCAGGAAGTTGAGAATACATCATCTTACACATGCCTTGGGGTTAAGTTTTTTGGATCTCATTTGAGCTTGAGATTAACCATTGAGCCTCAAATCAGTAAAGTGTTGGGTTCCCTTTCCATGCTTGAGAGGCAGTGCTTCAAACACCACTTTCGAGACACACTGTCTAAGCTATCCCTTCTAGATTCCTTAGTAAGACCCACAGTGCTCTATGGTTTGGTGGTATGGGGTCCTTCCCTTTTGGACTCAGATTGGGCCATGATCGAGTGCACCAAGACTTTGCTCCTCCATCAGATTATTAGATGCCATAGATCTACCCCTCTTAGTGTTATTTTGGTTGAGTTTGGAGTTCACCCATTTAGGCTTGTAGCTATTTCTCCACTATCTTTATGAATTTTTAGACTCAAATGAAGGCCAACAAAAATACCCTTACTTAGCCTATTGCTCTTCAGTTGCTATTACATACTCTGATCTAGCCATTAGGGTTTGCTATTGGTATGCTCACGCTATTATCTTGTTGAGTTTAGTTGGGATTGACATTGACTGTCTCCCTCTGTACCAGTTCTCATTGGATGCTCCTTCTCATCTCCTCCCCTCTTAGTTGGAATTGAACAGGTATGTCAAACTTGACATCGACGGGTAGTATATTGTATGGACCTAGTTTGATCCTCTAGGGGGACCACGTTGGAGGATGGCTTTCTATGCATAACACTTCTTAGATATTCGAGATGGGATTATTTTATGCCCTAAGTACTTACATAGATATTGGACACATGCCTTGCATATCTCCCTTGGTTCCTTTAGGGTGGGCTTGCATCGACGGTGTGTAGACTTTGTACCTTAGCAGAGGCAGAATCTGAGGATCCATTTTCTTTTCAGATGCCCCATGTATTATGAGATTAGAGGGAGATTTTATTATTATTTTAGAGATTGTAGATCCCTCTTGGATTTTTTAGGTACACAGATCAACGTTGCATTGCACTCTATCTCCGTGAGTCCTTATAGCTTCGTGACCATACTTTATAGCTATCATTTCCTAGGAGTCAATCCCAAGCACAAATTATTATGACCTTCTTCTCACCCTTAGCTTTGAGTCAAGGTGTGAAGTGACTATGAAATTTCCCTAACAAAGGCCATTCTAGATCTGTGAGACCTTGTAGGGGACCTTTTCGCCAATGACACTCCTCTTGTAGCACTTAGCCTCACCATAGGGCCTCTGGTAGTCACCAGCCATATCAATCACTATTGGACTTTTTCCCTTTAATGACATATACCTAATATTTTCTGTGATGTCTCTTGCTTTCTTCATTTATCATACTTTTTCTTTTGTGGAGACCATTTGGTGCTCCATTTGTCAACTATCTTCTTGGTGTAAGCTTCTAGTCCCATAGGGCCAACTTTCTAGTCTTTTTTTGGACATTAGTAAAATCATCTTATCTTATCTAATGTGGATTCCAAATTATTAAGGTTAATGGGACCCACAATCTTCACAACAAAATTTATTAAGGCCTCATTTCACATTCTCAACTCCTAAATTTCAGATTCATCTTGGTTTATGTATTTGCAATCCAACAAAGAATTTTATTTCACCAAACATGGACATCTCAAATTCTTTGCTCATTTCTTCTGAGAATGCTTTACATAAATCATCATTTGCTATAAATAAAGTATCATCAACAAATATTTCTGCTAACATAATCTTCTTATCTAGTCCTTCCTTGATATACAGACTACTGTTATCATTAGTCCTTTGAAAACCAATTTGTACCAAGTAATTATGGAGTCTTTTATACCAAGCTCTGGGAGCTTGCTTGAGAACATATAAAGCGTTGTGTATTTTGCAAACTATGTGTCCTTTACTAGGATCTACAAAACCTTCTAG
The DNA here is from genome assembly GCA_028749045.1 of Cupressus sempervirens. Lineage (NCBI taxonomy): Eukaryota > Viridiplantae > Streptophyta > Pinopsida > Cupressales > Cupressaceae > Cupressus > Cupressus sempervirens. The sequence continues at coordinate 250,509,128 of CM053783.1, forward strand.
TTGCTCAATATAAATGTCCTCATCAAGGATTCCATTCAAGAATATAGATTTAACATCCATTTGATATACTTTAAATTCTCTATGTGTTGCATATGCTAGTAAAGTTCTAACACCTTCAAGTCTTCCTACAAGAGAAAAAGTCTCACCATAGTCAATACCTTCTTCTTGAGAGTAACCTTTTCATACCAATCTTTCTTTGTTTCTTGATACCTTTCCATCTTCATTCAACTTATTTCTAAATACCCATTTTGTATCAATTACATTTTTATCCTTAGGTCTAGGAGCGAGTCCAAGTTTTGTTCTTCCCTATTTGTTCTATCTCTTCATTCATTACTTCAATCCAACTTTCATTTTCTAGAGCATCTTTAACACTTCTAGGTTCAAATTCAACAGGTAAACATGTATCTTTTAATTTGCTTCTTGTCATTGTTCCATCTTATTTATCTCCAATGATCTGATCAGGTGCATGATGTCTTCTGACATATCTTGCTAATATAGGCTCCTTGATCTTTGAATGAGTTCCATCATCTTCTTCTTGAATTTCAATTTCAAGCTTGGGTCCTTCTATTTGTGACTTGGGTCCATCAAGCTTGGTTTGAACTAGCTTGGTAGCCTCTGTTTGTGACTCCGGTCCTTGTAGCTCAGGTTACACTATCTACAACTCAGTAGCTATTGGAGTTTCTAGGGAATTGAGAGTTGAAGCATCTTTTCTTTCAAATAGATTAGGGAGGGTATTAGGTTCATAGTAAATGAATCTTCTGTAATCTTTAGGTTCCTTGCTGCTTTCTTCTTCACTCTTTTCTACATATTCATCAATTCTGACATGTGCACTCTCTATAATTTTATGAGTAGATAAATTCAAACATTTGTATGCTTTGCTTTTGCAGGAGTATCCTATAAATATGCCTTCATCACCTTTTACATCAAATTTTCCTTTTCTAGATTCTTTCAATTGTTAACATTTGCTGCCAAATACCTTCAAGTAACTTAGTTTGTAGCCATACCATAGCTGATAAGGTGTCTTGTTTGAATCTTTCTTTAGTTGAACTCTATTCAAGGTATGAATTACAGTGTTGATAGCTTCCTTCCAGTATTTGAGAGCAACATTCTTTTCAATCATCAAGGTTCTTGCACAATCCATGATATATCTATTTCTTCTTTCTGCTATACCATTCTGCTGTGGTGTACTAGGAGCAGATACTTCTTTTTTGATTCCTCTTTCAATGCAAAAATTATTGAATTCATGAGAAATGAATTCACCATCTCTATCTGATCTTAAGCATTTCAACTTCTTTCTAGTTTCTTTTTCTACTCTTGCCAGATACCAATTAAATTTTTGAAAAGCTTCTAATTTTTCTTTTAGGTACATTACTGTCATCATTCTAGAGTAGTCATCAACAAAGAGAATGACATTTTTTTCTCCATTATAACTCTCTATTCCAATAGGTCCACATAAGTCTGTATGAACAATTTCCAAGACTTCTTTTGTCTAATAGTCTTTTCTTTTGAAGCTTGTCTTTCCCATCTTACCAATTTGGCAATTCTTGCATAGACCCACGTTAGGCTTCTTCAAATTAGGAATGCCTCATACTCTTTTATGTTTTCTTATCTTAACCAGATTATCAAATTTCACATGACATAGTCTTTTGTGCCATAACCAACTTTCTTCTACTTGAGCAATAAAACATGAACAATCACTGAGATCAAGATAAAATAAATTAACTTTTGTTTGCTTTCTAGAACCAACCAAATTTCCTTTCCCATCTAGCAATTTGGCCTATCCATTCATGAATTCTACCTTGAATCCAATGTTATTCAACTGTGCCACACTTAGTAGATTATGCTTTAGTTGTTCAACCCAATAAGCATTATCATACACAAGTTATTTAGTTATATTTAGTTAACAAGATACATCCTTTTTCTTTTATATTACAAGGTTCATTGTTTTCAAATCTTACACTACCTCCTATTGGATACAATTATTTAATTGTGTGTTGTCTTTGATGTTACACAAATGTCATATCAGTTATTAAATAGAGTCTACCAAGCTCAGTTAGTCAGCAAGGAAAAAGACAGAGTCTACCAAGCTCAGGAGGTTAGCAAAGAAGGTTTACAGTATCTACCAAGCATTCTCAAGCTTTACCTTGTACAAACAATTGTTACTGAGCTGACTTAATCATCAAAGGGAAATATGGCAGAGACAGTTCTTACTGAGCTCTCATGGTTAATGAAGGAAATTCAGTTCTTACCGATTTCACTTGGCAGCCAAAGGATTTTGTAGATTTTACAGTGCTAACCGAGTTGAGATGGTTAACTCAAGAAATTATTTCTAGAAGTAGTGCTTATCGAGAAGGGTCGGCCAATGAAGGATTTCATTATTTTGTGAAATAAAATTTATTTATTTAATGTAATATCTATAGCTGACTGATGTATGGTTTATTGGTAAATGTAACTTGTAAATGAGCTGACTTGATAATCTGAATGGCATATATAACAGGTCAAGTTGCAAATTCTAAGTGTGTGATGGATTTAATGTGATATGAGTGTGAAGGAGGACTGATTATTGTGAAAGAAAATTTTGAAGGATGATTAGAGATCATTGAGGAGTAGCAAAGCTATATTTGACTGAAGAGGATCTAATGGTGTAGAATAGAGATCTATAATCAGCAAATTTAGTTGCATCATATTCAGGTCAATTCATTGTTATTTTCTAACCATTGTAGCAGTGATTTCAAATCTCTTAATATAATTGGTTTTATAGCCATTTTGTAAATCCTCTGACAAGGTGATAGTTCAGTTCAATTGTTCTAAAGACCTCTAGTAAGGCCACTCTTAACAGGGTGATTACATCCTCTAACAAGGTCACACCTAACAGTGTGTATTGTAACTTTTAACAAGGTTGGCTCCTAACAGGGCTCTCTTCAGAAGAGTGAAAATTGGTAGCTAGTTACTTGGTGGTTTTTCTCATATTGGGTTTCCACATTAAATCTGGTGTCTCTTATGTTCATGTTATTTACTATTGCATGCATGCTAATAATTATGAATGCTTAAAGTTCAGTAATTAGTTAATCTACCAAGTTACAACATTTTGTGAAGTGTTTACTGAGTGACAGTAGTAACTAGTTACTTAAGACATCTAAGGGATCATGATTTGTTTTTGTGGTAATTGATTCACCCCCCCCTCAGTTACTTCATCTACAATTCAAAAAATTGGTATCAGAGCTCTTGGTGCTTGTAGGAAAAGATTTCAAGGATCTAAGCTAAAGATCAAGATGTCTTACAAGAGGGAAATTCCAAGACTTAACAGGGACGACTTCTCAGCATGGCAGGGATTGATGAGACTTCATCTAGCTTCTATTGGTGATTCAGAGCTGAATTACCTTGATGAAGAATATGCAGAATCGGTTGGTACATTATTTGTCAATGATATTGCTGAAAAGAAGACTCACAACAACATTATGATAGATATTGCATCTGCTCTAAGTTATGAAGAATTTGATGATATCAAGGATTGCAAAACTGCCTTTGAAATGTGGAACAAGCTAAAAGAGATCTATGGAGGTGATGATAATGTGAGAAGAGCCAAGGCAAAAAGTTTGAGAGGACAATTTGATTAAATGAGGATGAGAGAGGATGAAAACATAGCAAAATATGTTGAAAGAGTTAAAGAAAGTGTTAGTGCAATCAAAGAATATGGAGGAGATATCAAGAAAGAGACAGTTATAAGTAAAGTTCTTAGAACTCTACTTCCTATTTATGCAATTAGAGTTTCTGCAATTCAAGAAAGAAGATGTGAAGCAAATCATAAGATAAATTTAGAGGCCATAGTTGGAAGATTGACTGCATTCGAACTAGACAACTATGATAATTATGTTCTAGTTGCCAAAAATATTGAATCAACATTTGAAGCCAAGGTTTCACTCAAGGAGAAAGACAAGAAGATAAAGGATCCTTAGTTTGATACTGATGAAGAATCAAAATAAAGTTTAGACAATGATCTTGAGGTGGTTGAAGCTCTGCTAGCAAGGAAATATTCAAGAGGCAAAGAGAAATACAAAGGTAAGGTTCCTCTGATATGTTTTTCTTGTGAAGAAATTGTACATATTGCTGTGAGGTGCCCAAATAAGAAGAACAAGGATGAGAAGAAAGGTGACAAGTGAAATGGAAAGAAAGAATTCAAATCATTCAAAGAGAAGGGTAAGAAAATATGTTTCATGGCTAAATATTCTAACGATTTTAATGATGAAGAAGAAGATGAAATTGTTTACATTGCTGTAAAGGATGAATATAATAATGATGAAGAAATGACACTCATTTCCCATGTAAGAAAAAATGATACATGGATTATAGATAATGGTTGTTCTCATCACATGATTGGTGATAAAACTAAGTTTGAACATTTTGAAAACTATGATGGTGGCAGTGTGAGATTTGGTAATAATGAACCTTGTTGCATAAAAGGAAAAGGAAGAATCTCTCTAAGCAAAGAATTTGTATGTGATAATGCATATTGGGTAGAAAGACTAAAACACAATTTGTTGAGTGCACAACTACTCAATAATGGATTCAAAGTGGAATTCATGCATGGAAAAGAAAGACCGTGGGATGGGAAAGGAAAGCTTATTGGAGAGACTTTTGCAAAGGAAGATGGTAAGGTGTCACAGAACAAAGTTAGGCTAGTATGCAAAGGATACTCTCAAGAAGAAGGTGTAGGCTATGGAGAGACTTTTGATCCATTTTCAAGATTGGAAGATGTTAGAACCTTACTTGCATATGTTGCATACAAAGGATTCAAATTTTATCAGATGGATGTCAAGTCAACATTTCTCAATGGTATACTAGATGAAGAGGTTTACATTGAACAATTTGAAGGTTTTATTGATCCAGACAAGAAGGACATGGTCTTCAAATTACACAAAGCATTATATGGTCTAAAACAAGCCCCTAGAGCATGGCGTGCAAGATTGCATAACTATCTTATTTAGATTAGTTTTCAAAGAACTAATGATACCAGTAGCTTTTAAAGAAATGATGATCTTTGTAAAGAATTTTTAGAACAAATGAACAAGGAATTTGAAATGTCAATGTTTGGTGAGATCAAATTCTTTGTTGGTCTTCAAATTCATTAGAGTAAGAATGATATCTACATCACTCAATTTAAATACATTAGGGAGATACTGAAAAAATTTGGTATGGAAGATTGTAAACCAGTTGAGAATCCTATGTGTACTTGATTGAAACTTACCAAGGATGATGAATCAAAGGAAGTGGATTAGACATTGTATAGATCTATGATTGGAAAGTTGCAGTATGTAGTGCACACAAGACCAGACATTGCCCTTGCAGTAGGAATTGTAGCAAGATTCTCAACAAAATCAAAATAAAATAACATGATGGCAATCAAAAGGATCATGAGATATTTAAAAGGAACTAAAGATTATGGAATATGTTATAAACTTGGAGGAAATCTAGATTTAAAAGTGTTCACTGATGCAGATTGGGTAGGGAATGTTGATGACAGGAAGAGTAAAAGTGGAGGAGCTTTTTTTCTTGGAAAGAGGTTGGTTTCTTGGACAAGTAAAAAGTAGAAGTGTACATCCCAGTTCATAGCAAAGGTTGAATATGTTGTATCAATAGTAAACTATTCAAACATTGTTTGGTTTAAATAGTTATTGGAAGGTATGAAGCAAGAAATCAAAGAACCTGTTGTTATGTTTTGTGACAATACAAGTGTAATTAACATATCCAAGAATCTAGTGATGCATTCAAAAACTAAGCATATTGCTATAAAGTATCACTTTGTTAGAGAATTGGTGTAGGATAAGGAAATCAGATTGGAATATGTCCATGCAAAGGAATAAATTGCTGACATATTCACAAAACCTTTACCTAGGGATGCATTCTTGTATCTAAGAGGTAAGTTAGGGGTCATTCCCTTATCTGAAACTCACTAAAATATAGTTCTAGTGATGCATCAACAGGTATCACATTGGAGAACCTTTTAGTTGATAGAAAATAGTCATGGAAATATTGCATATGAATTAGTACATAAGGTACATTGTTATTCATTTGGTTTGTGTTGTCTTTGGCATGTATTGTCATATGTTTCTGAAATTTGCAAAAAAAAAAAGGAAAAAAAAAAAGAAGAGTTTATGTAAGAGGGAGATTACTATATTTGAGGAGTTTTGTGGAATGAAATATAAGAGGGATAAGCATTCTATCAGAGAAGACTTGTTTTCAAATTTCATTCTGCTATGACATGTTGTGTTGCCATCAATGCCAAAGAGGGAGATTGTTGGATACAATTGTTCAATTGTGTGTTGTCTTTGATGTTACACAAATGTCATATCAGTTATTAGATAGAGTCTACCAAGCTCAATCGGTCAGCAAGGCAAAAGATAGAGTCTAGCGAGCTTAGAATATTAACAAGGAAGGTTTATAGTGTCCCTCGAGCATTCTTTGGCTTTAGCTTGTGTAGATAGTTGTTACCGAGCTCACTCAGTCATCAAAGGGAAATATGGCAGAGATAGTTCTTACCAAGCTCTCATGGTTAGCAAAGGAAAATTAGTTCTTATCAAGTTCACTTAGAAGCCAAAGGATTTTGCAAATTTTGCAATGTTAACTGAGTTGAGATGGTTGACTCAAGAATTTTTTTCTAGAAACAGTGCTTACCGAGCAAGGTCAACCAATGAAGGATTTCATTATTTTGTGAAATAAAGTTTATTTATTTAATGCAATATCTATAGCCAACTGATGTATGGTTTATTGGTAAATGTAACTTGTGAATGAGCCGACTTGATAATATGAATGGTATATATAAGAGGTCAATTTGCAAATTCTAAATGTGTGATGGATTTGAAGTGATATCAGTGTGAAGGAGGACTTATTATTGTGAATTTTTTTTTTTGAAGGATGACCAGAGATCATTGAGGAGCAGCAAATTTATATTTGATCGAAGAGGATCTAATGGTGCAGAATAGAGATTTGTAATCAGCAAATTCAGTTGCATCATATTCAAGTAAATTCATTGTTACTTTCTAACCATTATAGTGGTGATTTCAAATCTCTTAATAGAGTTGGTTTAACAGCCATTTTATAAATCCTCTAATAAGGTGACAATTTAGTTGAATTGTTCTAAAGACATCTAGCAAGGCCACTCCTAATAGGGTGATTAAATCCTCTAACAAGGTCACACCTAATAGTGTGTATTGTAACTTTTAATAGGGTTGGTTCCTAATAGGGCTCACTTTAGAAGAGCAAAAATTGGTAGCTAGTTACTTGGTGGTTTTTCCCATATTGGGTTTCCATGTTAAATCTGGTGTCTCTTGTGTTCATATTATTTACTATTGCATGCATGCTAACAATTATGAATGCTTAAAGTTTAGTAATAAGTTAATCTACTAAGTTACAACATTTTGTGAAGTTTTTACTGAGTGACAGTAGTAACTAGTTACTTAAGACATCTAAGGGATTAGGATTTTTTTTTGTGGTAACTGATTCACTCCCCCTCTCAGTTACTTCATCTACAATTCCAACACCTCCATCATAATATTCCATATGCTCAAATTTTGTTTTTTCATCAGCCATATGATGTGAGAAACCACTATCAATAATCCATATATCCTTTTTGCTAACATGAGAGATAAGTGCCATCTTATCTACTTCATCACTAGATTAATCTTTCATAGCAATATAAACCATTTCATCTTCATTGTTATCAAAATTTTTACCTATAAAACAAGATTTCTTACCTTTGTCCTTGAATTTCTTGTAGTTCTTGGAGTCCTTCTTGCTTTTATGCATGTTTCTTTTCTTTTCATCCTTCATTTCCTTGTTTGGACACCTAGCAACAATGTGACCAATTTCTTCACAAGAAAAACTAATCAAAGGAACTTTACCTTTGTACTTCTCACTTCCTTTGAAATACTTCCTTACAAGTAGGGCTTCAACAACTTCAAGATCACTATTTGAACTTTCTTTTGATGATCAATCCTCTTCACTTCCTAATTGATTAGATTTTGACTTTTTACCCTTTTCTTTGAGTGAGAGTTTAGCTTTAAATGTAGATTCAATATTCTTTGAAGTAGGAACATAGTTATCATAATTGTCTAACTCAAAAGCTATTAATCTTCCAACTAGAGCATCCAACCCTATCTTATTTGCTGGATCACATCTCATTTCTTGAATAATAGATACTCTAGTTGCTTAAACAAAAAGAAAATTTATGAGCACTTTACTTACAATAGTTTCCTCCTTGATGTCTCCTCTAGATGCTTTGATTGCATTTACACTGGCCTTGATTCTTTTCACATATTTTTCAATGTTTTCATCTTCGTTCATTCTCATTTGATCAAATTGTCCTCTAAGGCTTTCTACTTTGGCTCTTCTTACATTATCATCTCCTCCATAGATATCTTTTAGTTTGTTCCGCATTGCAAGAGTAGTTTTACAATATTTTACCTCATAAAATTCAGCATAACTGAGAGCAGATGCAATATCAATCATCATGATATTATTATTTTTCTTTTTAGTAATAACTTCAACTGATAATGTTCTAGTGGGAGTCTTATATTTACAATCAAGATACTTTCAAGTTGAATCACTGATGGTAGCTAGATGCAATCTCATAAGTCCTTGCCATGTTGCAAAGTTGTCTCTGTTTAGCTTGAGAATCTCTCTTTTGAAAGACATCCTGATCCTTAGCTTAGGTCCTTGAAACCTTCTCTACAAGCACCAAAAGCTCTGATACCAATTGTTGGAAATATAAGAGGAGTAATTGAGAGGGGAGGGGTGAATCAATTACTACAAAAATAAATCCTAGATCCCTTTTGATGTTAGTACAAAATGCAAACAAATAACTGAATACTGCTGAAGCTCGGTAAACACACAGAATGTTGTAACTCGATAATAACTAGATTAGCTCGGTAAAAGATTAACATAAGAACCATTAGATGTTATCTGTGATTATCATTACTTTAACTTAGCTAAAACCATATAAAGAAAATAGCATGAACACATTTGACACTAGGATTTAACATGAAAACTCAATTTGGGAAAAACCACCAATAACGACTAGTTATTGATTTTCACTCTTTTGAAGTGAGCTTTGTTAGGAGCCAACCCTGTGGAAGGTTACAAAACACACTGTTAAGTGTGACCCTATTAAAGGATTTAAAAACCCTTTTAGGAGTGGCTTGGTTAGAGGTGTTGAGAACAATTCAATGGAATTTCCACTTTGTTAGAGGATTTGAAAATAGCTATTAAACCAACTCTATTAAGAGATTTAGATCACTGTTATAATGGTTAGAGAGTAATAATGAAATGACCTGATTCAAATGCAACTTAATTTCTAATTTCAGATCTCTATATTGGCTTGTACGTGATCCTTTTTGATCGAATATGACTTTGTTGCACCACAAGTATATTCTACTTATCCTTCAAATTTGCCTCTTTTTCTTAACAATAGATCTTCAATCACATCACCATAATTCACACATTCTCTTGCATTCACTTGCACACTTTCTTGCTTTGAAATCACAAGTTGACCTTATACTTATACCTTTCATTTTGTCAAGTCAGCTCAAATACAACTTACAATAATCAATATTTATCACCTTAATCAGCTAGAATCAATAGATAGATCAATTAAACTCAATACAACAAAATAGAAAAATCCTTTACTAGTTGACCCTGCTAGGTAGAAACTAACTCTAAAATGATTTCCTTTGTTAACCAATAGAAGCTTGGTTAACATTGCAAACTTACGAAAAATTCTTTGGCAACCGAGTGAGCTCAATTAGCAATAGTTCCATCCAAATTTCCTTTGTTACCCGAGTGAGCTCAGTTAACACTTCACCTTTTGCAACTTTTCCTTTTATGCCCAAGTGAACTTGGTAGACACTGCCTTCTAAACTAGGCAAAAATAGGAATGCTCGGTAGACATTGAGAACTGTCATTGCTTGAGTGAGCTTGGCATATACTGATTATGACATTTGTGTAACATCAAAGACAACACACAATTAATCAATTGTATCCACCACACATGAGGCCATGATTGGTTGTCTTAAATAGGCCTATGTTTGGTCAAATCAAGATATTCTACCCTTGTGACCAACAAGTATAAAACATATAGGGTCATCTTTCATCCCTTGCAAGTGATCATGGATATAGTCCCTTATGATAGTTTCCTAGTTGATTATGTTCTTACGACTATTGACCTTCTCTATACAATGGATCCTCCATGATTCTAGTGATCTTGTAGAAGTTAAACCCATTACTCTAATCAACAACACAATAGCATACCCAATATTATCAATCATGTTGCCTATGGTCATATCAACCTTATCTAGTCATGTCCTTGGAGAAGGCTCAATTAGATACTTGTGTTTTCTTAGAACCATCTAGCTATAATCTTCAATGTAATCTTATAAAATGTGCATGATTTAGGATGTTGAACACATTTTCTATGATATCAGGCCTTAAGTCTAGTACACAAACTACTATTGAGTTCTTTACCACTTTCTCGTCAGACATGTAATGTTGTGCAAGTGTCATGATCAAATTAGATGATTGTACCACCATTGGGTGCATAGATACATTCACCCAAATGAAAAAAACCATCACTATACACATATTAGGCATTTCCTAGGGTTTGACATACTATTGTAGAAAGTCATCCTAGTAGAGGTACCCTAAGTCACTATCCTAAATTCTAGAATGCTATTTTTTTGGTCTCAACACAACCTTGGTTCCTTGGTACTTGTACTTTATCAGTTTAAAAGATGCCTTCATTTATAACCTTTACAATAGATGTTAGTAACTTTATTGAAAGCATTGGATTATACTACACGAATACTAACAATTTGATTAAAATTGAATCAAATATCCTGAAACACTAAGATGTAATTGACACTATAAAAAATGACTCAAAAGACCAAGAGGAAAAAATTGGACATAACAGAGATGCAAAGTGCGAATGAACTTCTAGAGTGCAAAAACACTGAAAATACAAAGAAATGTAATTTTGGGCTTGGTGTTTTAAGATTTGGACTTCTAGACATGTTGAGATAGTCAGAGTTTGACAAGTCAACAAGTCTGAAGCATTTTTCCACTTAGGCATTTTCAATTTGTAGAAGAGGGTGATTTTTGGATTTGGTAGAGGTGTTAGAATTTTTAAACACTAAATTGTCTAACACATCCAAAATTATGGTGGACTTGGTTGATCTTGGAATAGGTGAGTGAGTTAGCAAGGAGAGTTTCATAGATGACAAGGTGTTCAGGGTTGGTGGACTTCATCAACTCTGAATGTTCAATGACCTTGAGGCTTGGACACTTTCCATGAAGGACTTCAATGTTCTCAAACTTTGAGAGTCTAAAGATTATAACAAGTCTAAAAGATACAAGGACTTGGGCATAAAAAGAGGAAAGGAGAACAATCCTTAGAGTCCTCAGACTTTCAGAGTCCAAAAATTCTGAGGTTTCTAAAGATTCTGAAAATAAAGACTCACAAAAAATGAGGAATCTGACCTAAAGGCACTTGCAAGGCCCTAGATGCTATAAAATTGACTACAAAGAAGATAGAGACAGAATATGATCCTAGACACCAACTACAACCTACCAAAATAAATAAGGCTAGATAACAACTTTCATATTTGAAGTATGATAAGATTGTAAGGAGATGAAGCAAGACTTATAAGATAGGGAGATTGATCTCTACAAAGACCATGAGAAACAAATAAATTCCAATTTTGGAGAACACTTGTCTAGAATTAAGCCACACACAAGCTCTCAAGTGCAAAAACATAATGATGAGATTGTAGGCCTTGAAGATGAGGACCAAAAATTTTGAGCAAGGATAAATGACCAAGGAACACCATTAAATAGGCCAAAGAAAAGGATGACATCAACCACACACATCAAAATTAAACCCTAGTTTTGGAGTTTAAGACTCTGAAACTCTGAAGATCTAGATGAGATATTTTTTTGAATTTGGTGATCATTTTGAGATGTCAAACTTGGAAGAGTCTAACAAATTTGAATATGCAAAATACTTGATTGATTTGAAATAAACTAATCGACTAGACCCAAGGAATTTTGGACTTGGTAGGCTATGGCAAGTCCAAAACACTTGAATTACAAACTAAAAATAAAGAAAACAAATGAGCATTTAGAGTTTTCAAACTTCATGGATCTCTGAAAAGTTGACAACACCAAAAATTGAAAAAAACCAAGGACTTAAAAGGGGAAAGTGCACCAAGGGTATAAGTGTACACTTTTTCTTGAAATCAGGTAACCCTACACTTGGATGAGACATTTGAGGGCCATCCACTCAAAATGATTAGAGTTAATATATGCATCAAATCATCTACTTTGTTAACTCTAGTTAGTTAGGTTTAGGCTATGGTCAACCTCACTTTATCCATAGAGTCCCTTAGACATTATTGACCACACTAAATGAAAGTGTCCCTAAAGGTCTCTATCCACTATTGGGAAATGATCTTTTAGCAGGCATATCATTGAGCTTGTGTATTGTATTGAAAAAATGTTAGCTGTTATAGGATCACTTTGTTAAGGCCTACAATAACCTATCTCTATTTTTAGGAGATCCAACTTTTTTTGGATTTGGCATCCCTTTCTCGCATAATGCCAAAAGTTGTATTGTTTCTCAGCTCAAATGAGCAAGGTTGTGTATATTTCAAATTGTTCATCTTAGGATAAAATCATTTTCTCTATTAGCTCTAGTTGGCTGATTTTGGGCTTGGGTCAACCAAATTTCAGCCACAGAGTTTCTCAGATGTTATCGACCACATTGAACGAAAGCGTCCTTAAGGGTCTCTAAGCACTATTGGGAAATAATCTTTGAGCGGGCATATCTCTAAGCTCATGTGAGGCATTAAAAAAATTAGGTGCTATAGGGTCATGTTATCAAGGCCTACAATAGTTTATCTCAGTTTTAGGAGATACAATTTTTTTTGGATTTGGCATCCCTTTCTTGGCTAATTCTAAAAGTTGTAGTGTTACTTAGTTCAAATGAGCAAAGTTGTGTATATTTCAAACCATTAATCCTAGGATCAAATCATCTACTCTGTTAGCTCTATTTGGATGGGTTTACGCTAGGTCCAACCTCATTTTGGCCATAGAGTCCCTTGGATGTTATTGAACACACTGAATGGAAGCATCCCTAAGAGTCTCTAAGTAGTATTAGGTACTTATCTTTGAGTAGTAATATGTATGAGCTCATGTGAGGTATTTTAAACATGTCAAGTGCTACAATATCATGTTGTTGAGGCCTACAATTAGCTATCTCAATTTTTATTTGGATTTGGCATCCCTTTCTCACCTAATGCTAAAAGTTGTAGTGTTTCTTAGTTCAAATGAACAAGTTCATGCATATTTCAAATCGTTCATCCTAGGATTGAATCATCTACTCCATTAGCTCTAGTTGGCCACTTTTAGGCTAGAGATAACATCATTTCAGCCACAGATTCCCTTAGACATTATCAAACACATTGCATGGAAGCATCCCTAAGGGTCTCTAAGCAATACTGGATGACGATCTTTGAGCATGCATATCTGTGAGTTCATGTAAGGTATTGACAAACTATCAAGTGTTACAAAATCATGTTGTTGAGGAATACAATAACCTATCTTAGTTTTAGGAGATCTAACTTGGTTTGGATGTGTCATACTTTTCTCGCCTAATAACAAAAGTTGTAGTATTTCTCAGTTCAAATGAGAAAGGTTGTGTACATTTCAAACTATGCATATTGGGATCAAATGATTTTTTTTGTTAGCTATAGTTGGCTATTCTTAGACTAGGGAAAACCTAGTTTTAGCCATAGAGTCCCGTAGACATTATTGACTATCTTGAACAAAAGTGTCCCTAAGGGTCTCTAAGTAACATTTGTGACCTTGTAAGGTTAATTTCTTTAGTAATTCGATCCAATAAAAGATAAATTGATTTGATTCAACCATTCCATGGTGAAAGTGTCAGTTAGAGGCTTTTCACATCCTAACCTATTAAAAAAAATTTGGCCTTCCACTCTTTAAGAAAAAAGATGTAAAGTTTCAATATTGCAACTTTTGATGCAAAGATGACAACATAGCAAGTTTTGAAAGATGCTTACAAATTTTTTTGGAACTAACACCTACACATCTTAGGAAACCTAATAAGCTATAAAAAAAATTATAAGATCACCTAATACCTTTATTTACACTTTCCCATTTTGTCTTAAGTACACATTCCAAATGGGGTCAAACCAAAAGATAAGGGCTTCCAAAAAATGTCAAAATAAGTGCACAATTTTAATAATTTGACTTAAATACAAAAATCATGATATAATTTTACTATTCATGTCTTATTACATCAAAATAAGTCACATATGAGTTTGATTACATGTTACTATTGGTATCTCTAACTATTGTTGTCTATTAATGTTAAACACTTAGTCATTTACAAGGTAGAGTTAGACGATCATCATTGTGGCTGAGCTACTCTATATAGGCCGAGTCGTGTACATAAGGAAGTATGTATCAAGCTCTATAGGATATGAGGTAATGTATGGGAACTAAGTAATTTCTATACATTATAAGATCAACACCTATAGAGCAGTTCAAAGAATACAAGTGTCAAGTTACTTAACACGTGTCAAACATAATACAAACTGAGCAATAATGATGCCAAGCATCAGAAAAATAGTAATGACTGAGCAATGCAAAGTATACATAAAAGTTGGGAATTATATAGATTTTGAGGTAAATCATTTTCAAACTAATTTGGAAGGAACATTTAATATAGGTAAATATTGTTACAGATATTTTTATGCGTTTATGATGTGGATCACCGATCCCTATGTTTTGTGATCAACGATTCAGATGAAGAGGAAAAATATGGAAGTATCTAGAAAACTCTTTACAAAAATATTTAAATAGAAAATATCTTAACCTAGACTGTGTGGTGTGGTGTGGTGTGGCAATGAGATGAAAGGAGATGAGTGTATGTGTGAACAAGGAGTAAAATGAAAATAGTGAAGTGAAAGATCGAGATTAGATTAGAAGTCAGTGGAAGTGTTCTATTATCTCTTAATAGAGAAAGTAACCTATTTAGAGAAGTGAGAGGGAAGAAAAGTTTTGTTAGATTAGAAGAGAGGACTAGTTAGCAAGGAGAAGACCTAAAATCAACTTACAGAGCATACCAAGAGTCAAGTACTAAATCAGTTCTAACCAACTTGAATCAGGGTAAATATCTTAATAGAGTGGTCTTTAAAAATCTTTGTAAATCTCATAACAAAGTCCTTAATTTATTGTAAGTATTAAATCCTTTAACAAGGTGAGACCTAACAATCTCAAACACTTTTAACAGGATAGACCCCTCACAAGGTAGATCATATATAATGATCAAACATTGTAACCCTAAAAGGTTAACTTTATTATTGTAGTAGTGAATATCTGTGGGTGTTATCCCCACCCTAGTTTTATCTTCACCTTGGAGGGTTTGTGGGTAAAAAATATTATGTGTTGTGTTTATTTTTATGCATGTGATAGATCAGATTTACATGTTACAACAAGTTTATTATTACAAGTTCTACATGCACAAGATAATTAATGAATGTGTTGAGGAATTGGTGAAAAGTGAAAGTACTTACGATTCTAATTCACCCCCCTCGCAATATCCTATTATCCTGTTTATACTTTCGTCAATAAAAAATTACAATGAATTTGATAAACATTTTATTTTTTTGGTACAAAATAATGAACATTAAGTTGGAAGCATAATTGGGAAGTAAGATACTTGGGGGGGAGAGGTAAATCAGGATTTGCAAGAATTTTAAGTCCTTGAAACAAAACAAGTATATTCACCTATTTGCCCATCTCATATTTTAGATCATATACCATACACATAAACTGTAAAACTAAAATAGATCTAACTATGCATCACATGCATAAACATAAAAATAAATGTAAACACATAACACAAGTTTTGGTTACCTAGAAACCCTTCAAGGTGAATGAAAAATTGGGGTGGGGATGACACCCATAAATTGTCACTATTGCAAAAATAAAGTGTGCATGTTAAGGCTACAATATTTGATCACTTCTGGTGATCTACCTTGTGAGGGATCTGACCTATTAGGATCTTACAAGACTTATTTAGTCTACCTTGATTAAATGATTTAAACTTACAACTAAGTAAGAACTCCCTTAAGAGATTTAAATAGGTCTATTAAAACCACTCTATTAAGAGATTTATCCTAACCCACTTTTTAGAATCACTTGGTACCTGATCCTTTGGTTAGCACTCTAGTTTTGGATTAAAGATCTTGTCTTTCCTTGATTGATTTGATCTCCTAATTTGATATATTTTTTTTTGCCCTTCACTACTTGGTTTCTCTATTTGATCTCAACTTCTGATCATCAAACTTAGCCTTCCTCTCTCTATCCTTGACCTTCTCACATATACACAATCATCCTTATGATTTAGGGCTTGATCCCTTCTTAAATAGATAATTGGAGAAGGTTCTAGATCATGATCAATGATCTAGAGTTCTCCCTTTTGGTACTTAGTCTTTGTAATTTTTTGATTGGTCAATATACCTTCCTAGGGATTGATGTCCTCTGATAAAATGCATAATTACCTCCTTAGATGTCTCTACAATCTAATAATATTACATAGAAGTTGTCCAAATCAATTTACATAAGTTTTTGTGCCATCACAAATACATATGTCAAAGCTAGTTTACTCGACACTTGAATATCCTGATGCTTGACCATAACTGGTATTCATGCTATCCCTTGGCTTCTACTTGCTTGGTAGTAACTGTCTCACTCAACATATACTATCTCTAATTTTCTCGACTTCCTTTTCTTTACTTGACATATAATGTGACCTAGTCTATACTAGGGTGCTCAACAACCTTAGACTTGCTCAACTTGTCATGAAATACAATCGAGTACATGAATACCTGACCTTCATTAGTTGGTTCAGTTGTACTGATTACCAACTTTTCCTAGACAAATGAGTAAATTTTGGACACTACTAGGCAACTAGGCTTAGAGATCAACAATTTCACCCTTTGACTTTAGTGGCAAAAACACTTTGTCATGTCTTAGCAATCCATTCAAAATTACAAAAATAGCACCCCCCTTAGACTATGATTGAGTCTCCAAAAATAATTCACCATATGCAACTTATGTACATATCGCTCCAAAAATGAATATTCATACTTGTGATTTATAATATATGATATTTCCTTTGCATAACTCATATTTTCTTATTGTGGTATGAATTTCCTCTTTGTAGAATGTGCCATGATATTATTTCCCTTTTTAGTTCTATCTCAGCCAAAACATTTAGATTCTACTATTTCTCTTTAGGGATATCTTCTATAGTGGCAACATCTTGTTATTCAACCTCCTCTTTATTTCTACTGATTGTCTCTATAGGATTGTTTGGCGCATCATAATCTTCTTGATTATCTAGGTCTATTACATCTTAACCTTCTTCTTCTTTCTCTTCTACTACTATTGGAATTAACAACTCAAATGACTTCTTCCATATCAAAACACTTTGTTGTACAACATCCTCTACTTTATTCTTCAAAATATCCTAAGCCCTAGTCATTGTTATAAATTTCTTAGCAAAATATCTTAGGGAAATAGACATTTGGTCTTCCCTAAGTCTCACATTGTTTGGGCTAATGTAGCCTCTCTTATTTGTCTCTTAGTGGATAATTCCCACTTCCATTTTGTACCCAATTTATTATAAAATTCTTTTGGAATACCTTTGTCTAATTCTATAGGTGAATATTTAAATTTTGTCATCATATCTATCATAGCTTTTTCAAAATTCTCTTGATTTTCCTTATCTAAAGAATCATAATGAATATGTTTGAAGCCTATTAGTCTTGCTGAATTTCTAATGTTCTCACATACTTGATCAATGGTTATGGGTGGTCATCTAGGAACAATTTGAAGTTTACTCAATATCATCAAACTTGATTTTCTCACCTTCATCTTCCTCCTCATCAAGCATGAGCACTAACTTACTTCTTGACTTGTTTTGTGGACTCTGCTTAAGGTTATCATGATCCATTCCACTTTAAAAGACCTTTAGAAATTTTAGGGCATGAGTAAGCCCTTTCTCAATAATATCCTTGTTCTCATCTTTTAGTACTCTATTTTCACACAATTTTTCATAGGCATTTCACAATTCATAGTCTCCAATCTCTTCAGCCTTACACATGTAACATGAATGAATGTCATGTACCATAATCACTCTAGGTGGAATCAATGAAAAAGTGCTTGATGTGTCTCGAGTAATCGTGATGTCAAGGTATGCCTCAATCTTTGGTGGAGGACATTGATCATTCCTTACAATTTACACATTTCTTTCCTTCAACATTTATTTTCTAGAGCCAAATGAAGATGATGCCATTTCAAAATAGGGTTTTTAAAATAAATTCAACAACTTCTTAAAAAATTGAATTTAGTTCTCAAATATTACTTACTTTTCTCTATAATTTATCGATGACACATTATAGGTCTGCACAAAATTTTGTTGAAATCACTCTTTAATCACCTTTGAATTGCTTTAAAGGTTCAAAATTTCCCGATAAATGAAAATGATCTTCAAAAATTTGATATAAAATTTCAATCTCTCAAATTAGGTATTCAATAAATACTTTGTACTGTGTTAGGTGCATTACAACTATATCGGCCTTCACATGAAATTTCGTTCACAAGACTTTCTATTCATTGCTCAATTTTCATTCCTATTCACATGCTTAGCTTGGTTAACACATCAACTTAGTTCTATATGGGAGTTCGACTCATATAGAATTACTTAGTTTCTACATACACTAATAGTGATACTCAACATCTATTATGCCAATGGTTTCTTTTGCTCAATTCCTTCCTTAGATCTATCCTAATGCATCTTGATTCATGCAGATATGGAATTTTAACATATCTTCTATTAGGAATTGTATGTAATTAATAATTCAAGTATATAGTTCCTTACATACCTTGGTTCTAGTTGATCCACTACTTCCTACTTCTACCTTCTTTCTCCAGGTTTGATTCAACTCATTCCTTGTTTTCTCCACATGAACTTTCCCTTTACCCTTGATGTGTTCATTTCTTGGTGCTTGTGCTTAGGTCCTATAGTTCTTGCTGATATGTCCAACCTTGTGAAAACTAAAGCAAACTAATGTTCCATTTAACCATTTCTTGTAGTTGCCTCTAAAATGTGTCCTAATGCAATTTTTTGGAATGTGACCATACTCTCCACAATAATGACAACTATACCATGAGTTATAATCCCAATTTTGAGAATTACTTTTCTTAGGTGCATGCCCTTTCTTCTTAGATGTCTAGTTAGGTTTTGCCTTGGACCTGTATTCTTGAAGCTTGTGTCCATATTTTTGACAGTTGTAGCAATGTCCTTAAAATCTGGGTTCAAGAGGTGTAACACTTTCCGTTGACCTACACTCATGTGCTTGGTGTCCTTGTTTCTTGCAGTTAAAACAATGTCCATTAAATTTTTGGTTTAGAAATTTTCTCACCTATATTAATTCTTCAAATGTTTGATGTGTGTCCTAGTTTTCCACAATGATACCATATAGGTTTTCCTTTTGAGTTTGCATTTCTTTTCTCTCCACTCTTGAATGATTCTCCTTCTTTAGTGGATGAAGAATGGTTGGTATATCCTAGTCCAAAGGTGTCACTAGGTGCTCTTGGTGGTCTCATTAGTTCTTTAAAGTATCTTATATCTTCATTTGGTTTGTTCATCCTCTCTATTATTTACTTCTTAGATCTTAACTCATTCCTCTGTTGATCAATTTATGTTCTCATTTTTGTAATCTCTATATCCTTTCTATTCAGTTCCTAATTTGCAAGTTGTAGTTGATTCATTATATCTAGCTGGTTGATTGTGAGATTTTTTACATAAGATGTCCTTTCATCAAGTTTGGTAGCCATTTGTCTTTTGTCTTCTTCTTCCATGTTTTTGTCTTCTTCAACTATCTTTTTTTGTTCAATCACTTCATATAACCTTACTAGTTGTATTTCATGCTCTCTCTTTTCAATCCTCTAATTTCTTCATTTAGAATATTTCTCTTCTCCAATAGGTCTGCTATTGGTGCATCACTTTCATTTGAATTACCATCTTCAAAAATCCCTTTGGTCTCCACTTCTTGATAGAATGTGTCATTTTGTTGAATAGTGACCTCTTTTTTTTTCTTCAAGGATTTCTTCAACTCCTCTCTAGCTACTACAATATGATCTAGATGTCAAGCATATGATTTTTTCCTATTTGAAAGCCTTCATATGTAGGATCTAAAAGAAATTTTAACTCCTTGAAAAAAAATAAGTATATTCACCTATTTTTCCATCTCATATCTCAGATCACATACCATATAACCATAAACTATTAAAAGTAAAATAGATCTAACTATGCATCACATCCATAAACATGAAAATAAATGTAAACACACAACACAAAGATTTGGTTACCCAGAAACCATCCAAGGCGAAGGTAAAACTAAGGTGAGGATGACACCCACAAATGTTCACTAGTGCAACAATAAAGTGTGCCTATTAAGGATACAATGTCTGATCACTTTTGGTGATCTACCGTGTGAGGGGTCTACCCTATTAGGAGCTTATAAGACTTATTCTATCTACCTCAATTAAATGATTTAAACTTACAACTAAGTAAGAATTATATTAGGATATTTAAATAGGTGTTTTAAAACCATTATATTAAGAGATTTACCATGATCCACTTGTTAGAATGAATCAATACCTGATCCTTTATTGATTTAATTTCCTAATCTAATATACTCTATTATGCCCTTTACTACTAGGTTTCTCCTATCCGATCTCTACTTATAATCATAAAACTTAGCCTTCCTCAATATGGCCTTGATGTTATAATGCATACACAATCATCCTTATGATTTAGGGCTTGATCCATTCTTAAATGGACAATTAGAGAAGGTTCTAGATCATAATCAATAATCCAAAGTTCTCAATTTTTTCATTTAGTTTTTCTAATTTTATTATTGGTTACTCTTCCTTCCTAGGGATTGATGTCCTTTGAAAAAACACATAATTTCCTCCTTAGATGTCTCTATTATCCAAAAATATTGCATAGAAGTTGGCCAAAATGATTTACATAAGTGTTTGTGCCATCACAAAGACGTATGTCAAAACTGGTTTACTCGACAATTGAATATATCATAACTAATATTCATGCTGTCCCTTGACTTCTATATATTTGGCAATAACTGACTCACTTGGAATATACTTGTCAGTATCTCTAACCATTATTGTTTATTAGTGTCAACCACATAGTCATTTACAAGGCAGAGTCAGATGATCATCACTACGATCGAGCTACTCTATATAAGGTGAGTCATGTACATAAGCAAGTATGCACTATACTCTATAGGAGCTGAGTAAGTGTATGGAGATTAAGTATTTAAATATAAGCTAAGCTCATCAGTGACCAAGAAAGTTCCAAGTATATAAGTGCTGAGTTACATAGTGTGTGCTGAGCACAATACATGTCGAGAATCAGAAGTGTAATATAGGCCAAGCACTAGCAATGTCGAGGATTAGAAACTAGTAAAGATCGAGAAGAGGACATAATTTGAGGTAAGAAATTTTACAACCAACATGAAAGAATCACTTAAATATTGTAGAGGTTGTTATAGAACATTTAAATAACATGGATCATAGATCTCTATGTTGTGTGATCAACAATTCAGATGGAGAGGCTATTATGGAAGGATCTAGAAAACTCTTTATGTATCCTTTTAAATATAGGTGATCTTAACCTAGAAAATGGTGAAGTAAAAAGAGAGAGAGATGTGTGGAGTAAGAGAAAGAGTAGAGAAGTATATGCATCTAAACAATAAGTCAATGAAGGGTTCTATTATCATCTAACAAAGCAAGTAACCTATTCATGGTAGTGAAGTGAAAGGGAAATACAAGTAACATTAGATCAGAGGAGAGGATCAATTAGTAAGGAGAGGACTCAAAATTAGCTTGTAAAGAAAACCAAAAGTCAGGTACTTATTTAGTTTTAATTGACTTGAATCAAGGTTAATCTCTTCACAAAGTGATCTTAACAAATCTTTCTAAATCTCTTAATAGAGTCCTTACTTTTTTGTAAATATTAAATCCTCTAACAAGGTGAGACCTAGAAATCTCTTAAGCCTTTAATAGGGAAGACTCCTCATAGGGTAGATCATATTTAATGATCAAACATTGTAACCTTAATTGGTTAACTTTATTACTGTACTAGTAAAGATTTGTGGGTGTCATCCCCACCCTAATTTTATCTTCACCTTGGAGGGTTTCTGGATCCAAGGATAAAAAATATCGTGTTATGTGTTTTACTTTCATACATGTTATTGATCAAATTTTATACATTACAACATATTTACATGATAAGTTTTACATGCACAAGTTATTGATAGGTATGAATGAATTGATGAAAAGTTCAAGTGTTTAAGATTCTGATTCACCACCCTCTTAGTATTTTTTTAATCTTGTTTATACCTCCATGAGTCAATAATTGGTATCAAAGCATTGGTTATCTAAATGAAGCTTAAAGGCTTGGAGATTAGATCTTGATGTTGGAGGCATTCAAACTAGATAAGGTTATTGAAAATTAGATGATTGACATCGACCTCACATTGTAAAAACTTGAGAAGGAAAGACAAGATCTGAAGGATTTCCTAAAAAGGAGAAATAAAATTGCTATTCAAATAAAACAATTTTCCTATGAATAAGTGGATACTATAGGACTATTTGAACCAATCAATCCAAATGACAAAGCATTTGTTGATCTACTTGACAAGAAAAAACTCCTGAATGAAGAAATAAGAGGATTGAAAAGAGAAAATGAAATCCAATCAATTAGACTATGTGAAGTGATTAAACAAAAGAAGAAATATGAAGAAGATAGGACTATGGATGAAGAAGAAAAAAGGGTGACGATTACCAGACTTAAAGAAAGAATATCAGATGTGTAGAAGCTTACAAACACACAACTAGACATGATGAATCAACTAATGCTTGCAAATTAGGAATTGAATCACAAGGATGTGGAAATTACAAATCTCAAATAACAAAAGGACATATTGAAGAATGAATTGAAAGATAAGTAAGAATCCATGGAAAAATTCAATAAACCTAAAGAAGAAATGGAGTACATTGAAAAATAAATGAAGTCATCAAGCTATTTTGATAGTCAAGAAATTCATACACTAAGAAAGGAGAATCATCCAAAAATGGATTAATGATGAACACAAATTCAAAGGACAAACCAACATGCTATCAGTATGGAAAAATTGGTCATACTATGAATTCTATCGAAATAAACATGGTATGCAAAATTCTAAACCTAAGTTTTGCTAGTTATTATTTTTGCTGCAAGAATAAGAACATCAAATACATGAGTGTAGGTCAAGACTAAGGAATACAACTGCTACTCCTAAATTTGAAGGATATTCCTATAACTGCCAGAAGTATGGCATAGAGCATATGAATGTAGATCATAGATAAAACCTTGTTGGACAAATTAGAGGAAGAACTATGCACCTAACAATGCATGCTCTAAATGTCACAAGTTTGGACATCAAAGCAAGAATTGCAGGACTCAAGTACATTTAGCAAATTAGACAAAAGACAAAGACAAAGGAAAAGTGGAAATTTGATGTAGAAGCATCTTGTGTGTAAGAGAAATCTTGCATTACCAAAAAATATTCTTCTTTTCAATCTTTTCTTTTTTAACAAGTGACGCAAGCATCATAGTTCCTGCCATTTGAATTTTTAGTTTAAACAAAATAGAAGTAGCAATGTTGCCATTCAAATATTGATAATTACATGAGACAGTGTATGCTGAATCTAGACGTGAGTGACTTGCTATGGTTTGAATAGTGTAAAAATAGCTTATTTGCATTAGATAGAAAATCTAGCTTCAGATAAGATGGTGCCCTAGTATATTAGCACCAAATTCACCTTATAATATAAGAAATATAAAAAGATAAATAAGTTAAAAGAAAATAATGGAAAAATAGATAAAAATATTCATAACAAAATATTTGAATTGTTGGTCTTTATATTATTTAAAATTTGCAAATATAATTTCAAACGTAAAAAATTGCTAAAATTTTATCGTAATTTCTTTGGTTTTTTAGAATGTAAAAGCTTAATTTTTATTTAAGTAATAAGCCATAAATGTCAACATCAAGATTCCACCATAATTTATGATAAATAATCAATAGAAAAAACTTCTATCATTTACATCTATGAGGAATGATTTCTTGTATCATTTATATTCTATAAAAGGGATTACGTTGAAAACATCTTTGAAATTAAAAATTAAAAGTTCAAATACATTTTAAACTATTCCCATATATATAAGTGGTATAGATATAATCTATACCATTTTTTAATTGATGAACTCCGTGTTTAAATGTTTAAATCTGCATGTTTTAATACTTGAGGTAAGGATTAAACTTGTGAACCAAATATGCGGGAGAATTATGCCATCCCTCGCTACGACGTGATTGGTGAGGACTGACCCCGAGTGTGGTAAAGATAAAAAAATATTTTTATATAGAGGGTGGAAAAGATTTTAAGAAGTATCTTTAAATAAATAAATAAATATATAGGCGGTCTATTTAGAAATGATTAGGTTCACATGTTTTTCTTATGAAAATCTTAGGTTTGCAGGCAACATCGATCGATGGAAGTGTTCCTGAAACTCTGCAACAAAATCGATGGACGTGAGATCTTTTATACCCACTCCAGTCAATGCATCAATAATGGCGATGACAAACGGAGAGGACGAGCATCGAAAGGGGAATATTGGCGTGTTGCATTTTCAAGAAGATTTGTGTAAAAGATGACATAAGGTATAATTAATGCATTAAATATGGTTTAAAAATATTTTTAGAAAAGATGACATAAGCTATAGTTAATGTATTCAAAGTAGAGTGTAAAAAATATCCTAATTTTCTATGAAGAAAATTAATTTTACCCCCTACTATTATTGCTCTAAGCCAATCAAAGAAGAGATAAATTATTTTGTTTAAATCATTTAAATAGATGAAAAATTTAAAAGTATAGTTTGTAGACATATGATGTAAAAATTGTTGACTCTAATTGGCTATTTAAAAGTTACTATTGCATCCTATGACATCTAATGGATGCAATAGTATCCTGCCATGGCAAGAACTAATAAGGACTAGTAGACAAGGTGGTTACTATTTTTGGGAACTTGCTATTTTTAGTAAGTTTTTTATATGAGCTCATAATGTTCTCATTTTCTACATGAAGGTTCATTTTAGAATTCTAAGCCTACCATAAAAATCTTATTGTTCCAACTTAAGTATTAGAGATGTTATTACATAGTTTTGGTGGAAAATTTAGGAGAAAAATCTTCAGGCTCACTGTTGGAGGCCTTAGAGTTTCTGAATGAGGTCTAATATTTTGAAGGAAGGGCACTTATGCCATTCCAAGCCTATAGATCAGGAGCTGATATTTCCAAAAAGTGGTTATAATATCCAATTAGAGCAACAGTTTGAGAGCTATGGCCTTCCAAAGTTGGACTACCTAAAATTTCTAAATTAATTGTCAAAGATGTATTTGGCCAACTGTATATGTATTGTTAGGGTCTGTTACCCTATGTATTAAGTTTCAATGTATAGAACCTTCTTAGGTGGTATAAAATTGCCTATTCAAGAAAGGACCAAACATTATTTAGAACAACTTTGGGTGGTAGTTTGTGCTTAGTCTTGTAGATTACTATAATGAAGGCACCCATGTGGGTTAGCTTATTATACTTTTGAATTATGTAATCCACATTTTCTGTACAAATAAGAAGTCCATATTTTGTTCTCACATTTTTTGTTGTTTCTTTATTTCTAGTATGGTTTATGGAATAAAGGGGAGCACCCTTCATCAAGTGGTATTAGAGCTAGAGTTCTTAAGTGTGTGGACAGATTGTTGATTGTAAGGCAGTTTGCACCAGGACCATTGTTTGGGCTGAGCGTGTAGATAGATCACTGATTGTGAGGTAGTTTACACTAGGGTTTTAGAAAAAGCATAAAAATATCTCCACAAAGAGAGCATGAAAGAAGAGCTATAGGTATTATACTTGAGTGTTTTAGAGCACTCTAAAGACAAATACAAAATTTGGAAGAACTAATGCAGAGAGGAATAAATCTTCTCGTAACAGATGAAAGAAAGGATGAGAATGGAGTAGAAGAAAATGTTGAAGCAAAGGCAATTATAAACCCTAAGGAGGAGAGGTTTTTTAGGGCCATCTCCAAGATTGAAAAAAGACCTAAGTTTGAATTTTTGACATTTTTTGGGAAATCTTAACCCAAAGGAGCTAACAGATTGGATCAACAAACTAGAGGAGCACTTTGAGTATGAAGATATTGAGGATCTTGACAAGGTCTAGTTTACAAAGGAAAAACTAAAGGGACATGCAAAAATTTGGTGGTAGGAGGTTTAGTTTGAGTGAAATAGAAAGGGAAAGGAAAAAATCACTAGATGGGATTCATTCCTATGGATTATGAGCTTTATTTTTTTGAAGAAAATGCAAGGGTTGAAGCAAGTAGGAAAATCTATTCAAGAGTATACTGAAGAGTTATACCAAGTTCTCATTAGAATTGGCCATGTAGAAGCTGATAAGGAGAAAGTGGCCTATTATCTTAATGGGTTAAGGCCAAGTATTCAAGATGAGTTGAGGCTGGTTCAAATAATTTCCACGATTAGAACAATAGAGGTCAAAGAGGAAGAGATAGAGGAGAAGGATTTGGAAAAGGAGGCTTTCAAGGAAAATATTTTCATTGGGAAGATGAAGGACATAGAGCATTTGAATGTTCCCAATACCAGGGAAGGATATATCGAAGAATAGAAGGCTAGATCAAAGTTGCACATGTTGATGAAGATGCCAGATCATCACATTTTGAAGATGTTAAAAGAGGAGAAGTCCTAGTTAATAGAAGAGTCCTACTAAATGGAAAAAATGAACCTGATCAAAAAAAGAGTTTGTTTCACACAAGGCGTAGATGTGAAGATAAGTTTTGTGATGTGATCATTGATACTAGAAGTACTAGAAATCTAGTGTTAGAAATGATGGTTAAAAAGTTGAAGCTAAAAAGACAAAAATAGCTGCCCCCATACTATATTTCTTGGGTGCAAGATGATCACAAGGTCATGGTTAATGAGCAGTGCTCAATAAAGTTCAAGATTGGAAGCTACTAGGATGAGGTACTTTGTGATATCATACCTATGGATATATGTCATATTTTGGGGAGTAGCCCATGGAAATTTGATAGGCATGCTGTACACAGTGGGCAAGAAAATACCCACACTCTAACCAAGGATGGAGTGAAGCATAAGTTGAAACCATTGAAGGAGAAAGAAGAAAGGGTATAAAGTGCTACCAAAATATGCTTTGTTGATGGAAAAGAGTTTCTCAAAGGTATGAAGTGTGAGCATATGTGTTTTTCTATAATTCCAAAAGATAGTAAGGAAGAAGTAGAGGAAGTACCTTCAAAAGTTGCAAATATGTTGGGAGAGTTTTCTGATATTATATTAGATAATGTACTTGATGGATTACTCCTAATGAGGAAGATCAATCAATAGATGGATTTGGTTCTAGGATATAGTTTTCCAAAAAAGTAAACACACAAAATGACACCAACAAAAAGTGAATAATTGAACATACAAGTTCATGAGTTGTTGTAGAAGGGGTTGATTTGAGAGAGTCTAAATCCATGTGTTGTACTAGCCGTATTAGCACCAAAGAAGAATTGAGAATGGAGGATGTGCACAGATTCTCATGCTATCAAAAAGATCACAATCAAATATAGATTTCCATTTCCAGGGATAGATGATATTATGGCTTGTTTGAGTGGAGCTAAGTATTTCATAAAGATAGATATGAAGAGTGGGTACATCAAATTTGTATTAGAAAAGTTGATGAGTGGAAGACTACTTTCAAGATAAGAGAAGGATTGTACGAGTGGTTAGTCATGCCTTTTGGGCTAACCAATGCACCAAGCACTTTCATGAGGCTCATGAATGAGGTATTAAAGGAATTTATGGGTAAATTTGTCATTGTTTACCTAGATGATATTTTTATCTTTAGGAAGACATTGGAGGAGAATTTGGTTCATATTCGCAAGATGTTTGATAAGTTGAGGGAAGAAAATTTGCTGATAAACTTGAAGAAGTGTAGTTTTATAAAGGAGTTGGTGTACTTGGGATTTTTAGTCTCAGCAAAAGGTCTAAAAATGGACCCCAAGAAAGTGAAGGCTATCCTTGAATGACCTACTCCAAAGAGTACAATAGAGGCAAGATCTTTTCATGGACTAGCTAGTTTTTACAGAAAGTTTGTAAGATGTTTTAATAGTATTTGTGGACCCTTGACTAAAATAATAAGAGGGGATAGGAAAGAATTTAAGTAGACTATAGGAGCAAATGAGAGTTTTAATATGTTGAAATAGAAAGTTATTGAGAAACCTATTTTAGCACTTCCTGATTTTAACAAGGTGTTTCAAGTAGACTTTGATGCTAGTGGTACTATAATAGAGGTTGTTTTGAGCCAAGAAGGTATGCCTACTGATTATTTTAGTAAGAAATTGAATGATGTAAAAAGAAAATATTTTATTATTGATCAGGAATTTTATGCTATAGTTCAAGCATTGAAGAAGTGGAGACACTATCTTCTTCTTAAGGAGTTTGTTTTGTATACTGATCATCAAGTTTTGTAATATTTGAATAGTCAAGTGAAATTAAACCAAAGGTATTTGAAGTGGGTTAAGTTTTTGTAGATTTATACATTTTTTTTGAAACACAGGAGTGGAAAGTCTAACAAAGTTGTAGATGCTCTTAGTAGAAGACATTTTTTGGTAACAAAAATGAAAATAGAGGTGGTTGGGTTCAAGGAACTTAGTACTTTGTATCCAAATGATCCTAATTTTGGTGAAGCATGGAATGATTTTATAGAACTTGTTACACTTGATAGGATAAAGTGGTTGGATTTCATGATCCATGATAGTATCTTGTTCAAAGAAAGCCAATTATACATTCCTAGAAGTTCAATGAGAGAGAATCTCATCAAGAAGAAGCATAGTGGAGGATTGGATGAACATTTTAGTAGAGATAAGACCATTGCTTTGGTTGTGAAGAATTATTACTAGCCACAATTGTAGAAGATGTGAAGAAGTTTGTAAAAGAGTTGTAGAGTATGTCAGATGGAAAAAGGAGCAAAGTAGAATATAGGATTGTATTAGCCATTACTTGTACTAGAGAAGCTATGGGAGAATGTCAACATGGATTTTATTCTTGGATTACCCAAGACTCAGCATGGGGATGATTCTATTTTTTGGTGGTTGACAAGTTTTCACAGATGGCACATTTTATTCCTTGCAAGAAGACTAGTGATGTTGCTCATTTGGTAAAGTTGTTTTTTAGAGAAGTGGTGAGACTACATGGTCCACCAAATAGTATAGTTTTAGATCAAGATACCAAATTTGTTGGGTATTTTTGGCATACATTATGGAAGAAACTAAAGATAGATTTGAAGTTTAGTTCATTACATCATCTACAGATTGATGGAAAAATAGAAGTGGTGAACAAGAGTTTGAGAAATTTGCTGAAATGCTTGGCTGGAGACAAGCCAAAAGGATGGGATATATTTTTTCCATAAGTAGAATTTTTATATAATATTTCTATTAATAAGAGTACTTGTAAATCACCATTCCAGATTGTATATGGGAGTAGTCCTAGAAATGCTTTTGAATTGAGGTAGCTGGATAAAGGAGAGATAAGTAGTACTGAAGCAAAAGAATTTGCTAAACATTTGAAGAACATCCATGAGGAGGTGAGGAAGCACATCATAAAAATGAATACATAGTACAAGGATAAGGATGATGTGAAAAGGAGGCATAAGGAATTTCAGATTGGAGATGAAGTCATGATTCATTTAAAAAACAAGCATTTTCCAGTGGGTACATATAATAAGCTAAAAATGAAGAAGTTTGGACTGCACAAGATAGTGAACATTATGATTCTAGAAATGCTTATGAAGTGGAGTTGTCTAGTGAACTGAATATTTTACCAGTATTGAATATTTCAAATTTGACAGAGTATTATGAAGGAAGTGATGGAGATGAAGTTGCATAAGATTAGTGGAGTATTCCAACAACTAGTCTGCTTAGAAAGGAGATTGAGGAGATACTGGATAATCGTGTTGGAAAAAGTACAGGGAAGATAACTTATGAGGAATACCTAGTCAAATAGAAAGGGAGGCCAGTAGAACATTCATCATGGTTAGCAAGGGAGGAGGTTAACCATCTTGGTTTTTCTTTGAACACTTGAGTCGTGACTGAGTCACTTTTCAAATTACCTCAAGTGTCTAATTTAGGAGCATCTTGGGTGTAAGAGAAATCTTGCATCACCCAAACATATTTTCCTTTTCAATATTTTCTATTTTAATAAGGACTAGTAGATAGAATGGTTAGTATTTCTTGGAACTTGCTATTTTTAGTAAGTTTGTTAGATGAGCTCAAAATGTTCTCATTTTCTACATGAAGGTTCATTTTAGAATTATAAGCTTAGCATAAAAATCTCATTGCTCCAACTTAAGTGACAAAGAAGTTATTGTAGATTTTCGATGGAAAATTTAGGAGAAAAATCTTCAAGCTCACCGTTGGAGGCCTTAGAGTGCCTAGATGAGGTCCAAAAATACAATGAAAGGGCATTTGTGCTATTCCAAGCATGTAGATCAGGAGCTAGAATTTCCAAAAGGTGATTATAATAGCCAATCAAAGCATTGGTTTGAGAGTTATGGCCTTCCAAAGTTGGGCTATCCTAAATTTCTAAAATAATTGCCAAAGATGTATTTGGCCGAGTCTATATGTATTATTAGGGTCTATTAACCCTAGGTATTAAGTTTCAATGTTTAGAACCTTCCTGAGCATCATAAAATTTCCTATTTAAGAAAGGCCCAAACATTATCTAGAACAACTCTAGGTGGTAGTTAATAGCTTAGTCTTGCAGATTACTATAATGAAGATGCCCATGTGGGTTAGCATATTGTACTCATGAATTCTATAATTTTTTATTTGCAGTGCAAATAAGAAGTCCATATTTTGTTCCCACATTTTCTGTTATTTCTTTGTTTTTGTTACGATTTATGGTATTAAGGGGAGCATCCTTCATCAACATTGAGAAAATTAGGAATGAAATGAATCGAAAATGGAAAAGGAAAAAAAGAAGATGGAAATAGTGGAGCTAATGGAGTTGAGGTCCCAAATCCAATAGAGAAGGTGATCACATCATGTCAAACTAAGAAAGAGAGGTATGTATGGAATTATATACTTAATTGATATATAATACATTAGTTCCTTACATGAGAATGTGCTAAAAGTTCATATCTGCATAAGATTTTTTTTTGAAAGGTTTTCGAGTGTCAGTAAAATTGTCTATGTTGACCAAGCATTACAACATAGATTGAGCACTTCATAAGAGAAATGATAGAAATTGAACAATATGGAAGAGATTGAGCTACAATACGAAGACCTAGTTGAAAGACATCAACATCAACTGAGAGTAAAATTGTCTATGTTGACCAAGCATTGCAACATAGACCAAGCACCCCAAAAGAGAAATGATAGAGACTGAATAATATGGAAGAGATGGAGCTGCAATACAAAGAACTAGTTGAAAGGCATCAACATCAACCAAGAGTAAAATTATCTAGGTTGATCGAGAATTGTGACATAGACTGAGTACTTCAAAAGAGAAATGATAGAGACTGAATAATATGGAAGAGACCAAGCTGCAATACAAAGATCTAGTGGAAAGGCATCAACATTAACTAAGATAGCTGGCTTCTACCTACCTGAGTACACAACATTAGTGGAGACCCTAAATTGATCAAAATAATGCATATAATGAAATTTGAAGACATTATTACATACCTTGCATTCATATTTTTGAGAGAATAAAGAGATTTGGCAATTTTAGCAACTAGCAAAAATTTCAAGAGTGATTTAAACAAAGAGGATTAAACGAGTGAAGATTTGAACTATGTCAAGTATCTAGAGAAGAAAATAACTTCATGTTAGGATTAAAATATGTATAGAAATTACAATTAAATGCAAATATGAAAAATATTGAAAAACAATAGATCACATAGAAATGAACACAAGACACCAAGATTTAATGTGGTTCACCCAAACCCTGGGCTACGTCCACCAAACAATAAGTCCAATATTTTTATGATCCAATGATTACAACTTGGTTACAATCTACAAACCCTTACAGCTCAATACCACCTCAAGAACCAATTTTTGCATCACCTTATGAAACAATCCCTAACCCTAATCCCTTTTATACAAGTATTTTTATTGCTTTAGGGTTATAATTAATAATTACATGTTGGCCCAAAATCTCAATAAAATAGGGCCCACATTTTTTTTCAAGTGTGTATAGTACTTCCCTAATTAGTCACGACAAACTAACAATCTTCCACTTGGGGACTGATCAGAATCCACACTAGACAACAATCTCCCACTTGAAGATTGATATTGTTGTGATACTACTACCACATGGGGCTCCCAATGGATCAAACCACATTGGACTGTGCTATTCTTGTATACGTATTTAGTATAAAAGACCAACTAAAGCTAAAGAGGAGTTCAACTTCTCCCTTGTCACTACCTTTGTAAACATATCTGCTAGATTGTCATCTAAATGTATCTTGTCCAAATTTAACTATCCATCATCTAAAATGGATCAAATGAAATGGTACCACAACTATATGTGTTTTGTCTTTGAATGTAGTGGAAAATTCTTTGCAAGATGAATGGCACTATGGCTATCTATAAACAAATAATTATCCCTTTGAGGGTGTCCCAATTCTTCCAGGAAGAATTGAAGCCATATCATCTCCTTGGCTGCCTCTGTAGTAGCAACATACCCTACTTTTGTAGTGGATAATACATTAACCTTCTGTAACCTAGAAATCTAGCTCACCATTGCCCCACCAATGGTAAATACATAACCTATAGTACTCTACCTGGTATCAACATCCCCTACCAAATCTAAGTCAACATAGCTTTATAAATTAGTAGTAGAGCCCCTAAAGTGTAAACACTTTCTAGATGTTCCTCTCAAATATATGAGAATCCATTTGATTGCATTCTAATGCTCAATTCCTAGATGACTCATATACCTACTAACAATTCCCACTACATGTGCACTATATGTCCTAGTACATAACATATCATATATCAAGCTTCCTATATTTGAAGCATAGGGTAGCTTGGACATCTTATCCTCCTCTTCTTGTGTCTTGGGACACATCTCCTTAGTCAACTTCAAATGACTAGGTAAAGGTGTGCTGTTTGCTTTAGCATTATCCATAGAGAAACATTGCAATACCTATAGCATCAATTGTCTATTCTTCCTATCTCAATGAATCTTCATATAAGGATTTATTTTTCTTCCCCCAAATCCTTCATAGAAAATGCATGTGCTAATTGGTGTTTCAACCCCTTAATGTGATCCATGTTAGACCTAGCTATAAGCATATCATCAACATATAAACATAAAATAATGTAGCTACCATCATCCAACTTCTTGAAATAAACACAATGATCTAAATGACACCTATTGTATCCTTGCTCATGCATAAACCTGTCAAATTTGAGATAACATTGCCGAGGTGCTTTCTTCAAGCCATATAAACTCTTCTTCAATCTACACACTAAGTTCTCCTTACCTTTGACCTCAAATCCCTATGGATAAGCCATACATATTTTTTCATCCAAATCACCATGAAGGAAGGTTATTTTAACATCAAGCTACTCCAAATGCAAATCTTCAGTAGCCACAATACTTAAAACAATATAGATAGAAGTCATTTTAATGATAGGAGAAAATATCTCATCAAAATTGATACCTTTTTTTTGTGCAAATCCTTTTACAACTAACCTAGATTTAAATCATTTCTTACCTCCTCCTTCTTTCAACCTGTAAACCCACTTATTCTGTAAAGCCCTTTTACCTATAGGCAACTTGCATAAATTCTATAGCTTATTTTTCAACAAAGAGTCCATTTATTCTTTCATTGTAGACTCCTACTGAATCTTAGTATCCACTTGCACAACTTCATCATAACATTCAGGTTCACTAGCATCTATTAGTAAAATAGAATACAAAGAGGGAGAAAATCTTTCTGGAGGTTTACTCATCCTTGTCGACTATCTAGCATTCACTAGTGTGTGTAGTATTTGTTTTTGTGGTTGTTGTACATCATGAGGAATTGTTGAAACATCATCTTTTGGAGTATCATCCAGTACTACATAATCATCTTCTTTCCTCTCATGTTTCTGCAACAAATCTTTGTACACACTTTCTCATTGAATATGACATCCTTGCTTCTTACAATTTTACAATTTTCAAAATCCCAAAGCTTGTAACCAAATTCATTAATTCCATATCCAAAAAATACACATTTCTTTGACTTAGCTTCCAACTTGGTTCTATTTTAAGAATCTATATGAGAAAATACTTCACAATTGAAGGTTTTGAGAAAAGAATAACTCACCTTCTTACTGCTCCATGCTTCCTCTAGAATACCACAACCCAAAGGAGCAGAGGGACCTCTATTAATAAAATATATAGTAGTATTGATAGCCTCTACCCACATATGTAAGGGCAACCCAACATGCAACCTCATGCTCTTTGTACACTCCATTATAATCCTATTCATGCATTCAACCACTTTATTTTCATGTGGAGTCCTTGGAATAGTTTTCTATCTACGAATACCATTAGTGGAGTATAATTTTCAAATTCATTACTACAATGCTCACCATAATTATTAGATTTGAGATAATTTAATTTCTTACTAGTCTTATTTTCAACCAAGCATTTCCATTTCTTAAAAGTTTGAAATACATTAGATTTTTGTCTAAGTAAATAAACCCATACTTTTCTTGTTACATCATTAATAAATGTAACATAATAATTAGAGCCACTAAGGGAAGATACCCAAGCCAGTCCCCATACAACTTTCAAAAAAGTCCATATTAACACATTTTAGAGCTGGTACTTTCATACCTTTTTCACTCATGTGCCCAAGTCTACTATGCCATAGTGTTGTATCAAAATTTACAACAACTATTTGTTCTCCTTGCTCAACTATAGTAACTGTTCCTAAACATTCATTTTTCTCTAAAACAATTAAAGTAGAAGGAACAATATGACTTGTACAAAGATAGAAGGTGCCTACATTCATACCTTTTGCTACTATGAGGGAACCTTTTGAAACCTTCCAATTTTTATCATTAATAGTGACTACACAACCCTCACCACCAAGTTGCCCTGCTGAAATTAAATTCCTACTCAGCCTTGAAACATGTCTTACCTCATGTAGTAGTCAATTATTCCCATTCTGCAACTTAATCTTAACTTTTCCCTTTCCAACAATCTGATAGGGTTCATTATCCCTCAAATAAACAAATCCAAAATGAGGTGTAGCATGAAATGAGGCACTAGAATCTAAAACCCATGAATCATCAATGCTTTCTAAAGACAAAAGTAAAGCATCCTCTTCAAATTTGTTACTTACCACATTTGCCTCCTTGCCTACATCCTTGATTTTTCTTTTGAGTCCAACGATCTTTCTTTTTATGCCCTATTTTACCACAGTACTAGCAATCGTTTGGTCCTCTTGATTAAGACCTCCCCTCCTTTGACTTTCTTCTTGATTTCCTACAGTTTCTAGAATTACTTCCTCTCTTAGTCATTTTGCCTCGACTTTGTGCATTCAAATCACTTCCTAATGTAGATCCACTTGAGGTTTTCCTATGAGTTTCCTCACTCAAAATAACACCGATCACATCATCATATTTTAGGGTATTAGATTGAGAAATAGAATTATTCACAACCATTACCATGCCATTCTAGCTTTCAGGAAAAAAACACAAAATCAAGAGAGCCCTAATTTATTCATTAAAATTAATACCCACAGAAGATAACTGACTAGTAATAGTATTAAAATCATTTAAATGATCTATAATAGATCCACCTTCTGTCATTTTTATATTAAATAAATGCTTCATGAGAAATACCTTGTTTGAAGCAGAGGGCTTTTCATACTCTTTAGGGTTTCCATCAACTCTTCCATCATCTTTTCTTTTGTAATATTAAATGCCACCGATGGTGTCAGGCATAATCAAATGCTTCCAAATGCCTTATTGTCTAAAAGATCCTAGTCATCATTTGCCATAGATCCCTGATTCTTGGTTTTTCCTTCCAACTGCTTCCCTAAATCCTTTTGATAAAGATAGTCCTCCATTTGCATTTTCCATAATTGAAAGTTTTGCCCATTAAACTTATCAATCCTCAGCTTACCCTCATCTACCATCTTTTCCACTCAACCATGAGACTCCTACTCAACAGTGAGACTTTCCTGTAGAGGATAACTTAAAAATAACCTCGCTTTAATACCACTTGTTAGGATTAAACCACAGATAGAAATAAAAATTATATGAAATTATAAAAAATATCAAAAAATAATAGATCACACAAAAAGAATATAGGACAGTAAGATTTAACATGGTTCATCCAAACCCTAGGCTACATCTACCAAACATCAAGTCCAATATTTTTACGATTGAGTGATTACAACTTGATTACAATCTGTAATTCCTTACAACTCAATACCGCCACAAGAATCAATTTTTGCATTACCTTATGAAACAATCCCTTACCCTAATCCCTTTTATAAAAGTATTTTTATAGCTTTAGGGTTATAATTAATAATTACACGTTGGCCTAAAATTTTGATAAAATAGGGCCCAACTATTTTTTCCCAAAGAATTTATGAAGTATGCACAATACTTCCCTGATGAGTCACCACAATATAACACTTCAAACCCTAACTATGATCATGGAGGCTTCATCAACCATTAGAATGAGCCAAGAGGTTAGTAGAATTCAATTGGTGAAGTGCGACACTTATCCTCTACCTAAGTTTTGTGCTATTCTAGATATTGCTATGAAAGGAGACTTAATGGGTGCACTATCCTCGATACCATGTAAAATAATTATGATCCATGATGTCAAAAACTATTATATGTGTAAAATTGGAGAAGTGGGAGATTATGAAATTAGGGAAGCATATTAGAAATTGTGCAATGAAGGAGTTTTGAAGGACAA
This sequence comes from Cupressus sempervirens, assembly GCA_028749045.1. NCBI lineage: Eukaryota > Viridiplantae > Streptophyta > Pinopsida > Cupressales > Cupressaceae > Cupressus > Cupressus sempervirens. The sequence goes on from CM053783.1 coordinate 250,546,397, forward strand.
ATTCAAAGTTGTTGAAAGGAAAGGGTTAACTTATACCCTATATTTCCCAAAGAATTTCAAGGTTGAATGGATTAAAGTTTTTTTGAGTAGAATCCATGATATGAAGTACTAGTTACAAAATGGACTAGAGGAGATAATAAAGAAAATAATTCATAGGGTTATAGGCTATCCAATCCTAGATTAGAAGAAAACCATGTGAAGCCTGAGTTGTGAAGAAGTTGAGGCAAACACAAGACCTGAGTGGAATGGACGTGGTTTGTCCATCACAAACATTTTTGATCCACTAACTCAATTTGTAGCGAGGGTTATCGCTCATAAATTCTATCAATTGAGAAGATTGAACAGTGTACCTTGTATAGTTTTGGATCAAGCATGGAATATTGTAATTAAAGATTATGAGTATGATCTTGCCAAGCTACAAGGTTAAAACTTGTAGAAAATATGTCATCTATAAGGAACTAAAAGAGCTCAATGTTTAAATTTGGCTCCCTCATTTCATGTTTTTTATTTTATACCTAGAAATATTTTCCCAGTGTTTGTAATGTTGTATGGGAGAAAGACAAACTAGTGACAAAAAAATTAATGAGTATATCACTCAATTGAAAGAAATTTTTGAGAATGTAATGGGTACTTATTTTGATGTATTTAAGAAACAGATGATAAGGAGAATGAAGATACCTAGAGAGTTGGTCATGAACTATTATAGTGACATATGTTTTCTTGTTGATATAGACAACACTTTTGTACAAGAAGTTAAGCTAAGTAAGGCTTGGTTACAAAGCTTTGAATATGAGATTGATAGTGATATAGTGAGTGGAAACATTGATGCACTACTAAAACAAGAGATAGATACTGAGGCTAAACCTTTTGGGAGCTATGAAGAAGATAAAAAAAGAATAAGTGTAAATATAAAGATAGCTTCTAAGGTAAATAAAAGGAAGAAAATGATCAAAGATTTAGAGGCAAAACTGGGCACCCTAGGTAAAGGAAAATAATCATTTCAATTTCCACAAGGTCTTGTTGAATATGAAGAACAAGATAGTGGTGATGAGGAAGAGGAAGAAGAAGAAGTTGACAAGGGAAAAGCACTAGCTATTGTCATGCCACCAAGAAAGAAGGCTCAAGGAACAAAGAAGAAGCCAATAGTGACACCTCCAAGTGAAGGACTAGGGCAGCTGCTAGTGTCAACCAGTCTGTAAAGAAGAATGTAGCAAAAAATATAGATCCCAGTGCCCCCAGAACCAAAAAAAGGAGATTGGTCATAGGACCACCTCAGAGGAAACCTAAGTCTATTAATGATGTATGCACAAACTTAAGGAGTTTTCTAGGTTTATCTTTTTTCAGATTTGTCAAATATGATACACCAGATAATGATGATAGAAATAAAATTGAGGAGACTATGGCAAAAATGATTTCAAATTTCAAACTAGCTCCTAGTGAAATAGAGAAGAAGATACCTCAAGACTTGTCTAATAGATTGAAATAAGATGGCAATAGGAAGAGAAGGAAGAGAAAATGAAAAAAGAATGACACATTAGTTAGAGTAATGCCTAACTTATTTGAGGAGAAAAAGGACACATTTTTGGAGTAGTTTAGGAATAGATTTGTTCCAAAATATAGAACTTTTTTGATCTTACTAAATACAAAGGAAGTTGTATAACAAAAAACTAAGTTTCTATGGAAGAGAATTTTTGGGAGATGCTAACATTAAAGACATGAGTAAAAAACACTGTAAACATTTGAGATGATTACATCAATGGAGAAAGTTTAGGTGTGATGAGTCTACAAGGAAACATGTCCCCTATACATGGCAACACCCCTGATACTCTAGAGGCCAAGCAATCAAGGTTTATAGATATAGAGGTAGATGGTGAAGAGAAGGAAATATGTGTAAATATTAGAATTGTTTTAGAACCTTGCATTGAGGAAGGAAAATAATCAAATGGAGCTGAACCAAGTGTAACTATTATTGTCTTGATGATAGATGAACCAGTAGGACCGAGTGGTGACACCCCTTCACCAACTCTCAAGGTCATGCCGAGAAACATCTCTCCTTCACCTAGTAGAATGAGGAAAGCAATAAAAGATGTTTTGCTAGATAATGAAAGTCAGTCTGGATGAAATCATTAAGATGACACAATTTGACTTGGTAAATCTCACCTTGGAGCAAACTATTTTGCTACAAGAAATTTTAGCAAAGAAGAAAATACAAGAAGAGCTCAGGGAATAACAGAAGTAGAAATAGTTACTACATGATGTTAAGCATATTTTTGTTGATGCTTTTGAAATTTAGAATTTTGATGAAGATTCCCCAATCATCAACCATATTGTAACTATAGTTGATCAAGTGAATGTTGGAAATATGGAGTCAAATAAGAAGCTAATGGATTGGTCTACCAAAGATTTGAAACCAAGGTTGTACACAAAGTTTCCATAACCATTGCCGAGCAAAAAGTGCACCTACAGGAGAAAGTATAGGTTATGATTAAATCAATTCAAAAGGTACAAAATTCGTACACAATTTTTTCATATGTGCCAAGATTCACTCACAATATTTAGGCACAAATAAGTCATATTCAAGATGAGATGAAGAGATCCAACAATATTATTTTTGAGTCAACATAATCAAGCATTGATCATTTCAATAATTTCAAGCATATTGGAGAGCTTAAGGTTTCTCTCAAGACTCAAAATTTTCTGATTTATTTCTTGTGTGAACATTGAAAAATCACAGAATTTTCTATAAAGGGAAAAGATGTTCCTTAGTACAATCTTTACCTTATCCAATTTCTTGGCTAGATCAACCTATCCCAAAATAATGTTATTGGATATCTTTTGGTTGACTTTGCCTAGAAACTTCTTCTCTGACCATTCCATGAGTTTTACATTTGTATCATGGTCTTCATTATTCACTTGGTAAACTATATCAGATAGTTGTTCAAGGATTGGCCTGCTTGAATTTGGAGGTTGTAGGTTGAAGGCATCCATGAATATATCTTTGATCTCATTCATTGCCTGCTTGTATTTGTAGTCTTTCCTCAATGCCTCTTGCCTCCTTCCCTTATCCAATGCAATCTATATTTAATTCATCTTTTCTTTAGTTAGAGTGCTTGAATCATAATAGGGTATTTTAATTTCTTCATCAAGCTCAAGAATACCATAATGAATGGTCCTGGCTACCCTAGTAGAACTTGAGCTTGGTGTACTGACTTGTAAGGTTAACTTGTCAGTACTCGACCACTGAATAGATTTGGTAGGAGTTCCTATTCTTGTTAATTCAACCAAAGTTTGTGTTGTAGACTCCTCCTTATCTTGTGTTTCTTCCTTATCTTCCTCTTGCATCACTATTGCTGGGGGTGTACTTGTTGTCTATGCTGGTGTACCTGTGGCTTCCCCTATTGTTGCACTTAGCTCTTGATGAGCTTGCATGGCTATGCTTGGTAGTGATGGAGGTAGTAGAAATGGGAATCCAATAGTTTGAGTGGTCTAAGGTGGTTCTTGTGGTGACACCTTGGCTTCTTTGAATTTATCTACTACCTTTTGAAGCTCATCTACACTAACCAATATGGGACTTGTGCACACCTGTGCTTGAAGAGTTGTTTGGTCAAGGATCTTAGTGAGATCCTTTGTAGTTAGTGGATTGATGTTTTGACTTGATGTGTCAATAACATCTTTAATCTTTATGATTTTTGTAGGTGTGGTAGTAGAGTGAGGAGGGCTGAGGTGGAAGTTGTGTGTCTTGCACACTTTGTTGCTCATTAGTATCCTTGTCTTCCTCCTCTTCATCCTTTTTCTCGACTTCTATCTTCTCTTCTCTCCTCTTTCTTCTTTCTTCTAGTTTAGTAGCTTCTTCTTCTTTATATTCCTCTTCAAATACATCTTCAATTTTCTTATACAAATTCTTCCACGATCTGGTGGTTTTCTGTACAACTTCTTCAAGTTTGTTTTGGAGAATGGAGAATGACCTATACTTAGGTGTAAACCTAGTGTTATGCCTTTTGACTGCTTTACTTATTTTTTCCTTTGTCAAATTAGGTAGTATACTTGCTAGAGTTGATTCCCTCATCTCCTTCTCCATCATTAGATAGAAATGCCATTTGTCTTCTACAATTTTAGACAATTCCTTTGGCAATTGTCCATCAAGTTCAAGAGGTGTATACTTGAACTATGCCATTAATGCATAGATTTTTTCTTCTATGCTATTCTATTCCTCTTTACTGAACTTATTGAAATCAATCTTTTTCATATCACTTAAGTCTCCATTCCTAATTATTTTCACATAATATATCAACTAAAGACTTAGGAGGATGACTTACCTTTTCAGACTGATCTTCTTCATCAGTATCAGGTTGAGCCACATATCTTTTCTTTTTCCTTGGCTCTTCCTATGCCTTCTTGATTATTTTCTTCTTCTTTGTAGCTTCCTTTTTGTCTTTTTGTGTGGAGGCCCTTGTTGTAGCTCTAGTTGTTGGCTTCTTAGATGTTGGTGTGGCAACTTTCTTTGGTTTAGGCTGAGGAGCAAGAGGTGTCTTTGTCTTCCTTTTGATGACTTTGCCTTTGATAGGTGCTTCCTTGGCTTCTTCTTCCTTGAAACTCTTAGCTTTGTCTTCTTGTTCTGGCTCATCTTCATCTTTCTCTTCATCACCTTCCTCTTCATCATCACTAATCTCCTCTGTTTCTCCTGCTGCATTTGTTTCTCTAACACCAAATTTCTTCTTTATTTTCTTTACTAACTTTTCCTTCTTCTTCACTGCTGTGGCTGTCTTGAGTTCTGTAACAACTCTTGATTTGACAGTGTCATAAGTTCCAAATTCCTTTGTAGTTTTGTCCATTTCCTCTACAAGTAATGCTATGATGGCTACAACAGCTTGGTCAACATCAAGCTCATATCCCAATGGTCTAAGCCATCTTACTCTTGGAAGGACTGCTTGGATGTAAGTAAAATCAATGTCAATCAGAAAGCATATGTCATTTACATGCTTTTCTACCAGTGAAACTGATATCCTCATTCTTTTCTTCATTGCATTCTTGAAATCATCAAAATAGATAGACATTTGATGATCAAAGCTATCTCCCATTTGTGCAATGAAATCATTTATTTGATCAATAATTGTTTTGTTTTGACTCTAGTTGACTTTGCCAAATGAAGGGAATTCCGTCATCACATAGAAGAACATAAAAACTAGCACTGACTTGAATTTACATTATTATCCCTTGGACTTTCTAATAGCTCCAAGATTTTCATTAATCTGCTGCAACATGAGCTCTGCAAGGTCATAGGTGTGGTCTTTCTTTACAAGCTTATATGCCACATCCACTGCTATGCAGGGTGCACTATTCAACCTGATGGATTGATAAAACTTATGTGATATGATCCTTACAACAAATTATAGAAGTGGATTAGTTATGGTATCTATGGTCATGTCTCTATTGTTCCACTTTGCTCCTGTGTTCTTCTCAATTGTTTCCTTTTTATCACTTCTCAATGTCTTTGGTTTATCTAGGGTTGGAAATCTTGTGACCCTATGAACCATTTTCTTGGTAATCTTGGTTGGTCCTTGCTCTAACCAGAATGCTCCATCATGGATTCTACTAAGTATTATGCATATCCACTCAGTTTTGAATATGATAAAAAAAACTAGGGCTTTGGTTAAACCCTTCTTCTCTATGATAGAGAACTCATCTTTCAATATACCATTATCAAAGAGTTTGTCAAAGGCATTAAAGATTTCCAAGTCTCCTATGGCTCCTATTTTGTAGTTGTAACATTTTCGCACATCTTGAACCATAACAACTTTTTTAGGGATGGCGGATAGGGCACCAACGAGATTGTTTTTATATGCAACTTCTGGTATGGGCCTAAACTTAGGTTGTTTAACCTCATTACTGAAAAGCTGAATTTCATGGCTTTCCTTCCTTTGGGTTTACTTTAAACTAGATTCCATTATTTATCAAACTAGGGTTTGACATTTAAAACAAACTTCACAAACTGTACAACTTGGCACCTGAAGGAAATACCTGGTTAGATGCTTAGATTGCTTGGGTAGATGCTGAATTGCTGTAAATCGCTTGGTTGGATGCTTGAAAATCACTTAATCGTGCTCTTGGTAATCACTTTTCATTTGAATGGCTCAAAATGAATTTATTTTTGCCTTTAAGTGACTTAAAACCTTGCATTTAAGGCATTTTGTACCTTTACCGGTCACTCGGCTTCAAAAGGTTTTCAACTCGACATCCACTTGGCAGCTTATTCACACTCAACATCTATTGACTTTGTTAATAAATCAACCACCACTTATAGTTTTACTCGACTTCCACTAAACTTCTTGACTCAGCATCCAAAGCAACTTCACTTGGCATCCAAAGATAGCTTGACATCATCATTCAAATTTTGTCTTAGCATCTTGTCTGATGCAAATTTATACTTTGCAGTGCTTCATCATGGTTTAGGGATGATGTATGATACTTCCTTATATGTATCAACCTCATAGGCTCATCTTGTGATTAGTTGGATGAGAAATGATTAGTTGACCTCATGGGTGAAGTGACCCTTCCATTGGATGTACTTGATCCATCCTTTTTCTGCCATGTCTTCTTCATGTCTGTTCTAGTGTGTTCCTCATCAATTTTTTCTTTGCCCTTATTTGCTTCAGTCTTGGGTGCCTTGGCCTTTGTTGGACAATTCCTGCTGACATGTCTAGTTTTCAAGCAACTGAACAAGTGGTTTGGTTCAACCATCTTTTATAGTTCCCCTTGAAATGTGTTCTTATGCAATTCTGGGGTATATGCCCATACTCTTGACAATGGTGATAGCTTTGCCTTGTATTGTAATCCCAATTGTAATGGTGTACATAGTTGTCCCTCCTTACATGCTGATTTGGTGTCCACATAGGCTTTGTTCTGCATTCAAAGGCTTTGTGTCCATACTTCTTGAAATTATGGTAGTGTCCATCAAATCTTTGTGTCCTTGTGACTTTAGACCTACAATCTTGTGTCATATGTCCTTGCATGTTGCACTTGTGACAGTAACCCTTGCTTTTGGGTGATTTTGGCTTATTGATCCTTCTACTCCTACAAACATTAGCAGTATGCCCCTTTTTATTAAAGTAATGACAAGTGCATATAGAATCCTTACCTTTGTCACTTCTTTGCTCAACACTCTTTGATGATTCCCTAACTTTAGTGCTATTGTATCCAAGTCCTGATGTATCATGGGCTAATCTTGGGGATTTCAACAACTATTCAAAGTAATCGATAGCTTCAATTGACTTGTTGAGATTTTCTACTATTTCTTTTTCTCTGTTCAATTCATTCTATAGTTGTTCATTCTGCATCCTCAAAGTAGAGATCTCAATATCTTTCACATTGAGTTCATGATGAAGGTTCATCATTTGGGCAAGTGTATCCATTTGCATGTTTGAGATCCTTGTTAATTCAGTACATTTTTTTTCAAGTCTGTTTGCAAGATTTCTTTTGTCATCTTCCATCATGATTCTATCCTCAACTACTCTTTTCTTTTTCTTAGTGATCTCACATAGCATCATGGCCTATGATTCATGCTCTATCTTAAGAGTTCTTATCTCTTCTATTTGAACTCTATTTTTCTCCATCAGTTCTGCTATTGCTGCATCAAATTATTTGGAATCTCCTTTGGAAAATACTTGTGTGGTGTTAATCTCCTTGTAGTGAATATCATTTTTGGCTATAGCTATTTCCTTCCTTCTTTTAAAGGATTTTCTTAACTCCTCTCTAGCTTCCTCTACCTTGTGTAGAGTGAGATGCACATCTATCACCTGGTTCTCAATGATCTTTTCCTCCAAGCTATTAGGCTTCTTCTTGAGAGAACTTGGCTCTGATACCAATTCTTAGAATATCTTAATGGGAAGAATTCTTTTGATAGGTGTAGGTGGGTGGGGGGGGGGGGGGGGGGGGGGTGAATCAGAAGTACTGGCCTTTTAAGCACTTTTAAACCCTTAATCACATATAACTAAAATTAACATGCATGCATATAAACATTAAACAATCATGAGAAACAAACATGCATCACTAGATAACACTTGAGATTTTAGTAACCCAAAAACCCTCCAAGAATAAGAAGGTAAAACTGGGGTGGGGATGATACCCACACAATTACTACAACAATTGATGTCAACCACTTCTGATGGTTTTCCCTGTTAAAGGCCTATCCTGTTAAAGGCTACAAAACACTATTAATTGTGACATTGTTAAAGGATTTCTACACCCTGTTAGGAGTGTTCCTTGTTAGAGGACTTAAGAGCATTCAACTTAGAATGTCACCCTATTAAAGGATTTACATAAGGTTGTTAAACCTACCCAAGTCCATGGGATTTCCAAGTTTCTAATACAATTGTGAGAGAGTATTAGAATAATAAACCTAAAATAATGCAATCTCTGATGTTGATCTTAGGTACTTGTTCTGCTCTTACTATTAACTGATCTCTACTAGATCTGATCTGCTGATTGTGTTCCTTGTTCTATTCTAATCAACTAGATGTATAAACATTGTCCTTTCCACTAAATCTTTGACAGCAATATTCTGCAATGACCTTAATAGGCTCTGCTTTTCCTTCTTCACATGATTCCTCTCTCTTCTCTTACTCTTGCACTGTTCAATGGCATCAAGAATCCCTTATAAAGGCTAGTGGTCCATCCTGCATCCTTGATTAAAATGTTCCCGCTCAAACCCTTGAAATTTACCCATTGGCTGCATGCAATCTCCAATTTTTTGGTTGGTTGCATGAGGATTGGATAGGTGATTGTGAGGATTTGATCTTATCTCCTTATCTTGCTATGAGTCATGCATTACCATTTTTCATCTTTGTTTGCGATTGCATAAACTTTTATGCTGATCCTGCATTGCTCGGCACATGAAGTAATACTGATGCTCAGCACCATCATTTCTGGATTGCTCAGCATCTACTAATTCTTGAATTACTTGGCTCGTGTAGGATTATTGTGTCACTCGGCACCTACTTTAATGTGTTGTGCTCAGCAGAAACTATAGTTTGCTTGGCACTATCTGTGACTCGGCACATAAAGAAATTCTAGCTCAACTTCCATTGTATACTTAGCATGTATAGTAAATATTATTAAGTGTGTTGACACTCATTTGTCAATCTTACTTATAGATCAACATTGTTATCATCTAATAGAGAAAGTGACCTATTCATGATAGTGAAGTGAAATGAAAAGAAAAGTAACATTATATCAAAGGAGAGAATTAGTTAGCAAGGAGAAGACTCAAAATTAGCTTGTAGAGAAAATTGAGAATTAGGTATTGAATTAGTTTTAACCGACTTGAATCAGGGTAAATCTCTTAATAGAGTGGTTTTAACATATCTTTGTAAATCTCCAAACTGAGTCCTTACTTTGTTGTAAGTGTTAAATTCTCTAAAAAGGTGAGATTTAGTAGGGAAAACTCCTCACAAGGTAGATAATATTTTATGATTGAACATTTAACCTTAACTAGTTAACTTTATTACTACAATTGTGAAGATTTGTGGGCATCATCCCCACCCCAATTTTACCTTCACCTTGGAGGGTTTTTGGGTAAAAAATATTTTGTTATGTGTTTTACTTTCATGCATGTGATTGATTAGATTTATATATTACAATAGATTTACATTATAATTTTTACATGCACAAGTTATTGATAGGTGTGAATAAATTGATGAAAATTTCAAGTGTTTAAGATTTTGATTCAACCCCCTCTTAGTATCTTGTTTATCCTATTTATACCTCCATCAGTCAACAATACTATCTCTTCTTTACTTAACTTCCTTTTCGTTACTCGACATATATTGTGACTCAGTCTATACTGGGATGCTCAACAACTTTATACTTGCTCAACTTGTAATGAAATATAAATAAGTCCAGAATACTTGACCTTCATTGGGTGGCTTGGTCATAGTAATGACCAACCAACTCTGCCTAGAAAATGACTGAGTCTTGGATACTAATAGGAAACAAGTCTTAAAGATCAAAATGTTCATGTATTTGATTAATTGCAAGAAAGTAAGATCAAATACAAATTTATATGCACACATTGAACATTTAGGTTGGAAGTTAAAGTTTAATGTATATCAAAATGAAAAATATTATGCCATATCAATCATATAGTTACAAAAGACATTGTGTCTCATAGGTACAATAAAAAATTTGAATGTATACAATTGTTGAATGTGTACAATTAAAATGTCAAATGTGTAATACAAATGTCAAATGTGCACAATATAAATGTCAAATATATACAATACAAAAGTTGAATATATGTCAATGTCATGTAATGACCACAACTACATATGTATATCTCTATCAATATCTATGATTGTGCTAGACCATCAAAACTAAACCTCTTTGATGCAATACATGTTGCACTAGGTGTTTCTACAAGAAAATTAAAATGCTGTATCAAATATTTTATCTAAAAAAAATATGAAATTAACTAAAAATTGGGTTGTAATTATGCATAGTTGAGTTATTGATTACCTCATCTCTTTTTCCACACTTAGACTGAATGATAATAATAATGGACTCCTTCATAGATGAGCATGAATCCTAACAAAATGATGAGGTAGAGTGATGATTGAAGACACAACTACCAATGCATCAATGCTCATGGGAGGCACAACTAATGATGAAATGATGCTAGTATGAGGCATAACCTATATGGTAAGTGATAAAATGTTAGATTTGTAGACATAGTTGTTAGGGATTTCTAAATAGATTTTAAAAAAATACATACTAGACCACAAGTTGAATCTCTAAGCTAGTGGGAGGCACAACTAGTGATGAAACAATGTTGGTATGAGGCACAATCTGTATGGTAAGCAATAAAATGTTAGAATTGTATAGTGGCATTAGGGATTCGAAATAGAGTTAAAAAAAACTAGTACAACTTGAACTAGATCTCTTATGCTAGTAGGAGGCACAACCGCTGATAAATTAGTGCTAGTGTGAGGCACAATTTGTATGGTAAGCAATAAAATGTTATAATTTTAGAGTTAGCATTAGAGATAATAAATAGAGTAAAAAAAAAAAATACTGGAGCCTAAGCTAGATCTCTCATGCTAGTAGGAGGCTTAACTATTGATGAATGAATGTTGGTATGAGGCATAACCTATATGGTAAGTAATACAATTTCATAATTTTAGGGGAGGAATTATGGATTCTAAATAGAGAAAAAAATAAACACATACTATATCCTGAGCTAGATCTCCTATGCTAGTAGGACGCACAACCACAGATGAATTAGTGTTGGTATGAGGAGCAACCTATATGGTAAGTGATAAAATGTTAGAATTATAGAATAGGCATTAGGGATTTTAAATAGAGTTAAAAAAAATTTACTGCAGCTTGAGCTAGATTTCTCATTCTAGTAGGAGGCACAACCATTGATGAATCAGTACTGGTATGAGGCATAGCTAGTATGGTAAGTGATAAAATGTTAGAATTATAGAGTACACATTAGGGATTTCTATTATACACATAAGAAATCACAAACTGAGATCACAAGAGGTCTTCATCTAAGAATCTACATGCATACCTCTAGCCTATGTCATGTTTGACCTCATCATTGATGCTTGCGACTCCTAACAAAATGAAATAAAAAAGGGTTTTTATGAAGTCATGAAGGGTGTTGTAATAAATAAAAGATAAAAAATCCATGTTAATAACCTAAAGTTGTTGAAAATTACTATAAAACTAAAAAAAAATGTAATCATTTGTAAATGCAACTATTTAATATATATATAGAACAAATACATACCACAACCTTAGATGCATATCCTATACTTGTAGGAGGAAACACCACTGATGAGGTAGTTGTGAAAATTTCCTAGATGAAAAAACATAACATCTTATGACACAATAATGAAATTGAATTAAAAGAAAATATGTAATTTTACCTCTTCCCTATCCTGGACATCAGCAGTGTTAGGTGCATTCATTAAATATACAAAATTCAATTGTCTTTACATATATTCAGTAAATGAGTTAGCAAATATTCATCAATATTTAGTACATGTATATACATTCATTCATAATAAATTTAAAAATATAAACTTGACTTGTATTTAATACCTTTTTACATTTGGGTATGTTTGCTGATTTCTTTCCCTTTACTCCTGACCTTGAGCTACGTGGGGTACCCTAAAGAAGAAAATAAAATAAAATAAGAGGAAAAAATAAGATACATCATGAGTTCAAATTTTAAATTTGATAGGTGTGCAAAATATGATACTCATAACTATCAAGGCCAAAGTCAATGGCAGAAAGCGTGGCATCATCAACTTAAGAAATTTCTACCTCTGAGAAGCCCTATAAAATAATATAGTATTGTTATAAATATGAGAGATTTTTGTAGATGGAAAGAAGGCACAGGAATAACAAGAAGATCATATGAGTGAAAAAGGACACAAGAAGGACATGAAGGTAATTTAATGTTTTATTGATCATTCTTCATCATAAGCACTATTTTGTATACCCTAACATAAAAGATTTGACAACAATGAGTCAATTCTTGTAGTGGGTGATTGAAGGTACACAACCAATGGTTCTAGAATGTTTAATAGAGATTAGACAAGGTGTGGAAAATATTTGAAGGATATTTGAAAGATGGGAAAAATTGGGACTAAAAAAGGATACAAGACCTAAATTGAAAACAAAGAGACTAGGAAGGAAAATATAGATATGGATAAACTTTTAGCACCTTCTCAAGAAATACAAGTGTAGATTCATGACCTCACAAATATTTCAAGACACCCTAGGTGATATGGAGGTTGATAGATCTTTCTTTTATGGGGATGGGTATATAGAGGATGGATTCATGAGGTTCATTAGATGGGGTTTTTGTAGTTCTAGGAGCAAGAGATGTGGATGGGAATTGGATGGATTTGATGAATGGGAGGGTTTCAATGATGGTAGGATATGTATGGAGATTTATAAGATGGGTTTAAATAATGGTAGGAAATGGAGGGGCATCTATAAGGGGGTGGATGAGAGAAGGATGATAGTTATGGGAGATGGAAGAGGAATGATGGGTGAGAGAGATGGAAAGGTTTCAACACTAGAAACTTTACTTGATGTAATTAGATGACATGACTTGTTAAATTAACTTAGAGATGGATATTCTATTGATTTCCTTATAAAAATCATTAGAGTTTGGGTGTCACTAGAGTAGTTGGAGGATTGGTAGATGTAGATATCAGAAATTTATGTAAAGGAAAACTATATCTTAAGGCATAAAATGTATGGAATGATGTAATGTTTCAAATTCCAAAAGGTCTTGACAAGGAGCCCTAGACCAAATAGGGTTGGATAATATCATAAAAATTAAAAAATAACATTAGGGAACTTTGTATTGTTAGTTTCATAGAAATTAGGAAAATATATTTTGAAGCCAATTTATTATTGTACTTTTAAGATTATTTAAAAAACTTTACCTTAGGTGTTCTTGCTCCTAGCCTCACACCCATAGAAGAACAAGTACTCTGTGGTGTTCTCACATCACTTGTTACACCCTATATTAGTTATTGTTCACATTAAGTTAGAGTGTTTTATAAAATAATTTTTTAAATTAAAATTTTATTATATTTAGGTGATTAAATAGTAACATGTGAAAACTCAAACACACAAACTTATGTCTCCTCTCCACTAAAGACCATTTTCATCAAGTCATCTATGAGCATGAAATCCCCACCTCTAAATGTATAATAGGTCTTCCTACAATGTACACATGGATGACATGTCAATCCATTCTGATTCACCTCACTATCCACCCCATCACACATGCACAAACAAGTAACAAATACATGTTGATCGACCCTTAATGATTATAATGATTAACATGATGATGCTACAGGTGGTACAAGTGGAGACAAAATGATGGAGACACAACCCAAGTACAAAATGGACACAATAAGAAAGGGAAAACTTTATTAACTATGAAAATATGCCAATACAATTAGTGCAAAGAAAACAAACTCCAAAACATTCCCTATGGGCTTACAATGGTATAAATTTAGAGATAATCTCTTCTCCTAGTACCTTCTCTCAAACTCCACTCTGAACTGCCTTTTACAATGCCAAAAATGTTCTTAAATAGAACCCAAAGGGTTAAGGATTAGGAATACATTCTAGAAAGTGTTAGTTGGCATCCACTACCAAAATAGAAGGCTCCAAAAGTTGCATTATAAGTCAGCGCAAAATTAGAAGAATCTAGAAATGGTAGCCGAACTTTCAGGAGGTATAACTTTTGAACCGTAGCGCCAATTGACAAACAATTTACATTTTTGGAAAGATCTCAGAGTTCTCTATAGCCCAATGGAAAAGCTTCACTCATTCCCCATTTTTTGGCCCCGTACGAGGTCATTTAGCACCTCAAACTTGACTTTGAAGCATTTTTAGGAGGTCTCAAGAAACTGAAAAACTGCAATAACTTTCTAACTGTGGGGCCTTTTAACCTGATTCTTTTTATGGAATGTTCTAAATTACAATTAAAATCATCCCTCCAATTTAAACCTTCTAACTCACCATAATTATGGCTCAATTACATAGTCCTATTTTTTTTATGCATTTACACGTATCCCAAGGTGTTTAAAAACTCTAACTCAAAACACTAATAGTGGAACTATGAGAGTTGGAACCTTTATTTGACCTAAATGGGTATCCAAAAATGAAAACACATGAAACAAAAACTAAGTTTAGGTATATTTTTTTGGGTGACACAGGATTGCCCTTATACCTCTGGATGCTCCTGCATCAGACACCTAGGGTAGATTGAAAAGTGACCTTGTCACTTTATGGATGGTAGAGGAAATCCCAAATGGGAAACGTCAGCTGCTGATATCCAAGTTGAGTCCTCTATCAACTGTCCTTTCCACTTAACTAGGTACTTTTCATACTTCCTATTTCTGGTACACCTGCCTACATGACTATCCAGAATCTCTTCTATCTCCTCCTTCTTAGAAGTAGGAATTGGACATGGCTCCAACATCAACCGCTCATTTTCACCATCATCATGATACTCTATTAAGTTTGTAATTTTGAAGATAGGAGAAATGTGAATTCCATCTGGCAACTCCACCTCATATGCATTTCCTGAGTCATGTTTCTTCAGAATTTTGCAAGGACCAAATTTCTTCATCTTCAGCTTGTTGTAAGTACCTAGTGGAAATCTTTCTTTTCTTAAGTGTACCATGACTAGATCCCCTACTTGGAACTCCTTATGTCTTCTCCTTTGATCAGCCCTAGCTTTATACTATTGATTCATCTTGATAATGTGTGCTTGGACCTCCTCATGTAGGTGCTTGATATGTTTAGCAAATTCTTTTGATTCAACACTTGTCCTCTCCCCTTGCTCCATCTTCCTCAATTCTGGTGTAGTCCTTGGACTACTTCCATATACAATTTGGAATGGTGATCTACCAATACTCCTATTTTTAGAGTTATTATAAGAAAATTTTGCTTTTGGTAGAATCAAATCCCATCCCTTGGGCTTATCCCCAATTAAACATCTCAGAAAATTGCCCAGACTTCTATTTACCACTTTTGTCTATCCATTAGTCTGCGAGTGATGTGTAGAGCTAAACTTCAAGTTCATTCTCAACATCTTTCATGATGTTCTCCAAAAATACCCCACAAATTTAGTATCTCTGTCAGAAACTATACTCCTTGGGAGACCATGTAGTCTCACCACCTCTTTGAAAAACAAGTTTGCAATATGGATGACATCATGAGTTTTGTGGCATGGAATGAAATGTGCCATTTTGGGGAACCTATCAACCACCACAAATACTGAGTCATTACCCCTTTGTGCCCTCAAAAATCCAAGAACAGAATCCATACTTATGTCCTCCCATGGCTTTGATGGAATAGGCAATGGTTGATATAGTCTAGTATTGTGACTAAATCCCTTGGCCGCTTGACAAACCTAACAACTCTATACAAACTTCTTCACATCCTGTGACATTTGAGGCCAAAAATAATGTTCTCTAAGAATGGCAATGGTCTTATCTCGACCAAAATTTCCTACCATCCCTCCACTATGTTTCTCCTTAATCAAATTTTCCCTTATGGAACTACTTGGAATGCACAATTAACTGCCTTTAAAAAACAAACCATCCTAAATCAAATAGACTATCCACTTGGTTCTTTCTATAGCAACAAGTTCTTTACAAGCTTTCCATGCTTCAGCAAAATTAGGATCCTCAGGATATAGATTCTTGAGTTCATCAAACCCAACTACTTCAACCTACATTACTATAAGCAAAAACTGCCTCCTACTCAATGCATCTGCAACCCTATTAGACTTTCCACTTCTATGCTTCAACACAAATGTATAGCTCTGCAAGAACTCTACCCACTTCATATGCCTCTGGTTCAATTTACCTTGGCTATTTAGGTACTATAATGCCTGGTGATCAATATATAAAACAAATTTCTTTGGCAATAAATAATGCCTCCATTTCTTTAAGGCCTGAACTATTGCATAGAACTCTTGATCATAAACAAAATACTTCTTCTTCACATCATTCAATTTTTCACTAAACTATGCAATAGGCTTACCTTCTTGGCTCAATACAACCCCAATAGCATTGCCACTAGCATCACAATCCACCTAGAACACCTTACTAAAATTAGGAAGTGCCAACGTAGGTTGTTCTATCAACTTCTTCTTTAGCAATGCAAAACTTCTCGTAGCTGCCGCAATCCATTTAAACTCTTTTCTATCCCCTCTTATTGTGTCAGTCAGGGGTGCACATATGCCACTAAAATTCTTAATGAACATCTTGTAAAAATTAACTATACCATGAAATGATCTTACCTTAGTAGCAAACCTTTGAGTAGGCCATTCCAAGATGGCTTTTACCTTCTCTAGATCCATTTTGAGACCTTCAGGTGATACAACAAACTGCAGGTAGACTAACTCTTTTTTAGCAAAGCTACACTTCTTCAAATTAATTAATAGTTTCTCTTCCCTCAACCTTTCAAGGACACTATGAATATGCAATAAATGTTCTTCCAAAGTCTTGCTAAAAATTAAAATATCATCCAAATAGACAATAACAAATTTTCCCAAGTACTTCTTAAGTACCTCATTCGTAAGCTGCATGAAGGTGCTTGGGGCGTTCGTCAATCCAAAGGGCATGACTAGCCACTCATAAAGACCCTCCTTAGTCTTAAAGGTAGTTTTTCACTCATCTCCTTGTATCTATAGCTGGTGATAGCCACTCTTGAGATCTATCTTTATGAAGTACTGAGCTCCACTCAAGCAGTGCATAAGATCATCCATTCTTGGCAAAGGAAACTGATACTTGATGGTTATCCTATTTATAGCTTGAGAGTCTATACACATTCTCCACTCTCCATCCTTATTTGGTGCCAATACTATAGGTACTGCACATGGACTCAGACTCTCTCGAATCAAGCCCTTCCTTAATAGCTCCTAAACCTGTCTGTTTAGCTCCTCAATTTTAGTAGGAGTCATCTTATGAGCAGCCTTGTTAGGAAAACTGGATCCAGGGACTAAATCTATCTAATGACTAATTTTCCTTACTAGTGGAAATCCTTCTAGAACATTATCAGAGATGATATCTCCAAACTCACTTAATAAATCTGAAACTTCAAGTGGTATTTCACTACTACCTTCCTTATCTTTTCTAGGAATCAAAGCATAACACATATGTTGATGTTTCATGCCATCCAAAAACTTTCTTCCATCAACAAGATAGATCCTAGCACTGATACATACCTTTTTGCCTTCCTTTATCATGAGCTTCAGTTTGTGGAAAACTCCATCCTTTGTCAGAGAGTATGTGCTTGCATGACCATCATGTACTGCATGCCTATCAAACTACTATGGTCTTGCCAATAATAGATGACAGAAATCCATTGGAATAATATCACAGAGAACTTCATCATGGTAGCTCTCAATTTTGAACTTCACTAAACATTGTTCACTTACCAGGACCTTATGATCATCCTTCACCCAAGCAATCTGATAGGGTTGGGGGTGTTTCTCCCTCTTGAGCTTCAACTTAGAGACCATCTCCTCTGACACCAAGTTGTCAATGCTACCACCATCAACGATCACATCACAACATTTATCCTCACACTTGCACCTAGTACAAAATAGACTCCTCCGTTTTCCTAGTTCAATCTCACCACTTAGAAGGACCCTTTCATTTACTAAAGTCTCTCCTCTTTTTACATCCTCTAAATGTGATGAATGTGCATCCTCATCCACATGAACAACCCTAGCTTGACCCTCAGCTCTCCTATCTATCCTTCTTTATCATTGAGGGCATTCAAAGGCACGATGAACTTCTTCATTACAATGGAAATAGGTACCATAGAAACCTCCTCTTCCTCTCTGATCTCCAAAGTTTTGATCATGGGAGTGGTTGAAATCCTCGTTCCTTTGGTTCTTGCTAGTATCCACATCTTCATTTTTCTTTTGGGTCTCATTTTAGCCTCTAGATGACCTGACACTGCCCCTTCCTCCTTGATTGTGCCCTCTTTATCTCCCTTCAAACCTTTTATTTAGCTTGTCTTCAACTCGCAAGGCAAACTAGTATGCCTCTTCAATTTTGGTCATTCTTACCAGACTTAATTCCTCCTGGATGCTAGGTCACAACCCACTGATATAATGAGCAACCTTCTTTTTATTTGCTTCTACATACCCTAATCTAATCAAAAGTCAATAAAACTCCTCTGTATATTCCTAGACTAATTTTCCTACTTGCTTTAATCCATGCATCTTCTTAAACAAATCAAGCTCGTAGTCAACAGGAATGAATTGCTTCTTTAGTTTGTCCACCATGCGATCCCACCTTGTGATCTTCTCCGTTCCTCTTCTATTTATTTCCAATTAAACCTCTTCCCACCAAATTTTGGCATGGCCTTTTAGTTTGGCCTTTACAAACTTAACACTATCTTGGTCCCTGATATCCTCATACTCAAAGTACTCCTCTAGTTCATTGATCTAGTTGATCAACTCATCCAATTTCAGATTTATTGAAAATACACCCACATCAATTTTAGGTCTTTTTCCAAACTTAGTAATGTCCCTAAAAATCCTCTCCTCTTCCTAATTTAGAACTTCCCCTTCAACTTCCCCTTCATGTCCAACATATTCTTCTTCATTATCATCCTCACTTTCATCGCCTGCAACAACATTTGTTCCTCTACGGAGCTCCTCCTACAATGCTTTAACCTACCTTTGGAGGCCTCTAACATCCTTAGGATTAATAGCTCTGACCCTTCCACCTCACTCTCTTCATGGAGGCATCTTCTTAACTCAAACTCACAACCACACAATCTTGGTGCAAACTGCCTTAAAGTCGACGCTCTGTCTACACACTCAGGAAAATCGACTCTAATACCACTTGATGGAGACACAATCCAAGTATAGAATGGATACAAAAAGAAAGGGAAAACTTTATTAACTTTGAGTATATTCCAATACACTTAGTGCAGATAAAATAGACTCCAAAGCATGCCCTATGGGCTTACAATAGTATAAATCTCGAGATAATTTCTTCTCCCAGTACCTTCTCTCAAACTCCACTCTGAACTGCCTTTTACAATGCAATAAATGTTCTTAAATAGACCCCAAAGGGTTAAGGATTAGGAATAAATTCTATAAAGTGCTAGTTGGCATCCACTTCCAAAATAGAAGGCTCCAAAAGTCGCATTATAAGTCGACCCAAAATTAGAAGAATCCAGAAACGGTAGCCAAACTTTTGGGAAGCATAACTTTTGAATCGTAGCTCCAATTGACAAACTGTTTACATTTTTGAAAAGATCTCAGAGTGCTTTATAGCCCTATGGAAAAGCTTCACTTTTCCACCATTTTTTTGGCCTTGTACGAGGTCATTTAGTGTCTCAAACTTGATTTTGAAGCATTTTTAGGAGGTCTCCAAAAACTAAAAAATTGAAATAACTTTCTAACCGTGGGGCCTTTTGACCTGATTCTTTTTTTGGAATGTTCTAATTATAATTAAAATCATCCCTCCAATTTACACCTTCTAACTCACCATAATTATGGCTCAATTACATAGTCCTATTTTTTTGGCATTTACATGTATCCCAAGGTGCTTAAAAACTCTAACTCAGAACACAAATAGTGGAACTGTGAGAGTTGGAACCTTTATTTGACCCAAATGGGTATCCAAAAATGAAAATTTATGAAACAAAAACTAAGTCTAGGTATATTTTTTTGGGTGACACAAGATTGCCCTTATACCTTTGGATGCTCTTGCATCACAAAATTGATGGTGGAGGTGATGATGTTGGAGTTGTTTCAAGCTCTAATGACCCTAGAGGCACATTTGATGATGATCGAGGTGTCATAGGTTAAGTAATACCACCTAATTGTGAGCCATGTTGAATGATGGCATCTATTAATGATGTAGCTACATGAAGAGTCTATAAATCAATAGACTCATTTATGACTATTGGGATGACAACATGAGACATGGTTTTTTATTCTATACACCTTCTCTCATACTATGGTACCACCCTATGGGACTCAAGTCTATTCTCCACAGAACCTTTCCCTCTACCCTATAACTCATAGGTATCAAAGTAATTTGGCTTCTCACCAAGGATGAACTCATAGTATAGCTTTCTCAAACTATAGAGGCACCTCATAATTATTATATGGTGGTAGGTCAAATACCATATATCACCTATCTAAAAAAACATGACCTCATCCTAGTTTGAGTGCACCAATGAATATGAAAAGTTTTGGTTGTTTCTAATAAAGAGTTACTAGAATTAGGATCAGTGAAAAGAGCACATCTAGCACCTTTTTTGATGTCCTTATGTCTCACTATCTGATATGAAAATCCATCAATATAAAACACATGACACCTATCCCTCCATGAACCCTATTTCATCATCTCCCTAGACACCTCATTCACATTTTTTACCATTTATTCAAATTTATCCACCATGATTGAGTGATGAGAAATTGTATATGACATTGACCTAATGACTATTTGGCTAATGTGAGATTTATTTTGTCTAAGGAATTTTATGAGGCCCTCTTGCATAGCATTTACATGGTCTAATGGTATGCACAGAGGGTTTATGGGAGGTGGTGGTTGTTGAAGGGGAAGATTGAGTGGAGGGTTTTTTACCTATATCATAATAGGTAGATGTTTTTGTGTTTGTGTCACAATGGGTGGAGTGTTTTGTGTTTGTATCATGGTACATGAAGGGTTTGATTGTCTTGTTTGTGCTACAGGTGGTCTTTTGGCTCTAGGTCATTTTCTTGGATTGATTGATGCATCTAATATTAATTTAAAAAAAAAATTACAAAAATTAATAGTTATGAGAACAAATTAAAAATCTTACAAATTATAAGAACAAATTACATACTATTAAGAAAAAATACATAAATGAGAAATAAAATGATTACACACCTTGTTTGTGAGGCACCATTGAGTAAAAAGCTCAAATTTTTTTCCTTTTTTACAAACTTGACTAAGTTTGTGCTTTTCAAAGTGCCTTGCTCCCCCAGGTTTTCTTTTTGAGGGTAAAAAATGCTCTCAAACATGGGAAACATCAGATATTTTTAGTTCTTAAAAATCCAATCAAGTTTTATAAAACCAATAAGGGTTTTAAGATATAAATATTAAAATAAATTGATGGGGTTTTGTAGGGTTTTATAAAACACCATAGGGTTATTTTAATATTGATATGGCTAGGCTTGGTATCCAATTATGGCCACCATTTCAATTTTTGAATAACCTAATCAGATTTTTCAAAACATGATTGAGTTATTAAGAGTTTCTCTTTTTCATGGTGTGTCCACTAATTTGTACAACAACTTGGTGTACACACCCAAAGAAAAAATAAGTAAAGGATCCAAAAATGATAAAATTTGAAACCCTAGAAATTAAAAAGACCCAAAAGGACTAACAAGATTACCTAAGATTATATTAAACTATTGGGGATACTCGAGAGTGAACACAATCTGACAAATCGAATAAGAATTGACAATGAAACCCGAAAGAAACTAAAAGACTTCAAAAATGAAAAGGGGATTCCCATTTTGTGTGTAGATTTTGTGCGTCACATTCTTGATTACTATGGCATATGTTGTGAACCCACAACAACTAGTCCCACTAAAAGGAAGAATTGATGAAAATATTTCTTTATTAGGAAACTCTTTCCATATGTTGTCTTGTAATAAAAAATATGTGATAATCTCTTATAAAAATGACACCTCACCGATTCTCAAGCTTTTAATCTTAGCTTTCACATATAGTGTGTGTTCATGTAATCATTCTTTTGAAACTTGGATGAAGATGGATCAAATAAGAAACAATTGGAACCAACCTTCACTGGCTAATATTAACTTCCATATCCTCAATCTAACCTTTATTTACCCCTAGATAAGCCTTGTAGCTCTTCTAGAGATTTCTGGAATTACCCCCCTTGATCCTCTTGAAAGGATGCAAGATTTAATTCATAGGGCTCTTTACTCCTCAACATTATTCTTTCCTTTCTTTCATGCATTTAGTGACTTGAAAAAGTCATTCTAATTTAGTGAATTCTTCATTCTTGATTTGAAACTCTCTTTATGGGATAAGGCAACAATTAAAATGTGCCACCATGGTGTTTGATATTTGATTATTCAAGTTGATTTAGAGTATTTCATTTATCTATTTTTCTGAATACTAAGAGAGTGATTAGACTATGCTACCATGATGTTTGATTTTTGATTCTTCAAGTTAACTTTATGATTTGCATTCCTCCTTTTGAATTATGAAAACTCGCAAGTCAAAAAATAAATAGAGAAGGTTTCTAAGAACTAAAGTCACTCGTGCTAGCTAACTACAATCATTTCCAACTAATACTTACCCAAGAAACCCATAACTCTTGCATCGTATCTAGGTGTTTAATGTGATGAGAACAATTAGCCTAGAATTTGAATTTGACGGTCAATGAAAAACATCTTAATTTTTGATTCTTGTATGTAGTTTCTTGCATTGATAAAGCCCTTGGATACTTTGACTAAGAAATACTTTTACGTTCTATCAAAAAATAGTTGGTATGGACTACATTGTTAGGAATAGACCCAAAAAACCACAAACTCCCTCACTCAAAATAAAAATAAGAAAAGAGATGAAAAACCCAAAAGAATACCAAAATCTAAATTATTATAGTACAATGTCAAAATTTAAAGACTTAAAGATCCAAACTAATGTTTGAGAAACTTCCAATTGATAGGAAATGAGACCAACTCCCCATCTAGGGTACTTATCCAAAAACTGTTTTCTCCTAAGATTTTTGTGATTGGATAAGGGCCAATCCATAAGCATTGAAACTTAGCATGACAACCTAAATTTTATTTTGCCTTATCATAAAGAAGAACAAGGTCAAAAATTCTAAAATATTTTAGAATGTCTCTCTTGTTAAACCAATTCTTAACAATAGATTGATGTTTGAAAATATTTTGCAATACTAAAGTTGTTTTCTCAAGTCAAGATTTGAAAGATACATCAACCTGACTTGAATCCTATCCTCATCCTTAACATAAGATTCCATAAATTTTAGCATCAATATTTTAAAATTTATTGGAAAAGCATGATTTTGACTATAAAATAACAAGTAAGGAGAGGTACCTAAGGCATTCTTGACCCTCACTCAATCAGTTTAGAATGCATACTTCAATTGTGAGTACCAATCTTTAGGATTCTAATGAAGTGAACACTTAACAACAATGATCAAATTTTTATTCATGGAATCAACCATACCATTTCCTTGTGGTAATAATTAGACAAGAATATAATGATTACTTAATTTTCAAATGCCCATTGCATAAGAACAATTGAAGAAGAAGAGGTTATGTTATCACATATTAGAAAAAAGGGCATTCCAAACCTTGTGATGAATTGATATTCAAGTGAATTTGTGACCAATTTGAGTGGTGCAATTTTGGAATGCTTTCACTTCAGTCCATCTCATACAATAATAAATGTTTATTAGAATGTACCTATGTCTTATCAATGTAGGAAAATTAATAGGTACAATAAAATCAAGGCCCCATTTAGTGAAGAGGTCCACCTTGTAGAATGGCTATAACGACTGTTGACATTTAAGGTAAATTTATCTATCAGTGATTCAACACTTAGTAAAATATTTACATTTCTACCAAGATCTATAGTTGTTATAGAGCTTATCATTCATCTATTAGTGTTAACCAAGTGTCTCAGTTGCTACCAAGCTTAACAGACAATTTGCAGTTCATACCAAGCTAAACAGTATCTACCAAGCATTAAAGATAGTTCAAAGTATAGCCCAAGCATAGCAGTGTCTATTGAGCTATCCAATAGATGTGATGAAGACTCCAACATTTACTAAGATCTATAATGTTAACCAAGTTCTACAATGTCTACTAAGCTTGCAGTGTTAAAAATATGAATCTAGTGTTGACTGAGTCATGTAGTGTTAACTAAGTGATTTAGTTGTTACTAAGTTTCTCAATGTTCACTGAGTCACACAATGTTGGCTGAGTTTGAGATAATTGAAGAGTGATTAGTATGGACTGATCTTCAACAACAACTGAGTGCCAAAGTTTTCTGAGCATTGATAGTGTTTTTTGTGTATCAGAAGATCACTGAGTTTGTCTTCAAAACTTATGTTACAACAGTTGGGCTGACTTTGTGAATTATGATGAATTTGGTATTGTAGATAATTTTAGAAGGTAATGAATTGGATTGATATATATGTAATACATTGTCTCATATGAAAATATGAGTGCGTATCAATGAGAAGTGGATATGTGAAAATTCAAAAAGGCTACAAGCAGTGTATGGTACAACAAAGATTTATCTATCACAGCAAGGTGATCATTACAATTCAAGGAATCTCAACCAAAAAATCAAAGTTTTAGATTAGAGATCAACCAATAATTTATCCTAATAGGTTCATTAGTCAAATCCTTTAACAGGGTAGACTTAATAGTCTTTTTCTAAATCTCCTAACAGAGTGCATACTTCATTGCATGTTTTTAAATCCTTTAACAAGGTGGACCTCATAGTCCTTATTGCTCCTAACAAGGAAGATCACAAGAAGTGGTCAATTGTAAGCCTTAACAACTTGACTTTATATTGTAGTACTAAAGCTTGTGGGTATCATCCCCACCCTAGTTTTACTTTCTAATTGAAAGGTTTCTAGGTTATGATATCTTGTGCCAAAGTGTTATGAATGTTTTATTTCTTTCATTCTTTCATGCACACAATTAGATCATAATATTATATGAAGGATTAATTGGTGAAGTAAGATAAAGTTTTATTGGTTCCTAACTCACCCCTCCCCTCTTAGTAACTTAGCCTACCTTATATTCCCAACAAATGACATCACATGATTCTTCTATCTAGAACCACTTATCTAACACAATGGAAAGAGCGAAGACACTTCTTCATATCCTTGAACAATGTAGTCTAATAGTATCCAAACCTCAAAATTTGATGTGGTGTAGCTTTGGTGGATCCATGCATAGTTCTATATCTATCACAAAATTTTTCCAATGCATACTTTGACTTCATAATTCCACATATATATATTTTCCATTCTTCAACATGTAAGAACTATAGTTCACCTTTAAATGCTCTTCTCTATGAACTATTCATTCCCTTAGGGAACCTATTTTGATTAGATATCTAAAACTACACCTTCAATCATGCATGTGTGAACTAATCCTTCATCATCAATCAATTTGGTTAACCCTTATCCTATGACATGTTTCATTGGTTAAGTTTCCAAATAAAATTCTTGTAATGTAGCCATCTCATTCCCTCTTCATTCACCCAACTCATTTTGCACAAGTAGATACTTGATAATAGTTTATGGGATAATAGCATAAAAATTTATTCACAAAATATATTGTGTTAAATTTCTTCACTAATTTCTATTAGAAATTTTTATAAGAACTGAGAGGGGGTGGGGGGAGGAGGGAATCAGTTATCAGGGTCCTTCAGTACCAATTGAAATTTTAAACATAAAACTCTTATTGTTATGCTTATCTTGCTATTACTCAGTCTTTATTGTTACTCAGTCTCTACTGTTACTTAGTCTCTATTGTAAATAAAAATTACTATTCCTAATAGAACATGCTTTTCTGAATATAAAATGTAAAACATATAAAGAATTCAACATAGATTTGACACTAGGATTTTTTTACGTGGAAACTCAATTTAGGAAAAACCACCAACAACATGTCACCAATTTTTCACACTTTTGAAGTAAGCTCTATTAGTGATGTAGAGTGGCATGCAAAAGGTAATGGATTCCCACAAAACTGATTCAAACTCCCAAGGTTCCTATTAGGTTCTAAGACACCTTAAAGGGCAAATACCACAAATATGGAATAGACCCTCAACTATCTCTTTGAACCCCACAAAGTGTTTCAACAGACTCAAAATGACATGTATAAATAGGTTTTACAATCCCAAAACCAAGTTCATGCACAAACCCAAGTTACCCCTCTTGACTAGGCTACTCTCTTCTTCGGATCAGCAGACCCTGTTTTCTTGACTTTTCTTCCAAACTTTACAAAACACCAAGCAAAAAAATATGATTTTTAGATACCCTTTTCAAGTTTTATAACATATTAAAAAATCAGATATCACTATTTTGGAAAGATTGTACGGAATAGGACAGTTTTGTCTCAAAATTAGGCCTTTTAAGCCACTTTTACAAAGCAAGTACCCTTCAAACTTGTCCCCTGACTCTCAAACTTTCTACAGTATGGTATTTTGATTTCAAACTAAGGATTCCTCAATCTTTCTTCCAAGTTGACCTTTCTAGGCACGATTTCCAACAAACCCTCTCATTAAATGGCATAAAACAAGGGCTTTACGGTTCTCCCACTTCCAATCACTTCTAGAATCTGTTCAAAGATGGAACACCATATTTATGGCATGCCCTAACTCCAGAAAATGTAAAAACCCTACCTCCTTAAGGTAGATTCTCTGCTTCTATACTTGTCCCTTTGGATTTTCCTCTTTTTTTCACACCTTAATTGCTTTGGTGGCCACCAATCACTGGTTAAATGCTCAATACAAGGTTAGTAATCATAATACATGTTAAATGGATGGTATTCCATGAAGAAACAGTAAAAATTTCATGGGAATACCATGATTAATCAAAGAAAACTGTCAAAAATGCCTAAAATATGACTGTTACAGCCAATAGTACGGAATTTTGATGACCAAATCTTCAAATCTGAGTGCAAAACCCTATGAATCACCTCAATACATATCTAAAATGATATTACCATTCATTCCAATATCAAAAAATGCTTACAAAACAAAGGATTCTTCAAATTGCTCTTGAAATGAAGCACTTTTATTACAAATTCTATAACAGTCCGTACTATCTTAAGGTACAGGCCGTACCAACACATATATATATGTTCAGTAGATAGTTCTCAACCTCCTTAACTAACTCCAATTCGTTTCACTACCTATCCCTTTATAAAATTTAAATTAGAAGGTTTCCCTCCAAAACGGCTTTTATGCAAAATTTGAATTTTTTTAAAGCATGAAACTATGTCTAAAGGGACTTATTGACTATTTTAATGTATGCAACGACTTGGGGTTGTTATGACATACTACTAGACCCTAACTAATGACTTCTCTACCTTAAACAACCACTAGATCCCATTCCAAGGATCAATTACAGCTCTTCAACATTGGAATCAGCCTATACATCATACAAAACTATAACCTTTTGTTCTTTCAAAAACCATGATGGGTTGTAAAATAGACCAATTGATATCATGAGATGCTCCAAGACCTCTATATGTACTTGAATCTCCAATGTGCCCCGGATGAGTATGGGATGCTCCTGCATCAAATTCACCACCTTGAAAGTTGTTCT
The DNA here is from genome assembly GCA_028749045.1 of Cupressus sempervirens. Lineage (NCBI taxonomy): Eukaryota > Viridiplantae > Streptophyta > Pinopsida > Cupressales > Cupressaceae > Cupressus > Cupressus sempervirens. The sequence continues at coordinate 250,574,318 of CM053783.1, forward strand.
TGTCCCAAGAACATTGTTTCACATGGATGGTTTCCTTCACTCCATATTGCTGCATATGCTGCTTAGGAATGAAATCTCCTAGTGTAAAATGCCCTCTCTTCTTATTACCTACATGCAAAACATTCAAACATTTATTAGAAATCTTAATTCCTGCCCTTGGGGCAGTCACCATTACTGTTTCAACTGTGTCTCTGTTTGCTTGGACAGTCTTTATTCCAGTCCCCTTGAGACAGTACTCCTATTGTCTTCCCACATGCTGTTGTACCCTCTTTTCATGGTACCTTTCATGTCCTCTGATAGGACATTAGACTTCACCAATCCACAGTCCTTCACCACCTTGAAATTCTACCTTCATCTTTATCACAGAATTCAGTATGTTCTGTCCTTTGTCTGTCATCAGTTGCTTCTGTCTCATCTTCATTCTACCCTCTGCCTGACCAGTATCAAGTTCTCTGATGCTTCCTATAAGAAGAGACTCATGTCCTTTGCAAGGTAATGGTGTCAAATCAATCCTCTTCCCATTACTCCATAGGGTATAAATATTGGTGTAGCAGTCATGTGTAACTCTCCTAGATACTTGCCAAGTTCTACCTAGGATGACATGTGCACAGTTCATATTTACAACATCACATAGTACTTGATTAGTGTACTCACCAATTGAAAAGCTTATCATGGCCTGATGATGCACTATGAAATTCTAATTGTCTTCCACCCATGTAGCATAGTATGGCTTAGGATGGTGTTGAATAGGTAACTTCAATGCATTGACAACATCCCATGAAATTAAATTGCTGCAAGTACCTGAATCTATGACCAATTTATAAACTTTACCTTGTATCAAACAATTAGTCCTGAAAATACTTACTTGTGGTGTCCATTCCTTGCCTCTCCTAATCATTAAGGATTCTCCTGTCTTAGGGTCTGCCTTACCAGTTTTCCTTACTTCCTCTTCTTCTTTATTTTCCTCCTGAATTAGGTGTATCCTCCCCTCCTTTCCCTTTTCAGGGCATTGGTAGGATTGATGCCCCACTCCTCCACATGTGAAGCATGTACCTGTGAACATACCACTTCCTCTTCCTTGTCCACTCCTACCACCTCTCTGATTTTGTCCTCCTCTTGAATCAGAACTTGGACCTTTGTCCTTCTCCTCCCAAACTTGAGTTGGCCTTCCTCCTCTTCCTCTCATGGAAGATCCTCCCCTTGTGCTATTGTGTCTTTCATTTTTCCTCTTTAACTTTTCCTCTATCCTCAAAGCCATTTGGTAACACTCTTTCACACTTCTAGGATTAGCAGCAACAAACTCATCTTGAATGGCAAATTTCAAACCTCCTAAGTACCTTGCAACTTTAACAACTTCCTCTTCTTCCAAACCTGATCTCATGCTAAGCTTGTAGAACTCATCCGTGTATGCCTTCACATCTAGGTCCTTTTGTTTCAAGCCTTGCATCTTCTTATGCATTTGAACCTCAAAATCTTTAGGAAGGAAATTATTCTTCATTTTTGAAACCATTCTATCCCAGGAAGCAATTTTAGACTTACCTTTTTTTCTCCTTTCAGCCTCCTCATGATCCCACCATAGGAGTGCATGTCCTTTTAATTTGCTCTTTGCCAACTTGACCCTTTGTCCCTCAGGTACATCTTCACTTTCAAAGTAAGCATCCATAGATGCAATCCAGTCTAGAAGTTCCTCCTCCTTCAGACTTCCATCATACATTGGAATGTCCTTCCTTACCTTATGACTATCCCCTTTCATAGCCTTCAAGATCTTGAGTGTCCTCTGCTCTTTAGGATCAACCTGTTCTTCTTGCTCTTCCTCATTGTTCTCTTCTTCTTCTTCTTCAGTATCTTCATCATCATTTGTTGCCCTTCTCTGATTGGATTCTATTGCCTCTAGCCTTGCCAATAGTGCATTATAGGAGTCTTGCAACTTAGCATTCTTCTCCTTCAACTCTTGAACTTCCTTTACCAAACCTGCATTCCTGGGAGCCATTATGTCAAACAAATCAAATAAAACACAATATACTTCTTTACTCTTCTCTATTCCAAACCTTTTCCTCACCAAGAATTCTTTTGACACCTCAAGTAGACCTTTCAACTTTGGAACACACAAGGAGGAATTAAACACTCCAAGGTTTCAACAATGGAACTAGCATACAAAAGACACCAAAAGACTTCAAAGATGATGAAAACTTCAACTTCCAATTCCCAATGAGATCTTGCTGATGCTCTGATACCACTTGATGCAGAGTGGCATGCAAAAGGTAATGGATTCCCACAAAACTGATTCAAACTCCCAAGGTTCCTATTAGGTTCTAAGACACCTTAAAGGGCAAATACCACAACTATGGAATAGAACCTCAACTATCTCTTTGAACCCCACAAAGTGTTTCAACAGACTCAAAATGACATGTATAAATAGGTTTTACAATTCCAAAACCAAGTTCATGCACAAACCCAAGTTACCCCTCTTGACTAGGCTACTCTCTTCTTCGGATCAGCAGACCCTGTTTTCTTGAATTTTCTTCCAAACTTTACAAAACACCAAGAAAAAAAATATGATTTTTAGATACCCTTTTCAGATTTTTATAACATATTAAAAAATCAGATATCACTATTTTGGAAAGATTGTACGGAATAGGACAGTTTTGTCTCAAAATTAGGCCTTTTAAGCCACTTTTACAAAGCAAGTACCCTTCAAACTTGTCCCCTGACTCTCAAACTTTCTACAGTATGGTATTTTGATTTCAAACTAAGGATTCCTCAATCTTTCTTCCAAGTTGACCTTTCTAGGCACGATTTCCAACAAACCCTCTCATTAAATGGCATAAAACAAGGGCTTTACGGTTCTCCCACTTCCAATCACTTCTAGAACCTGTTCAAAGATGGAACACCATATTTATGGCATGCCCTAACTCCAGAAAATGTAAAAACCCTACCTCCTTAAGGTAGATTCTCTGCTGCTATACTTGTCCCTTTGGATTTTCCTCTTTTTTTCACACCTTAATTGCTTTGGTGGCCACCAATCACTGGTTAAATGCTCAATACAAGGTTAGTAATCATAATACATGTTAAATGGATGGTATTCCATGAAGAAACAGTAAACATTTCATGGGAATACCATGATTAATCAAAGAAAACTGTCAAAAATGCCTAAAATATGACTGTTACAGCCAACAGTACGGAATTTTGATGACCAAATCTTCAAATCTGAGTGCAAAACCCTGTGAATCACCTCAATAAATATCTAAAATGATATTACCATTCATTTCAATATCAAAAAATGCTTACAAAACAAAGGATTCTTCAAATTGCTCTTGAAATGAAGCACTTTTATTGCAAATTCTATAACAGTCCGTACTATCTTAAGGTACAGGCCGTACCAACACATATATATATGTTCAGTAGATAGTTCTCAACCTCCTTAACTAACTCCAATTCGTTTCACTACCTATCCCTTTATAAAATTTAAATTAGAAGGTTTCCCTCCAAAACGGCTTTTATGCAAAATTTGAATTTTTTTAAAGCATGAAACTATGTCTAAAGGGACTTATTGACTATTTTAACATATGCAACAACTTGGGGTTGTTATGACATACTACTAGACCCTAACTAATGACTTCTCTACCTTAAACAACCACTAGATCCCATTCCAAGGATCAATTACAACTCTTCAACATTGGAATCAGCCCATACATCATACAAAACTATAACCTTTTGTTCTTTCAAAAACCATGATGGGTTGTAAAATAGACCAATTTTTATCATGAGATGCTCCAAGACCTCTATATGTCCTTGAATCTCCAATGTGCCCCGGATGAGTATGGGATGCTCCTGCATCAATTAGGAGCCAACCCTATTAAAAGTTGCAATACACACTGTTAATTGTGACCTAGTTAGAGGATTTAATCAACCTGTTAGGAGTGGCCTTGTTAGAGGACTTTGATCATTCCATTTAGAATGTCACCTTGAGAAAGGATTTACATAGACTATTAAGTCATCCAAATGATTGTTAGGTTAACCTCTATTAAAGAATTTCAATATAAATATTTACAATGATTAGAAGGAAAATAGTCGGTATTGATCTATGTGATTACAACTTACTTTACAAATTTAGGTCTCTATTTGGTTTAGGTGCTAATTCATTAATAAGTTCTCCATTGTCATCTCTATTCTTGATTCACTTGACAACCCTTCAAGTAATCAATCTTCTCCCTTCAACAAAACTTAAGCCTTCTTGCTCAGATTTCACTTATCACTATCATCAACATCTGTGTAAGCAATCTCTTTTAGCTTCACATTCATTCACACATGTGGTGCCTCTAATCCACCTTTCTCTGTATACCTCTCTTTACATATGCACTTGCACACATACATTATTCAACTTTGCACCTCTTTAAATAGTAAATTCTTGCTTTATCATTTTCCAAGATCACTGTAGATCTTAGGGTTTATGATCAGGTTCAACATGATTCACTATATCTATGCATGTTCTTGATCTTCTTCTAGAAACTTCTATAGAATCCATTTGTTAGGTCTTTACCTGATCCCCACTTTGAATTTAATAATCCAACTCATCAATCTTATCTTAAAAATGTTTTACATCTCCCAAGAAATCAATTGAGTCAGCTAGGAATCATGACTTCGTCAAATTCATCTTCTATAGTATTACTCAACAATCACTAAGTTATGACACTCAATCATGACTTCTCTGGCTTGGCATCGACTAGCTTGCTGAGTTGATACTAATGCTTAGTCAACACTAGATTTTCTCAACACTAACTATGGCTCAGTTAACAATAGCATCACCCAAAATTATTTTGCGATTTAATCTATTGCTTAGCTTGGCTTAACTTTCTTGACATAAACAATCACTTTGCTGATCAAAGTCTATCTATTCAAATGTCCATTGTAGCTTCCTTTCCATAACTCACCTTTCCTCTAGGTTCTATTTTTATGAGAAATTTCTCAAATCCTCTTCATCAATCAAATAGATATGACATTTAGATTAGGTAGCAATATGTCTCATAAATAAATTTGATATCAATGACAAAACAACACTTGTTCCATTTGTCAGTTTCCAACAATCTCCCTCTTTGGTATTGATGGCAACATCTCTATATTCCAACAATCTCTATATCTCAATGTGTCTCATTTGGTTACCATACAATCCAAAAATATTTATCCCTATTTGATATAACTCTCTTCTTTTTCTATATCTCTCTCTTTTAATTATGCATCCCTCTTTGTCTATGTCTCTCTCTTTGACAATAATGCTAAAGACACTTGAGTTTTCTTAGCTTCAATCTCTTTATACTTTGAAGTTATGTATATTTTACATGTTTGGCTGATTTTTGTCATCTATCTATGATTGATATGCTATTTTATACTTGAATATCTATCTTAGGCATGTCCTTAAGTAGAACTATATTAAATCAATGTGTAAGATATTATGATTAGCATATTTTATGCAACACACCTTGCCTCCTTAAGTAGCTTTAGTTATCGGAATCACACCTAATTTACCTCTATGATATTCATGAGTATGTTTAGGTAAGGGTATTATGAATATGTTAGCAATTTGTTCTTTGGTGTTCACATATTCTACCTTCACTTATTTATCTTGTACTAGTTCCCTCAAGTAATTATACTTGATAGCAATCTGCGTTTTCTTAGTGTGCATCACTAGATTCTTTTAAATGTTAATAGCACTCATGTTATCACAATAGACAACCATTGGATCTTTAATCTCTTCTTTTGTACCTTTTAGTAATTTCTTAATACACATAATGTTTGAATAGTTTATTATAGCTGCCACATACTTGACTTCAAGTATTGATTGGGAAATACAATTCATTTTCTTTCTCGTCCATGACACCAATCTCTTTCCTAGAAAGAATGCATCTCTAATAGTGATTTTTCTGTCATCAATATTTCCTACCCAATTTGAGTTAGAAAATACCTTTAGTTCAAATTTATCACTTCTCTTGTAATACTGTCCATAAAATTCTGTACCTTTTAGATATCTCATTATCCTTTTCCCAACTATTATGTGATTCTCTTTAGGATTTTCTAAAAATCTAGCAACTAACCAACTGCTAAAGAAATATCTAGTCTACTATGAACAACATATCATATTTTCCAATCATGGATCTATATAAGATCTGGTTCACATCAGTAGATTCATCATTCTTAGATAGATTATGTCCTATTGACATAGGTGTTCTCACTGGTCTTGCATCTTCCATTCCAAAAGCCTTTAGTATCTCCTAGATGTATTTGGATTGTGTAATGGAAATGCCAAAATTCATTTGACATACTTGTAATCCAACAAATAATTTGATCTCACCAAACATAGACATTTCAAATTCCTTCTCATTTCATCAAAAAATGATTTTCATAATGCTTCTCTTCCTCCAAATATAATGTCATCAAAAAATATCTTAGATAACAATACTTCATTGTTCTTACCATTCTTCAAATATAGATTATTGTTATCATTTGTCCTTTCAAAACCAATCTTCACTAAATAATTATGCAATCCTTCATATCATGATCTTGGTGCTTGTTTCAATTAATATAGGGATTTTTTCATTTTATATACCATGTTCTTCTTATTTAGATCTATGAATCCTTTAGGTTGATCAATGCATATTTCTTCCTCTAGTATACTATGTAAAAATGTAGATTTGACATCCATTTGATATACCTTGAAATTAGTGTAGGTTGAATATGCAAGAAAAGTTTCAACTCCTTCAAGTCCTGTTACAAGAGCAAAATCTTCTTCATAAGAAACTCCTTCTTCTTGAGCATACATCTTGTTTACCAATCTTTCCTTATTTCTTGTTACTTCACCATTCTCATTGAGTTTGTTTATGAAAACTCACTTTGTCCCAATGATATTTTTGTCTTTAGGTCTTGGCACCAAAGTCAAAGTATTGTTCTTCTCAATCTATTTAATTTCCTTATTCATTGCCAAATCCAATCTTCATTCTCCAAAGCATCTTTCACTATTTTGGGCTCAAATTAGAGAGTAAGCATGTGGCATTTTTGAGTCTATTTCTTGTCACACTTGATTCAACATCACCAATGATTTGATCAGGTTTGTGATGTCTTCTCACATATTTTTCTATTACCAATAGTTTCCTTCTTTGTTCTTCTATAGGTTCATCTTGAAAATTAATCTCAAGGTTATTTTCTCTTTCTTGTTCAAGATCTATTATGACTTCTTCATGCTCAACATTTGCAATCTAATGGTTGACATTCCCTGCCTGTGACTTGACATCTTTAGTCTTTTGCTCAACACCCACTCTCTACTGCTCGACAATTTGTTTCTTTGCAAAATTTACCATTTTCTTAGAGATTGAAGCTTGGTTTTCTTGTTCATTAGGAGTTCTTGGAGCATCATCATCCACATATATGAATGTACTATAGTCTTATGGTTCTTCTTTTCATCCAGTGTCACTTCTTTATGCAAACTCATGAATTTCACATTTGTACTTTCCACAACTTTGTTAGTGTTAGAGTTCAAATACTTATAAGCTTAACTCTTAGTGGAATACCCTAGGAATATGCCTTCCTCACTCTTTGAATCAGGTTTTCCATTTCTATTATCTTTAAGTATATATCATCTACTTCTAAATATTTTGAAATATTTCTCATTAGGAGCATATCCATACCATAGTTCAAAAGGTGTAGCATTTGTACCTTTCTTGTCTTGTACTCTATTAAAGGTATAGATAGTAATACTAACAACTTCTATCCAATATTTATTTGATACACTCTTCTCTATCATTAATGTCCTTGCATAGTCCATTATTGATCTATTCCTTCTTTCAACTATTCTATTTCAAGGAGGTGTCCTTGGTGTTGATATCTATCTTTTGATATCTCTGTCATTATAGAATGTATTAAACTCATTGGAAATGAATTCACCACCTCTATCAAATCTCAAGCACTTCAGACTCTTTCTTATTTCTTTTTCAACTATGGAAAAGTACCACTTGAATAACTAAAAAGCATTAGATTTAACTTTAGAAACATCACATCCATCATCCTAGAGTAATCATCAACAAATAGAATGAAATCTTATCTCCCCAATAAAATTGAACATCAATGGGTCCACATAAGTCAATATGAACCAATTCCAAAATATCATTAGTAGTCTATGTTTTGCTCTTAAAACTAGGATTAGTCATTTTCCCCAGTTGAGATTGTTTACACATGGCATTGTTAGGCTTCTTTAGTTTAGGAAATACTCTTAATTTCTTAATCTTATTGATATTGACCCAAATGTCAAAATTTAGACGACATAATCTCTTGTGCCATAACCAAACATCTTCTTATTGTGCAAACAAACATGTCTCATTTGATAAATCTAGATAGAACAAGTTACCTCTTGTCAGTTCACCACTTCCAACTAGCTTACCATCAACATCATGCATCTTGTCCTTCATATTGTGAAATTCAACTCTATAACCTGATTTTTTCAGTAGTGAAACACTCAAAAAATTATAGTTATGTCCTTCAACCCAATAAACATTGTCACATTTTATTTTGTCAGTCAGTTGAATAGTCCCTTTACCTTTTAACACACATGGAATATCATTACCAAATTTTACACATCTACCTTTGTATGAACCAATGTTCTCAAATTTTTCTTTATCACCAGTCATATGATTGGAACATCTATTATTAATAATCCATCTGTCACTTTTATTTACATATGATATCAATGTAGTTTTCTCATCTTCATCAGAGTCTTTTTTCAAGAAACATAGACTAATTTATCATCATTACTTTCAAATTAATTATTAGTTTCTTCTTCAACAATATAACATGATTTCTTATTTTTTTTGTCCTTGTTTCTCTTGAAGTCTTAATCATCTCTTCTTCCTTTGTATTTGTTTTTCCTTCCATTCATTTGTATCCTCTCTATCAAGACAGTTAGCAACAATATGACCTACTTTTTTGCATGAAAAATAGATGATAGGTTTAACTTTGTATTTAACTTTTTCTCTTCCAAATAATTTTGTAATAAGGGCTTCAAGTTCATCAATCTCACCATCAAAACTATTACTATCACTCTTCACATATTTTCCTTTCTTTTTGCTAAGGACCGATTGTGACTTAAATGTAGATTCAATAGTAGTAGGTGTATATTTGTCAAAGTTAGACATTTCAAAAGAAGTAAGTCTACCAATTACACCTTCTATGGTCAAAGTGTTACCTAATGTGCATCTCAATTCTTGGATTGTAGACACTCTAATGGCATAAATAGGGAGTAGAGTCCTCAATACCTTGTTTATCATAGTTTCATCTTTGATTTCTCCATTTGTACTATGAATAGTGTTAAAAATTTCTTTAACTCTCATGTAGTATTATACTATATTTTCACCTTCCATCATTCTCATATCATTAAATTTACCTCTCAGGTTTTCTAATTTGGCTCTCATGACATTGTCATCATGTCCATATATGATCTTCAATTTCTCCCACATTTTATTTTCATTGTCATAGTATGTTAGGTCATCAAAATTGACATAGCTTAGGGATGAGGAAATCTTCAACGTTGTCTTATTGTGTTCTTTTTTCTACTTTAGTTGATTAACTTTCAAAGGAGTAATGTTCACCTTTACTTACCCATTGTCCAAAAAGTTGATAGAAGGTCCATAAGTACCATTTGAAATTTTAAACATATAATTATTACTATTCTGCTTATCCTACTATTGCTCAATCTCTACTATAAAAAAGTACATTTTAAGGGAGGAGGGGGGTGTGAATCCATATTTAAAACTTTTGACCACAAAACGTTTCACCATTATCCATATCATAACTTAGCATATAAATTGAAATATGTAACATGCATCACATCTATAGGATAATGAATCAACACATAACAAAATAGATTTTGGTTACTTAGAAAACCTCCAAGGAGAATGTAAAATTGGGGTAGGGATGACACCCATAAATCTTCACTACTTTAGTAATAAAGTGTGGCCAATTATGGCTACAAATTTTTGATCATAAATTATGCTCTACCCCATGAGAGGTTTGCCTTGTTAAAGGCTTACAAAGATTGTTAGGTCTCACCTTGACTAAAGGGTTTCAAATTACATTTAAGTAAGCACTCTATTAGGAGATTTAAAAAAATCTATTAGGACTACTCTGTTAAGAAATTTACTTTGTATCACCTATCAAAATAATTTAGTACCCGATCCTTTAGTTAGCACCCTTCTACTAGATATCAGATCTCCTCTTTCCTAATTATATCTCGATCCTTCTGATCAAGAGTATCTTCTCTAACCTTTCATTGGTTTGCTTCACAACTGGTTCTATTCTTATCAACTTGTTCTTCAATGCTTAACCTTCACTTACGCATCTTCTCCATGCCTCCTTTTACACATGATACTCCTCTTTGAATCTCTCTTCAAACATTATTCCTCCTTATGGTCTATCTCTTAAAATAGGTATCATGGAGATGATCTTAGAATCAATAACTCTGGCTGATTCTTTTTACTACTTAATGCTTCCCTTTTTCTGACTGGCTACATGAGTCACATGTGGATGCCTAATATGAATCCATCTTGATATTTTGATATAAAATATTCAAGATTATGTTGGCCAAAAAAAAGTTTACATAAAATTTTGTGCCATTACAAACTTGTATGTCATTGACTGGTTCACTCGACATCATTAGGCTTTTGATGCTTTGCCTTAACTATGCTCTTAAGCTTTTTTTTGACTCCTAAATCACTCGACACATATTGAATCCTTGAAATTAACTATTTTCTCAACACCAAAGCCACTCAACACACCTGATTGCTTGACACATACTCGTGCTCAATACTATCATATCATTCAACATATATTGTTTGGACACTTATGCTTGGCATACTTTGATCACTGAACTCACACTAGTCACTCATCTCACATTGATCACTCAGATCACTTTGTTCACTCAGCATGCACTATGTACTTGGCCTAAGTAGTGGCTCGATCAAAATGATGATTGACAAACTATGCTAGATAATGACTAAGCATTTTGTCACTACTTTGTCAAAACCATGATGAGATTAAAAATCTCCCCCTTTTACATGAATGGAAAAAACACTTTGTCATGGTATATATAATCTTTCTTTATGCATAAGTTAGACAATGTATAATCTTTGCTTGGTCTCTATACAAAATTTTACAATCTTAAAATTTGCAAAATTTCTATCATACCTTGTTACTTCTCCCCCTAAGTAAATAATTCATTCTAATTTTGTAAGTCCCTTTGAGTAGATATCTACCTTGGAAAATTCTCAAAATCTTCAAAACCCCCCAATTTTGATACTTACATCACTGAGGGCTACACACTTAAAGTATATTTATCAAAAAATAGCTTGTGTACTTGCATGATGATTCCTACTGCAGAATCCCAAATGTCTCTAGCTACATTTAATGATGGGATCTAAATTTCTAAATTTGCTTCCATGTCAACTATACCTTCTTGTGTAGAAAGATGAGAATCTTTCTTCATCAATATCTCTAAAAAGGCTAGTTCTTTCTTCAAAATGTTCATGTCTGGGGTCAACTTGGATTGAATGCTGATCAAAGTTGATCTTATGTTTGCATCCTTAGCTTGCAACTTGGCAAGCCTATTCTATTTCAGCAATAATAAATGAAAGTGTAACTGATTGGTGCTAGAAGACAATAACTGATTGGTGCTAGGAGATGTCTTCAATGAAGATCTAGTAGACTTAATATCTCCTTGAAACCTATCAATTTTTTGTTGATTTTCTTCAATAAAGAGCTCAACATTGTATAATTTACTATACCAACTACCTTAGAATGGTAGGGGCCCATCCAAAACTTCACACTGTTCATCTTAGTTGATAAATCAACCCATCTCAGTTGAATAGCATTGGGTATCTTATCGATGACCTTAATGTGAAATTTCTTCTCAGACCATTCCAATAACTTTACATTAGTTTTTCTATGATAGGTTGATTGGACAATGAATCTGAAATATCAAAAGCATCAATAAAAATATCTTTGATGTCATGCATAACCTATTTTTTCTTGTGCTCTCTTTTGATCTTCTCTTGCCTTGATTTTATTTGTAAAGCTTCCTTGAGTATCCTCATTTCTTCTAGTGTGATTCTTATAGGATTGAACTATGGTAAAGTAATCACTTCATCCAAACTAACATCCTCCAGTGATGTTGTTTCAACACTCTTTGGTGGGCTAGTACTTGATATCTAAAGGGTCTGGCTTCTGAGAGGTGATGTAGTCACTGGAAAGGTAACCACTGTTTATATTGATACTTTATCCTCTATCTCAATAGTCTTCTTATCCTCTTCTACTTGTTCATCCTTCTTATGATCTTCAATATGTTTTGGTGAGTGGTTACAAGACTAGCTTCCTTACCCTTATTCTCTTCACTTCCCTCTTTATCAATTACCACAAGTGCTGGTATACCTAAGCTTTGTATATTAGGAAATGATATAGATAGTGTATTTGCCTCTTTCTCTTTCATCTCAATGACAAATGTTGGCATTGCAGATGGTACATTATTAAGCTCATCATTCTTCTCCAAAACCTTATCTTGTGATTGATCATGTGATTATTTCTTCTTTGCTTCTAAATAGGCGGGGGCACAATAGATGTATCTTGCTATTGTTTTTCCATAGATGCAATCTCAACCTTTTGAGATTCATCAATCCTTACCAATATATGATTTGTGCATGGAATAGTTGGATTGGTGGATTCTTATTGCAAAATCTTAATATCATCACCATTGAGCATATTTACATTCTCTGTAGAATTATCAAGGATTTATTTAGCAGTTATAGAATCCTATTGAATCTCTTTTTCTTCTTGTGGAAAACTAATGTTTGGCATATTAACATCTATAGTCTCTTGTGTGTCATCCTTTTCTTTTTCTTCCTTCTCTTCCACAACTTTTGTGGTTAACCCATAGATTTCTATTGAAAGTAGTGTACTTTGGGTTACCATCTCTTCAACCTATTTCCTTAAGATATGAAATTCTCTAGATTTAGGAGAAAATATCCCTTTGTACTTCTCTACAACCTTTTAAATCATCTTCTTATCAAGAGCAGGCATAACTTGAGCTAAAGTATCCTCTCTAATCTATTTTTCAATTTGCATGTTGTATTTCCATTTTTGCTCAACTCTCTCATACAAACTTTTAGATATAGAGTTAGAATTCTATAAAAGAATTTTTTTGAAAGCAGCCATCATATCATAAGTAGCTTCTTCAATGGTATTCTTGTCTCCTTTATCTAACTTATCAAAATCAATATGTGAAAAACTAGACAAATTTGCATTATTCTTTATATTCTCACATAGATTATCTATATCAGATAAGGGATTGTGGCTTACCACTTTGAATTGACTTATGCCATTTGATTATGTCCTCTCTTCATCTAATGCATCTTGAGGTTTATACCACCTTCTTGTCTTCTTTTTAGGCTAGCTCGACTCTGCAATATCATCCTTTCTTTTGCCTTTAGCTGATTGTGTTTCTTTTGCTTATGCAGTGACAACCCTTGTGTTTGAAATTGTCAAAGATGGAACTAGCTTTTTTTATTTCTTATTTGCTATATTCTTTAGCCTCTATACTTTCTTTTTTTGTTCCTTCCTTTTCTTTCTAGTTTTCTAAGGATCTTTCTCAACTTCCTCTTCATCATCTGAACCTTTATCCTCACCTAGTCCTTGTGTTAACTATAAAGGTCCTTGACCTTCTTCTACTTCTTCTTCATCATCATCATCAAATTATTCCTTGAGTTTCTTCATCAATTTGTTCTTCCTACTATCAATATTAGCAGTTTGCAAGTTGACAATAATTCTTTCCGTAGCCTCTTCATAAGTACCAATATCCTCTACCAACAATGTAGTGATGGCTTTAGATGCTTCATCAACATTCACCTCATAAGACAAATGTTTCAGCCATTTGACCCTTTGGATTACCACTAGAACATATGTATAGTCAACATCTACTAGGAAACAAACATCATTATAATGTTTCTCTACTAGAGCCACAAGTATCCTTGATCTCTACTTCATAGACTTCTTAAAATCTTCAAAGTATCTAGTCATAATCAAATCAAAATTCTCTCCTAGTTGACTAATGAATTCTCCTATTTGTTGTGTAATTGACTAACTAGTCTTCCATAATACTTCTCCAAATGTAGGAAATGTGATTTGCACATGGAAAAATATACAAACAATAAATGAACCAACTTACATGAAGAGTTCTTCACTTTCCTGATAGATTCAATATTTTTTGATAGTTGTTGAAGCTATACCTCAACTAGGTCATAGATATGACCTCTCTTGACAATTTTATAACCTAGGTCAATAAAAATGCATGTCACACTATTGGGTCTACTAGACTAGTAGAATTTGTATATAATCACTTGCACTGCAAATGAAATTATAGGGTATGTGATTGTATCAATTTACATTCCCCTCTTGTTCCATATTGCTCTTGTAGATTTCTTAATTGCTTCCTTGGTGTAGCTCCTCATGATCTTGTGTGTATCTAGGGTAGGATATCCTATCACCCTATGGATGATTGGCTTTGTGATCTTGATTGGACCATCTTCCAACCACAACTGGTTGTCTGAATTCAGCTCAAAACAATCTTAATCCATTCCATTTTGAATATCTGGAGAAATATAGGGCATGCGTTAACCCTTTATATTTTATGTTTTTGTTCTCTTCCTTTAGTATTCCATTCTCAATAGGTCTCTCAGATCTCTAGGTCTCCAACCTCTCCTACCTTGCACATATAGGAATATCTTACATCATGCATTATTAAAACTTTTGTTGGAATTTTTGATAAAGTGCTTGATGAGTTTCCCTTATACACAATTTTAGGTATAACACAAAATTTAGGAGCTTCTCATACATATTTTCTAGTCAGTTGAACATTCATAACCTTTTTATTTTCTTTTCTTTGTACTACTAAAGAAGTTTCTTCCATATTCACTTGCTAGGGTTTGTAAAATGTGAAACAATGTAACTCAACACAAGTGAAATACCTTTTGACTTGGTGAAAATGTTGAGTAGTAGTTGAATCTTGTTTACAGTCACTAAAATCCTCTTTCAAAAATCACCTTCATGCTCTTTGATCCTTTGGTAAATTCAAATGACTCAAAAATAGAATATATAACCTTAAGAACCTTGCATTTAATGCTTAGTACTTACATGACTATAAGCTTAGTTTCAATAGAATGTTCAGTATACTCAATCAATATAGCTAATTCGACAACCACTGCAATTCCTTCATTTCTCAACAATAACTAAAATTATTCGAATACTTAGAAATAACACAAAAAGTATATCATAATGGTAGAATAACTCTTTCTTCTAGTTACTTCTTTGCATCTTAATAAATTATGACCAATATTTACATTACTTAAATGCTTGGAACTGATGCAAAATATATCATTTCAAATTTCAGTTCCATATATACCTTTGATTTCCTAGTTTGGGGTGATGTGATCACTCGATCCATTGGATAAATTGACTTCATCTTGGGTTGATGTACTACAATCTTCCTTCTTTCTCCATGTCTTGTTCATCTACATATTTGTCTTTTCAATGTCTACCTTTGATTTTCCTTTGTTGAATTCATTTCTTGGTATCGACAATCGAGTTGGACAATTTCTACTTACATGATCGACCTTACACAAACTAAAACATACAATATCTCCATTTAACCACTTTTTTGTAAATGTCTCTAAATTGAGTCCTTATGCAATTTTTGACAACATGACCATATTCTTCACAATAGTGAAATCTATACGTTGTATTGTAATCCCAATTATAAGAATTTCCATGATGATGTACCTTTTTTTGTTTGTTTGATGTCCACTTAGGTTTTGGATCTACATTCATATGCTCTATTTCTATACTTTTGATAGTTGTAACAATATCCTTCAAATTTTGAAGTATTGATGGTCTTGATCCTACATTCATGTGCCTAATGTCCTTGCTTCTTACAGTTATGGTAGTGTCCTTGATATTTTTGCTTAGAGTTTTGATTGCTAGTGTTACTCATGTAGACATTTGCTACATGACCTAATTTTCCACAATGATAACAAGTGGATTTTTTGGTCTTTCCCTTATTATTCCTTTGTTCACCACTTTTAGATGATTCTCCTTCCTAAGTAGTAGAATATCCCAATCCAATAGTATCACCATTTGTTCTTGGTGTGTTCATAAGTTTTTCAAAGAACTTTATGGCTTCATTGGGTTTATTAAACCTTTCAATAAATTTCTTTTCTACTTTCAATTCATTCTATAGTAGGTCATTTTGTGATTTCCATAGTTGCAATCTCAATTTCTTTCCTATTCAATTATTTGTTTACAATCATAAGTTGATTCATTGTGTCTAGTTGCATGCTTTTCAATTTTTTCACATCTAATATCTTCTCCTCAAGTCTATTTTTTAGTATCCTTTTATCTTCTTCAATCATGAATTTATCTTCCTTAGCTTTCTTTTTTTGTTCAGATACCTCATATAACATTATTAATTGAATCTCTTGTTCCCTTTTCAGATTCTTGACTTCTTCATTTAGGGAATTATTATTTTCCATTAGATCTACAATTGCTACATCAAATTATTTAGAGTTCTTGTACTCAAACAATCCTATAGTGTCTTCTTGATATTGAGTGTCATTTCGCTAAATGGACAAATCATTTCTTCTCTTCAATGATTATCATAGTTCATCTCTTCCTTCCTTCAATTGACGTAGGGCAAGATGCATTTCAATCTTCTAGTTCTCAATAGTCTTTCCCAATTTGTATACTTCCATCTTTAAGATATTTCCTCTCAAGCTATCAAAATTTAGTTTTAGGAGAACAAGGCTTTGATATAAACTTTTTGAAATATAAATGGCAAAGTAAGTTCTAAAGGGTGAATTGGTACTTAAAAATTTTGATCATAAAACATTTCACCATTATTCATCTCATAACTTAGCATATAAACTAAAATATGTAACATGCATCACATCCATATCATAATGTAAATCAACACATAACACAATAGATTTTGGTTACCCAAAAACCCTCGAAGGAGAAGGTAAAATTGGGGTGGGGATGAAACCCAAAAAATTTCACTACTATAGTAATAAAGTAGGGAAAATCATGGCTACAAAGTTTTGATCATAAACTATGATCTACCCTATGAGAGGTTTTCCCTATTAAAGGGTTACAAAAATTGTTAGGTATCACCTTGGCTAAAGGATTTAAACTCATAAATAACTAAGAACTCTATTAGGAGATTTGCTAAATTCTCTTAGGACTACTCTATTTAGAGATTTACCCTGTATCACCTACTAAAATGACTTAGTACTTGATCCTTTAGTTAGCAATATTCTACTAGATTTTAGATCTCCTCTTTCTTTATTGTATCTTGATCCTTCTGATTGAATGTATCTTCTATGACCTTTCACAACTTAGCTTCAAAACTAGTTATGTTCTTATCGACTTGTTCTTCAATGCTTAACCTTCACTTAAGCATCTTCTCCATGCCTCATTTCTCACACGATACTCCTCTTTGTATCTCTCTTCAAACATTACTTCCCTTAGGATTCATCTCTATAAATATGCATCATGGAGATGATGTTAGGTAACAATCAATAACTCTACGTGATTCTTATTATTGCTTAATGCTTCCCTTTTTCTAATTGGCTACATGGGTCACATATGGATGCATGCTATTAATCCAACCTTATCTCTTGATATAAAAAATTTAAGATTATGTCAGCCAACAATAGTTTACATAAAATTTTGTGCCATTATAAAATTTAATGTCATTGACTTGTTCACTTGACATCAACAGGATTCTGATGGTCAACCTTAACTATGCTCTTATGTTATTTTCTCAGCTCTTGAATGACCCATCACATATTGACTGCTTGACATTAACTGTTTTCTAGGCACCAAAGTGACTTGGCACATGCTAACTGCTTGTCACATACTAGTGCTTGACACTAACTGTCATATCACTCGACATGTATTGTTTGGACACTTATACTTGACATGCTCTAATCACTCGGCTTATAGTAATCACTTAGCTTGCACTGATCACTTGGTTGCACTAACCACTCAACTTACATTGATCACTCAGCTTACACTGATCACTTGGCTCCTCTGTTCACATAGCGTGCACTATGCACTCAACCTAAGCAGTGGCTCAATTGTAGTGATAACCAAACAACTATGTTAGATAATGACTAGGTATTTTTTACTACTTTTTCAAAACCATAATGACATTAAAAAATATAACATGCTTTGTTGAATATAAACTGTAAAACATATAAAGCATCCAACACATATTTGACACTAGGAGTTTTTATGTGGAAATCCAATTTAGGAAAAATCACAAGCAACATGTCACCAATTTTTCACTCTTTCAAAGTGAGTTTGTTAGGAGCCAACCCTATTAAAGGTTACAATACACAATGTTAAATGTGACTTGGTTAGAGAATTTAATTACTCTATTAAGAGTATCCTTATTAGAAGAATTTGGTCATTCCATTTAGAATGTCACCTTGTGAAAGAATTTACATAGACTATTAAGTCTTTAAAATGACTATTAGGTCAAGCTCTATTAAAAGGATTTCAATACAAACTTTTTACAATGATTAGAAAGAAAAAAATAGGTGTTTAAATGTGTGATTACAACCCACTTTGCAAGTTTAGGTGCTAATTCACTGATAAGTACTCCATTGTCATCTCTGTTCTTGATTCACTTGACAACCTTTCAAGCAATAAGTCTTTCCTCTTCAACAATACTTAAGCCTTATTAGTCATATTTTACTTATCACTATTAGCAATATCTATGTAAGAAATCTCTTTTAGCTTTGCATTCATTCACACACTTGTGTGCCTTTGATCCACCTTGCTCTATATGTCTCTCTTCACATACACACTTGC
Organism: Cupressus sempervirens; assembly: GCA_028749045.1. Taxonomy (NCBI): domain Eukaryota; kingdom Viridiplantae; phylum Streptophyta; class Pinopsida; order Cupressales; family Cupressaceae; genus Cupressus; species Cupressus sempervirens. Next base: position 250,593,272 of record CM053783.1, read on the forward strand.
ACACATACATTATTTAGCTCTTCACCTCTTTAAATAGGTAATTCTTGCTTTACCATTTTCCATGATCATTGTAAATCTTAGGGTTTATGATTAGGTTCAACACAATTCACTGTATCTATCCATCTTCTTGATCTTCTTCTAGAAACTTCTCTGGAATATGTCTGTTAGATATTTACCTAATCCTCACCTTGAATTTAATGATCCAACTCATCAATCTTATCTTCAAAATGATTTACATATCCAAAGAAATCAATTGAGTCGGCTAGGAATCACAATATCCTCAAATTCATTTTCAGTAGTATTACTTGGTAATCACTAAGTTCTAACACTCAGTCATCACTTAACACTTATGCATTGTAATAATTTTCTAGCTCAACATCAACTAGCTTTCTCAATCAATACTAATGCTTGGTCAACAATAGATTTTCTCGGAACTAACTATAGCTTAGTTGACACTAGCATCACTCAAAATTCCTTTGCCATTTACTCTATTGCTTGGCTTGGCTTAACTTTCTTGACATAAATAGTCACTTTTCTTTATGAAATTCTATCTAATCAAATATCCATTGTAGATTCCTTTTCATAACTCAACCCTTCCTCTAGGTGCTATTTTTATGATAAATTTCTTAAATCCTCTTCATCAATCAAATAGATATGACATTTATATTAGGTAGCAATATGTCTCATTAACAGATTTGACATCAATGATAAAACAACAATTGTTCCAATTGTAAGTTTCCAATACTTTCATTATAGAAAAATATTCCTTATCCACATTGGGATAATTCCACTATGCATTTTTTAAAGGACAACTCATAAAGGAAAAATATATTTCATCTTTGCTATCTTTTATGTGAGTGAGGATTCCATCAAAGAAATGATCGAAGGAAAAAAGGATAGATCTTGTAAGGTAATAAGTAATCCAAGATGACCAAAACTAATGCTTTTGTAATAAAGTTTTTTTTATTTCTTCACATTCTTTATTTATGAGTGCATTCCACTTGACCTTAGCTTCTTTCTTCAACACATTATTCAATAGATGAACTATCTCTAAAAATTAGCTAATGAATTTATGAACAAAATTGATCTTCCTAAAGAAATCCTTCAATTGTTTTTGACAATTTGGAGGAAAATGATTAAAAGTAGATTATACACCTTCCAAATTAATTGAAATGCCAGTTTTAGAAATTATATGTTGAAGAAGTTTCTCTTTAGTTAGCCCAAAGGAACACTTATTCATATTTTCTGCATTGATTCAACTCTTATTTCAGATCATCAATATAATTAGCCCAATATAATCATCAATATAATCATCCATATATATATATATATATATATATATATATATATATATATATATATATATATATATATATATATATATATATATATATATATATATATATATATATATATATAAATTCACATATTTAATAATCCCTTCAAGGAAACATCCATAGCTTTCTAAAATGTAGCACCAACCAGAAGGCATGCACCTTTAAGTAAAAGTACCCCACTTTGTAGTAAACACAGTCCACAACCTATCTTTCTTCTAGACTATCAATTAATTATAACTAGAATACCCATCCAATAAGGACATCATCTTTGATCCATTCACTATTTGCAACACCTCATCAAGAGGGGGTAGTGGGTATTTATCATTTTCAGAGGACTAATTGAGATTATGAAAATTTGCACAAAATCTAATTTCTCCATTCTTCTTGCATACTAATACCAAATTGGAAACCCTTGTAGAGTTCTATAATTTAAACCTAATTCTTGCATCTAGTATTTTCTATACTTCTTTTTATATTAAAGGTTTAATGCCTAGATTCATAGGACCCTTGCATTAACAAAATGGTTTGGCATCTGGCTTCATAGCTATATTATGGGTGATAACATTTGGATGGTATGTTTTGAGATTGTCATAGCTCCATAGTATGAAATCTTTATACTCTATCAACAACTAAATCACATTATCTCTTTCTTGATCAATTTGAACCTTACCAATATTCACATATCTAGGCCCCTCTTTGGTTCCTAGATTGTAAATCTCACAATCATCTCTACTTTCCTCCAAGGCTAGTCTCTTTTGTAATACTCCTCCCTTTTGTTATCATTGTATGTTACTGTGTTAGACTCTATTATGTACTTCAATGTATATGTTAGCTTTTAATAATGCTTAAAATATGATATTCTGATATGTAGAGTAATGAATTATATGGGTTAGTAATGATTATTTACTTGCAAGAATAATGCTTTAATTGCTTCTAGTTAGTAAATATAGTTACTTCCATGATGATGTTATATGATATGTCTTTAAATGAAGGTTATTGTATATTCATGATGATGATTTATTTATATTAGAATTTGATCTTATTTATATTCATGACTTGTTATGGTACTTACCCCATACTTGCATGTGTATGGTGTGCATGTTTGTTTTACTTTTCAGTTTGACATGTTTAATGTAGTTGAGGAAGGGAGTCGTAGTCACATGCTAGTCGTGATCTACACAATCTACCACTCTATGCCACTTCTTTTTTAGTTTATATATATATATATATATATATATATATATATATATATATATATATGCACATGCTCATCTTTTTTGTAGGTTACAGGTAGTAGACATAGACTTCCCTGAATTGCAAGGATGAGCGTGCTCTATCACAATAACTCAATGCTAATAATAGGGAGATAATGATAAGGAGCAATCCAAGCCAAAGTCTAATTACTTGTCTTGAGTAAGAGGACATGTATATGAGTGCCTACCTTTTTAAACCCCTAAGTTTATGTTTCTATGTATTATTTTATTTTGGGTCTTGGTCAATTTTTCTTGTATGATTATTATGTGGATTTGATTTTGTGATTTATTTTCTAAAAGGTTTAATTATGATATTTGAATTAATGATATACTATTAGAATAATTAATATTATTTAATTATAAATAAGAATTATAATATCATGATATTTAATTAATTAGGAATTAATCAAATATGCAATTTTATTTAAAAGACTTGATTTGAAAAGTCTAGATGTGAAATTCAAAAAAAGGAGAAATTAATATTATTAAAGATTAAATATAATTTTATATTCAATATTTAAAAGACAAAAAATAAATTAGAATTGTACATAATTAGTGGGCTTTAATTATTATTAATGATTATAATAATTATATGCAATTTCATTGCACATTAATTAATAAATTAAAATAATATTTTTGAATGAGGAATAAGTTATTTAATTCAAAAAAGAAAGAAAGGATATTCATTTACTTTATCACAAAAAGATACTATCTATTTTGTGGAAAGAAATTCAATAAAATAAAGATTATCTTTTTATTTAAGGGTGAGTGAGTAGCCGAGTTGGTGTGAAGGCGAGTCGTGAGGCGTAGTGTTAGGCTAATGATCCCGGTGCTACGCATCAACTCCGATTCGAGTCACACTAGGTTTACCACAAACCCTTTTAAGGGTGAGTGAGTATCCGAGTTGGTGTAAAGGTGAGTCGTGAGGCGTAGTGTTAGGCTAATGATCCCGGTGCTACGCATCAACTCCGGTTTGAGTCACACTAGGTTTACCACAAACCCTTTTAAGGGTGAGTGAGTAGCCGAGTTGGTGTGAAGGCGAGTTGTGAGGCATAGTGTTAGGCTAATGATCCTGGTGCTACGCATCAACTCCGGTTCGAGTCACACTAGGTTTACCACAAACCCTTTTAAGGGTGAGTGAGTAGCCGAGTTGGTGTGAAGGCGAGTCGTGAGATGTAGTGTTAGGCTAATGATCCCGGTGCTACGCATCAACTCTGGTTCGAGTCACACAAGGTTTACCACAAACCCTTTTTAAGGGTGAGTGAGTAGCCGAGTTGGTGTGAAGGCGAGTTGTGAGGCGTAGTGTTAGGCTAATGATCCCAGTGCTATGCATCAAATCCGGTTCGAGTCACACTAGGTTTACCACAAACCCTTTTGCCAATAGTGGCATGTTGTGATGGTTAAGTTGTTGAGTTGTTATTCTTGCCATAAAGGTTCAAATCTAATGGGGATGAGGTCTCCCATTTGTGGCCTCACTGGTTCATAGCTCCAGGTCAAAGTGTTTGCCCCTCTTTAAAAAAAAAAATATCAAAACAAAGGAAAAAAAAGAAATTATATATTTCTTTTCTTAAAAAAAGAAAATTAATTTTATTTATTTCAAAAGTACATAAGAAAGAAAAGAAAAACTATTATTTTATTTTAAATTGAGTTGTCTTCTTTTTTAAGTTTACTCATTTTAAAAACTTTAATTTTCTTTTTTTGTTTTTCTTTATTAGAGGTTTCTAGTCATTTTGAGAGGGAGACAAGATTTTTGGAGAATAATAAGATAATTTAGAACAAAGATTTTAGGAGACAAGTTACATGTTTTGCATTCATATTTTGATGTAATTTTTTTTTTGAAGCTTGGGAGTGAAGTTTACTTGAGTTTTCTTCTTCTTCTTAACAAATCAACTTGGTGTTTGAAGGTAGGGCTTTTCAAATGTCTTTGCAATTTTTGTTGGAAATATTATCTTCTCTTTATTCTCTTGATTGTGAACTTAACTTTGAGTTTGAATGAGGACCTTCTATTTTTGGACAGATAGAGATTGGTAGAGTTTTGTTAAAAATTGTGTTTATGACATAATTGATATTTTGAGAAAGTTTGTTAGGAAACCTTAGGAGAAAATATTTTAAAGTGACGATGCTGGTATTGTAATTATTATTTTAATAATTTATATAAATTCAATTAAAATGTATGGTTATATTCTTGATTATGAATAAATTTGTTTATAATTACTTGTGTGTTATGTTGAGGGTTTGAAACATGTGATTTTTCCATAACTTTCATTTAATATATTTGATAAAAAATGTAAAGAAACTTTTAGACCCTCATTTGAATTGAATTTAACATATATAAAAAATTAAGCAGGGTTTTTTTGTATGGACATGCTCAAATATTGGCTGTTATACTAAAACTAGGCCTATTTGAGCTTGATTTTTCAATTAGAGACACATGAACAATCACCCATAACTTTAAAAAAATATATAATTAGAGAAATATATTATTTTTAATTATAAATAAGTATATTATGAATATTTTTTCTTGATTTCCATGAAGATCCAATGGTTCAAACAAAAATTATGCTCTTTTTTCTAAAGTGATAACCTTCAAATTAGAATAATGTTGCTAGAAAATTTACATTTTATACCATAAAAATGACTTTTTCTTTAGGATTGGTAATAATGAAAAACATGTGGAATTAAATTATCTTTTTCTTGATATAGGTTGCAAATCCATATCATTTCATATGAGATTATATCATATAAATTGCCAGCTGATTTACATGGAGAAAATAGAGAAAAACTCACTATTAGGAATTATGAAATTATTTTTCTTTATTGTTAAATATTATTAATTCAAAAAATAATAATTAGTTTTAAACTTATTAAGTAATTAACATAATAAATTTATCTATACTTATGTACCCTTTTATAATTAAACTCAACTTCATAACATAACTTAATTTTAATGTAAAACTGAACTTTTGAGAACAATCTAATCCAAACCAAATGATGAAATCTTGTAATTTTTATGTGTTTTCACTTGAGACTTTGTGGTATTTGTTTTGTGTTCAATTTTAGAATTTTAATGTGATGTTTTATTTTATGTTAATTATTTCGCTAGCCAAACTAGGATGTGTACTAGTGGCATCTTTTGAGATTTCTTTTATGATGGTTATGTGATTGGATGTCATGATGTACTTTATGATTCAAAATTGATACTTATGTTTTATGAGTTTTTATAGTGTGGAACATTTGATTTGAATTTGAGAACCAATACTTTTCGGGGTTGCCTATTATGGAACTGAACTCGATCTTTGTTACTTTTGTGGAATGGAACACAATTGTGGTTTTTAACTTAGGAGAGGTTATATAGGTATAGGTCTATGAGAGTGGATTATAATAGGGACCTAGGACCCAAAGTGGTTAGTAAAAGGGTTACGTATTGTAAGTTGTGTAACAAGAGATAACATAGTAATTAAAATATATTCTTTAGTCCTTTTCCTTGAGATACATTAAGAAGTTAAGTTAGAGACGTGCCTTGCCCTTGCCTTGAGTGCTTGTATAAGAAAAGGATGGGAATAAGATGAAACCTACTGAGAAGTATAACTGGTTTTCTTCATCTTCATAAGAGGGTATTCTAGTTCCATATGTATCATGTTGAGGGTCTTGAGTCCAAAGTGACCAGTCTAGGGCAACTTAATTCCTGAGGGTCTAGGGTCTACTGAGAGACTAGTCTAGGGTAACTCAAGTAGTTTGACCATGTGATGACACTCTCTACTATATAGCATGAGTATCCTCCATAGATTTTTTATATAACTCTAGTCATATTTTTTAATTTTTGGATGTATTTATTGTTGATGATTTACTTTCATTCATAACAATTGGTGTACTATTGGTTATTGTACTTTCGACATGTGGCTTTTGAATTGAAGTGGATATCTTTCATTGAATTATCTCTTGATTTTGAAACTAATATTATACTTGGTATCTGATTTGTTGAATTGGTATGAGGTGTTGGATTGCTTGATTATCTTTTTGACTTTGATTATCTTTTCTTTATCAGTAGTGTGTACCCTTGAGGTAGATTTTGTGATCAAGATTCTATTCCTAATATTTTTTTATGGTTTGATTATCCATATTTAGATCATTCATTATCTTCCCTATATGGTAGGACTAGGAGATAGACTAGGTGACCATGCGGTCGAGAGGTTGTGACTTCTTACCTTTTGGGTCCTCCTCAAATTGATGGATATTGGATGCTCATTGTTATAGTTCCACCATTATCATTCATATTCTTATCTTGGAGACTTCTAATTAGTTGATTTGTGAATATTATCATGTATCTTTTACTTTGATGTACTTGTATCTATTCTTGCATACCTTGCAACATATATAGTTGATGTTATTCATTAGATATATTTTATGGTATTAGTTGTATTCATGCATTTTCTTATGAGATGACATACCTATTATTTCAATATGATCATGAAATTTGTACTTGAGATTTAAAATAATAAACATAAACTTCTTAAACATGACTCAACATGAAGGAACCCTTGAGGAATGAAATCTGTATTGTGATTGCATATGTGTAATTGTTGTGTCTATATATATTGCTTCCACATTGTTACTTTAATTTTGTATAAAATTAAAAAATAGCTCAATAAATGTTGTAACATGTTAGGTTAATTTCTCTTAGGTTTATAAGTAGGGAATTATATCTTTTCTTTAGCTAAATCATCTTTTACAAAATGGACTCTAGGATATATTTTGTTAATCTAATGGCAAAACATATTGTCAATAAGTGACAAAACACTTAGTCATTATGGGAAGTCAGTAGTGAGAAAGCTATTAGACAACAATATTAACGAAGCTCATGAATTAATCAAGCTAATAGTGTTAACCTAGTATGAATGAAGCTCTGTTAACCAAGTTAACATTTCCCACTGAGCTATAGTGTCAACCAAGTTGACAGATTCTACTGAGCTCCAGTGTGAACCAAGTCAATAGAGTATTCTTTTTCCTAGATAATAATCAAGATGATAGAGTAGTGTGAACCAAGTCAAAAATATCTACCAAGTGATCAATATGAACTAAGCATCTAGTATCAATTGAGTGCTTGAGTTAGCTAAGGTGACAGTGTTGCTCGAGTGTCTTTAGTATCACCCAAGTAAGCCATTGAACCCATGTTACAACATTGAGCTAACTTGGTAATTGTTTTTGGAACTATTTATGTTGTATCCAATGTATGATGACATTACTTAAATGGATATAAGTATGATATATTTTGTTTATCCAAAAGAGAGATATATATGTGTGATTAACTAAGAGTTGGAGAATATTTTCTACAAGCGAATATGGAAGAGAAAAATATTTAGGAGGCTACTAGTAGTACAAGGAAAGGGAGAGACTCATCTATTATAGTTAGGTGATTAGGTTACTTAAAAGGATCTTCATCAACAATTAGAGTTGCATATAAGAGATCAATCCACTGATTCATCCTAACAGGTGCATCAATCCCAAATCCTTTAATAGGGTGGAACTACCAATCCTTTGTAGAAAATCCTAATAGAGTGAGTACATAATTATATTGCATACATCCTTTCACAAGGTGGGCCTAGCAACCCTTATTACTCTTAACCAAGTAGATCACCAAAACTGATCAATTGTAATCCTTACCATGGTAACTTTATTACTATAGTAATGAAGCATTGTGGGTGTCATCCCTACCCTAGTTTTACTTTTTATTTTGAGGATTCTAGGTTCCCAATATAGTTTTATTGTGTTGTTACTTTTTTTAATGTTTCTTGCATGCAAGTAGATTAGATAACATAACAAAGTGGATTAAGTGATTGAAGCTTAATTGGTTCCTAATTCACCCTCCTCTTAGTCACCTAGCTTGAATTACATTTCCAAAAAAATGTATTAGAGAAAGGTTCTCTCATTAGAAGTTTAGTAGCTTAAGAGAAAAAATCAGAGAAAATGGAGATATACAAGCTAGATAAAGCCATTGAGAATGAAAAGTTGGATCTACATGTGGCTATGGAATAAGTCAAGAAACTGAAGAATAAAATTTCTCAATCCTTGAAAAGAAGAAAATAATTGGTAGCATAGATGAATGACAATCTATACATGGAAGAGAGAATTGAAGATATTAGTAGAGAGAGAGAAGTTCGGATGGACAAATTGCAACTATAGAAGATCTACTTGGAAGGACCCTTATTCTATAAGAAGAAGTTAGAAAATTAAAAAGAGAGTAGGAGATTCATTCAGTTAAGATATGTAAAGTCATGAAATAGAAGAACCAAGCTGAAAATGGTAAAAATATGGCAGAAGAAGATACATAATTACTCAACATTAGGTTAGAATAAAAAGACAATGAAATACACTTTCTTTCACTACATCAAGCAAATAGGTAAATCAATTGAATAAGACAAATCAAGAAGTCATCAATCTAAGAATAGAAAATGAAAGACTCATAAATTATCTTAGAGAAGAAAAAGAAACCAATGACATAATGATGAGATCAAAAGATAACATGGATCAACTAGCAGAGACATCTTAGAATAGACACAAAGGTAGAGAAATATTGGGTTATGCTAGACAAGGATAGTCATCACAATAAGGAGCCCAAAAAATTAAAAGACCTACATGCAATCATTGTGGAAAGTTAGGACACACATAAAATAAATGTTGGAGCAATGGAAAGTCAAACTTTAATGGTAAATGTTATAGTTGTAACAAAAATGGACATAGAACTGATGAATGCATAGAGAAAACTAAGTTTGAAGGAAATTGTTTCACATGCAACAAACAAGGTCACAAACAATCAGAGTGCAAAACCAAGAATTGGAATCCTACTAAACAACTTGATAAAGAAATATTTTGTTGGGATTACAACACTTGGTTTAGATGTTACCTATGTAAACAATATGGAGAAATTAGAGCTAATTGCATGAAGACTCACTTCAGAAAGAGGAATCATATCAAAAGATTCTATTAATGAAAGGAGCCTGGTCATCTACCAAAGCTCTACATGAATAGAGTTAAAGTTGAAGATGAAAAGAAAGAATAGGCTAATAAGATCAAGTCTCAAATGAAGTAGCAATGGGTGAGGAAATCTCTAGAAAATTTAAATGAAAATAGTGAGGTTATTGACACCTAAGGAAATTACTTGGGTGATTCAATCATCTTTGCATAAGCATGCAAAGAGACCACTAGGGCTATGAATAAATTTATATTCTACATTAGTTCCAGTCATCCAAACAAGATAGTTGAGATCGACATATCAAATACACTTGGAAAGAGGAAAGTTTTAGCATTAACCGAGCTATTAGTTCTAACCGAGTAACTCTTTAGGCCTAACCAAGTTGTTAGTCCTAATTGAGTTACTCCTTAGACCTAATTGAGCAAGGAAAAAATCAACCAAGCATGGTCAGTTAGCATTAGCTAATCTTCAAGGTACATTTAAGGTTTGAAGAACAAACTAAGTCTCTTTCACCTACCTAAGTATAGAGCATTAATGAGGCCCTAAAATTAAAAAAATGATAGAAGGAAGAGATCAAAGATTCACTTTTCACCTTAAATTTAGAGTTTTCTTGGAGCACAAAATTCTTTGAGCCCCCAAAATGATTCAAGGAAAAATTTGTTAAAGGAAAGTCTTAGGTCAAGTCACCATCCTCCAATCCTTCATCAACCAAGAAGTATGGTAGCATCTTCAAGCACAAAGGTCAAATGGGGTTCTAAAATATTGGTAAAGAGTTTAGATTAAATTCCTCCAAAATTCAAGTTATATCTAATGATTGCCAAGGAGAAGGATCTAAAAGGGGCACACTCATTAATTTCCCCCAAGTTACTTCTCATTCACAATATCAAATCATTTTATCACTATTCTATTCAAGAATTAGGTAATTTTGAGCTGGATTAGGTATATGGTGCATTGTATGATAATGATGTGAGTCAGAACACAAGCATCTATAGGTCAAGGGTTTTAACCACATCATTCAAATGCCAAGGAAAATTTGAATCAAGTGGATTAGGTTCATACTAAGCTGAGTTCATGACATGTCATTATGGCTCAACAAGACTTATCCCATCACAAAGATGATGATTCATAGGATAACTAGGTATCCAATGTTGGAGAAGTCAAAGGTTACCAAAACCCTAAGATGGGAAGAACTAGAAAAGCTAACCCTAGCTAAATAAGATGGCAGAGGCATGCAATTGAACAATGTGATTGACATGAAAATCAAGTTTGGCATCCATGTCATAACACATGAGATCTATAGTTCAAGTCATCCAAACAATGAACCATGTGAAGCAGTGGACCCAGTATACAAGCTTGCGAAGAACAACCTATCCTTTCACTTTCTTTGACTCACTCTTGGTTTATTTATTCTTTTATGTGAAAAAATTCTCTCCATCAAAAAGGAATTTTTTTTTGGAAGAACACCCCATTATTGAATTAGATTAATGAGTTCATCGATAAAATGGGTGAGAATTTTGAAAACATCATGGATGCATAATTTAATAAATTCAAGGAAAGGATGCAGAGTAGGTTTAGGATGAATAAGAAACTAGTAGATAACTATGAGTAGGATATATGACTTTTGGTTGACTATGAAAAAGTTCATATTTAGATAGTTAGATCTAGTATTGCATGGGTAAAACCTCTAGCATATGAAGTAAATATTGATGAAAAAAGAGAAATTATTGAGGCTCTCATCAATGAGCATGTGGACCCCAGGACTACATAGTTTGGAATGTATGAGGAAGTAAAGACTAGAATCTCACTTGAGATTTAGATTCCTCAAATCATGAAGAGAAGAAAGAAAAGTGCCAAATCAAATTCACCTCTCATGCGCATTGAAGGAAATGGTAAAAATGTAGAAGGAGAAGATGAAGATGAAGAGGCAAATAAACCTCCAAGAAGAAGGTTAAGACCCCATCATAGTCTACATCAAAGAAACTTACAAGGTCTACTCCCGTGATCACAGCTACCAAGCCTAGGTGGTTAAGGAAGAAATTAAAGCTTAAGGAAGAAGATGATGATTTAGATGAAGAAAATACTCCTATCATTTATCTCAAAAAGACACCACCTACCTTTGAAAAAATATTGAAAACATTAAGGGAAGGAACTAGGATGATAGATTTCAAATACCTAAAGTATGACTCTAGAAGCAAAGATGAGAAAAAGAAAATCAAGGATGCGATGGTAGAGAAGATAGCTAAGTGGAAATATGACCTTTTGAACTCAAAGGTCAAACTTCTAAAACTCTTCTTAAGGTTGTTTCTCACCATTGGGATAATGTAGTAAAAATAGAGAAAGGCATTAGAGAGCAGACTCTGAGAAAAATAATGCCAAACTTCTTTGACAAGGAAATCAAGGAGGCAATGCCCAAATATGAAAACAAATAGACTCCTAGATTTAAAGCTTTTCAATTTTTTTCAAAAAGGATAGAATATATTGTGTAGTCCACAATAAATATGTGCAAAGCCATTTTTGATATCAAAGAAGAGGGACCCCTGCCAGAGGTTCAAACAATTGGAAGAGTTTGATCTTGAGAAGATTGCTATAGAGATCATGACATCTCTTCCTACCACTACACCTAAGAAACCACTCGAGAAACAATCCATTGAGTTGAAAAAAAATCAACTAATAAGTGAAGTGAAGAATGTTACATGTTCATCAACATCTATCCCTATGGTAACCAAAAAAGAGGCTCCTATAGTTTCAACCAAGTTACATTAGGAGAAGGACTTGGTTGACAAAGGAAAGAGATCACATCTTCTTCAACTGTTAAGAGAAAAGGAAAAGGGAATATAGTAGATGATATAGATATAGATGAAGATATTCTGATACCAAATTGGGATAAATCCAATCCATCTTTTGATCAAATGGATATATTGGGAGAATTGTGGAAGAAAAGGGCCAAACAATAGATACTAAAGGTAGAAAGAGATAGAAGAAAATTCTTAGAGGACATAAAATAAATATTTATGGACACTATATCTATGGAGGTAAGTGAAAAAGCCCATATCATTGATCATTTTATTGATATTGTACATAAATTCAATGAGGACATAGATGGGTAGGAAAAACTCCTTGATAAAGATGAAAGGAAGTTTAAGAATAAAGTGCTAGAGAATGTAGTATATAAAATAGCCATAGATCAGGTAGAATTGTCTACTTTGATTTCCACTTTATAAAATTTTGTGAATAATGTTGTATCTTTATTTGTAAAGTTAGAGGTACAATAAATTTTACCAAGGAAATAAAAGATAAAATGGTCAAGATTGATATGGACTTGAGGGCTAGTGCTAGTTAGTTGGTACTCAACCCAAGTTACAGTTCATATCATTTTGTAGAGACTAGATTTTTGATAGATATCTAGGAAGAGTTACTAAGAGAAGAAGCCATAATAAGGACAACCTTGGTAGATATATAGAGTATGATGTTTCCCCACATGGACATTATGCAAAAAAGAATAAATCATGCAAAGATACTAGTTAGGGACACAAACCTTGTACTGGTAGATCACACATTGGAGTTATCAGTATGGCTTTAGATTGATCTAAAAATTCTAAAGGTTCTTTAGGACAACTAGGATAAGACTATTTATTTGAATTTTAAAGTACATCATTGTTTTCTTTCTCATTTAGGCATAACCTTGTACATTTTTGGCATTTATAACAAAAACAAGGGGGAAAGTATGTAAAGGGGAAAATTACATGCATATAAAGAGGCAAAGAATGTATAGAATAAAGGAAATATGTACAACATAAATATATATAAAAAATAGTTATACAAAAACAAATTTGAAAATACTAAAAATAGAGTTTTCAGATCAAACCAAGTTGCAAAGTCTTTAGTGAAAACTGAGCTACAAAACATAGCATACTCAAAGGGGGAGTTTGAGTGATGGTATTTTGATTTTATATTTTGATCATGATAAATATTTTTGTCACTAATGCAAAAGGGGAGATTGTTAATCTAATGGTAAGACATATTGTCAATTAGTGCCGAAACACTTAGTCATTATGGGAAGTTAGTAGTGACCAAGCTAACAAACAACAATGTTAACTGAGATCATGAATGAGTCAAGCTAACATTGTTAACCTAGTATGAATGAAGCTATGTCAACCAAGTTGACAATTCCTACCATGCTTTAGTGTTAATCAAGTTGATAGTATCTATCAAGCTCTAGCATAAACCAAGTCAATAGTGTATTCTTTTTCCAATATGATAATCATGATGGTAGATTAGTGTGAACTAAGTCAATAGTTTTTACTAAGTGATTAGTATGAACTAAGCATCTATTATCAACCAAGTGCTAGAGTTAGCCAAGGTGAAAGTGTTGCCCAAGTGTCTTTCTATATCACCTTAGTAAGCTATTGAACCCATTTGACAACATTTTGGAACTATTTATGTTGTAGCTAACCTATGATGATATTATTTGGATGGATATAAGTATGAGATATTTTGTTTATCCAAAAGATGTGTGTGTGTGTGTGTGTGTGTGTGTGTGTGTGTGTGTGTGTGTGTGTGTGTGTGTGTGCGTGTGTGTGCGTGCGTGCGCGTGCGCGCGTGTGTGATGAACTAAGATTTGAAGAACATTGTCTACAACAAATATGGAAGAGAAAAATATTTAGGAGACTACAAGAAATATAAGGAAAGGAAAAGACTCATCTATCATATTCAGTTGATCAATTTACTTCAAATGATCTTCATCAATAATAAAATTTTCATATTAGAGATCAATCCATTGATTCATCCTAATAGATGCATCACTCCTAAATCATTTAATGGGGTGGACCTAATAGTCCTTTGTAGAAAATCCTAATAGAGTACATATTTAATTGTACTAAATAAATCCTTTCACCAGGTGGAACTAGTAGTCCTTATTACTCTCAACCAAGTAGATCACTAGAAATTATCAATTGTAAGACTTAACAAGCCAACTTTATTACTATAGTAGTGAAGCATTGTGGGTGTCATCCCCACCCCAATTTTACCTTCTATTTGGAGGGTTTTTGGGTAACCAATATAGTGTCATGGTGTTGTTAATGTCTTGCTTTACGTTTCTTGCATAAAAGTAGATTAGATAACACAACAAAGTGGATTAAGTGATTGAAGTTTAATTGGTTCCTGATTCACTACCCCTCTTAGTCACCTAGCTTGCATTATATTTCCAACATGCTGGTCATTTTGAAACACTTGGAGTTTTTTTTATATTTTCAAGAATAGACATGGAATCAACTAAATCAATTAAATTTTTTTAATAACATTGTTTGCTCCACTAGTTTTAATGCATTGGTTAATATAGCTAATATATCAAAAACAACATTTCTTCTTCTAGGAATTGACACAATGTTAAAAGCTTCAAAGTCCTCAATAAAGTTATGCATTATTTTCTTGTATTTTATTAATCTTTTATCATCACAATATTATTTCCATTTTATCTTACCAATTGCCAATGGTGAGTCTCCTTCAACAACTAAATCTTTCATGCTTTTCTAAAATGTTGTGAGGAGACCTCATATGAGAGTTTGATACTCTACAACATTGTTAGTACATATAAACTACAATATATAGGAAGAATAGATAGAATTAACTCAATGATCGATCAATTTGATTCTAGCTCCAACTCCTTGTTTGTATTTGAAACCTTAAATCTTAACTTCCATATCCCATGATCCTTAAATAGTTTGGGCTTAGGTTTAATGTTAGATTCAACTTGATGTTCATACTATTCCTATGCTATAATTAGTGGAGAAACATAATTAGATTAAGCATTAACTCTTGATGAATATATCATATCACAATCCTAAGGTAAACCTATATTAGTGTCTCACAAGGTAGGTTTGGTATGTTAGTCTTTCTTTGCTTGCACTTCTTCAAGAAATTCTTGGAAAGGTTATGGGTTGTTTGTTGTAACAACATTTACTATCTTAGTTACTCAACATAATACTTCAACATACCATCTTTTCCGTATCCTTGGTGCATAATTTATGGACCCTTCATAAGGTGAAAAACCTCCTTCAAGAACTTTAGGATCATCTAGTGATTCTAAAATTTGGGTGATATTTTAATTTTAGTAGGTTGGCAAATTTTTGCTAATACCTTTGATATAATGTCTTTACAACTGGAACATTTGAATTTGGAATGGACTTCATGATGAAGGAACAAATAATTGGACAACAATAAGATATTTGAACTTGCATCCTCTCTAGGATATTTTATATTTTTTGTCATGTCATCCATAAATTCTTGGAGGATGTCATCTTTCATATCAAATTACTACAAGCCAAAAATCATACTATCATTAGAGATGTCTCTATTTTCCTTTTAAAAGGCTAATAAATGATCTATTTTTTAACAACCCAAATGGGGTGGTGTAGATGCAGGCCCCCCACTACAATTCTATGATCATGTGAATATGACTTCATTTAGATAATTGTAACCATTTATCATTTTCTTTAAATGGGGCTACACATCTATTTATAATTGATTATATAAACCTTTCCATAGCTAGCGTAGTTGAGTGACAATGAGGAAAACTAGTTGATTAAACACATAGTCCGTTCTGTGCTCATAAGCCTTCCATATGTTTTGGGAATGTCAACCACATGTATGCCAATGTCATCTTGGATACACAAATCAATTGTTATATGAATATACACATCTTTAAAGACACTGACTACTTTAACTTCTATTTTATCTAATTGGATCACAACCCAATTTGAAGGTTGTGACTAACACCCAATCTGTATGAAGGCTAGATCATGATCTAAAATTACTACAATCATATAACATGATTTCATGATATGGACTATTTATATTTTATTAAGAACTGCATATTTTGGATTTTTCAATTAAATTACATGAACTCCTACACTACATGAATGCAAAGTTTATTAATTAATCTATGTCCTCACTATATTCCATGCCATTCATAATTTAGTAAAAATAATCTAATATAATCATTTATTTATGATAATTATGAAATACATCATAATAATGTAGCATTAATCTCATTAGTCTATGTTCATTTTATTGTACCAAGGTGTGTGCTCCCAAGTTCATTTATTTTCTCATTAACTATTAATAATAAATCATTAACCATTCACATCTAACATAAAAACATTTGAATAATATTAATCTAATATGTGAGTTATTGATTCTAACCATTCACTTAGGATTACTACTATATGAACAACCATCAAGAATTTTTCTATTAAAATTACAATGATAGATAACTTTTAACTAGTTCCTTTCATTTCCTAATCATTAAATAAGAGCATCTAAAAATTATTATGCAAGTTTCTCCTTGGTTCATTATTTACATTCTCTCTTCTTAACATTTTTACCAATTAACAAGACACACATCACTAAATTAATATCTATCAATTATATAAATAAATCATTTCTTCTTTCATGGATCACATTATAAAATCAGAATTACATCATTTACATTTCTCTTTTTCTTGAACCTGGAGCTACCCATTACATTTTCCCCAATTTCAATTACATCAATATGTTCTTAACTACACTAATATCCTTCTAGGAGTATAATAATGCATCAATAAATATAAGTGAGTACAATATATCATGATGATAAGTCCAAGATAAATCCTCTAAAGAAAAAATATGAAATGTGAGAAAAATCCATCCACACACCATTAATTGTAAATATATAATAAAATATTAATCACCTAACCATATGAAACTCATTAGAACACTCCCTCTAGAGAAGATACAGAGATCAAGGCCCTATAAAAGAACAAACTTTAGTGCCTCCCAAGTTTGCATTATTTTGAATGATTCTTTTGACTTGAGAGACACTTTGATTATTATTACTTGTCTATTTGCATTTGATATGCTTCAATGAACATACATTTTGATTACAAGTTTAATAACTTTTAGATGTTAGACAATGCTACTATTCAACTTGATCATATCTACATCATGATGATATTGACATGTCATGATGTTTTACGATGATACTTGATTTATTTTGTATTCAGACTTGGACTATGGTTTATATTTTATCAGATGGATGTTATTGGATTCATTAATGGTGTGCTTTTATGTTTTGGATATCTATCTAGTATCTTCAATAGATATATACTCATATGCATGAGAATGGTTATTTATATGATTTCATTTATTTTTTTTATCATTTTATTATATACTATTATACTATACTTCACCACTACTATGTATTAATTTTGGTGGTGGTAGTATGAAGTGGGAACAAATCTGTAATCACTTGCTTGCAAGATCTACACAATGTTATGTTTTCCTTCAACGTGACAATATATTTGTTTGTGCTTTGACTCTTTATATATTAAGCATTCACACTTGATGTTTTCTTATTTATTGAATAAATACTAGGTACTTTCACCCTAATTATAGGATTTGAGTGTGTTGGTAAACATATTTGCAACTGCAACATTGTCTTGAAAATTGATCTTGTTTCCCTTGTGAGTTATGGAAACCATTCCAATAGTTGGATAGACTGAAATCAATCACTACTAGATTACAATATTCCTCTACATTTGAAAGGAAAAACTCCCTCATACGTATGAGTATTAATGGTTTTTTTGTACTTTTCACCTAAAAGTACACAAAAGATACAAAAATAACTAAAAGAAGTAGATGAAAGAAACCCCAACTCTAGACATATGAATAACATATGAGATTTCTAAAACATATCACAAAGGGGATTTGACACAAGGTTAGTTTTATATGCAATAGTGATGAAAGAAGAAAACATGGTTCAACATATGAAGAAACATGTTACTTAAGCACATTTAAACAAAGACTCTAAGGCATGATTACATTTCATCCATTAGATATATTAAAAGTACTCTAAGATTTTACCAATTTAAAATATGACAGATTGACAAAAATAATAGAAAAACACATCTAATACATACAAATCAAATGTATTCTTGGTTATTCTTTTGAAAACATATGAATTCAAAACGTTTCAAGTTAGAAAATATGAACGTAAAGTTCTCTATCAAATTCTATAGAGTTTCCCTTTTGCAAGAAGTTCCTCCCCATGACATTGCCAAAAATTTGTATTTATAAACTCCCATCGTAACTAACTTCTTTGATTAGTAACTACACAAGTTAGAATTTTGAGGTTATTTATGTATTTGTAATTAACTCTAAGTTTTACAAAATAAAATTTAGAATCCTCACTTTTTTAGTAGGAGATCTCAAAGGCAAATATTGATTATAATAGGTTAGATTATATGTCACTTTTACTTATCTAACATTGATTATAATAGTTCACATTATAAGTCACTTTTAACATAGATTATAATAGGTCACATTACAAGTCACATTTACTAAAGATAAATATAAACTTGCAACCTTGAAAAGGAGCAAATGACTACTTTTTATCAAGGTACTTTTCCATTTTCATCTACTTCATATCATCTCACTATTAAACTATTAAGGGCATGAAGTGTGGATCCCTTTCCTTTATCTAGAAACTATTTTGAAATTTTTTATACAGGCATGAAGAAACATGGGTTTAATGCAAAATCACTTATTGATTGTTACATCAATAAACATATTTACCCATTCATCCTTCGAATAGACCCATTTTAGAATGCCTCACCAACACACCGCTCCTTTTCATATTTCATAGATGTTAAAAATATTTGGTAAGTTCATCTTGTTTCTTTTGTATAATTCTCAAGAGATAATTTAAAATCTATTTGACATCATATTAATAGTGAATAGTATGTCTCCAAGGAAGTCACCGCAAAAAAAAGATTGAAATGTGAAAATAAATTTTGACCCACATTCAATTTGGTTTGTACTTTATCTAATATGTTTCATTATATTTTGAGATTTCCTCAACAAATTAATAGTTTTAATAGAATCCTTGCATAATATGTTTTTTCCACCTTATGTAATCACCTCATTTTAATCTTAGATACTGTTGATCCTTAAGGAAATCATGGTATTGTCTATTGGTGCAAAACACTTAGTCATTCATTAGAAAAGTTTCGTCAAGATTCCTTCAACAAAGTCATCCTATACAAGATAAGAAATATAATGGAGGATTTGTATAGATTTTGGTTTATGTCAAACAATAGTTATTGTTAGAATATATAGTCCACTAATATATATGAGAGGGGGGCGAGATGAATCAATTATCCAACTATCACAATTATCAACCTTATTATGCTTTAACCATATGAGCAATATAATTAGAATCCACAACAAGATACTCATGCACAATAAGACCCGATATGTTTAGGAGTCTATAAAAACATTTAGTACATATCAGTCCCTATTAGGAGACTTTGAATTCCTATTAGGAGATCCCAACCCTGTGATGGACTCACTATCCAAATAGCTTTAGGGAAATACTAATGAACCCACTACCCAAATGATCTCTGTATTATTCCTTGCAAAATAATAGAAATGAATAGTACTACTCCTTCCTCTTTCTCTGTCCTATCAACTAGACTTTTTTTCCTTCTAATCATCTAACCAAATCACAAATATTACATCCAAAAATCCCTTGGATCACTTATTCACATTCACCAAACACTCTGCTCCTTTTCAGACTTTCCATTCAACACAATGATTACTTATCACTTCTACATTAAAAACAAGGAAAACATCTTTCCTTTATATCATATCTTCAAAATAATTACCTCAGTCGACCTTGATGCTTTCCTAATTAATTATAATAAAATAATTAATTAATTCATCATTACTATGGCACTATCAACTAACAGTCTATACAACTTCTCACATGTGTGATACCAAGGCTTGCACATTTGTCGACATGATCATCTAACTATCTTATGTCACTAGTTGACTGTGCATCTCTAGACTATATCTTTGTTTGAAGATATAATATACACATCAAAAATTGCTTCTTAGGTACTCTATCTTTAGACTACTCTCTATAAATCAAGCATATCTGTCATACATCTTTGACTCAAGTATTGTGCATTGAATTGTAACATTAGGAAACTGTATAGAACATGTCCATGGACACGAATCACTAGATAATCAAAACATAGTCCATGCAACTAATATCTCTATCTACTACTCTATTAGTCTTCACAAACTTACTGTTGACAATTGGCTATATGTAATTATGTAAATATTGTCATTAATGACAACACATGATGTACATGCTTGTAGATAACCCCAAAAATAAAGATACTTAGCTTTTTGGTATTTAGAAAATTGTCTAAGTATAGTTTATACGATGTTATTCTTGAAAGAGAAGATATATGGGAATAATATACATGTTGATTATGATGTGTATAACCTCAGACATCAACACTGATAGTAAGTCGAAAGAGAGATATTTAAGATGTACAGACTATTGGAATGAAAGGTAAAGGATTTTTTATTATAAAATAATTACTTGACCAATTAGAGATGACATCCTAGATGTTTACTTTAAGTTGGGAAAGTTATTTTGGTCCTAGCCAACCTAGCAGTGATTTGTGAAAAGGCATGGTATTTATGTAAAGACACCTTGCGAGATTATTTGCAAGTGACATGTGAAAGTTGTGAAAGAAAAGTTTTGTATCATATGCAAAAGTGAATTTTTGATAACTTGATTTTGTGACCTGAGATCAAGCCAAGGTTAGGGATCAGCTGAAAGAAGGTACAAAATCAATATTTATGTATTCAAGGAACTTCAATTACTTGTTTTGGAAGTGAGCTCTTCTTGTAATTAAAAGTGCATGTTTTGGCAGTGAGCTCTTCTTGCACACATTGTACCACAACTCTTAACAAGTTAATAGGGATTCAAAGTCTCCTAATAGGAACTAACATGTATTGAATGAGTTTATAGACTCCTAATAGGGTCCATCCTCTAACAAGGAATATTTATATTAGTACATCATCTTGTGGGTATCATCCTCACAAAGGTTTTCCCTTGGCTAGGGTATCCCTAGTTAAAAAAAATGGTGTTATGAGTTCTCTCTGTGCATGGTTAATTTTACTATTCACCATTACTTGTTTACTTTCTTATGCATGGTTCAAAGTAATTAATAATATCTAGTTGGTGACAAAAGTTTGTAGAATACCAATTCACCCCCCTCTTAGTATTTCCTATTTTTAACAATTGGTATTAGAGCTCAGATACTTAGAAGAGGCTTAATAGGTTGAGTAAGATCCCTATGGATATGGAACAATTGATGAAGAAACTTGAAGAGGCACTTGAACAAATTGATCTCCTTACTGAAGAAAGAGATAAATTGAAAGATAGATATGAAGACTCCAAAGTGTACATTGGACAACTAAAGGACAATATTAGACATCTCAAATCCAAGCCTAAATCTACTAAATCTAAAATTAGTGGTAATGAATATTCAAAGCTGAAAATAAAGTACAAGATATTAAAGTATGAATTGAAGATTACCAATCTAAAGTTGAGTTTGAAGAATGATCCTAGCAAAGTTGAATCTAATTTGAAGATTGAAAATTCAAATTTTAGAGTGAATCTAGCAAAGAGGACATCTACATTTGAAACATTAAAAGTAGATCATGAAGAACTTCATTAGTGCAATACTATTGTGAAAGGTGAACTAAGTGAACTAACTTAGAGCAAGCTATGACTTGAAAAGCTTTATTCTAGTAGAGAAAACATTGATGAACAAATGTTAGTACAAAGACCTACCTATGATAAGACTAGTCTTGGTTACCTATTTAACATGTCTACAAAGAAACCTAATAGTAGATCAAATCTATAAGAAAAAGATAAATCTAATGACAAGATTGAATCCAATCAATATTTTGATAAACCTAAAGAAGTTAGACAAGACAAGGAAACTGAGAAATTGGATGAACCTAAGCAAGTTGAATCTCCTAAGGAAACTAGGTATGAATTTCAAGGTAAGTGATTTTCATGTAATGAAATAGGTCATATGAAAAGAGATTGTGCAAATAAGTCATTTAATCATGTTATAATTTTTTATTATCATAATTGTCATGGTATTGGTCATAAAGCAATTGCAAGAAACCTAAATATGATAATGATAAAGGAATAGTAGAATGTCTGGAAATACTAACCCTATAGATACAAGGAGATCTAATAAGAGGACATCAAGAGAAAGAAGACCATGTGTTATAAGTGTAACAACTTTGGACACATAGACTAGAACTGTCAAGCACCTATTTTTTAATAAAATCCTAGAAGTAGAACCCTAATATGTCAGCTATGCAACAACTTCAGACATATAGCAAAGTATTATAGAATGGACAAAAGGAGCAATGAAAGAAACTTCAAAAATAGTAGGAACACTGAAAAAAATCATGAAAGGAACTCTATAACTAAAAAAGATAATGAAGATCAAAAAAATGTAGTCAATGAACTTGAGAAAAACTTGATGAGACATTTGAAAAAGAATTATCTATTGGATCTGAAGAAAAGATGGATGATGCAAATAAAGGAAGATTAAAGATAGTAATTGAGTTTGATTCAACCAAGTTGAATTAAGCTTGTTCATAGCACCAAAATTTGAAACTTCATTTAGAGATCAAGCTATGAGTAGTGAGGTTGAGAAAATATGTAACTAGATGAGTTTATATTGTAGCTAAGCTCACTTGCAATTTGGAGCTTAATGAAACAAGTTATGAAGGAAATAAGAGTTAATGTTATAATAGAGAAAGTTTATTCTTTGAAAAAAGATGAAATCTATGTTTTTACATCAAATTTCATGGAGTGAAGTTTTGTGGAGCATTGTAATGATGAAAGGAAACTATGGTTAACCTTGGGTAGCATTTGAATATTGGACATATGATTTTGAGAAGATATTTGATTTTAGAATGAAACTAATAAATTTTTTGATTTGGAAAAATTCATTATTAATGCAAGTTCAAGTTGGATGAATAGAGTACAAAATTGATTATTTCCACATTGCAATCATTTTAGACGCTCAGAACACTGAAAATGATTTGTCAAAGTGATTTTGACTAAATCCTACTTCAGAATAAGGTATTTTATCATTTTTCACATAGAATTCTGTGGATAAATTTCTATTTGGTGAAATCATGGATATGTTAGTAGTTCATAATGTTGAGGATATTTAAAGACCCCAATTTAAGGTTGTCCCTATGAAACCCTTAGAAGGAAACCTTAATTTGGCTCTATCAACAACTCTAAATAATGTAGTTTACTTGGAAGATGTAGGATGTTACTTGTCTAGCAAGTTTGAAATGATTGGAGATGAATTTATGAACAAGGATATGGAAATTTTTTTCAAACATGACATGACTATGAAGCCCAAATTTGAACATCCAAAAGATTTAGATTTATTAAAATATTGCTTCTACCATGAACTTACTACTAGAGAATGGACTCAAATTATATTAAGGAGAATTCATAATGAGAAGTTTTGGATGAGAGAGAATGTCGCTAACATTTTTTCTGACCTTATTCATGAGGTTACTAGTCTTAGCAAACAAGGTAGTCTGCCCATTGGTGAGAAATTAGTCAAGAAGAAAGTAGAACTAATACTAAAGAAATTTATAATGGTAAGACAATGGTGATCAACACTATCATACATCATGATGTGAGATTATTGAACATAATAATTACATATTATATTTGTGAAAGTTCTAAGAGTGATGAGTTGTCAACAAGATTTATCTATGTAGCCTACAATATTTGTGTTGAGAAAGAACAAGTGAATTTGACTGAGATTTTGAGAGTACAACTCCTTGAGAATCTAAAGAAGATTAAGAGAACTAAGAATTGTGTATTTAGATTTTGGTCACTAATCAATCATATTTTCTTTCATGTACTTAAAAGATTTCCATTTCTATCAGTTCTAGAGATTATGAATAGTAAAAGATGTACAGTGGATAAGATAACAAATGTATGTAGAAGGTATCCTATAGATTAAATCTTGGATAGTGGAAATTTGATTATAAGAACATTCTAGAATGAAATGAAACAAAGATTCAGAATTGTACCAATAATTTTTGATAGATTTAAGGATGACATATGTTTTATGGTGGATACAGACCTAACTTATGTTGGTGTAGTAGAACCAAGGGAGAAATTTCTTGAACCATTAGGTTATGAATTGAGTGATGAGGTAGATATTGGTTACATTGATCTATTGTTGAACTTTAGAAAGGACCAAGCTCCATATAGATTTGGAATATATGAAGAGTTAACTCAGTCAGCTTACCAGGCATCTTTATAAAAAGCATCTCATAAGAAAGTTGAGACTATGATGAAGAAAGCATTGTTTGAGGCTAGTATGTCAGAAGAAGAATCACATTCAGAATAATATCTAGACTAAAACAAACTAGTGAATAAGGTGTGATGTATGTGACACCTCCATCAGTTGGCCAAGCATCTAGTGTATCCATTGCAACAACTCCTACAAAGAAGAACATCCCATATGGTACTATATCAACCAAGTATCCTAGTGAACCAAAAAGGAAGTCTAAAAGGGTAGAAGAAGTTGAGACTCATAAGTCAAAAAAGAGTTAAGCAACTAGCTACTAGACCTGAGAAAAGGTAGAAAACATTATCAACAATTGAAGATTTCAATGGAGAAGAAGAAGAAGAACATGAATTTAAAGAACCAAAAAAGGTTATTTTTTTCTAAGTAGCTAGTAAGTAAAACAAGACAACCCTGGAAATTAAAGATAGAAAAGATTAACATAGATATTTCCAATGAGGGGAACTTTATGGAAATGAATAAGTTTTATGATTTGTAGAATGATATTGAGAAAGAGAAGATTGATATCTCTACTGTGAGATATATGATTCTTAACAATTTGAAACTTGAAGACATTGAAGGCACTATGAATCCAAAAGTCTATGATAAACTTATAGCTAAAAAGGCACTAGTTTGAGAAGAAGACATGGAACTTCAGAAGTCTATGATAAGAACTATGTGGAAAATTGATGATGAATAAGAAATTAGGAAATCTATGAACTATCTAGCACCTTATTTATGAAGTAATATGAGGCTATTTTTGTTTATGGGAGGTGAGAAGAATTTCATAAGAAGTAAAACAATTATAGCCATCGACAAGATGATGATTCAGCTAAAGAAAAAACCTACCACTACATAAAAAACTTCAAAAGTGTCAGTAAGTGGTGATACAATGCAAGTTAATCAAATTGATATTACTATTAATATTGAAGATGATTTTTTTAATCAACTTGAGTTACATTCCAAAGTTACATTCCAAAAATATTCAAGATTAGTTAAGACTAATTGAAGAAGAGAAAAGGCAATAAAAAGAGGAAAATAAAAAGATTGAAGAAGCCAAGCTAGAGTTGCTTGAGGAAAAGAAGAAATAGGAAGAAGAAAAGAAAGAACATGCAAGGAAGCAAAAAGAGAAGGAAGAAGAAGAGAGAAAGACAAGGAAGACAATAGAGAAGAAATAAAAGGATGATGAGACTAAAGCATCTAGCTCATCCACTCCACTATCTCTTATCAACATTATAGGTGATGATGATGATCAATCTAAGTTGATCTCATCTTTGAACAAGTTGATTGAGAAGAACAAGAAAGTCAAGATTCTACAGAGAGAATTGATGGAGGTGACTAACAAATTGAAAAACACTCTAGAAGCCAAACATACATAAGTAGACCCCAAGAAAAGAGCCAAAGTAGTAGTCAAATATTTTGATGATGAATTTCCTAATTTGTTGAATATTGAAGAGTCTAAGGCTCAAATTTCTCATGATGCAAATCCTTTTAGTATTGTTTGTCAGAACATAAAGAATGACTTTCTAAGTCTTGATACTTATATCAAGGAACTCTAAAGATGTCAACAAGATGGCAAGGTACCATACATCAAATGTAATTTATCTCATAAGTTAACTAAAGTTATGGATAATAAGATGGAAGGGAAGTTGAGTGAGATGGAATCTCTAACAAGTCAATTATAGCAACCCTCTACTAGAGTTGATGATTTTGAAGGACAAGTTGCTAATATTCACACTGACATTAGGAAACTACAACTTGAAAAAGAGAAAATTTTGAGAAGATTATCAAATTTTAGAGAATCTATTGCTCTGAAACTATTATCCATTGAGAGACAATTGGAGGAATGTATTAAAGAAAAGGACACTTATTCTAATTTCATATATTCTGACCTTAATGTAGTTGAGATTACAACATATGCCTTATGTGAAATTCTCACTATTGCCAAAGTATTCAAGGGCACATGGGTGAAAAGTATGGATAGTGCAAAGGAAAATTTTGATGATTTTATGAACATGATATTAGCTTGAGGCAATGAGACACAAGTTTTGATAGTTTTTGACAGCAGTCAGACATAACTTTTTGACAATTTTTTTGGACATTCTAACCTTTGTCATTGATGTAAAAGGGGGAGAAGTTGTATGAGAAAATTGTAAGTAAGTTATGAATTTTTAATTCATGTCAAAAGGGGGAACATTGATAAGATGAAGTATTTGTAATAGATAGTAAGAATAGTAGTGTTGTAAGTTTTGTAAAGTCTTTGACATTTAGCCAATTTTCCTACTTTGTTGCCATCAATGCCAAAGGGGGAGGTTTTCAAAAATTTGCTATATGTAGATATTTAAATATTGTCATTAATGACAACACATGATGTGTGCTTGTAGATAACCTCAAAGGTAAAGATAATTAGCTTTTTGGTACTCAAAATTTTGTCTAAGTATGAAAATGGTTTACAACAGTGTATTGTTTTACATACTAGTTTATACAATGTTATTCTTGAAAGAGAAGATATATGGGGATAGTATACATGTTGATGATGATGTGTATAACCTTAGAAATCAACACAGATAGTACGAAAGAGAGATAGTTAAGATGTATAGAACATCAAAATGAAAGGTAAAGGAACTATTTTGTTTACAAAATAATTACTTGACCAATAAAGGATGACATCCTAGATGTTTACTCTAAGTTGGGAAAGTTTATCTTTGTCCTAGTTGACCTAGTAGAAATTTTTGAAAAGGCATGGTATTTATGCAAAGAGACCTTGCAAGATTATTTGCAAATGACATGTAAAAGTTGTGAATGTGAAGTTTTGTATCATATGTAGAAGTGAATTTTTGATAACTTTATTTTGTGATTTGAGATCAAGCTAAGGTTAGAGATCAACTAAAATAAGATACAACATCCATACTTCTATATTTGAGGAGCTTTAATTACTTGTTTGGGTAGTGAGCTCTTCTTGTAATTGAAAGTGCATGTTTGGGCAGTGAGCTCTTCTTGCATACATTATACCACAACTCCTAATAGGGATTCAAAGTCTCCAAACAGGGACTCATATGTACTGAATGAGTTTATAGAATCCTAACAGGGTCTATCCTCTAACAAGGAACATTTATATTAGTACATCATCTTGTGGGTATCATCCCCACTAGGGTTTTCCCTTGGCCAGGGTTTCCCTAGTTAACAAAATATGGTGCTATGAGTTCTCTCTATGCATGGTTACTTTTACTATTCAACATTAATTGTTTAATTTTTTATGCATGGTTCAAAGTAATTAATAATATCTAGTGTAGAATACTAACTCACTCCCCCCTCTTAGGATTCCCTATTTCTAACATTTAGTGCTATGTCGACATCAATGAAAAACATAGTTGTGCATGTAACATGTCAATACTGTCTAATTCTTAGGATACTCCCCTAAAATAATATCATTAGCATTCATGCTAATAATCTCCTCCTTTGGCATTGATGGCAACATAGATGAAAAACATCAAAGTTCCAAGAATACCAAATAATACTCTACTACTGCTACTTCTATTCTCATCTTTTAAAATCCTCTTCATTAATCAAATATGAAAACCTCTAGAACAATTCTGTATTATGCTTCTTCATGAATATTTATAAATATCCCTAATAGAGATATGCAACTATCTCTCCCCTATTTAACTAGAGGATGTTTTCATGTACTCTTTCCCCCATTGAAATCAATGAAAAAAGCCTAATTATGTCAATTTAATGCTTCAATTTATAACCATCTTGAGTGCCCAAAGAAACTATTCAATACCAAATAAAAAGATTCCTTAATGACTTAGCTCATCACATATATTCACACATACGAGAATCATCAACATTTAGTCTAGCATAACAATAGTTCTCTATAGCACTAGACTGATGCACTCTTTGCATCATCTACTCAGAAGTAGGAAGGGGCATAAACTAAAGCATACCTCTTAAGTACTCAAATGTATGTTTAGGTAAGGGCTTCATGAAGATATATATAATCTAATATTTAGTACTCACATATTCCAATCTAATTTCTTTTTCTACTGCCTTCTCCCTCAAGACATGATACTTAATAGATGTATGCTTAGTTTTAGAACTAAACACAAGATTCTTAGACATACTTATTGTACTTGTCTTATAATAGTATATGATAAAAGGTTCTATAAACTTATTCCAAATATCCTTCAGCATCTATTTTATCCATATAACTTGATTGTAATTATTTTCTACTGCTACATACTCTAACTCAGCCATACTATGTGAAATACAATCTTGTTTATTACTGAGCCAAGAAACCAATCTTCCTCCAAGAAAAAATGCTCCACCACTAGTGCTCTTTATGTCATCCATGCTACATTCCCAATGCACATTAGTATATGCACATAGAGTAAAATCACTTGATTTGTCATACCATATTCCATAATTAGATATTCCTTTTGAATGTTTAAATATCCTCTTTATTACTACATAATGATACTCCCTAGGATCAACTTGAAATATAGTTACAATCCCAAATACATTTTCTATATTTGATATGGTGTCAGTTAGATATTGCAAACCTCTAATCATGGATATGTACTTCTACTTAGCTAAAATAAATTCTTTGCAAACAACATTAGTAGGCTTTATTATCTTAGGAAAGTCTCTAACTTCAAATGTGCTTCTAACTTTCACAATATTATCAAAGTTTATATTAAAAAATTTCTTATTCCATAACCAACTATTATCCACTTTTGCAACCAAATGTTCCATTTCAATGGGATTCAACTAAAATACATCAGCTTTGGACCTAGTTCTAGTTTTAATCATCTTACCATCTTTATCCTTGATTGTGCAAGTCTTTTCTATGAATTGCAATTGATACCCTTTGTCCACCAACTATCCAATGCTCAAAAAATCCATCAACAAAATAGACATCAATAGTGTTAGTCTTTCCACCTAAAGTAATGGATCCTATTCTTGTAATGTGATAGGCTACATTGTTATTGACTCTACCAATACCTCCATCATAGTTCTTGAATTTAAAAAACTTATTCATATCACTAATCATGTGATGTGAACATCCACTATCTATTATCCAATTAGATTTCTTTTCAACTTGAGAAATTGGAGCTTTTCTTCTCTAATTTCTTTATCAAGATCATCTTCCTTA
Organism: Cupressus sempervirens; assembly: GCA_028749045.1. NCBI lineage: Eukaryota > Viridiplantae > Streptophyta > Pinopsida > Cupressales > Cupressaceae > Cupressus > Cupressus sempervirens. The sequence continues at coordinate 250,623,235 of CM053783.1, forward strand.
ATAGCTACAAATACTAGCTCATCATCACTTTCACTTTGACATTTTTCATCAGATTCGTCTTCTTCATTAGCATGCAGACAATTCCTAAGTCTTCTAGGATTAAACTTTCCCTTAAACTTTTTCTCTCTTTTAGGAAATTTAGAAGCGTAATGACCAAACTCATTACAAATCCAACATTTAAAGATATTCTTAACTTCTTTTTCTCTTCTCACAAGAAGGGATATACCTTCTTCAATCTTTATATCTTTATCAAATCTAGTTCTACTACTACTAGCAAAATTTCCATGTGTACTTGCACTTCTAGATAGACTTGGCCAATAATTTAAGGCACTAAAGGCTATCTCCACTCTTGTCAAATCTCTAGATTGTCTTAGACCCACTTCTACTGCTTCCAATCTTCCAAGAAATGTTTCCCTAGAAAAATCATTAGTACAAGGTATTATTAATTCAATCATCTGAGTTGCTTGCTTGAATGATGGTGTTAAAGTCTTCATGATTTTCTAGACAACCTCATCTTCTTCCTTGGTTCCACCATATGACTTGATTCTTACAACAATCTCTAATATCCTACCAATATATCTTCTCACAAATTCATCTTCCATCATTTTAGCATCTTGAAATGCACATATCCAATTTTGCAATCTTATTCTGTTTGTATGTGTATCATGTTCAAAAATAGATTCTAAAGCTTTCTAAATCTTATGATATGTTTCTAGTGATTTTACATGATTGTATTTATCCTTAAAAAGAGCTGATAGTAAAGATTATTTGGCTCTCATGTTACACACAAATAGATCTCTCTCTAATTTATTACATTCTTCAAGTTTCTCTTCTTTGAAAATTTCCTTGTAGTCCTTTGTCAAAATCTAGTAACTCAGAGCTATACATAACATATGAGTCCTCATATTATCTTCTTTGACAATTTCCTTATAGTCCTTTGTCAAAATCTAGTAACTTAGACCCATACATAACATATGAGTCCTCATATTCTCCTTCCAACTATCATAGTTGGCCCCATCATATCTAGGACTATTCTTTCTAAAAATATCCTCCATTGATCTCCCAAAGCTATTAAGATTTTCCTTCAAGGACTTGATACTCTATTACCAATTATTAAAATATATAGTCCACCAATATATTTGAGGTGGGGGGGGGGAGGAGGGGATGGTGGGGTGGTGAATCAATTATCTAGCTAATATTAAGTTCATCAACCTTATTATACTTTAACCATATGAGAAATATAATCAGATACCACAACAAGATACTCATGCACAATAACACAAGATATGTTAACTAGAGAAACCTTCGATTAGAGGGAAAACTCTAATGGGGATGATACCCACAAGATCATGTACTACTATAAAAATTCCTTGTTAGAGCATGGACCCTATTAGGAGTCTATAACAACATTTAGTACATGTTAGTCCCTGTTAGGAGAATTTGAATCCCTATTAGGAGTTGTGCCAATGCTGTTAGGAGTTATAGAAGACAGATGGACCCACTATCCAAAAAACTTTAGATCATGACTAATGAAATCACTATCCAAATGATTTCAATATTATTCCTTGTAAAATAATAGAAATGAATACTACTACTCCTTCCTCTTTCTTTGTCTTGTCAACTAGACTTCTATTCCTTTCGATCTTATAACTAGATTACAAATCTCACATCCAATAATCCCTTGGATATCTTACTAGCATTCACCAAACACTCTAATCCTTTTCTCACTTCATATTCAACACATTGATTACTTATTACTTCTACATTACAAACAAGGAAAACATCTTTCCTTTATACCACATCTTCAAAATAATTCCTTGAGTTAGCCTTGAGGCTTTCCCAATAAATTATAATAAGATAATTTATTAATTTATCATTCAATAGCACTATTGACTCATAGTATATACAAATTATCACAAGTGTGATACTAGGACTTGCATATTTTTTGACATCATTATTGTACTATCTTATGTTACTGGCTGACCACATATCTCCAAATTATATATCTATTAGAAGATATAATACAAAAATCAGAAATCACTTCTTAGGTACTCTATCTCTATATCTTTCTTTGTAAATTAGACATATCATCCATACATCTTCAACATAGGTAATACACATTGAAATATAACATCAATATAGCATATAGAACATGTTCATGGATGTGCATCACTAGACAATCAAAACATTGTCCGTACAACTAAGATCTCTATTTGCTACTCTATCAATCTTCATAGGCTTAGTGCTATGTTGACATCAATGAAAAGCATAGTCATGAATGTAATATGTTAGTACTCTCCAATTCTTATGATACTCCCCCAAAGGAATACCATCCAAATTCATGCTAAGAGTCATTTCTTAGTAAGTCTGTGGTCATCAAGTACTCTAATATTAGCAAGTTATCAAGAAGTAGCATATAAGAAAAGTTTGTTCTTATGTCAAGTTTGATAGAGATCAAGTAAAAAAGAGTATGCCAAGAATAGTAGACACTAAATAACATAGACTAAGCCAAGAAAAGTTGAAGCCAAGTGATAACATGTAGATTAGACATGGCCAAGCATAACCAAGCTCAAATACTGAGTAAGCCAGTTTTGACATGATTATTTGTAATGGCACAAACATTGAGGTAAGCCATTTTTTCCATGTTAGAGATTATTTTATATTATTGAGGAGTTAGTAATAGAGGTGATTATGTGATGCAACGAGCATCATTAATCCCTAAGAAAACAAAATAACCAATCAAAAAATTTCAAGGATTAAGCTACACAAGGAATGAATCCAAATCATTGATATTGATATAGAAGCTTCACCTGATAACTATTTAAGAAGGTTTTATGATCTAGTTCACATGTGTGGAGCACATGTGATTAAGTGTTGGGTTGTATGTGAAGTATGAAGGTCATTGAGGAAGACTGATTGAGCATTACAAAGAAGAAATGAAATACAAAGTTAGTGAGAAATTAGATCAAAGATGTTATCAAAGACTATACAAAGGAGATCAATTATCAGTTTGTAGGGAAAAATAAATGATTAGGAACTGATACATTTTAACAAGTGTTTCAAGCTGTAAATCTCTTAACAAAGTGGTTTTAGTAGTGCTTTGCAAATCTCTAAATAGAGTACTCACTTAGTTGTGAGGTAAAATCCTTTAATCAAGGTACAATGAATAATTCTTGTAAAGATCTTAATAAGGTAGACCCTTGATAGGATAGATTATAAGAAGTGATCAAAATTTTAGCCCTAACAGGAAAACTTTGTTGCCGTAGTAGTGAAGGCCTTGTGGGTGTCATCCCCACCACAATTTTACCTTCATCTTGGAGGGTTGATGCATAACCAAATATTTGTGTTATTTGTTATGAGTTGTTAATATGCTGTTAGTGCTATTCATGCAAGTAGATATTAGATATGATAATATATTGCAGTAAATGTTTGATAAAGTTATGGTGATGTTGAGATAAGGGTTAGTGGTGAAGTTATTAGTTATAGATAAGTATTTGAAGTGTTAAACTTTAAATAGATTCTAATTCCCCCCTCTTAGTATCTTACTTTCCCATTAGATTTTGAACAATTGGTATCAGAGGCTAGTTCTCTTATCATGAGTGTAACCACTTGAGAGATAAGACCTTGGAGATGAAAGCCTAGAAGTTGAGAAACACAATTGAGAATAAGAAGATTGGTTTACAGATTATGTTGGAGAAAGTCAAGGCTGCTAAAGAGGACCTAAGGAATATATTGAAATAAAGTAAGGAGATGGAAATTAAAATAATGGCACATAATAAGAGGAAGATAGTGTTGAGGATAGATGCAATGAAGGAAGATCAAGTGACATTGATGCAATAGTAGTAGATCTACTAGAAAGGAGCAACAATCTGATGAAAAAACAAAAGAATTGAAGAGAGAACATGAAATGATGTCACTAAGGTATGCAAAGTCACTGAATAAAAGAAAAAAGATGAAGATGAAAATTCTAGGATTAAAGAATACAAGGGGGAGATAATTGCAAGGTTGGGTGAAAATATTACTAAAGTGAAAACTTTAGAACATAATCAATTTGACATGGTCAATCAACTATTGGGAGCTACTCAAGAGAACACTAGAAATGGAATTAAGATCATAAATATGAAATCTAAGAATGATAGATTGAAGAATGAGTTGAAATATGAGAAGGAATTCATTGAAAGGATGAATAAACCTAAAGAAATAAAGATTCTTGATAAGAAAATGAGAGCATAGAGAAGACCTCATGATACCTTTGGACTAGGCTATACCAAGAACATATCATTAACCAAGAAAGGAGAATCATCTAAGCAAGGAGAACAAAGGAATGCTAAGACAAAGAACAAGAAGCCCACATTTTATTATGGTGGGCAACTTTGACACATAAAAAATGTCTATAGAAGCAAGTTAGGTAAGTCAAATTCCAAGCCCAAATTCAATGGTTATTATTTCAAATGCAATAAATAAGGATATTAAGCACATGAGTGTAGAGAAAAGGTCAATATGAAACCATCTACTTCTAGATTTGAAGAATAATATTATTCATGTCAGAAGTATTGCCATAGAGCACATGATTGTAGATCTAATGCTAAGAAGAATTGGACACCTAAGAATCAAGTCTATGTGCCTAAGCAAGGTAGCAAGATCAATTGGGATTATAATACATGGTATAATTATCATTTTTGTGGAGAGTTTGGTCATATTGCATCAAATTTTACAAGAACTCACTTTAGAGGTAAATCCAAAAGCTAGATGAATGGTGGCATAGTCTATTACCACTGTCATAAAGTTGGTCACCTAAGAAGAAACTGCATAAACTAAGTACCACTATTTAGCAATGAATAATACAAGGGAAAAGTAATAGTTGGAGTTGAACAAGTAAGAATATAGATGAATCAAAACTAGAGAAATAAGGAAGAATAAAGAAGAAGTTGAAATAATGCTAAGATAACCCAATCCAATGGATTAGCTGATCCCCCTACTACAAACTAAGTAAAGAGGTATATGTGGAACTGCATTTCAACTTGTAAAATCTTACATAAGTTCCTAAGATAGAATGTATTAAAGTCCATATCATCATGTTAAAGGATGAACAAGGAAAAAATTTGATGTTTTAACAAAGTTATGTATGTTGATACCAAGTTGAATTGTTAGTATTGATTGAGTGTCAATATTAAAAGTGTTACAAGCTATGGTTGCCATTGCACCAAAAGATCAACCTGTTAATGCTTGATACAACCACTAGAATTATAGAACATAGAAGGTAGTTAAGCCATGCCATGAATCCTAAAGGGAAATGTTGGTAGTTAGTCCAAAAATCATCCCTTAGTGTTATCAAAGGAGATTCAAACCTATGACCAAGCTTTGAGACCACTTATTACAAGGTAGGGTTGCTGTTGCACCAAAAGATTGACCTGTTAATGCTTGATACAACCACTAGACTTATAGAATATATGAGGTAGTTAAGCCATGTCACAAATACTAAAAGGGAACATTGGTGATTAGTCCAAAAAAATTTAAGTAAGTATTAACATGTTGAGATGGAATAGTAATTATGTCTAAGCTGTGACATTAACCAAATTAATGAAATGTGGTAGTATTATAACCAAGTTATCCAATGTTGACCGAGACAACTATATCTCACTCACTACAAGAAAAAAATATTAATGTAGCCTAGAAATTAGAATTTTGAGGTATATAGAGGCTTTTTAGAGTCATTTCAAGCATCAAGTATTCAATTTTTTAGAGAGAAGAGTGAATTTGAGCATTTGGAGAACATTTAGTAGAGATTGTAGGGAGATTCAAAGTGTGCTGTTAGTAGTCGCTGTGAATTTTGAAGAAGTTATGGTTGTTGAATTGAGTAAAAGTTCATGATTAAAAACCTAATTTGAAAATGAAAATTAGCTCATAAACAAGTGTCAAGAAGAAAGGACTAGAGGTTAGTAATTCTCATTTAGTTAAGCATGATGCATGTCCCCCACTTGAGTATAAGGCCATCTCTAAAATTATGATGAAGGGTGATTCCTCAGGTGCCTCATCATTGATTCCACCAAGAGTGATTATGGTTCATGACATAAGGTCATGCTATATGTGCAAGATTTTTGAAGTGGGAGATTATGAGGTGAGATTGGCATATGAGAAGCTATGTGAAGGAGTGCCAAAGGAATAACATAAGCATATTGCCAAGAAAGGGTTGTCTCATGCCCTAAATTTTCCCAAGAATTTCAAGGCTGAATGGATTAAGATAGTGCTGAGAAGGATTCATGACATATAATTATGGTTGGAGAATGGACCTATGAATATCACTAAGGAAATCATCCATAATGTGATTGGTCACCCTATGAATGATACAAAGAAGCCAATGCAATGCCACACCTGAGATGTTATTGAGGAAAATAATAGAGTAGTTTGGAACAAGAGGGGATTGACAATTTCTACAATTAATAATACATAAATTAAGTTTGGAGTAAGAGTCATTGTGCACAAATTTTATCAATCAAGCTGACTTGATAGTGTCCCATGTGTTGCATTTGATTAGACATAGAAAATTGTGAAGAAAGATCATACTTATGATCTTTCTAATCTTCAATGGGCCAAGTTAGCAAAGAATCTATCAACAATAAGGAAGGGAAAAATCACATTGTGTAAGTTTGGGTCATTATTTGTTTGTATATTTTTCTATATTCAAATTTCTTTTCCTATAATTAGAAATTTTATTTGTGAACAAGGTAGAATTGTTACACAAAAGATACATGATTTTATTCATCATTTAGGAGAAAACATTGATAATGTGATGGATGGATATTCTAAGGAATTTGAAACTAAATATGAAGAAGATGACTCAAATTCTATTGATAAGTACTATGATGATGTATATCATCTAGTAGACATTGATTACATTTATGTTCAATCTATAATTTCTAGGGTATCATGGTTAAGACCTTTGCCCTATAAAGTCAACATAGATTAAGTATATGCAATAACTAACTACACTACTAATAGAGAAGGTTGATAAGGATACTGAACCTTTTGGAAAATATGAGGTTTCAAAGACCAAAATTATAATTAAATTGGAAACTTCCACAATGAATGAAAAGGGGAAGAATATGATTAAGAACTTGGACAAGACACTAGGTGAAGGAGCTAAATAAGAAATGCCTTTATAGATCACATAAGGAAAAGATGAAGTCAAGTCTAGCAGTGAAGATGATGATGATGAAGGAAGTGAAGAAGAGAAGGATGAAAATGAAGAAAAGAAGGGAAAAGAGATAGTATTGGCTGAGCCAAAGGAAAATAAAGACAAATATATTATAATTGCTGAGCCCAAAGTCAAGGAGATCTTAAAGAAGCAAATAACTAAACTTACCTCTACACCTCCCAGTCAGACAAGACAAAGAATAAGGATAGTTAGCACTATATCTAAGACCCAATAATAAAAGAAGTGAATGCAAAATATTGTTAAACTAGGTGAAGTTTCTAGCTCAATAAAGAGAAATTCTATTGCAACGAAGGTAGAGCCCAACAAACAACCAAAGAAACCAAGAAGAATTGTCATAGTTGAAAATGAAGAAGAAGATGATGACAAGATTGAGTCTAATGAAGTCAGTCATTACCAAGTTTTTTTACATAAGCCTCCTAGAAGAATTGATAAGGTATGTGACAGTATAAGAAATAGTGTTGGGCTATCATGTTTCCAATTTATTAAGTATGAGAAGTTACATAGAATTGATAAAGTCAAGATAGAAGAAGCCCTTGTTGATATGATGTAAAAAATCAAGACCACACCATTGGAGATAGGGAATAATGTCCCTAGTGAATTGTATAAAAAAATTACACAAAGTGAAAATATGCCATAATGACAGAGACAAATCAGGGAAGCTACATTAGCTCAAATTGTTCCTAAATTGACAAAGACACAACAAATTGCATAAGTTATGGATAAGTATAGAAACATATTCGTACATAAATAAAGCACATTCTTAGTTTTGAAGAATAAAATTGATAACATTGTGAAAAAAAGTAAGTTAAATGGAAGAGTGTTTTTGGATTGATACCTGAAGAGGATAAGAAAAATGAAGTTAAGGGAAATGAACCTAAAGAAGTTGAGTTTGATAATCAAGAGGATTACTATGATGAGATTGAGGATCTAGAGGAGGCCATATGAATAAAGGCTCAATAATGTGAATGACAAGAAATTATCACTATTGAAGATGAACCTTTAGAAAATCCAAAGAATGAGGATGCATTAGCCTAGGAAGCACTAAAGCATGAGACCCCTATTCAAATGCCTACCACAAAGGTATTTGTCAATCCAAATCTGACGTTGACTCAAATAAAAGAATATCCAAAGATAGTCACATAGGTATGTGCACAAATTGTAATCACAACACTAGATACCTCTACCTTTCCTACATTCACAGTTGAACAAAAGGATTGTCAAGGTGGTGTACAAGGTGAGAATACTGAGCAAGAGGACAAGCCAACCAATATTATAAAAAATAAGCCACCTATGCAAGTAAAGATAGATGAGACCACAAAGGGTATAGATAATGTAGAAGAAGATAAAGGGGAGAATAACTATAATGGGGTAAAAGCACAAACACGTGTCACCCTTTTATAAAGGAAAATGATATCAGAACTTAAATTGTTCAACTTTAATGACAGAAAATGAACATTTCTGTTTAGAATTTGAAGATGATGTAAACTAATGAAATGTGTAAAATTGATTAAATTTATGACAGTAATTTTTTATTTTTTTGTTGAGTAAAAATTTTATCATTTTTTCTAATTTTTAAAGTCTATTTTTTATTTTTTTAAAATGCTGAAAATATAGAGTTTCATTCCCATCAAAAAAATATGGAAATGACCATATTTTGGTCTAATTTTCAACTATGTTATAGTTGACATGTATACATACTGGAAATAAAAATATATTTGATTTTGGACTTATATGTTTCAAGTTATAAGTGTTCAAAGTCAAACTTATCAGAAATTGACAGTTTTTTTTTCACGCCAAACTTTTTCTATCAAGTCTACATATCTTTTAAAACAAATTATATATTCTTGAAGATGATTCTTTCATCTAGAGGTACACATAAAGTTTTTATTTTTTGAACATGATTTACTATTTTATTCTTTTTTTGAACATACATCTTGTTGAATCTTAAAAGACCTACTTGTAATATTTTATAAATATAACATATTGTAAACAATCAAAATGCTAAAAAATTTATATGACCATAATCTTGACTCCAAGATCTACAAAAGGGTATTTTTAGTTTTTGGAAAAAAATCATTTTGTACGGAGAAATTAGTATTGAAATTGGTTTTTTTTTGAGAAATTGCATCTTTTGCTTGTGTGGCTGTCACTTAGGATCACACATAGCTAGTTAAGGCCGAAACTCTTTTGGTTGTAATGAGTTCAACTATAACCCTTGTCAGCCTAAAAAACCACTGGCAGCTATAGTGGTGGTTTCATATAAAATAATTTGATTTTAATTTCAATTTATAATAATTGCACAGTAAATTACAAAATTTGAAGGAGCATTTTCAAAAATAAATATTTTTTGAAGCCATGTTTATCAATTGTTTCTTGGAGTTTAATGATAATTACAAAGGGTTGTCAATAAGGTATTTTTTTCACCTAGTTATCTTTATTTACTCTATATTGAAGTATTGTAATATATTTCTAGTGGAATCTAAATTAAAATATTTTCCTGTAGGTCAAAGTATTGAATGGGTAATAAAAACACTAGATTAAGGAAATATGATAGAATAAGAGATGAAAAAATGAAAGGTCATACAAAATGTAATCAAAACCAATCTACTGAAGTAAATGAAGAAGATGAGATTCATGAAGATGAACAAATTGGTAGTTCTAATGATAGAAACATATTATTAGGTGTAGGGAATTTGATGGATTTGGATGAGGACCTACTTTTTAGTCAAATTCCATCTATAGAAATGGTAAAAGAGAACACTATTAAAAAGCATTGCCAAAACATGTGGGATGAATATTTCAAAAACAAAAGTATATTTTGAAAGGCACATTTATTTGCCAAGTTATTTAGGAGAAAAGATATGAGGCTTGTTTTGGAGTTTGGTGTTGATAACAGGAAAAACCACGTGCATAATGGTAATAAAACAATAGTTGAAAATTTGCAAACTGCTTGTAACAAAATTGACAACACAACTCGAGAAGGTAATTTGAGCACTACATGTAGAGCGTTGATGACTACCATATCTAGTAGAAAGTTGACACATAGAAAATAAGTACATATAATTTATAATTTACTACATATATCTAGAAGAACTATTCAATGATACATTAGGAGAAGAAATATGCGAGATGAAAACATTGAGAATAATTAGGTGAATATTTGCAGAATTCCTTGAAAAGATAGAATTTTTGAAGATTTAAAAAGGTAGGTTATTAAATACTGGACCACATCATCTCGTGTTCTTCTAATAGATGTGATACTATACAAATCAAAGATCAAGAGATAGGGGCTAAAATCAAACATCCAAAACATTTTATAGATATAACAAAAGGTGAATTATTTCAAACATTCAAGCAAGAATTTTCAAATGTGAAAATATGTCAGAGAATGTTTGAGAGCCTACCTCCTTCCTTTGTATGCATAAATAAGATATGTGAAACATTTTTTTATCAAAACCATGTTGAATTTGGTCTACACTTGCAATCATATAAAAAACTTATGGTAGTACTTGATCCAACTATGGTCATCCCTAGTAGTATGTCACAATTTGTGAAGTCTATATCATGTGATAAATTAGAAGATTTAGATGAGTTTAAAGTATAGTGAATCATAAATCAATGTCTATTTTGTGGATATTTATCTAAATTTTTGATGCAGGAGCATCCTGGGTTGCAGTACTATCCTACATGTTTTTAGTTCTTATCTTGTTGCTGAAACTGTGTTATGCTGAAATTATATTTTCTGGTTTCTAGGTGCCTGTTTCAGACCATGTAACTAGTTTTAAATAATTAATTAAAGGATTTACAATTTAAGGATTAAAGAGGGCCTAGAGTACTATCTATAATACAAGGCACAAGCTCTAAATCCTAATGAGTTGGGAGATATAGCAATCCTCCTGGAACATCAATTTCTAGCAGTTCTATGTGATAGTTTCCTATGCTTGACTTTTGAGGTGGATGCACACTTTTCCTTAATGAATTAGAATTTGTGAACTTAAAAAGTTGTATAGAACCTAAATATCCACCCATAGTTCAAAGCACAAGTTCTAACTCAATTGAAGCTAGGAGCTATTGTGATTTTTCTCGGACATCAATTTTTGGATAGTTAATTGCTGATGCAAGCCAACTTATGTATTTAATGTTAGGTTTATTTTCATTTAATATTTATTGAGAGCTGACTTGTAGCTTCTCCATGTTCTATAATGATTTGTAAGCCATTTTTTCTAGAACAAATAGAGTGTTTAGGCTTAGAGCTAGGCAATTTTTAGAAGAATTTTGAGGAGGATGACAGAGCAGAATTGAAAAGTGCAAATTTGCTACTCATCTTTGTGTATGAATGTATTTTGTATTTGGCCACAACCTAGAAGGTCTTATAGCTAGGCATGTATATTGAATATTTGAAGACTTAATAAAAGTATTTTACTCTTATTTCTCCTTTGGTTTCTATTCATTGGGTTTTCTTCCATTGTGTTAACTCTTGTAGGTTGGTTTAGAGAGCTAGGTGTACTATTGGCCCTAGTTTTCCCTATCCTTCCTTGTGTTAGTTGGTATCAGAGAATTGAGGTTCATCCTTGTGGAGTTTGGATTGAGTAGAACCCTGACTTGGATTTGGTTCTAGGGTTGTAGATCTATAAATTTGGCCTATAACTTGTAGAGGGTTATGATCTTCTAGGAACCTAATTTGTAAAGATTGTTTGTGGTTTAGGAAATGCTGATAATGCTATATTGATCAATCAAGAAAAATTGCAGCCAGATTAGATGCTATGGAGATAGCCTAGAGGAGAGGAATACATCTTGATGATGTAAGTGATGATGAAGCAAAAATACCAAACTATAATTCAAAACTTGAAGAAGATCAAGATGAGGAAAGATTGTTGAGAGTATTATCTAGGGAAAATTCAAAGCTGGCTATAGAAGTTGTTCCTTATGATGGAAAATTGGATACCAATGCTATGTTAGATTGGATCTTAGATATGGAGAAGTTATTTAAGTATGAAAACACTCTTGATAATAAGAAGGTGAAGATTGCAGTTACTAGGCTAAAAGGTCATGCTTTGCTATGGTGGGGGCATTTGCAAATTGATAAACATAGGAGAGGAAAGCAGAAGATCAAAACTTGGCCAAAGATGGTGAACAAGGAAAAGAATGAATTAATTCTTGTTGATTACCAAGTTAGCTTGTTGATAAAGATGACAAATTTGAAACAAAAGGACATGACTATGAAAGAGTATACTGAGGAATTTTATAGATTGGACATTAGATCTGGACATGTGGATTATGATGTTGAGAAAATTGCAAGATACATAAATGGATTGAGATGGATTGAGATTTGGGATTCAAGATGAAATAAGTTTTGTGAAGTTGGAAAGTGTGGAAGAAGCATATCAATATGCCTTGAAAGCTGAGGAGATCTTAGCAAAGAAGCATGAACAAAGACAAAGAGGTAGAAGTGGTAGATTTCAGAGAGGCAAAGGTAGATCTTATGGTGAAGGTGGTAGATCTAAAAGTTTTGTGTAGGAAAAAGGAAAATATAAATGGAAGAATGATGAAAAAGATAAGATTGAGTGGAATGGTGGTAGCTCATATTGAGGAGGTATTGGATCTTACCAAGGAAGAGCTAATTCTTATCCTAGAGGTGGTTTTTGTGGTAATTATTTTAGATGTGGTAGAGAAGAGCATAAATCCTTTGAATGTAGATCTTCTGAAAGTGAGTAGAATAATACAAATGTTGTGATTCAAGAAGACATTGAGAGTTCACTAAGTGGACCTAAGGCTAGAGAAAATTTGATGGGGAGAAGAACCTTATGTAATAAGGGAAGCAATGAGGAACCTGTCCTTAGAAGAAGTCTTTTCAAGACCAAATGTAAGATGATTGGAAAATGTTTCAAGGTGATCATTGATAGTGGAAGTTCAACAAATTTGGCATTAGAAGAGCTAGTTACAAAGTTGCAGTTGCAGAGGTTGAAATATCCCAAACCTTATCATGTTTCATGGATCAAAGATGAGCATAAGATATTGGTAAGTGAACAATGTATTGTGAAGTTCAAAATTGGACATTACTTTGACGAAGTTTTGTGTGATATTATGCCCATGGATTGTTGTCATATTTTGTTGGGTAGACCTTGGAAATATGATAGATATGTTGTACATGATGGAAGATTGAATCAATATACTTTTTGGGTAAATGGGAAGAAACAAACATTGTTGTCTTTGATTAAAAGCCCAGATGAGGTCAATTGAACTACAATAATAGTTTGTATGGTTAATGGAAAGCAATTTGAAAAGGAAGTAAAGAAGAATCAAGTTTTTTTTGTTATAGTTCCTAAAGGAACGAGTGTTGGTAGTAATGACCAAGCAGCAAAAGTTGGTATTGTTGGCACTCAAAATTGTAGCCCAAATTTTGAGCACTGTTGAGAAAATTTAGCCCTATAATGCTTTTAAATGAGATTGTACCCGACTGTACTTGATAAGCCCAAGAGGTGTTTAATGTTTCTAACACCATGCATTCAGCACGTCCACTTGTTCGATGAAGTTAAATTGAGATTTCGAGCCATTTTGTGAAGTCCTATTTTGAGCAAGTGTCAAATCTACAATTTTTGCTTGTGTTAAATAGCGACAAGAGGCTATGTTTGTCATTGAATATCTCACATCTAGAAATGTTTCATGACTTTACACTTGGAGAGTATTTAGTGTCCATACCTAAGAGCCTATGTTTCAGATTTTGAGTCATTTTGAGTCCGTTTGACTAGGTTTTGAATTCCTCAAAGTTGGTCATTTGTTATTTTCATGCTGATGCACATTGCACATAATTCTAGGAAGCCCTGTTTGACATATTATAATTTTGACCTAGTTGACCAAAATGCTAAAATTCATTTTGTGTTGCATTGTAGATGTTAGAGACTTGTTATGTTTCAAGTTTCAACTTATGAAGAATCCATTTTATTAGTTTTCAAACATGATTCCAAACACAATTTCTATCTTTTTACTGGTGTTAGCATTTGCAGATATGTTGGAACCCCTGTTCGTGATGTTATATCTTGAAATCTATGATAGATGAAATCAAATGGATTTTTCCATTGTGTTGTCCACTAAAAATAATTTGAGTGTGTCAATTTTCAAGTCATGACGAATCCATTTGCATACTTTTCTAGGTCAATTCCATTTGCAAAAATTACTTTCTATTAGTGTTTCCAGTTTACAAAATCCAAGTAGCCCACTTTGACCGCTCGCCTTTTGTGTCTTGTTATTTGTCATGAGCTCAAATAATAGTTCCCTACTCTCCTCATGACAAAGAATCCATGTCCTAGTTTTCGTACCCTCAAGTGTCAATTTGCTCAGTTTTCCAAGCCAAATCCAAACATGATTTGTTGTTTTCTAATGTGTTTTCTTGTAGGCAGTTCTGACAGGTCAACTTTGACAGAAAATATATTTTGACCTTAGATTTGTTATAAGATGATATTTGATAGTGTGGAAGTGTGTGGTATAGAGAATCAGTGGGTCAGATTCTAGAGCTTAGTCAGATGTTTGGGTTAGTTTTTAAGGCCAATCAAAGGACCTATTGGCGCAAAGTTGACAAGTTGCATATTAATGGTAAAATGATTTTAATTGATGGTTCATTGATTGAACTTGATTCTAATCAGTTCAAGATGATTGGTAGATTAGTTTGAGAATTCAGTTGTTTGAAAATGATTTTTTTTTATAGCCAGACCCACTTTGGGGCCCAACTGATTCCATCAGATCAACAGTTTGTTGTGAGGGACAAACTCTCTCAAATAGTTATTTTGATTGTGATCATTGAGTTTTCTTTCATTTTGTCACATGTTATCATTATTTAGGTTTTGATCAATATGTGGATTGAGGTATGAGAAAGTCCAAAGAAACATTGATTACTAATATGCTATTCTCCACTGTGGAAGTTGACAGCTTTCAAAATAGATTTTACACCAGAGCAATATAGCTTACAGTTTTATAAATTGCATGAGTGTGATATGCAATATTAGATCAAGACGGGGAAAACTTTGGGTAGAATATGTTGAATTCAAGTCTCCATCCATATAAGAGATAAAAATTATAACTGACAAATAACTTTTAAAGGGGAGAAGACATGTTTTTGCTTGAAAAGGTGGCATGACCCACAACATTGGGAGAAGCCACAATCCATATCTAAGGAAAATGTAGGGGAACTCCACATCAAAATGCCATAGCTTGTAGGTATTCTCATACCCACACTCCACAAGGAAGTTCATGCATTTAAAATGGCATCTTCACATCGTGGCAAGGGGCCCATTTATGTAAAGACAAGGGTGCAGTTTGTGAGAAGAGATGTAGATGATGCTAAATGGTATGATGACCATGTTTTGGCATAGAGGCAATAGATAGAAGCCGTAGAACCAAGGGAGAATCTCCATAGGCATATACAAAGAGAGCCCCATATTTTTCAAAAAAGAGGGACCCAAGCCTATTAAACAGAGGAAGTCAATTTTAAAACAAAAGATCCTCATGCTTTAAAAACAAGATGCAATGTAAAAAGAAGCCAAAAATTTGGTGCCCAAGAAAATGGACACTCACGCCATGATAAGAGAGGGCATGGCAGACATGTTCAAAAAAGCTTACTTTAGAAGCAAGTAAGAATAGGAGGAGCAGCTATATATGGGAGTTGCCAGTCATAAAACACCCACACCACAACAATGAGGTAGTCAAATTATAAGGAGAAGCAGCATCACACAAGCTTTTGGGAGGAGCTCCATGTTAAAGGTTTGAGAAGGAACATAGGACATCATTGGATTAATAAGGGATCCCCATGTAGTTAAAAGAATATCCAATACAATAAAAACATGCAATGATAGGTAACTAAAAGGAAAGAATACATAGTCAAAGCAAAGCTGACCAGCGTTAAAGGCATAAGAAACTCCATGCAAAGATAAAGCTGCACATGAAAGAGGGAGCCACTATCAGAAAAGAAAAGAGGTAGGAAGTGGCATGGGCAAAGAAAAAGAAAAGTTGTAGGTTAGAGGGAGTAAAATGTGATGAGCAAAGACAAAATCGTAAAAAATAGTTTAATCCCACATTGCTTGCACATGAAGAATATTATATGTTTAAATGCAAGAATGCTTATATTGTATGTTGCTTTAGGACTGTGGGCTTTTGGAAGTGATGGTGTGCAAGAGGGGCCCGCCATGGAGGGATAGTTGGAGTAGAGATCAAGAAAATTTTGACCAATAGTGTGCCAAATAAGTGATGACATCAGCATTGCAGCTCGCCTGAAAATTGAAGAATTCGGCTAGTTGCTACCTCGCTAGCCAAAAAATCCCAAGTTTTTTGGCTAGCGACATAGTGACCCACCAGAAAACCTTAGAATCCAATAGGTGTTGTCATGGGTCCCTCCTGTAGATCCTCTGACGAACCAACATGTGACAAGTGGCAACTAATTGGATGACTAGGTGTTGATGTGGCACAATTTAGACCAATCACAAGGTGCCACATGGCACAAAACTTGAGGCAAGTTCTGACATGGCGGGCAAGTCTCAAGAATGCACTAGATCGTGCCACGTGGTAGATCCAATGGACATTGCTATATCACCAAAGGGAAGTTTCTCACTCGTTAGTATAGTGACATAGCGAGTATGATGTAGCATGCTGATGTGCGATGAGTAGGACCAACAATGTAGTGACATGGCATAATGAGGTGGCATAATAGAAGACCAATTAGATCATGACACATGTCACCAAGCTGGTCAATAGGTTTGACCTAGATAGAGAATGGTGGAGATTTTTGGAAAATTCAAATTTTAATATTCTATTAATTTCCCCCCAAAAATCATCATGTAGTTCCTTTTTAATAAAGTTGGAGTTTTTATATAGTTAAAACTATATAAAAGGGATAAATTTTTGCAAAATTCCATGGAAAAAATGAACAGAGGCCTAATTCTCAAACGACCATAATAGGGGCTATTTTCATATAAAATAGGCATTCCAATATACCATCGAAACTAGAACAAGCTGAATTTTTTGAATCTGAAGTCAGATTGTGCACAGGTCTTCACTAGTTTATGTTATAAGCCATTTTTTGATTCCGAGGGCCTTCTCAGTGAAATGAGTAGATTTGATTAGTGAGCATCAGAGTTGGTTATAGGGTAGATTTGAGGACCTTTTGAAGCCTAAATATGGAGAATTTTTTTTGGCAAAGGTGGCATTTACTTCTTGAAATCACCTTTCAACTGATTTTTACTTTTACCGTGAATTCAACTTGGCATTAGAAATCAGTTATGATGGTGAATCAAATATCTCAGATATTCCTTGCTTGTAGAAACAAAAATGATGAGATTTTGATATTCAGTTATAGAGAGAAGGTAGAGAGAGGTTTTTCATCTTCTTGGGAAGGAATTCTAAGGGTACACATTTCAGTTGCAGATTCAATCTGAAAATTGCTTCCTTCCTATATCTTTCTTCCTTCTTCTCTTCGATAAGGTTGTTGGTATTTTACTCTGGGTGATACCAATAGGGTTCCAATTCTACTATTGAAACTAGGGTTGTTGATGGTTTTACTCCCTATATATTGAGTTGAGCTCTAGTAGTGAAGGCCACACACCTATTTATGTGCAAATTTTCATTTCATGTCATGTATTGTCATTCTAAGATACTGTAAATTGATGCTAGATTATGTGAAGAATCTTAAGTTTCATTTAGTTTTACCAGTCTAATGTATTCAATCTTTCCATGGATGAATATAAAAGGGGATTTACATGAATTATTTGAGTTCTCTTATTTTGTCTCCTGATTCTTCATATGTCATTAACTTTGTGATTAAATGAAAAACATTTATTTAATTTAAGGGAACTTGGATGAGTTGTATATCAGATCTATTGTTGCTTTTGACTCAAGGAGTTAAGTAAATGCTTCACCATTCTGATAGGGTTTTTGGGTGTATGAAGGGGATATTGCATGAGAATGAGATTTGGGGATTTCAGTTGCTAAACTTGATTGTACTGCAAATGAGTTAGGTCATCCTACTAGTAATGACTCTATGTTTCAATGGATAAGGCACTAATCACTAAATCAGATGCAAGATGATATGAATTTTATTTGTACAAAATATTTTAATCAAAATTAGTTCAATTTTTCATGTTTTGTAGTGGGCTAAAAGGAATTAACCCTCACTCAACTTGTGGATATCATAGGATTTGCAATTTGCTACAGTAGATTTGTGTTATTACATGAATTAATAGGAGAAATAAGGGTTTTCATTTGCAGTAAATAGATTTAGGGATATGTTTTGCATTGGTACAGTATCAATTGAATCTGAGGTCCACCCACCTAGGTTTTGCAGAGCCTAAAGTGAAGAAGGAGTTATGCCTTATAGTTGGCCCAAGACTGTAGTTAGGTATATCCGCCATAGGATTTTTCTAGCCTTAGATGCATTAGTCTGGTTTCTTGGTCATTTTCAAAACTATTAAATTAGGAGCCAATAGGTATGATAGCAAAAATTGCAAAATTGTTGAATGAATATAAAGATATTATTGTTGATGATATTCGTAATGGTTTACCTCTTGTAAGAAGCATAACTCATTGTATGGATCTGATTCCTAGAGCTAGTTTGTCAAACAAAGCACCATATAGAGAATGAAGAACTTAAGAGACAAGTGCATGAGATGTTACAGAAAGGTTTGATAAAAGAAAGTTTGAGTCCATATGCTATACCTACTATATTAGCACCTAAAAAGAATGGAGAATGGAGAATGTATACTAATTCCATAGCTATTAACAAGATCACAATGAAATATAGGTTTCTTATGCCAAGGATGGATGACATAATGGATTGTTTGAGTGGAGCAAAGTATTTTACCAAGATTGATTTGAAGTGTGACTATCATCAGATTAGAATCAGAGAAGGTGATGAATGGAAGACTACTTTGAAGATAAAAGATGGTTTGTATGAATGGTTGGTTATGCCTTTTGGTTAGACTAATGCACCTAGTACTTTCATGAGGTTGATGAATAAAGCTTTGAAAATATTCTTGGGCAAGTTTGTGATTATTTATTGGATGATATTCTAATATTTAGTAAGACTAAGGAAGAACATCTTGAGCATATTAGACAAGTATTGTAGAGGTTGAAAGAGGAAAAGTTTCTTATTAATCTAAAAAATATTCTTTTATGCAAGAGGAGATTGTGTACTTGGGATTTGTGATTTCAGTTGATGGATTGAAGATGGATCCAAAGAAGGTTAAAGAAATTTTGGAGTGGCCTAAACCTAAGAATATAGGTGAGGTAAGATCATTTCATGGTTTGGCTAGTTTTTACAGAAAGTTTCTAAATAATTTTAGTGTTGTTTGTAATGCTATGATTGAGACAATGAGAGAAGATAAAAATGAATTCAAGTGGACACATGGAGCTAATAAGATTTTTGAGACTTTGAAAAAAAAAGTTGCTAAATTTCTTGTATTGGCTTTGCCCAATTTAAAAAAAGTATTTCAAGTTGAATGTGATGCAAGTGGTAAGGTAATCAACATTGTATTAAGTCAAGAAGGTAAACCTATTGCTTTCTTTAGTGAAAAGTTGAAGGATTCTAAAGGAAGTATTCTATGTATGATCAAGAATTTTATGCTATTGTACAAGCTTTCAAGAAGTGAGTACATTATTTGATTCTGAAGGAGTTTGTGTTATATACTGATCATAAAGCTTTACAATACTTGGGAAGTCAATATAAATTGAATCAGAGACATATGAAGTGGGTTGAGTACTTGCAGAATTTTACATTTTTAATTAAGCACAAGAGTGGAGTTATTAATAGAGTTGCTAATGCATTGAGTAGAAGACGTTCTTTGTTGACTAAAATGATGGTTGAAGTTCTTGGTTTTGATGAAATGAAAGAGTTGTATGATGCTGATCCTAATTTTTCTGAGGCATGAAGATAGTGTAGAGCACCAAATCTAACCAATCACATAAGTAAGTATGATGAATATTTCATTCAATAAGGTATGTTATTCAAAGGTATTTAATTTTACATTCCTAGAAGTTCTATAAGGTTGAATCTGATTAAAGAAAAGCATAGTGGTGGATTGGCTGGACATTTTGGAATTGATAAGACATTAAGTTTCCTAAAAGGGAAGTATTATTAGCCACAAATGTATAAGGATGTTCAAAAATTTCTAAAGACTTGTGGATTTTGTGAAGTTGCAAAAGGAGTGAGTCAAAATACTAGTTTGTATATACCTATTACTATTTTTGAATAACCTTGGAGTGACATCAGTATGGATTTTATTCTTGGATTACCTAAAAAAGTGAAGGGGTATGATTTCATATTTGTTGTAGTGGACAGATTGTCTAAGATGGCTCATTTCATACCATGTAAGAAGACATCAAATGCCATGCATGTTTTTGAACTTTTCTTTAAATAGATTGTGAGATTGCCTGGATTACCAGGAAGTATTATTTCTAATAGAGATAGTAAGTTTGTTGGTTATTTTTGGAAGACTTTGTGGAAGAAGATGGGTACTAAGTTAAAGTTTAGTTCTACATTCCATCCAAAAACAAATGAAAAAATAGAGGTAGTAAATAGAAGCTTGGGTAACTTTCTAAGATGTTTAGTTGAGAATAAGCCAAGTAATTGAGAGATGGTATTGGTACAAGTTGAATTTTCATATAATAACTCTATGAATGGGAGTATGGGGAAGACACCTTTTGAGATTGTTAATGGAATGAAGCTTAGATGAGTATTAGATTTGAGAGATATTGTTGATGAAGAAAAGAGAAGTGTTGTAGGAAAAGAATTTTTTGATTATGTGGAGTCTTTACATAAGGAAGTGAAGTTGAGGATAGAACAAAGTAATTAGAAGTATAAGGAGAATGTTGATTAGTCTAGGAGACATCATGATTTTCAAGTTGGTGATGAGGTGATGGTTTATTTGAAGAAAGGAATATTTCCAATTGGGACATACAATAAGCTAAAGATGAAGAAGTTTGGACCTTGTAAGATCTTGAAAAAGTTTGACAGTGGAAACACTTATGAAATTGAGTTACCTGATGACATGGATATATCTCCTATATTCAATATTGCTGATTTATACAAGTATCATGAGTTAGATGATAAAGTTGCTATACTTGATGATTATCCTAAGAAGTATATTGAAGAAAATGAATAGATATTGGATCAAAGAATTGGTAAGAACACAAGGGGAAAATAATATTATGAATATCTAGTGAAGTGGAAGAACAAACCTATGGAAGATGCTTCATGGATTTCTCAATATGAGTTGGATTCAACTTAGTTTGTAAAATCTCAATGATTTATCTAAGAATAATTTCTTCCAACCCTAGTTGTTTGATGCAGGAGCATCCTGGGTTGCACTTCTATCCTGTATGTTTTTAGTTCTTATCTTGCTATTGAAACCATGTTTTGCTAAAATTGTATTTTATGGTTTTTGGGTTCTTATTATAGGCCATGTAACTAATTTTTCATAATGAATGAAAGGATAAGAATTTTAAGGATTGAAGAGGGCCTAGATTAATATGTATGATATAGGCTGAAATTTCTAACTATTTATAAGTTGGGAGATATGGCAATCCTCCCAGAACATCAATTTTTTGGCAGTTCTGCGCGATAGTTCCATGTGCTTGACTTTCAAGGTGGATGCGCATTTTTCATTATTGAATCAGATTTTGTGCACTAAAGGGGTTGTATAGGACCTAAATATCTAGCCACAATTCAAAGTGAAAGTTCTAACTCAATCAGAGCTAGGAGATATTGCAATTTTTCTCGGACATCAATTTCTAGATAGTTAATTGCTGATGCAGGCCATAATGTGTATTTAATCTGGTTTATTTTCATCTAATATTTTTTAAGAGCCAACTTGTGGCTTCTCCATGTTATATAATGATCTATAGGCCATTTTGGATAGTATAAATAGGGTTTTTAGGCTTAGAGCTAGGCATTTTTTAGAAGAGCTTTGAAGAGGATGCCAAAGCAAAATTGAAAAGTGTGAATTTGCTATTGATCTTTGTGTATAAATATATTTTGTATTTGGCCATAACCTAGAAGGCCTTACAACTAGGCATGTATGTTGAATATTTGAAAAATCAATAAAATTATTTAACTCTTCTTTCTCCTTTGGTTTCTATTTTTTGGGTTTGCTTCCCTTGTGTTAAATTTTGTAGGGTGGTTCGGAGAGCTGGGTGTGCCATTGGCCCTAGTTTTCCCTATCCTTCCTTGCATCTATTTCTATTGCAAATTGAGAATATTGATGAATCAACACTAGTTTCATGGATGAGATATGAATATGAGACATACCAAAATAAGATAGGAGTTGAATCCAAAAAAATTATATTGAAGAGAGTGAATTGTGGTATGATGAGTTTATAAATAGGTTTCGTCCATCAATATATCCATATATCCAACATTGTCATGGTACATAATGGAAAGCTAAACAATTTTTTTGTTCAAAAAATTGTTTTCCACCTAGTTGTATTCTTTGAGTTGTAATTTTTTTTGAGAACTATACATTTTCACCTCAAATAGAGCTTCAAGGGCAATATTTTCATTTTGAACAAGTTACAATATTTGTGCAAGTGACTTATAGACATGCACAATTTGAGGTGGATGAGATAGAAAGTTTGGAGGAAAATGAATGCATTATCATTAAGGAGGTTCATTTCTATATTAGTGATGATAGAGTTCATGATAGGAGCCATGTTGCTCATTGTTTTTCTATGTTCTCTGAAGATCTTAGAAGTCATGGAATAAATGTTTCAGAGTAATGAATCTCGTCTAATGGTTGTGTAGGTTAGTGTATGTATGTGTACATTTTTAGTTAACTTTAAATTTAAAACTTATATTGATTTGTACACATATTTCAATTTTATTTATATAATTATTTTAAATCTTAATTCATGAACTCATAGGACAATTTAAATCTGCAAAAGCATTTAATTGGTTAGCCATGCAACTTGCTAGAAGCAATGTTAGGTTTTTATGGAACTTCTTTGAAAGTGGACATGGAAAAGGGGAGGATGATGGAGCAAGAGCATGTATAAAGTGCACACTTTGACAACATGAACTTGTAGGTACATATGTACATACATTTAGTGTGTTCTTGATCTACTTATAACATATATACATGTATAGATTCTCTTTAGAGATCTATATATATACATAGATTTAATGTATTTTATATTATATATACATGCATGTTACTGAAGGTAATAGGATAATTAGTGTGATGGGGACACAACTCAAGTATAGAATGGACACAATAGGAAAGGGAAAAGTTTATTAACTATGAAGATATGCCAATACACTTAGTATAGAGAAAAAAGACTCCAAAACATGCCCTATGGCTTACAATAGTATAAATCTAGAGATGATTTCTTCTCCCAGTACCTCCTCTCAAACTCCACTCTGAACTGCCTTTTGCAATGCCAAAAATGTTCTTAAATAGACCCCAAAGGGTTAAGGATTAGGAATACATTCTAGAAAGTGCTAGTTGGCATCCACTATCAAAATGGAAGGCTCCAGAAGTCACTTTAGAAGTCAGTGCAAAATTAGAAGAATCTAGAAATGGTAGCCGTACTTTTGGGAGGCATAACTTTTGAACTGTAGCTTTGATTGATGAACTATTTATATTTTTGAAAAGCTCTTAGAGTGCTCTATAGCCCTATGGAACAGCTTTTCTCATCCCCCATTTTTAGGCCTTTACAATGTCATTTAGTGCCTCAAACTTGACTTTGAAGCATCCTTAGGAGGTCTCCACAAACTGAAAAATTGCAATAACTTTCTAACCGTGGGGCCTTTTGACCCGATTCTTTTTTTGGAATGTTCTAAATTACAATTACAAGCATCCCTTCAAAGTTCACATTCCAATTCAGCATAATTATGGCTCAATTGCATAGTTCTATTTTTTTTGGCATTTACACGTGTCCCAAGGTGCTTAAAAACTCTAACCCAAAACACTAATAGTGGAATTGTGAGAGTTGGAAGCTTTATTTGACCCAAATGGGTATCCAAAAATGAAAACACATGAAACAAAAACTATGTCTAAGTATATTTTTTGGATGACACAAGATTGCGCTTATACCTCTGGATGCTCCTACATCAGTGTGAATAAAATTATTGAATGGTGCAAAGATTATTTTTGCTACTCGAGATATTGAATACAATAAGCATTATTTTTGGTAAGTGGAAGGTAAATATTAAATATTTATTTATTTGATATAATACACATGTACAAATTCTTATAATTCAAGTTTTAAAGTAAATTATCCATATTTATAATAGTTATAGATCGATCTAATCCTTACAATTGCCAAATGATTTATGGTATTAGAAGTTTACATCAAGTGGTGACTACAGGTGATGAAGGGTGACACCACCCTTACCAACTCACAACCAAAATCACAACAATATGGAGACAAAGAGAAGATAAAATGCTTCACAAAACATGCTTTTATTATACTTAAGTAGTCTTACAACATCAACGAACAAGTTTACAAATGCTTCAACATAAGAGAAATCCCAAATAAGATCTTCCATAAGAAGGGTCTTCACACCAAGAGAACTTCCACAAGGAAGAGCTTATACTTGAAGAGCTTATACTTGAAGAATTGACATTTAAAGAGCTTTACTAAAAGAGATTACACTTGAAGAGCTTGATTAGAAATGCTCATATGCCTTACTTAAATACACACTTACCATAGAAGATATTACAAACACAACCAATGTGGGATAACAGGTAAATACAACTACATTAAAAAAAAATTTAATTCCCACCCAAATACAATTAAGCACCATCATGTGACCAATTAGAAAATTACATTTCCTTTGTGGATCACAAAAAATATTAAATGCATAATTTAAGGAACTTTCCACAAACTTCTAAAATGCCACTTATACACCTCAATAAATGGAATGACAACTACTTTTCTATTTAGACCACCTATGCACCTTGAACATAGAAATTTCTCTTTTCTCCTTTTTTTTTTCTATTTTTTATTTTTTAGTATTTTTTCTCTAATTTTTGTCACTTTCTCTCTCCTCCATTTTAATTTTTTTTTCTTTTTTTTGATCACACCGCCTTTTTGATGATGCAAGATGCTCTTGCATTAGACACCCATGGTAGGAAAAATTTTGTGGATATGAATTCACAAAATGTTGACATTTTTTCCTTCTCTTTCAAGACCTAGTTGGAACAAGTATTTGCTGTCGATATATTTCCTTCTTCCTTTGTTTCCAACACCTAGTTGGAAGAAATGTCTCTTGCTGAAAATATTCCTCCACAATGAACTTCGTCCGAGTATAACTCTCATTCTTGTCCAATCTTGTTAAATTATTCACACCTATAATAAACACAGCAACACCATACCAATCTTCCTTTGCATACCAAACATCACTAACAAGGTCCTCATGCAAACCATTATCATCATCTTTCAAATTCATCCCAAAGACAACATCTCATGATTCATAAGAATTTACCTCTTTAACATATTTATCTTTGATTTCTTCTTCCATGTCTTCAACAAGGAAAGTAACCGCTTCACTTGTTTGATCTCCAACCAAGGCACTGTACTCTTCCTCCACTACTACAGTCTTGAAATCATTTTCATCTACTTTTAGCTCACAAATATTTTCATCTTCATGCTCTTTCTCTTCATCTTCTTCTTCAGATTCACAAATATTTTCCTCTTCATCCTCTTGCTCTTCCACTAGATCATCTTTCTTTTCTACATCCAAAGAATTATCAACATCTCTTTTTTGGTGACACACTCTTCTCTTCTACAACCCTGCTTCTAATTCATTCACTTGCTTCTACAAATCAAAGAATGCAACTTGCAATGCCTCTTGATTTCTTACTCTAACTTTCTCAAGTCTAGGAATCCTTAGAATCCATCCAATAACAAAAGTTATATTCTTCTTTCTCTTCTCCATGATCAAGTCTTTGTAAGACAAACTTCTTGCAACACAAGAACCTCGTGCAAATTGCCACACAATTGGCAATTTGTCTACATACTTAGCTGAAATCATGATCCTCATGCAAATTGCCTCACAGTCAATGATCTATCTACACATTTAAGAACTTCTTCTTGAAAAACTTCACCCAACCCAAGGTCCTGGTGCAAACCCTCACATTCTACAATCTGTCCAGATGCTCAGGAACTCCTGTTCTATTACCACTGATGAGGGCATGAACCACAACCAAAATAAAGACAAAAAGAAACGAGAAATATTATTATCAGAAGTGATATGCTATTATATTCAGTACAATGAAAATAGACTCAAAGACATGCCCTACAAGCTTACAATGGTCTAATTTTAGAGAATAATTCTCCTCATAGTACCCTCTCCCAAAATCCACAAAAAAAGAACTGCCCTTACAATGCCAAAAATGTTCTTAAGTAACCCCATTGCTAGAAGGAACTATAGATGCTGATGGATAGTCATATCCAATTGGATTAGTTATTGTTGAAGGAACATATTATCAAAAAAAAAGGATAATTGAAAGTGGTATTGAATTTATTTAATACATGCTTGAAGAAAAGGTTTTACAATACAGTAACCATGTTGTAGTGACAAAGTTGCAATTTGATTCTATAGCATGTATTACATTCTCTATATTTGTATGTATTCTTTGTGTTCTTATATGTATTAAATTTAGTGATTAAATATTGTAATACATGTATTCTTTACTAGTACTCTTTATGTTCTTAAATATGTATTAAATTTATTGATTAAATGTTGTAACACATGTATTCTTTACTAGTACTCTTTATGTTCTTAAATATGTATTAAATTTATTTATTAAATGTTGTAACACATGTATTCTTTATGTTCTTTAATATGTATTATATTTATTGATTAACTGTTGTAACACATGTACAAAATAACACATGATCTATGAAATAAAAATATGAATATTGAAAACATACATACATTCAACATGAACATAAGACATGAACATAATATGTACATCTACAAAATAACACATCTATGAAATAATGTACCCATGTAAAATGTATCCAAAATACCATATAAAATGTCTCCAAAATATCAAATCAAATGTCTCTAAAATACCATGTATCAAATGTATCTAAAATAACATGTATCCATATAAAATTATCTGAAATAACATGTCCCCATATCAATTTTTTTGAAATAACATGCATATATATAAGATGTCCTGACATCAATGAAATAGACATGTAAAATAAGATCAACCATGTCCCCCTCCTGATCCATGACCCTAAAAGTTTCTATGATCTAGTCTAAACCCTGTGTCAAATGAAATAAATTTGTTATTATAAAATAATGTACATCCATGTATTATATCATATGTACATATATACATATATATATCCATATATATATCCATACATATATACATATATATATATCTACATATATATATACACACACATATATATATACATATATATATATAGATATACACATATATATACATATATATATATATATATACATATATATATATATATACATATATATATATATATATACATATATATATATATATACATATATATGTATATATATATATGTACAAATATACATATATATATATATATACATACATACATATATATATATGTACAAATATACACACATATATATATATATACATACATACATATATATATATATATCTATATATATATATATCAAATATATATTACAAAATGTAACATACTCATGACTCATGTCATGCAAGATCTGTTGGGGTTTGAATATCTCCAAAATGCAACATACTATCACTAAGACCTTATAGAACACATGTATGTATGCAAGTTGGATTGAATTACTTGAATATATTTATGTCTCTAAGTACATGTATAAAATCTCAAGTACGCTAAACTTGTGTAAATTATAGTAACAAATAAATTTAAATATATAAATTTATATTTACCATAGCATCATGTAATGCTCTACTGATCTGACTAATATCTGAATCATGTAGTGATAAATTAGCCCGGTCTAGGTCAACCATCTCATTTGAAAGCATAGTGGTAAATAGACACTATCATATTGCAGGGGCTTGAGTATGGGGGGGTGCTATAGGAGGTGATATAAGATCCTTAGTAGGTGGGGGGCAAGTACTGTAGGGCCCTATGTAGGAGTAGGTGCTATAGGATCCTCAGTAGGTATGGGGGCAGGTGCTGTAGGGTCTTGTGTAGGAGTAGGTGCTATAGAAGGTGCAGGGATATCCTCCTATCTTTGTGAACCCTATGATCTTGCTATGCATGAGAGAATATGGCTGATGCACCGACCAATGTCACTAAGAGGAATCCTCGTGACTATTGATAATGCCTAATATGAACCAAGAAGATTAGATGCTAAATAGGATGCCATATGATGCAATGCATCCACATCTGATATAGTAGAAACCTCTAGTGGATATGTTATATCTACTATCCCATACACATCATCAACTCCAATGCTAGAGGATATAGTTGTCAAAATGGTAGCATGAGATTGTGACATATATCTACCACATTGATCTAAAGACATCTCCTATAACTGTGTAGCAACTGTGGCAATGCTAGAAAAGATCTAAGTCTTGACTGTATCATCTAGAGTAGTCATACCCATAATAGTCATTTGTGGACCTCTTGGCATGAACAAATGGTTTGGACCTACCATTGCTCATTTATTAATGGGTGTAGGGGTGTTTGCAAGTCTAAATATCTTTGATAATCTACTAAGGCCTTGTCCAATATGACCTAGAAAATCTGTATAATCTATATCATGATGTAAATAAAATTTTGCAAACAATTGTTTGTCAAAATAAAGAGGAAACTCATCCTTCTATGGCCATATGTGATGTGCAACTAAGTAGAAAGGATATATAAATGGTGCAACAAGATGATCTATACACTTCATAGCCAAATAACTTCTAACCCTAGACCTATCTATATAAAAGGTAAATATACTCTTCACCATAGTAGTGGAGACCTCTTTATCAATTTGTGTATACTTCATAGTGCCAGTGACACTGTGAGAAAGGGAAGAGTAAAAAGTCTCAATACTAATATCATCATATGGGTTGTATGTCTCTATCATCCAAATCATATGGCATAACTCATCTCTCATAGAAAAAATCTTCTCCCTATTAGGGAGAGTGGTAGAAGCCAAAAGTGTAGAATCAAGAAACTCTATAGCATGAGATAACTAGCAACTATATCTCTAAATAAATGTTGTCTCTTCTCAGAGGATGATATTAGTCTACATGCTATGCCTGACTCAGCACTATGACCCCCTCCCTAAACACTAGCCTCCCTTGAGGATGTAGATGCACCACTAGTACCATATGCCATAATGATATGCAAAGAATATATTTTTCTATAAATGCACAATTAAGATATATGTAAATACATATAAAACTAAAAGTTAAATTTAATT
This sequence comes from Cupressus sempervirens, assembly GCA_028749045.1. Taxonomy (NCBI): domain Eukaryota; kingdom Viridiplantae; phylum Streptophyta; class Pinopsida; order Cupressales; family Cupressaceae; genus Cupressus; species Cupressus sempervirens. Next base: position 250,652,853 of record CM053783.1, read on the forward strand.
TAAAACATGTCTGCATATATATGTACAAAGTTGAATGTAACTAAAAAATGTAGATCATTTTATTTAACACACATGTTAAATATATATCAACTTGATCTATCTAGCTCATGCATGTGAACCAAAAATATGCACATGTTAAAGTACATAGGTTTACTATATTAATGTTTTCTAAAATGTAACAAATTTTTAGTTATCTTGAGGTATAAAAAGGTTTTCTAAGTTTCATGTACATGCATGCTATTATAGAATCCAAATTTTTTTAAAGTTTTAAATTGGTTAAATTTTAAGTTTTCAAGTTTGAAAAAATAGAACTTATTATAGTTTAGTTCTACCTAATGCTTCAAGTTGCATGTTAGTTATCTATATAGGTTTGTACTATGCTATTATTTTCTCAAATGTAATCACTTTAGTTATCTTGGTCTCAACATGAATTTTATATGTTTGATGTAAAATATACATTTATGATTAAATAGACATTTAATTAAAAAATACTATATAGTTCTTTATCTAACATATGATCTAACTATATAAAAAATTTAACTAATCTAAATAATCAACTATTAAAACACTTAAAATATAATTAATAAAACACTTCAAATATAATTAATTTAATTGCTAAAACACTTAAAATATAATTCATTTAACTAATACTAACATGTCATAACTAAAAAAACAACTTCACAAAGCACAAAAATAATAAAAAACACCTACCCCTTACGGTCAAAACACCCTAATCCACTCAAAATCTAGAATTCACAATAGTGAAAATGACCTCCAAAAGTGATTTTCACTTATTTATAATATCTTGATGATTTCTGCCATGACACTTATGACCAAAAGGGTTTTAGTTGTAACCTTGGTGGCCACATAGGAATGAGAAAGTGCCAGGTACATATGACCAAAACCCTTATGGCCAAAAGTGTTATAGGTAAAACCCTCTAGGATATCTGAAAGGGTGACACAATTTTGTGCTTTTACTCAATGACCAAGCATATAAGTCTACTACAATTAGTTAAACAATTTCCTTAGGACCTCATCTAGAGGGAGAATAAGAGGTTGACAAATAGAGTTCAATAGGTGAACTTCAAACTACTATCAAAGATTAATCATGTGTGTCAGTGCCACATCCAAGTATAAAGAGATCAATAGAGGAGAAGAAAATAGGAGAAGAAGTAAAGAAAGGTGATGTGACCCAAGATTCATACAAGCTAAATTTTGTAGTTCAAACCTAGGGTTTGTAACTGACTGTGCCAAGCTCAAGTACACCATATTCTAAGGGAAATAAATTAAGGAAGAAGCATAGAAACTCACCCTAGGTCATAAAAGGTAAGTTGGTTACCTTAGATGATATTTTTATACCTGATTGGGATAAATCTAATATGAGCAAAGAGAAAATAAGAATATTAAGTGAATTGTATTCTAGAAAGGCTAAGAAATTTGAGATACAAAGAGAACATCAAAAAATAAAGTTTTGTATGATATCAAGTATATTTTCCTTGAGATTATAATTGTTAATGATTTAGATAAGCAAGGCCCCATTCTTTAAAAAATGGTAAAAAAATGTTGATAAGATCAATGACCCTAAAATTTCTATTAACAATAAGGTCATCGAGAAAGTGTTAGCCAAGATAGATGTGAAGATGGTTGAAATATCTAACCAAGCTAATAGATAAGAGATCAAATGGACAAAAATAAGAGCTGAGCTGCTAACTATTCAATCTTTGCTAACTGTATATTTGGAAGTCATGCAAAAACATCTCAAAATTGCTAAAAATCTAATTTAGAGTAACAAACAATTGTCCATAGCTTATAACATGATACTATTGAGATTATGGTTGTTGTACACATTGTGTAATATTGTTATATTGTATTATTTTATTTTATTATCTAATGTTACACCTAGATGGATGTACAACATGTAAAATTCCCATGGGATATACTTGATGAGTTGTATTGTAACAATGTGATAATATTTCATGTAATTATTTAATATTTAGGAAAATAATTAAATTTCCAATATTAAATGTGGGGTCAATGGGTCAGGTAGTACATGGTTTATGCAATACCACTTAGTGGTTTTGTGGGACTTGATGCTATATAAGAAGCCACAAGGGTAATTGTTGTAAGAGAAGATAGAAGGGAAACAAGGCAAGAGTTAAGCAAGATAAGGCTTGACAGGTTAGCCAAGGGAGCATTTGTGAAGGTTGGAAGAATGACATGGGATGTGTAGATTCATGCTTGTACACATGGATTGCTTAGTTGTGGCTATGGATTGAAGGCTTCCATGGTTGTCTTGCAATGGTGTTTTTGCTGAATAATACATGGTGATGGGTGCTTTTGGAGGCTGGATTTTTCTCTCAATGAGAGTTTCCTAGGGCATATCTTGTGTGATATTTTTGTGGGTATGTTGTTTATTATATTGCATGTGGATTTTTAGCTGAATATTTATTTAAGATCTATTATGGGTTATGTGGAAATGGTTATATTATTTATTGCAAGTTTCCTTACAAGTGGTATTAGAGCTATGGTTTTATTATTGTAACCCTAGATTGAATCCATGGGAATGCATGAGAGGATAAAAGAAAGGGTAAGATATATGAGTTATTTATTATAGATTTGAGGCTTTTGGGTTTGTTATTATGATGAGATATTGGTAGATTTTTGGGCATGTGAAATTATTGTCAAAAGGATTTTTTGGATGTTTCATTTAATTGAGGGTTTTAGGGGGAGCTTCTAGAAATGACCTCGTCGGCCAAAAAAGACCTCACCATTGGATTCGGGTCGATGTTTCCATAAATTTTAATATGCAATATGCCCTAGTATGGCCATGTTTAGAGGAAATGAAAGAGTTTTTTGGTTTTAGTCCATGATGGCCATAAAATTTAATCCCGTCAGAATTTTCATCACAAAAAAAATTAGTGTGAAAATGGTAAAAAGACTGTCTTAGTAAAGCAACCATAACTTTCTCTCAGGATATCAAATTTTAGACTTCTTATAGGTGTTGGAAAGATAATTTAGAGCACTACAATTTGGTGTAGGTTTAGTTCTATTAGTTTGATATTTTATTAGGTTTTAAGAGCCTAAAAGTTAGATGTTTATTTTAAGCACAAATTAGGGCATACCTTGAGCATACAAAGTCAAATTTTGGACTTTGAGTAGTCAATAGAAAGCTCTTAGAGAGCTCTATACATTGGTTCATATTTGATATAGGTTTGACGTGATTTATTTAGTGATATATTGATCTGAATAGTTTGTGATATATATTAACTATGGTAATATTGTGAGTTTATGACATTATATGTTTTGAGATTTAAGATTTGATGTCATTGTATACTCAGTTCATATTTTAGATTGGTCTCATGATGATGTGGTTATCAGTATTTGGTTTGGATATGTATGATGACTTGTTGGGTCTACAAGTTGTGCAATGTTGTAAGAGGTCTATACTTACAGGTTGCATTTATAGCTTGGTTATGAGTTTTATTTTCTCATTGATCTTTCATTATTGTTGCATAGTTAGATTGGTGGCTTAGATTTGGGTTGTCTATGCCCTTAAGTCACATGATTTGCTGATTTTTTCTTCATATAGAAAGGATGAGATGTTGTTACTAGGTACAATCATGGTGGAGGATTGTGGTTGACTATTTTATGTTGATAGGTTGGACATATTGAAGGTTACATGCTCAATTGATGGATGTGATCACGATGTCATAGATTTTGGTATGACATGATTGGATATAAAGGTACATCCTTAATATTTATTGGCTTGAATTCTTGATTTGGTTATGGTGGTATATCTTCTTGGTTGAGGATCATGGTTATTTGTTTTTTCTTTCTTTTGAGGAGCTCATGATGTACACTTTGAGTTCTTTGATAGTTTTGATGCATTGATTGATTCTCATGGTTAGAGGAATATTTTCCATCATGATGTCATAGATATCTTGGATACATAGTTTAGTGGGAGATTGTGATAGTGATGAGGTGGTAGAGTAGATTAGTTCCTAGTTTGGTTTGAATCTTCTTGGTTTGGTGATCTTGGTTTCACTTGGTATTGACACTTAGGTTTTATGTATAGACTTAGAGGATCTTTATTTAGGAGTTGGATTTTATGATGCCATAGGTGACTTGATACCACAATTGACTGGGAGTTTTTGGTATTGATATATTTATTAAGTGTTTACATATGTTGGAGGTTTTCCTTAGATCCTATCACTGCAGAAGAATATTTGAAATTTTCATGGTTCTTGGTTATCTTTATGGTGTGTGGAGATGGTTGCATCTTGAGGACTAATGGGGTTCTGGGTAAAGGTGTGGTTTATACTTTCATTTTACATATTATCCTTGGTGTGAGGATGGTTTCATGATGCAAGAGAATAGAATTTGGATTTTGGTGGGGTTATAATTTTCATGGTTAGGGATGTGTTGGATACACATTTGAGAACCTTTTCTCATGATTGCATAGAGATTGGATGGATTGAGTTGAAGTTTGAGCTATTTTTACCTTACTGTTGGAACTGCATTTTTCTAGTTTTTGGGTGCCTGTTGTAGAGCATGTAACTAATTTTTCTTAATTAATGAGAATATTTTCACTTTAGGGATTAAAGAGGGCCTATATTAATATCTTTTTTTAATATAAAAAGTCCTAGTTCATTATAGGTTTGGAGATGTGGTGATTGTCTTGTAGTATCAATTTTTGGTAGTTTTGCATGACAGTCTGGTATGTGTGACTTTTAGGATGGATGCACACTTTTAATTAGGGAATAATAATTTAGGAATTTAAAGGGTTCTAAAGGACCTATATTTATACCTATTTTTTGAATCATGAGTTCTATATCAATTGGAGGTAGGTGATATCATGATTTTACTTAGATATCGATTTGTAGACATTTAATTACTGTTGTAGGCTAACTTGTGGCATTTAATTTATGTATTTGTATTTAATTTGTGTTCTAAGAATTTTTTTGGATTAGATTGGTATAAGTAGGGGTTTTGGGGAAGTATTTATGAATTATTCATCCATCATGGAGAAGAGGAGGCGGTCGAGGAGTAAATTTGGAGAAGAGCTAGTAGTTGCGGCTTGGAAAACAAGGAGATTGCTTGGTGGGCATGTGAGCACAAATTGAGATATTCCTTTGAGGTTTCTACCAGAGGGTGGATCTAGAATAGCTAATTTTTGGATTTGATCTTAAGGTATCTTGCATAACTATTACTTGCTTTGTATTTGGCCATAACTGGGAAGTCCTTATAGCCCAACACATTACAGGAAATCAATTATATTTTATGAATATATTATTGTAATTTGGTATTAGATCTTGCATTGTTTTTTCTTACTATTGTGTTTCTACTATGTGGTTGTGAAATGTCCCTTTTCTGATTTTTCATGATATTTCCAACCTCTAATCAGATCTTTAAAATCAAACAGCTAATATCCCAAAGATCCACCAAATTCCTCAAGAAACCCCAAATCGGGTATGCTGAAAATAGTGCTAAAAGCTTCACAACTTCACAAATTATTAATGAATCTGAAAATGGGAATTTTTACAGAACTTTCAGCAGCATAACAGACTACAAATTTACATTTCCAGATCCGTATAGCCTTTACACAACAGCTCGAAAATGTAGGACCAAAAACTATGCTCATCGGGCTCCCGAAATAGCACAAAATATGCCCGAAAACACCACAAGAACACTAATAATCTATCCCATAAGTTTAATCACGTCCCAATAAATATATTCAGATCTATTTTAACAGCTTAAAGTATAAAATACAGCAGCAACCAAAACTGATATGAAATACTCAACCGGAAACATCAAACTCTTACAAAAATACACCCGGAAACTCACAAATCCGCACTGTTCAGCACAAAGGCAAACTCTGTATGAGCATGCACATGGAATGGCTTCAAACTCCTGTCCTTAGCCTTCCTGGAAACCTGCAAACTCCCGTTCTTGGGTCTCCCTAGAAACCTGCAAACTCCCGTTCTTGGGTCTCCTTCTCCACAGGTTTGGCAGCCTCTGAAGAATAACAAAGAATGAGCAAAAATCAAGTTCTGGAATGTGCCCAAAATGCCTCCAAACCCCTTAAAAGAGGGCATAACTGTAACTCACGTCCAAGAGAGGTTAATGAAATTTATTTTAATAATAATTTTCATTTATTAGTCCAGCGGTTTCCAAAGATTAACCCCCTTTTCCGAAACTTCACTTTCTTGGGCCTGCCTGCCTTAGCAAAGATTTTCTTTTTTAATTATTTGAAAAGGGGACATGACAAGTCCTCCCCTCCCAATCATTGCTTGTCCTCAAGCAATGGCTGAACAATAAACCAATCAATCCACCTGGATCCCAAATGTAGTCATGAACTATACTACTACCAATTAACACAGGCTCCTTCGATATCCTCTGCAATATGACCAAGAGGAATCCATAATCAAATTGACAATTATAGCTCAACCAAACTCCAAAATCACCACTACCACAATCAAAAACCCATGAGGCACAAACTCTTAGAACATCAGAACCCAAGTAAAGTGGACAAATCAAACTACCAACACAGTAAATACCATCAACGCATCCCACTAGCCTATATGGAATGTACAATCCAACTCTGCAACAATGGTGAACCCTCTCGAATGAAACTGTACCAAGTATGGAGAATCCACACACTGTACAACTCCTGCAGTCAACACAACTCTGCAAATCATCGGCCACTATCTCATAACCATAACTCCCATACACTGCTGATGGTGAAAAGACATTACAAGATAAAGAGTAAGAAATGGAATCCAAACCAAATTTGTCTGCCATCAACTCCTCAGCACAAGGATCAAATGCTAACTGATGTACATACCCTGTAATATAATGTTGATAAAAAAAACCAACCTCAGTCAACAGCTCACCATGAAGAAGTGATACAACCCACTGTGACTGATCACCAGCTAAGTCAAGAGATGTCATAGCCAAAGGAGTAGAATCAACAACAACACCTGCTAAAGCATCACTCCAAAACTCCTGCTCTAAGTCATGTATTATCAACCTGTCAATTGCAGGACCTATCACCATGTCATGCCCATCACAACTCTCATCCCGAGGCATCAAACTATCCCATAACTGATGATAAGCACTAGGGACCAAAGTACATCTCTGTATCATCATCTCATCAACATGGTCATCAAAGGTAGATAGATGAGCATACCTCACAGTGTAATGCCGATAGAATGCACCAATCTCAGTCAGTGGCTCAGACTGCAATCCAGATGTAACTAACTGCAATTGATCATTAACCAAGTTGGAACTGACTACTACCTCTGAAGACATTGCGAAGGGAGTAGTATTACTAGTAGGAACCATGCCAACTATCAGCTCACCAACGTCACACATGGTCTTAGATACAACATCTCTAGTCTTCGTGCCATTAGTACTAGAGGTCACCACCATGTTAGGCACACCAAAAAAATCTGCTACAGCACTCAACTCAATTGAACCTGACTCTAGTGGGAATGAACCTGATATGCCAATGTTAGTATCAAGGATGGATGCATCCCCATCTCCACTGTCTCTAACAATCTCGGCCATGGACATCCTCGGATCACCAAACACCACAGCTTGTGACTGTATAGAATCAGGTAAAGACTGTAGTCGCTCTAACTCCATGGTCACCTTAGCCAAATGAAACTGTGACTCCTTGAGAGCCAACTGTGTACTCTCAAGAATCTCAGAAGTCACCTCAAGCTGCTCAGTAAGCTCACTCACCTCATCTTCTTTGGCCAACAATGCATCATATGCTGTACTGCCCCACTCCATAAGATAATCTCTGTCGGCTACCAACTGCATATAATTTTGTCTCAAAATCCGAATAGCCTCCCATAAAGAGTGGATCTCTGTCAAGGAAAGATAACTTCCTTCCTGCTCATCACTAGTAGGAGAACCCCATCCATAAACTGCTAACAACTGACGAGCAGCATCGAAATGTTGGCAAGTGATAGCAATGCCTTGGTCACTAACTCTCAACTGATTAGACACATGATGGCACTGGCTTGACTGTCTCCTACAAACCTCCTCTGATGCACTGTCTGAAGGAGTGTCCTCAAAGTTATTAGTCTCTAGAGTATTACCATCCATATCCTGTGAATCAAATCTAAAGCTCATATCAACATACAGAGTATCAAAAACATTAGCATTGCTGTCCAACTCCTCTGTACCCAAGGAAACTAAGTCTTCAAAACTGCTCACTGCATCCTCCTGGATGTCATCAATGCCAATATGATCCTGGGACTCATCTATACACACTGCCAAATATGAAATATCATCAACACATTCCAGAAAGTATGGTTGACTGGATATATGAACAAAGCCCAACATTGGTGTATAAAAACTAATACCAACATCAAACAAGATACTGGCACAAGAAAAGACAACACCGTGTAATCTGCTAATCAAATCCATGATAGCACCCAAACAAACACTGCTACCAAAAAGTGTTAAAGATCTCCAGTCAACTGAATCCCAAATGCCAATATAACAATCTCGAGTCCATATCCGTAAACTAGAATCAACTGGTAACTCAAGCAAACTCCTCACCTGAGTAATATGACCAACACCAACTAACTCCACATACCTGTCATGATGAGATAATGAAGTCACAATACTATCTTGGTTCACCTTCAGCTGGCTGGACAAATCATGTGAAGTACTACCAGCCTCAACCTCATGTGATGAAGCATCTAACTGTGCCTGGTACTCTTTCTCAGAAAAGTCATGAATGCTCAATGTCTGCTCATCTCTACCAGGTATCTCACCATCCTGCACAACAACATCCTCATAATCATCATCTAAACCCACTACACTGTAGTCACTGCCTGTTGTAACTATACCATCTTGAATACCTGTGGCATCACCCTTTGACGACCTGTAAACAATTGTCTCAATTTGAGTATCAAGTTGACTGTTACTATCAATCTGTGTGATATCCTTTCCCACCACCTCCTGTGGCAGAGTAGAATCTGAGACCTCTACCTGGCTATCAGCTAGTTTCTCAAACTCTTCATTCAATTTCTTGGGAATTGTGTCATCTGTCCTGTGAGAAAATCTGCCAAATAGAAATCTAGTCAACTTATCCACCTTAGCTGGGTCAGATAACATGTCATTTATACGATGGTGCTCAACCAACTGTTTAGACATGTCATGGCTTATTTTCATAAGTTTATCTCGAATGTCTAAATAACCATCATTTCTGCTATTTTGACTCTGGCTATCAATTGTCCAAGATCGTTCCCTCTGAGACTCTGTACTATACCTGTCCATTCTGGATAAAGTAGAGTGTAACCCCAATAGGATATAACTTCTTCAAGCACCAAGAACTAACATGCAAATGATTAGAAGTAGCATGCAACCATAGATTTGGACATGCAACTGATTAGAAGCAACATGCAAGCACCAAATTATGACATGCAAGATCTGGGTAGTTGTCAAAACTGACATGCAAGATCTGGGTAGTTGTCAAAACTGACATGCAAGATCTGGGTAGTTGTCAAAACTGACATGCAAACTTCTACAACCACCAAATTCACTAAGAACTAACATGAAAATTATTAGAAGTAGAATGTGACCATAAATTTTAACATGCATTTGATTAGAAGAAACATGCAACCATAAATTATGACATGCAAAATCTGGGTAGTTGTCAAAACTGACATGCAAGATCTAGGTAGTTGTCAAAACTGACCTGCAACTTCTACAAACCCTCAGGCTGGCAAGATCATGGCTCTGATACCACTGAAATGTCCCTTTTCTGATTTTTCATGATATTTCCAACCTCTAATCAGATCTTTAAAATCAAACAGCTAATATCCCAAAGATCCACCAAATTCCTCAAGAAACCCCAAATCGGGTATGCTGAAAATAGTGCTAAAAGCTTCACAACTTCACAAATTATTAATGAATCTGAAAATGGGAATTTTTACAGAACTTTCAGCAGCATAAAAGCCTACAAATTGACATTTCCAGATCCGTATAGCCTTTACACAACAGCTCAAAAATGTAGGACCAAAAACTATGCTCATCGGGCTCCCGAAATAGCACAAAATATGCCCGGAAACACCACAAGAACACTAATAATCTATCCCATAAGTTTAATCACGTCCCAATAAATATATTCAGATCTATTTTAACAGCTTAAAGTATAAAATACAGCAGCAACCAAAACTGATATGAAATACTCAACCGGAAACATCAAACTCTTACAAAAATACACCCGGAAACTCACAAATCCGCACTGTTTAGCACAAAGGCAAACTCTGTATGAGCATGCACATGGAATGGCTTCAAACTCCTGTCCTTAGCCTTCCTAGAAACCTGCAAACTCCCGTTCTTGGGTCTCCCTGGAAACCTGCAAACTCCCGTTCTTGGGTCTCCTTCTCCACAGGTTTGGCAGCCTCTGAAGAATAACAAAGAATGAGCAAAAATCAAGTTCTGGAATGTGCCCAAAATGCCTCCAAACCCCTTAAAAGAGGGCATAACTGTAACTCACGTCCAAGAGAGGTTAATGAAATTTATTTTAATAATAATTTTCATTTATTAGTCCAGCGGTTTCCAAAGATTAACCCCCTTTTCCGAAACTTCACTTTCTTGGGCCTGCCTGCCTTAGCAAAGATTTTCTTTTTTAATTATTTGAAAAGGGGACATGACAGGTTGTATAGCTAGGGGCTAGGACATATCCTTTGAGGATTCTCCTACCCTACACTACATCAGATGGTATCAAAGTGAAGGTTGTTCCTAAGTATGCACATAGATCACTGAAGCTGAGGCACTTTGTACAAAGACTTGGGTTAGAGAAGTAGATTTGATGGTTTGCAAGATGGATTGATGGATGTGAAGATGGAAGATTGATCTTGTTGAGGCATTATTGTAGAGGTTTTTTGGATTTTAGATCCATTTTCTTGGAGTTTTGATTTGGTTTTGATTGTTCATGCAAGTTGGTAGCTTGCAATTTGACTTGCAAACAATTTAGTTTTGTCACAAGAAGCATGGGAAGGATTTGTTGCAGAGGCTTTATGAAGATCTTGGGAGATGGCTTTGAGAGGATTAGGAGCTAAGATGATTTTAAATCTCCATGATGTAGTGGAGAGGAATTTTTCTAAGATGTCAGCTTGGTTTGAAGCTAGTTTGGCTAATCAAACTAAGAAGGTGGTTGCTTAGTTAAGAGACTTGTTCATGAGAGAAGATGGCATGACAAGGTCAAGGTGGAAGAGGTTTTTTTGGTTGATTAGTTTGTGAAGTCTGATATATAACTTGTAGAGTAGCTGGAGGTTGTTACTAAAGATATTCCTAACCTTGTTGATGCTGAGATAGAGATTGGTTTTCATGATCAGTTGGTTGGATCTGACATAGAAATTGCAGAGCACTTGGTCATGGATGATTTGGTTACTATTGGTGATGAGTTGAATGTTGCAGAGCATCTTGTTGTGGGCAATAGGATTATTGAGATTGCTGATTATAAGGATTTGTGTGTAGTTGTTGATATGGATTTGAATTCATAAGTTGTTTTCGAGATGATTGAGAGTATAAATGTTTCTGTTGATGTTGCTAGTGTGGATTCACTAGTTGCTGATTTGGTTTTGGGTCTACATGATATTATGGATTTTTATGTTCTTGATTTGCCTATGGTTGAAATGGCTAAGGATTTACATGTTCTTCTTATTGGGGATTTGAATCTACATGCTGCTACTGATATGAAGTTTATTACTGTTGGTATGGATTCACTAGTTGTTGATGTGGATGAGGGTTTGCTGATGAAGCATTATGTTCAATTTGTTCTTGGGTATGAGCATGTCGATTGAGTTGTTGATATGTATTTGATTCTAATTTTTTAGTGGAAAAATCATATATGGTTGATTTTTTAGATTTTTTCTATTGACTTTGATGAAGTGGAAGCCTTTGGTAAAGATGAAGTTGGTTGCAGGTCTTTCTTTGGGCATCAAAGTATGGGATATACTTTTCTATTTACCTAGGGAGTTTGATGCATGAGCATTGAGTTTGGATTTTTGTGGGGTTATGATTTTCAAGGTTAGTTATGTTTTGGAGACACATTGGAGAACCTTTCCTCATGATTGAATAGAGATTGGATGGATAGAGTTGAAGTTTGAGCTATTTTTACCTTGCTATTGGAATTGCATTTTTCTAGTTTCTAGGTGCTTGTTGTAGAGTAGTATCTAATTTTTATTAATTAATGAGAATATTCACACCTAAAGGATTGAAGAGGGCCTAGAGTAATATATTTAGTTAGGAGTGAAAGTCCTAATTCATTATAGGTTGGGAGATATGGAAATTCTCCTAGAGTATCAATTTCTGGCAGTTTTGCACAATAGTTTGCTATGTGTGACTTTCAGGATGGATGCACACTTTTCCTTGGGTAATAAGCCTTTTTAAATTTAATGAGTTGTATAGGACCTATATTTATACCTAAAATTCAAAGTAAAAACTCTAATTCAATAAGAGCTAGGAGATATTGCAATTTTACTCAGATATCAATTTGTAGACATTTGATTATTGTTGCAGGCCGACTTGTGGCATTTAATTTATGTATTTGTATTTAATTTGTGTTTTGGGAAAGCTTGTGGATTATATCAGTATAAGTAGGGGTTTTTGGGAATTCTTTAGGAATTATTCATACATCATGGAGAAGTGGAGGTGGTAGAGGATCAAATTTGGAGAAGAGCTAGTAGCTACAACTTGGAAAACAAGGAGATTACTTGGTGAGTTTGTGAGCACAAGTTGAGATCTTCCTTGGAGGTTTCTACTAGAGTGTGGATTTGGACTAGATAGTTTTTGGATTATATCTTGAGGGATCTTGCAAGACTATTACTTTCTTTTTATTTTTCCATAAGTGGAAAGGTCTTACAGCCCAACACATTGGATGTAATTAGTTATATTTTAAGAATATATTATTGTAAGACTCCAACACCTTATTAAAAGTGTACCTTTCTAAAGGATTTACAAAATATTAACTTGGAATGTCACCTTGTTAAAGGATTTACAAAATGGCTATTAAACCAACCTATCTTCATAGGATTTTCATTCTCCTAATACAACAACTAGAAAGTATAGTAGAATGTGTTGACTTGATCACTTACAATCTTCAATTGCTAATTTTAGATCGATGTTTAGTCCATTCTGATTTGATCCTCTTTGATCTAATATGATTTTGTATGAAGTGCTAATTATCTATTTTCTTGTTAACTGATCAGACAATTCTCCTATATTACTAAGTCACCTTGAATGCACTCTTTAGCCTTTTGTTGTTCACTCTCTTTCACTCTATCATTCCTCTCCTTCTCAATTCTCAAATTATGGAGCTTTGTCCCTCTTAAAAGGTTTTGGTGACTTAGGGTTAGGTATGAATCTATGCCTAAGATTCATCTATTTTGCCTCTTTAGCATTACAATTATTTGATTGGTTGCATACAGAGTACATAGGAAATCTAATAGATTAGATCTTATCTTTAAGATTCAAAATCGATATATTAGCTATCATGCAACATGATTTGCATATGAGTTTTTGAAGGCATATGATGTCAAGTCTCCTTCCAAGCTCATAATCCTCTGGCTAGTTTCCTATGTGAAGATGGAAGGATCACATAGCTTTGTGTACAATGATAAAATGTTCTCAAGTACTTCCTTCATTTTTTCAATTTTCTTAGCTAGTTCAACTTGTGAAAGTGCAATTTCAATAGAGATTTTCTCATTTACCTTCATTTGAAATTTCCTTTTTGACCATTGTAGTAGTTTGGCATTTGTATCAAGGTCTTCATTTTGCACCTAGTCCACTATATTTTAAAGTTGTTCCATAATTGGCCTTGTTTCATCAGGTGTTTCCAAGCTAAAGGAATTTAGAAAGATGTCCTTGATTTCATGTAAAGCTTGCCTTTACTTGTACTAATTTCTAAGTATTTCTTGCTTCTTTTTCCTCTGTAATGCCTCTTGCATTAGATTGATCTTCTCAATAGTAATATTATCATATTCATACTTGGGGATGATTATGTTCTCATCTAATATAGGGTCTCCATAGTGAAGTACCCTTGCTACTCTTATTGAGCTCGAGCCTAGTGCAAATATTTACAATGGCATGGCATTAGTGCTCAACTTCTGAAGCATTGTTGGAGTCCCTATTGTAGGAAAATTTACCAATGTTTGTATTGGCTTTTGCTCCTTCTCCTTAGGAATTTCCTTGTCCTCTTCAAATCTTTCCTTATCAATTATTATGATTTGTGGGGCTGCACCTTGTACTTGTGCTTTAGAGATAGATGTATCTATCTATCCTATTTGCTCCCTTGTAGGCTCTTTCTCCTCTGTACTCTGTGTCTTTTTTTCAATCATCAAGATTTGAATTATGGAGTCAACCTTTGTAGATGTGTCTACTACTATTTGCACTATTGGTTGTCCACTTGTAGCTATAGGGATGTGAGAAGGTGGTTCTTGTGGATTCACCTTATCCCTTGTTATATCTGCTACAACCTTTTGGAGTTCTTCCACACTGACCAAAATTAGATTTGTACACAATTGTGCTTGCAATGTAGTTTGGTCAAGAATATTTTTGAGATCCTCTATAGTTAATGGATTGATTTTCTAACTAGAGTTTTTAGGGACATCCTTTTGTAGTTATTATATTTGTAGGTGTGGTGGTACCATGTGGAGGACTCAAGGGTGATAGTTGTGTGTGTTGTACACTCTGTTCTTGTTGCTGCTCCTCAGTAGTTACCACTTTATCTATCCTTTGTTGTGTCTCCTCCATTGTATTTTCCCTTGAATCTTTTTTTGCTTCCTCCTCCTTATCATTCTCTTCTTCTTCTTCATTTTCTTTATCTTCAAGGGGATCTTCTTCTCTGGTTTTATTTTTGTCAATCCATTTATCAACTTCCATATCTTTGTTGATTTATTTACAACATCTTCAATGTTATTCTAAAGAATGTTGAAGGCTCTATACTTGGGAGAGAATTTACTCCCATGCTTTTTACTTTCCTTAGTGATCTGACCTTTCATTAGCTCAGGCATTACCCTAGCTAAGGTAGATTTTATTATTTCCTCTTCCATGTTAAGGTAGTAATGCCATTTATCTTCAATAATTGAATACAAATCTTTTGGTATTATGTTGTCAAGTTGAACTAGAGTTATCTTGAACTTGGACACCATGGTGTAGATAGATTCTTCCACCATGTTTTTCTCTTCTCCACTCAACTTACCAAAATCAACACTTTTCAAGCTAGTCAAGTCAGTATTATCTTTAATATTATCATAGGTGTTCTCTAAACTAGATTTAGATGCATGACTTACCATTCTAAATTTTCTTATGTCCTTTGACTCAGTCTTCTCTTCATTAGAGTTAGGTTGAGAAACATATTTTCTTCTCAACTTTTTCTTTACTAGCTCTTCTTGCTCTATTTACTTCTTCTTCTCTTTGGCCTATTCTTTGACTTTCTGAGTGGTTTCCCTAGTGCTTGCTCTTGTTGTGGGCTTGATAGGGCTTGGCTTGGCAACTTTCTTGGGCTTTGCAACTAGTTTGGTGTTAGCTTTTCTTTTCTTTGACTAAGGTTTAGTAGGTGCTTCCTTGACTTCCTCTTCCTTGGCATCTTCTTATATGTCTTCTCCCATGCCTTGTGTCAAGGCAAGTGGCTCTTGATCCTACTCTGCTTCTTCCTCATCTTCTTCTTCATCATCCTCTTCACCTTTTGCTTCTTTACTAATTTGTCTTTCTTTTTCAAAACTGATACTATTTTTAGTTCCATCTCCACCTTGGAACTGACAACATTATAAGTGCCAAAGGTTTCAAAACTTTTATCTAATTCCTTTGAAAATAAAGTTGTTATTATCACTGAAGCTTCATCAATATTGATTTCATAGCCAAGTGGCCTTAGCCATCTAACTATTTGCACTGTAGCTTGAATATATGTATAATTAATTCCAACTAGGAAACATATATCATTTTTGTGCTACTCAACTAAGGAAATAGGTATCCTAAGCCTCTATTTCATAGACTTCTTAAAGTCTTCAAAATATCTTGTCAAAATTGTTTCAAAATTTTCCCCCATCTACTCTATGTATTCATTGATATGTACAACAACTGATCTATTTTTTTTCCAGCCTATCTTGCCAAAGGAAGGGAATTCATTTTGAACATAAAAGAATATGCATATCAAAATTGATCCAAATTTGAATTGGGCACTCTTGGACCTTCTTATGGCTCCCAAGTTCTCCATGATTTGTTGTAGTTGCAACTCAGCTAGGTCATATGTATTATCCTTCTTCACAATCTTATATCCTACATCAACTGCAATGTAGGGCACACTGTTCAATCTGCTTGATTGATAGAATTTATGAGAGATAATTCTAACAGAAAATTCTATGAGAGGGTCCTTAATTTTTTAAATTATCATACCCCTCTTATTCCATTGAACATTAGTGTTCTTTTAAGTGATCTCCTTTGAGTCACTTCTTAAGGTCTTAGGCCGATCTAGGGTTGGATACCCTATAACTTAGTGAATGATTCTCTTGGTTATCTTTATTGGTCCTCCTTCTAACCATAAGAAAACATCATGAATTATGCTTAGAAAAAGTATAATCCATTCCATTTTAAAGACTATAGGGAAGTCTAGGGCATGAGTAGGTCCCTTTTTCTCAACTATGCTGTATTCTTCCTTCAAAACTCTGTTGTCACATAGTTTATTATATACTTCCCTAATCTCCATGTATCCTATCCCACCTACTTTGCAATTATAAAAATTTTGAACATCTTCAACCATGACTACTTTAGGGGGAATGATGGATAGGTCACCAATTTGATCTTTCTTGTAGGCTACCTTAGGGATTGGTTTGAATTTTGGCTATTTTACCTCCCTACTAACTAGTTGAACTTCAAACAACTCCTTATCATTAGGGTTTCTAGAGCTAGATGCCATTTTCACAAACTAGGGTTTAACAAATTCAAACACTATGTAGCTCAACACTTGAATAAATACCTTTAGATTGATGAAATTTCTTTGAATCACTGCTCAAATCTATTTGAATATTTTTCCTTCACTTGAAATTGCTTCTTTGCTCTACTCATTCTTTTCTCTAATTTTGAATGATGAAAATGGTAAAAAAATCAAACAAATAGCCTTCAATACCTAACATTAAATGCTTAGTTCTCATACAACTGTTAACTCATCTTGTATACATTTTCCTATGTTACTCGACATCAATGCAATTTTCCTTTTACTCGACAATTGAAGGATTTACCCTTATTCGACATCAACTATCACAATTTTACTCAGAAATAACTAACTGCTCAGCTTCCACTAGTTTTGTCTAACAAATCAGCACATACTATAATTTTTCTTGGCAACTAAAGGTAACTTTTCATACTTGGCAACAATATGAAATATTTTGATGATAAACTTGCATCTTTATTCATGTTGTTTATATCTTTTGCAGTACTGACTTGTCTTAGAACTGATGTATGATAAAACATTTTATATCAGTTCCTCATACCTTCTTTTTCTTAGTTGGATGAAGTGTGACCACTTGACCTTTTAGGTGAAGTGATCCCTCCATTGGATGTGCTACTTCCATCTCTTTTCTTCCATATCTTATTCATCTCTCCTCTGATGTGTTCAACATCAACTTTCCCTTTTCCTTTGTTGAACTCAAAGTTGGGTGCCTTTGATCTTGTTGGAAAATACTTGCTGATGTGTCCTATCTTTAGGAAGCTGAAACAAGAGGTTTGGAATCAACCACCTATTTTATTTTCCACTAAAGTGTGTTCTTATGTAGTTCTTAGGAATGTGTCCATATTCTTTACAATAGTGACAACTCTACCTAGTGTTATAGTCCCAATTATAGTGATGTCCATGACTATTTGTCTTTTCTGGTTGGTGTGGTGTCCACATAGGCTTGGATATGCATTCAAAGGCTTTATCTCCATATTTCTTGTAATTGTAGCAGTGACCTTCAAATCTTGGTGTCCTGATGGTTCTAGTCTTGCAGTCATGTGCCTGATGACCTTGCTTGTTGCACTAGTAATAGTGACCCATGTTTTTAGGTTTTTCATGCTTATTAGCATTCTTTCTCTTACACATATTAGAGGTATGTCCATTTTTACCACAAAAATGACAAGTGGGTTTTGTGTTCTTACCTTTGTCACTTCTTTCTTCTATAGTCTTAGATGACTCTCCTTCTTCAGTGCTGGTGTATCCTAGTCCTAAAGTGTCATTATTGGATCTTGGTGATTTTAGTAGCTATTCAAAGTACTTGATGGCTTCATTAGGTTTGTTGAATATTTTTTTCAATTTATTTTTCTCTTGTCAAGTCATTTTGCATATTTAGTGTGGAGATCTCAATGTCCTTGACATTTAGCTCATGATGGGCATTCATCATTTGGCTTAGGGTGTATAGCTACATGTTGGAAACTCTTGAAAAATCACTTGAATTTTCCTCTAGTATATTGGCAAGGTTTCTCTTATCATCTTCTATCATAGCTTTATCTTCAATGGCTATCTTCTTCTGCTCAGTCACTTCACAAAGCATCATGGCTTGTGATTCTTGTTCAATCTTTAGAGTTTCGATCTCTTCTTCTTGAGCTTTGTTCTTCTCCATTAGGTCTACAATTGCTACATAATACTCCTTAGAATCTCCATTGGTAAACACTTTTGTGGTGTCAATCTCCTTGTACTATGTATCATTCTCATCTATGGAAATGTCTTTTCTTCTCTTTAGGAATTTCCTCAATTCTTCTCTAGCTTCTTCCAAAGAATGAAGAATGAGATGTATTTTAATCTCTCAATTCTCTATAATCTTCCCAAGCTCTTAGACTTCCATTTCTAGATATTTCTTCAAGATGTAAGGCTTCTCCTTGTAAGAACTTAGCTTTGATACTAATTGTTGGAATTTACAAGTAGGAACTATACTTCTAAGAGGGGGGGTGAATTAGAAGTACCAAACTTTAAGCTATAAAACTTTTAACTAAAATCAATACATGCATGTAACATTTCTAATTAACATGAATGTAAAGGCATGCATGAAAATAGATAACACAATATTTGATCACCTAGAAACCATCCAAAATGAGAAGGTAAAATTGGGGTGGGGATGACACCCACAACTTATCATTGCAACAATATGTAACTTGTCAAGGTTACAAAGTTTGACCATCAACAATGGTTTTCCTTGTGAGAGGCCTACCTTGTTAAAGGCTCCAACACCATATTAAAAGTGTACCTTTTTAAAGAATTTACAAAACATTCACTTGGAGTGTCACCCTATTAGAGGATTTACAAAATGGCTATTAAACAAACCTATCTTCATAGGATTTTCATTCTCCTAATACAATAGTTAGAAAGTATAGTAGAATATGTTGAACTGATCATTTGCAATCTTCAATTGCTGATTTTAGATTGATGTTCATTCCATTTTGATCTAATCTACTTTGATTTGATATGATTCTGTATGAAGTGTTGATACTCTATTCTATTGTTAACTGATTGGACAATTCCCTTGTTTTATTAAGTCACCTTGAATGTACTCTTCACCCTTTTGTTCTTCGCTCTCTTTCACTCTATCATTCCTTTCCTTAATTCTTAAATTATGGAGCTTTTTCCCTCTTAAAAGGTTTTTGTGACTTAGGGTTAGGTATGAATCTATTACTGAGATTCATCCATTTTTCCTCTTTAGCATTACAATTATTTGATCGGTTGCATGCAGAGTACATAGGAAATCTAATAGATTTGATCTTATTTTTAAGATTCAAAATCTTTATATTAGCTGTCATGCAACATGATTTACATCTAATTTTTTGAAGGCACAAACTCATATCTCAATATTATGTCACTCAACACTTGTTGATTACTATTGCTTGGTACATATAGAAATTCTATCTTGCTTAGCACCTATAGTTTACTCGACACATATATTGGCTCGATATCTATTAGTCACTCGATAGTTGAAACTTGCCCAACACTTTCTATCTGCTTGGCATTTGAATGAATTGACACTTGTTGAATTTTTGGCTCAGCACATATTATAACTCAACATCTATATTATACTCTACATAAACTTAGAAAGTTTCTTAAGTGTGTTGACACTCAATTGTCAAAACTAATCTAAGATCAAAAATTTCATTATTATGTCATGGAGTAGTCTTGATATGTGTTTAGAGTTTTGACATATTATAATATGTTCATATGGAGCATGTTGTCTTTTTTGAGATGTTTTAGATCATGTTGTCATGTTTATGTTCCTGAGGCCATGGTTGGAACTTTGACATTGATCTTGGTTTAGTTTCTTGGTATTGAGTATATTGATCATAAGATGGATACTTCATGTTATTGCTATGTGGAATTTGGAGTTGGCATGGATTGATCAATTACAGGTGCTTATGGATACTTAGAGATGGTGGTGATGCTAATTTCTCTTGGATTAGAGAAGTGTTTGTTGGGACAATTGATGGTTTCAATAGGAGGGTCTGAGGGGCATTCACCTTATATGGACTTGAGATGAGGTTGTTCTTAGATGAGTTTTGGTTGGAGAATTGGATATCTTGATGAGCATTCTCATTACCTACTCTTGGTCTACTCAATGATTTGGTACTTGAGAGGTATAGCCCATTGTTTGGCTTAGGTGCATTTTATTTATGCTTGTCTTTGATAGATATGTATCTTGAGCTACAATGCATGAGTTATTTTTAGAGAGTTAATTTAAGATATGGTTTAACATTACTTATCTCAGTTTGAATATGTTGTTATGCTGGTTGAGTGTGGGAGATGGTGTTATATTGGACATATTCCATGGTTTAGGAATGGTTATTCCTTGAGTTAGGAATGGTTTATGAGGTTGATCTTCTTGTAAGAGGCTTACATCCATGATTAGTTATATGATATGGTTTGGGTATTATTGTGGCTTCTTGGTTGGGGTTTTATGGAGGAGATTATACTTGCATAGTTTACATCTAGAGGTGTGTGTAGAAGCACATGATACAGGTTATGATTTTCATGGTTTATCTTTGGTCTTGGTTATCTTCCTGGATGTTTAATTTTTCCTACATTGGATTTGAGATTGGTTAGAGATTGTGATGACTAGTTTGTGGTCATGTATGTCATGTGAGAGATGACATGGTTATTCCTTTATCTCTTTCCTCTATTGGTTGTGGGAAGCTTGGGAGAATGTTGGATATTTTTTATGAGAGTTGTTCTTGTAGGTTATTGGTTTATGTGTTGTGGATGTCTTGAGACTACATGGATTCACTTCTTTGAGATGTTGCGAGTGGATTCATTATAGATTTGACATTATCTTTTTTCACTGGAGCTTCTTGCTATATGTGGTAGGTATTGCTCTTGAGGCTTGTGATTACAGGTTATAGATTGGATATGTTGATGATGTGAGATTCACTTGGTATACCTTTGGAGGTATGGATAGTTGGATGGATTGGCACTTGCTATGAGTTTTATTTCAGCTATGGATATTTTGACAAATACAAATACATGTGATTACCTTTGGATTAGGTTTTTGTGCTTGGCATTTTAATTGATACATGATTTTATGATCTTCTAATGTGACAGGTTGGGTGGCTTTCTCTTTGGATGGCTTCTATCTATGTTCAGTGGTAGTGGCATAATAGGAGGTGAGATCATTCATGTTTGAGATGTTGGATACTTTGATTTTATTATAGGTACTTGGATAGAGCACATGGTGTACTCTGATCCATGATGGTGGATGTGCTAGGAGGACTTGTTCCCTTATTCTTTTATGTGGCTATAGATTGACCCTATGAAATGTATACAACAAGTGGGAGATTGTTGAAATTATGGGTGTTGCACACATTGCATAATATTTTTATATTTTACTATTTTATTTTATCATGTGATGTTGCACCTAGATGGACACAGAACATGTAAAGATTTTTATGGGATATACTTGATGAGTTGTATTGTAACATCGTGATAATATTTCTTGTAATTATTTAATATTGGGGAAAAGAATTAAATTTCTAATATTAAATGTGGGGTCAATGGGTTAGGTAGCACATGGTTTTAGCACATGGTTTATATAATACCCCTTGGTGGTTTTGTGGGACTTGCTACTATATAAGAAATCACAAGGGTAGTTGTTGTAAGAGAAGATATAAGGAAAACAAGGTAAGAGTCAAGTAGGACAAGGCTTGATAGGTTAGCCAAGGGAGCGTTGTGAAGGTTGGAAGCATGGAATGGGATATGTAGATTTATGCTTGTATACATGGATTGCTTGGTTGTGGCTATGGCTTTGAAGGCCTCCATAGATGTATTACAATGGTGTTTTTGTTGAATAATACATGGTGATGGATGCTATTGGAGGTTGGGTTTTTCCCTCAATGAGGGTTTCCTAGGGTATATCTTGTGTCATATTTTTGTTGGTATGTTGTCTATTCTCTTGCATGTGGATTTCAGTTGCATATTTATTTTAGATCTATTATGAGTTATGTGGAAATGGTTATATTCTTTATTGCAAGAAGTTGAGATTATGGGTGTTTCACACATTGCATAATATTGTTATATTTTTATTATTTTATTTTATTATGTAATGTTGCACCTAGATGGATGTGCACCATAAAAAGATTCCCATGGGATATATTGGATGAGTTGTGCTATAACACTATAATAATATTTCATGCAATTATTTAATTAAAGAAAAGAATTAAATTTCCAATATTAAATGTGGGGTCAATGGGATAGGTGGCACATGATTCTAGCATATAGTTTATGCAATACCACTTGGTGGTTTTGTGGGACTTGCTACTATATAAGTAGCCATAAGGGTAGTTGTTGTAAGAGAAGATAGAAGGGAAACAAGGTAAGTGTCGAGTGGGACAAGGCTTGATAGGTTAGCTAAGGGAGTACTTGTGAATATTGGAAGCATGACATGGAATATGTGGATTCATGCTTGTACACATGGATTGCTTGGTTGTGGCTATGGCTTTGAAGGCTTTCATGTTTGTATTGCAATGGTGTTTTTGTTGAATAATACACAATGATGGATAATTTTGGAGGCTGAGTTTTTCCCTTAATGAGGGTTTCCCAAGGTATATCATGTGTCACATTTTTGTGGGTATGTTGTCTATTCTCTTACATGTGGATTTCAATTGCATATTTTGTAATGCCCCACCCAGAGATCCTTGGAAACAAGGATTCAAATCAAGCCAAGATATATATATATATATATATATATATATATATATATATATATATATATATATATATATATATATATATATATATATATATATATATATATATATATATATATATATATATATATATATATATATATATATATATATATATATATATATATATATATTTACAAGTATGAATGCACAAGACAACATCATACAGGGATCACAAAGATTGCAATGGAAGACTTCAACACAATCCCAACAACCAACGAATCTCCAAACACCACTACCAAAAGACAAACACGAACAAAAGCCAACAACCACCACAACGAGATGAGGGTACAAGAAATGAAAATTCATCAACAAAACACCAAGTTGGGTTAAAATGCAGAATCCTGGAATTTGGCTAAGCCTGAAATCTTGAAGCCCTAAAAATTGGCTGTCTGGATTTCTGAAGCCCTCAAATTTCCTAGAATCCATAACTTATCTCCGAGAGGTCTGAAACCTATCTCAAATGATTTGTTGCATATATTAAAATATATCTTAAGTAAAAGTAATTAAATATACTTAAACAATATATTTTAAACCCCAAGAGACTAAAACAGAAACACAAAAACTCGATTCCAAGAGAAACTAACATAATTCAAAATGCAACAACATAGGGTCGAAGATCGCCCAAAAGGGTATCCAAAACCACTCTCGAGAAGATCGGATCATGAAGAAAAGTGCCCGCTGATGGTACGTGCAGGTTTTTCACAAAAATTGTGCGACACTTCTCACTAAGGGAGGGTGACACTTCTCCTTTACTGCGTGTGACACTTCTCAAGAAGGTGTGCGATACTGGAAAAGTATTGCGCAACATTTCTCATAAAGTCGTGAGAGACTCTTCCAGTGTCGTACGACACTTCTCCAGTAATGCGTGCGACACTTTATAGTATCGTATGACATTCTTTATTGGGCATGCGATACTTTATCAGTGCCACACAATGCTGAACAAATGTCGCCCATAGAAAGTAAAAACACTTCCAAAACTCAAAAATGGGGAAAAACCAACAAAAGAACCTCCACACCGGGGAGTACTGGATCCACAAAGGTTCAAGGAATGAACACTTGAGTGCAAGAACAACACAGAATGAAGAACACCAAACCATCTAAACTACAACAACAAAGACACACTGAAAATAAGCATTGCAGAGAACAAAAGCAATATTGCAATGTACATAAACACATCTCAGGAACAAAACAACCAAACTAAGTACGCAGTTCCTCTCAACCGTCAATAGCATCATAAGACCATCATGGGTCCTAGCCATCCCCCGCGCGTAACATCCCAAGCCACCGACCAGATCATTAGTACTGTCAAAATAGGGATGTCACTACTAAAACATGCAACAATATAAGCATAAGGAAATCTAACATGCTAGTAGTAAAGCATAAGATAATCCTACAGTAGATAACATCTCCTATTACATGCTAAATAGCAATAAGCAACATATGTACTACTAAATCAAATAGCATCATCTAATCATATGCTAAACATCATGATAAGGGAATGCGTCAAGTAAACTAACATAATCTAAACATGATATCCAAGAATTCTAATGAAAGCATAAATCGAAAGAAAGCATACTCTGAAACCCGAAGTACCGAGTGAAGCCATCCAACAATGGTCGCACTAGGACAAAAGATCATCTTTGTACATTGATCCCTAGCAGTGGTGAAGGTAGCTACGCCTCCCAACCATGTGGCACCCATAGGTCCACACCCACCGTGTTGATGGAGATAATGATCCAACCACAAACACACATAAAGCACAACATCCAAGGCTAACACTCATGCCAGATAGTATGATGGCTGCAACCAAGAACCTAAGACAATGCAAGGAGTACAAGTCCTGGTCAGACACTCAAAAGGCTACTAAGTAGGGGCTAACATCATGGAGAGTCACTTGGCATCTAAAATCCCAAGCTAGAATAGGCAGCTACTCTTCTCAATAGAAGGCGCACAACCTAGGGTAGCAACTCTTCTCCATGGAAGGCGCACAACCCCGGGCAACAACTCTTCTCGATGGAAGGTGCACAACCCACACATGTTATTAACTTATCACTTAATCAAAGCTCCTCTCAGCCATACCCGTGGCGTCATGATCACCCGACTGTGAGATAGAAGCCCCCTCCATATGCTACCCTACCCTACCCATGCTCATCCTATGACAAGTGCCTATGGGCATGCATACTCCCATCCCAACCCCAATGATCATAACTTCTGGAAAATCCACGGAAGATCGGGCCTCACAAGTCACCCAAAAAATGTACGCGTACGTACTCATGTGTGGCGCATCACCATCACGAAGATCATAACACAAGGATAGGAATGAGAACACAATATAAAACAAAACACCAATTGAAAGCAACTCAAGAGGACAGATTCTACACGAATCCCAAAGCCAATAAAATCATACATCATGAAATCACTCAATCGGCCTCAATTTGAGAGTATGGATTCTACATGAATCCCAATGATGTAACAAGACCAAAAGTCATGAACTTACTCAACCAACCTCAATCTGAGAGTATGGATTCTACACAAATCCCAATGTCTATGAAACAAGGCAAAGATCCAACAAAAACCATAACAAGTGTAAAATCACTCAACCGAACACAACGTCGAGAGTACGGATGAAACACGCATCCCAATGCAACATAAAAGTGCAAAAGTGGTCTGATTGATATCTAAACAGATCATCCAAGTCGACAACCCACATTGTGCCAAGAAAACCCGAGAAAATAGGGCAGCACACAAAATGAGGTAAAAATCTCAAATTTTGGAAAAACTTTAAAATTAAAACCCATTTGGCCTTTGGGTTCAAAAACCCCAAAAATCTAAAAATAAATGAAATCGGACATCGTATGCAAAAATGGCCAGCATAACGGCGTAAAATTCCAAACCCTCATCCCAAAAAATAGGGAAATGTTCATACCTGCCCAACCAGGTAGAACTAGCATACAAAAATAGAGGGGAACACTAGTTCTCAGCCTCCAAACAAACGGCTACCAAAAATAGAAGTAGAAACAGAGCATAAACAATAAAATAGGAAAGCCCTACCTCACATCCAAAAGGGCAAAATGAGAATCTGAACCATAAAATAAATATCTCACAGAAGTAGCTGAAAATTGTGGCAATCCAAGGTTTCCCTGAGCTGGATCCAACGAGCCCAACCTCGTGATGATCCCACGCTCGTAGCTCCCACCACAAACAAAATAGTAAATCCTCATGAAGAGGATTTTGGGTTTAACTCTCCAACTTTCCAATTCAAAAGTGAGAAGTGGGAATTAAATTCCTCTTTGGATACTTATTCACTTTTCGAGTGAGTAATCGATTAGGGCAAATAACCAGCCAACCTAGTTAAATCCTGAATCCACCCAAACGAAAATAGGCTATTCCTATAAATAGGAATTCATCTATAGCAAAGCTGCTAGAAATTAAAATAATTCAATTAAAAAGCCCGAAAACCCAAAAACACATAAATCTCCTAAACAACTTTCGCGACAAAGTGAAACTCTAAATGCACAAACACACTTACTGATCTAATCACATAATGCAAATGAGTTCGGATTTAATAATCACCAAAAGGTTTAAATTAAATATTTAATTAAGGATACGTCGACCATACAAAGGCGACATTGGCAAAATATGAACGGCTGAATCACTAACTCCATGTGCCACTGCCAGGGATATAATCCTGCACACTAAACAACACGATCAAGTGCAATTGCATCTAATAACATAGCCAAAGAAATAAATGCATTAAATCACCTAATTTAACCATTTATTTAATTATATTAAAATAATCTATTTACATCACTCACGTTCACAAAAGGCATAGCAACGCAGGAATGAAGTAAATAACCATAGCATTAAATCTATCATATAGTGAAATCAGAGGTATGTCCAAATACCAGATAATTGGATAACCAGATATCACCATAAAACACATTGTCATCTCAAAATGGCATCATCATGCAATATGATTAAGTGAACAACATAGTAGTCTAATATCTATGATACTGGAATCAAAGAGTAACATTTGACCCTCAGGTCATCTCAAATGTACAACATAACATGAGTAAAAAATATCTCTCTAATCAGAAATATGACAAGGTAAATGTCTACAAAACATAACCAAAGAATCCAACATGAACAATCCATTCTAATTACTTAAGCATTTAATAAGGCACTTAAAACACATAAGCGAACACAGTCATAAACATGACTAACCACTGCTACAGGAACCTAGTCCAGTGTAGCATGGTAATAGTACACAGTGCAATCTCTGCACACATTTCAGGGTAATCATAGAACAACCTCATGATACCAGATCGATCCTGGTAACCACTAGCACAAACCTCAGTGAACCAAAAATCACATCATAATCTCAAAGATCAGTCAACAGCATAATCAAAGCAACTGATAAAGAAACATAAATCGAAACACCTCAACGGTGTAGACCACTCAGGGTCACAGTCATGATCCCATCACAACAAAAGATTAGCAAGGTTGCATCCATCAGGACGACTTACAAAAGTCAAATGGGAGAGGCACTACATATTTATTCCAAATCTATTATGGGTTACGTGGAAATGGTTATATTCTTTATTGCAAGTTTCCTTACACATACATATTGAAGCTACATTAAAGAAAGAAAAATTGGAATAGCACCATGGAAATGATTTTAAGATCCTACAAACCATTTTTGGAGAAATATGGTATACTTCTTGGCCCCTAGTTGCAAAAAAAATAACCGTGACAAAAATAATGGGGAATAAATGAGTAAGGTATGATCAAAGGTATTTCCAAGCCTACCGGATATGATTTTTTTGTAATTTTGTTGTATATACTACCGGAATTTTATTGGAAAACTAATATACTAAAGGTGGGGGGGTGAATTACAATCTTTTTAAACCTTTATCCTTCAATAGAACTTTATTGTATTCACCGTGTTAACCATCTCATTTTTAGTGTATGCATAACATAACTAGAAATATCAAATGATGAAATACATATAAGTATGTATCACATCCATGAAATGTAAATACATAACAAAAAGATATTTTGGTAATCCAAAATCACTTCAAGGTGAAGGTAAAACTGGGGTGGGGATGACACCCACAATCTTCACTACTATAGTAACAAAGTCAGCCTATTAGGATTATAATTTTGATCACTTCTAATGATCTACCTTGTGAGGGTTCTTCTCTATTAAAATATTTACAATACAATTAGGTCTATCTTGATTAAAGGATTTTACATTTAAAATGAGGTAAGGACTTGGTTAAGACATTTATCTTGATTCAATCTATCAAAATTGATTCAATACATGATCCTTCAATTTGGACTTACAATTGCTGATTACAGATCTCCTCCTTCCACTATCTAATCTGATCTCTAATATGATATATCTTTTCTTCGTCCTTTATTTCTTGATTAGGTCACTAACTCTATTCTTGACATCTTTTGCATGCATCCTCCAAAACCTAATTCCTTTACATAATACATCATTTCCCTTGCTCACATTGCATTGTCATCCACTATATCAAAATAGAGTTTGGATCTACCTATTTAAATACATTTGTAGAGTCTTATAGAATAAGATCAATGATCTAAATATTTCCCATTTTTCCTCTTCATCTGATTGGTTGTTCATCCCTCATACGGATTGGTGATCCATGTCAAAATGCATAACAACCATTGTAACAAACTCTACGATTATTACATGATATTTACATATCAGCTTGAGATGGTTTAGCTTAAAGTTTGTACCATTTTGGACATTTTTGTTCTCTCTATGTTACTTTGCACATACTATCTCTAATGCTATAGAGTCTTATAGAATAAGATCAATGATCTATATATTTCCCATTTTCCCTCTTTATTTGATTGATTGTTCATCCCTCATAGGGATTGGTGATCCATGTCAAAATGCATAACAACCATTGTAACAAACTCTACGATCATTAAATGATATTTACATGTCAGCTTGAGATGGTTTAGCTTAAAGTTTGTACCATTTTGGACATTTTTTTTCTCTCTATATTACTTTGCACATACTATCTCTACCTATTTAAATACATTCGTAGAGTCTTATAGAATAAGATCAATGATCTAGATATTTCCCATTTTCCCTCTTCTTCTGATTGGTTGTTCATCCCTCATAGGGATAGGTGATCCATGTAAAAAATGCATAACAACCATTGTAAAAAACTCTACAATCATTAAATTATATTTACATGTCAGCTTGAGATGGTTTAGCTTAAAGTTTGTACCATTTTAGACAATTTTGTTCTCTCTATGTTACTTTGCACATACTGGCTCTGATGCTTGGTCATAGTTGTTCTTCCTATTTTTGCTTTATGTTAACTTACTCGACTCCTTTTCTATAACTTGACAATCTATGTGCTCTATCTACTCAGCATAAATTGTACTTGACTTGTATTGGAATTAATCAGCAACCAAAAACTTTCTCAGCTCTTATAAAGCTTGAATTATACACGATTACTTACAAGTCTTTAAAAGACTTAGCCTATATAGAGTAATAGTCACAGTGATGACTAATTAACTCTTCCTTATTTATGACTAAGTGTTTGACACTAATAAACAACAATACTTAGAGAGACCAACAATCTCCCCATTTAACTTTAGTGGAGAAATAAAATTTTCATAATTACATCATTACATTACAAAAATAAAATAAATTAGTACTCCCCCTAAGCCAATGACTCAATTCTTATAGAACTTAAAAAAATTATTTTACAACACAATTATACAATACATACTTCACATGACTCAAAATAGTCTGATTGTAGCTTGTCATACCTTATCTAATTTCTAACATTTTGAGCTTTGATTCTCAAATTATTTCATCTTCTTATCCATCCCCTATCACTTTTCTTCATATCATCTATCCCCTTTATATAAATCCTCTATCTTCCTTGCTTATTTTCATTTACATCTACTGCTGGGGTTGTATAGATGGAATCACACTATATTTATCAATGAATGGTTTGTGAGTTTGAATGATCATGGAAATATTATGATCCCATTGGCTCTCATTGATTCCAAAAATTGAATTGTTATCTCTAGATTCGCAGCTAAATCAATTAAGCTATTAAACAGTAGAAAGATTATGATCTATTTGAACTAGATCCTTTGTTGAAGTTAGCTCTCATTGCATAACCTCCAAGTGAGGTATCAACATTGACTAGATGGAGATAAGTTTGTCTTGCATTCTTCTATCTATTTTTTGTAACTCAACCAATCATCCTTGTGTAAACAATAATTTTTTATAATCCATTGGACTTGATTCAGTTGACCAAGATATAGAACATCCTGATAGCTTCATGCCAGTTTGATTTTTTTTAATGTTTTCCTAAAGATCATTAGTAAATTTTGGCACATAACAAATAATATTGCATAGATCTTGTACCTTTTTCACAAGTTCTTCTAGATTCTATACTAGTGTATGCAATACTACTTTTCTTACTACAGTGATAGTAGAAAATTTCTTTATTACTTTCATTTCAAACTTCTTTTTAGACTAGGCCATTAGTTTTTCATTTACCTCAATATCCTTAGTGTTGAATTTTTCAACAATTTGTACTAGTTGATAGATAATGGGGGATTTCTCTTGAAATGGTTTATATATCAAAGTCATTGACAAATATGTCCTTGATATCATAAAATACTTATGTCTATTGCTATTCTATTTTCATCTCTTCTCACCTTTTCTTTCCTGCTAAAATATCTTGTAGGATATAGTTTGTTCAAATGTGAGATTAGTTAGATCCCATTTTGGCATTTCTATGAGTTCATCTAGAGTAACCATATTACCTAAAGAATTGTCCCTTTTCTTATTTCCTTTATATTTCTTTCGAGTGTTGCTACTCAGCATAGTTTGAGTTAGAGTAGGTGAGGGGGTGTCACCACTTAGTCTCACTTATATTTTAGTGCTGGGAACATCAATAGTAGCACTGAACACCACAATCTCTTTTTATTTTTTTGCTTCATTCTATACAATCTCCTCATCTTGATGTCCTAAGATGCATGCTGATGTTTGACCTATAGTAGATGCCTCTACATTTGTTTCCTTTTGTTCTTGCTTCTCCTTAACCAACTTCTCAACATCTATTATCAATGTTTTGATTTGAGAAGTCTTTTACTGTAGTTTCTCCATCTACTTTATTTGTACATTAAAATCAACACTTTGGATTGATATTTTGCCTACCTTAGGATAGTCCTTTACTTGTTGTAATAAAGGAGTGTCAAGTAAAGTATCATGAATAGGTGATACATGTCCCTATGGGCTTTGCACACTTGAATCTTCTTCATTACTTTGAACATCCTCAATAGTTATAGTGTCTACTTCTTTCTCCTATTTATCTTCTCCTATTGTTAATCCAAAAATTCTCTTCCACAATATTTCATATAGCTAGACAACAACCTCAATTTAATTTTTCAAAATCATGAATGTTCTAGATTGAGGAACAAATAAATTCCTATATTTCTCCAAAAATGTTATCTTTTTCTTATATGTCAACTCAAGCATAATTTTGGCTAATGTGCCTTCTCTAATTTTCTTCTTAATTTCAATTGCTTATTGCCACTTTCCATCAAGTCTACTATACAAATCATATAGAAACTTGTTTTCAAATTCTATAGGTGCTAGCTTATTGTTATCCATTATTTCTAACATGGCCTCCTCTACCTTGGATTTATAGGCCTCCAAAATTTCTAATGTTGGAACATACTTCATCAATAGTTCTAGGCTTTGTAGGTACAATGAATTGGTGGTGACTAGGTTCATCAAACTCAGTCCTCTTTACATCTTCCTCTTCAACTTATTTCTTCTTTATTAGCTTTCTCCTCTTTAGTTGATCTTTGGTGGCTCACACTTTCCTCTTAACTACACTTGAGACACTTGGTTTTGTGATCTTTACCACTCCTTTCTTTGTTGGTGGCTCATCACTAGTTGCTGCCACTATGATGATTCTTAGTATTTGTGGTATAGGAGGAGATAGGGGCTTAAGAGTTAACTTCTTTTCTTACTTCCTCACCTTAGGCTTAGAAGTTTCC
Organism: Cupressus sempervirens; assembly: GCA_028749045.1. Taxonomy (NCBI): domain Eukaryota; kingdom Viridiplantae; phylum Streptophyta; class Pinopsida; order Cupressales; family Cupressaceae; genus Cupressus; species Cupressus sempervirens. The sequence continues at coordinate 250,685,148 of CM053783.1, forward strand.
ATTTTTTTGGTCTTTTTCACTAGTGGGGTAACACGTGCTAGGGCTTTACCCTATTTCTCTGCCCTTTCTTCCTCTTCCTCTACATCACTATTATTTTATTTATCCCCTCCAAGACTTTGTGTAAGAATTAAACATTCTTTTCCTTTAGCTTGTGTTCCTAGCTTTCATTCTAGGTCTTCAATCATTTTCTTCCTTTTCTCATCAATAGAAGCAATCTTAATGTCTACAATTACCCTAGCTTTTGCTTCCTCATATTTTTTTAAGGGCTCAACCTTTGCATCAATTTTTTCATTTAGTAGTGAAATAATTGATGCACTCACATCATCAATGTCAATTTCATAGCCAAAATATTTAAGTTAAGATATCCTCATCTTAACTACCTATACAAATGTGTTACTACTATCAACTAGATAACACACATCATTACAATGCTTCTCAACTAATGATGCTGATATCCTTACTATTTTTTATATTTATGTTAGAACTCTTCAAAATATCCATCTAGAACATTCTCAAAATTTTCTCCCAAATTTGCAATGTACTCATTGATATGCCTTGTATCAGGTTTGCCTTGTTCCTATATAATATGTCCAATAGATAGAAAATAATTCTGAGTGTAAAAGAAAATACACATGATCAATGATCCAAACTTATGCATTGAGTTCTTTTCTTTCCTAATTGATATCAAGTTTACTATTGTAACTCAATAAAATCATATTCATGATCTTTCACCAAAATATTCTATGCCTAATACTACCATACACAACACACTATTCAACCATCTTGAGTGATAAAACTTATGAGAGATCATTCTCACTACAAACTCAAGTAATGGATCAATGATGGTTGAAATAGACATGTCATGAACATTCCACTCAGCCTCGGTATTTGCCCCTACAACTTCTTTTCTTTGACAATGAACGACACATTATCTTCTTCTTGTTGAATGTTGGGTAACCACTTACAATGCGAATCATATTCTTTGCAATTTTGGCTGGTCCATTCTCTAGCCATAACTCCATGTCTTGAACTTTTCTCAGCACAAACTTAATCCATTCAATTTTGAAATTTCTTGGAAAATATAGGGCACAAGTTAACCCTTTCCTCTCAATAATTTTAAACTCATTCTTTAGTAATCTTTTGTCACACAATTTTTCATATGCCAATCTTATTTCATAGTCTCCAACCTCACCAATTTTTCACATATAACAACTCCATACATCATGAATCAAAATCAACTTAGGTGGTATCAATGATAACACACCCATTGAATCTCCTTTCATAGCAATTTTAGGAATAGCATGATACTTAGGTGGAGAATAAGTGTCACTCTTAACCAATTGGACATTTCTTGCCTCTCCTTGATTCTTTTCCATTGATGTTGATGAAGATGCCATTTTCCTTGTTAGGGTTTTAAAACTTTGTTTTCTTTATGGACAAATCAACACAATTGAAAATCAACACTCAATCACACTTCCACTTCTGAATATGAATGAAATATTTCTAGTATGCCTTCAAATTTTTTATATATACATGCATTCATGAAAGTTAGGGCCCCCATTAATGTTGTGTCCTCTGTTAGGTAGAATCTACCTGTCTTGGTTGCCATTAACCTTTCAAAATTGGTCTTCATTATATAACTCGGTCAATACCATCTAACTCATCCTATAAATTAGTTTTAGATTTTAGGGGTTATCAGTCCATATTGCAATACTTGGTCAATATAGACAATATTACTAATGCTCAATACCCAAAATGTAAATGCTTCTGTTGCACTATCTTTCCATAAATTAGTTCTAATGCATCTTATCTCATGCATATATGAACTTTTTCACAATTTATGTTAGGAAGTAATGTAAGATAAGTCATTAAATATTTTTTTCCTTACATACCTTTCTTGATTAGTTTGAGGTGGTTTGATCACCTTCTCCATTGGATTTGGTGATCTCAACTTCATTTATTCCACTACTTTCAACTTCCACCTTTTTCTTCCATGTTGGATTTATCTCCTCCTTTATTTATTCAACATCTACTTTTCCCTTATCCTCGATGTTTTTATTTTTTAGTACATTTTCTCACATGTGCAACCTTATGACAATTAGAAAAAACTCTCTTAGGTGCATTGACTTTCCTTTTGTTTGTCTAGTTAGGTTTTGCCTATGATTTGTATTCATATTCTCTATGTCCAAACTTTTGACAATTGTAACAATATCCCTCAAATCTAGGTGCAATAGGTGTATTGTTCATCTTTGATCTATAGTCATGTATTTGATGTTGTTACTTCTTGCAATAAATAAGTAATCAATAAACTTAGGTTTAGGGTTTTACATACCATTCTTGCCTTTGAATTTTTTTGTAGTATGTCTAGGTTTACCTCAATGATAACATGTAGGTTTTTATTTTGATTATGCATTCCTTAGCTCTCCACTCTTGGATGATTGTCATTTTTCAATAGATTAATCTTGCTTTATATCTCCTAGTCCAAAAGTGCTCCTAATGACTGAGGTGATCCTATTAGTTATTTAAAGTATCTTATTTTTTCACTAGTATTATTCATCCTTTCCAAAAGTTCTTTCTTAGATCTTAAATCATTCCTTAGTAAGTCACTCTATGATCTCATATTTTCTATCTCCATGTCTTTTCTTTTTAGTTCTTGAATTTCTATCATTAGTTGATTCATCATATGTAGCTAAGCGTTTGTAAGATTTTGTACATCAAGTGGCCTTTCTTCAAGTCTGATAGCCATTTTTCTTTTTTCTTCTTCGGCTATAAATTTGTATTCTTCAACTTTCTTCTTTTGTTTAAACACTTTATACAACCTTACTAACTAGATTTCATGTTCTCTTTTCAATCCCCTGACTTCTTCATTCAGAATACTATTCTTTTGTTGGAAATATAGTTAGATAAATTTCATGATGCTTGTCATTTATGAAAATATATATATTCAACATTTCATTTATGCATTTAGTGATAGAAAATTCTAAGTGTTAGACAATTTGTAGTAGCATGGAGAGAAGATGTGATGTGTATAGGCAACTTGTTGAGAGATAGCTCATGCATAGTTGAGGAAATTTCTAATGAAACTATCATGATGATGTGTACCACTAGTGCATAGGTGTGTAAAGAGAGTACACCATGAGTTATGATTGAAATACTAGTACAACTATTTAACAGTGTAGAATAGAGCATATAAAAGAGTTGGATTGTACGAATTGAGGAATTATTTTGGTAAAAAAATAATTACTAAGTCATGATGATCTGACTATGTGGATATTATTTCATAAGTTATTTCATAATATGCCAAGCATGTGAAAGCATGAAGGCTGACTAAGTAGTAAATTATTTAAATGCAAGGTATAATTAAAGATCTTATCTTATGAAGATAAGTGTGCAAGATGTGTATTAAATATGATGAACTATGTGACATATATTTGAATGATGATTGATGTGAAGTTGATGATATGTGAACTATAGCTAATATATGATCAAAGCAAGTGTGAAGTACAATAGATAGAAATTATTGTATGCATATCTATTCTTGAGAAGAATTGAATTGTATAATTGCATGTTATGGAAGTGGGCTCTTCTTACATACATTGTATTTGTTCTACCAACTCCTAATAGGTTTGAGGCTTCTAACAAGGCCTAGTCCTCTAACAAGGACTCAAGACACAATATTTACTTCATAGAATCCTTACATGGTCAATATTCTTAACAAGATCCTTTTTTTTAGTGAATCATCTAGTGAGTATCATCCTCATTGGGATTTTCAATTAGCCAAGGTTTCCCTAGTTAAAAAATAATGGTTTTATGAGTCCTCTATGTGCATGGTTGTATTTACTATTCAACATTGTTTTTGATTAAGTAAAATAGGTTATACAGGGATCCTGAAACCTAAATGTTTTTACAATGTATCAAATATATAAATATTCAAAAAAGTCTAGCATCTGTAAAATTGCTTAGAAAAAGCCAACCCTAAACAATAGGCCCACGAATAGGACAAAAAAATAGCTAAACTAGAACAAGAAAAAAAAAGCTACACAAGGAAAGTACAAGACAAAAAAAAACCTAACTATCAATTCTCTCTATCAAGAACCTATAGGGTCTCTACAACTTCATTGGTCTTCTTGTTGTTTGCATCCTCTTGGTCTTGGTTCTAAGCCTCCACTGGGTCCTTGGTTTCTTTTGGATCATCCTCTAGTTGCCCAATATCTAGGTTGGTCTTCTCTATCTTATCCCCACCAAATCCAACACTAATTAGTGATTGACCCAGACTATTAATATTCTCATTCAGAGTGGCGATCATCTAATTTTCTAGGTTCTGATGAAAGAATTCCATCCTTTAGACTTTTTGTTCAACCTTAGTGATTCTGTCTTCCTCATCTATCCTATGTTCTTGGATGTTGAAGAGCTATTGGCTTCCATCCTAGCTTTTGTCCTCTTTATTGTACCCCTATTTGCAACCGATATTTTGGTTTCCATCCTAGCTTTTTCTCCCCTTAAGTTCTTCAATTTCATGGAATAACCATTTGATAGACTGAAAGTCATCTATCATTCTATTCTTAGCATTTTTCAATAGGTTAAGCCCCATTTCCCTCACATTATTAGAGATCACAACCAGACCAGGGTCAATGAGATAATCATAGTGGGTTTTTTCATCAATGTCCTCCATCACTTGAATATTCAATGACTCCTTGACAATCCCCAATTTGGCTACATTTGAGTTAAAATTCCTCCAAGACCTCCTCTTATTTTTTGTTATCACCTTCCTACTCTCTTTACCCAAAATAGATGGGGAGGAAATGGGGCTAGGGCAAGGAATCTAAGGAATCTGGTCTTTGGTTTCAAAAGCCTCATCTAATTTCCTTTTCTTAGGATTCCCTGACATGTCAGCTAAATCCTCCTCCTCCTTTTCACTTTCCCTCCCCTTCTCCTCCTTCTCATCCTCATACGCCTTCGCCTCTTCCTCTAAGTCAATATCCTCATCATCATCATTATCCTCCTCCTCCCAAGGCTTAGGCTTAGGGGGGATGGGGGGAAGACCTCTGGGACTCTTTTTCCAGGGAATGTGGGCAAAGGGTTTCCTTTATTCCTTGGGTTTAGAGGAAAAAATGTCCTTTTCTTCTGATTTTATGCTTTGCACATCCTCAAAGTTTGAGCTCCCCATTTCCTCAGATACACACCCAGAATCACCAAAGGATTTTCCCCTGGTTTGAGACTTTAGATACTCATAACCAAGAGGAGTAATCCCTTGTGGAGAGCTGGGTTAGCAGTTGGTTTCTTCTTGAAACCTTTGATACCCTTGCTCATGGAGGTGAAGAGATAAAAAGGAAAATAAAATTTGATACCATGCCTAAAGTGATTAAGTAAGACAAAATGATGCATTCTTATCCTATCAAATATGGGGTCTAGGGAAATATATTCAATGATAATCTTGAGAATATACCTCCATAGCTTTTTAATTTATTTCATCTTGTAATATGTCTCCACCTTGACAAGTTTATTCAACTCCTTTTTGTCCTTTGCAAAAGATTTGATAACATTTGTTGACACTTTCTTATCTCTTAAAAAATTACTTCTTTCCAGAGGGATTTTCACAACCTGAGCTATCAAATCCACATTGACATGGTGGGTGACCCTGTCAATTTTGACTCTCCCATTTTTCTAGGAATCCACCATAATCTCACCATAATCTTGGTGATCGTCACATCAAATTCATGGAGCTTCTCTAGGAATCTAGTGATTCTGCCCTTTTCTAATTTATGCCAAACCTTTGATTTCTCTTTCTAGTTCTCTGCCTCTCTTGACGGCTCCCTCCTGCTTCTCTCCCCCACCATGGCTTCCTTTGATATATATGCCCCCTTTTTCTCATAGGATGCTTACCCCACTTTCTCACAAAATGCTTACAGACATCAACCTCCTTCAAACTATGGAACTTGAAGAAATATTTAAAAATACTAGTATTAATGGTAGTATTCAAAATAGCCCTTAAAGTGTACTTTACATACATGCAATTATATTTTGAAAAGAGTTTCACATGATTTTTATTGATTTCCACTCTGATGTGCAATCTAGCAAATCTTCCCATTATTGATTTTGGATATTTCTAGTACTTCACTGGATGCAATCTTGCAGGATTAAATGATTCACTACCACTAGAAAGATGTCACCGATATCCCACATCATCTCCACATTATTGACAATTTCTTTATTAGCAAACCAATCAGTTGCTAAGTTGGCTTCATATACATATGGCTAATATAGGTCTTGTTGAACTTTCCTATGTTAGACTTCAATTCCTCGATAACATTTGCAATGGTCCAAGAGGGTGTAGAGAAACCTTTGAGAAAATTTATGATGTTTAGTGAGTCCCCCTCTAGCCATAGGTTTTTTTAATCCCAGAAGCCAAGGCTAGTTTAACAATGTGATTGGCAGCACTAGCTTCAGCAAAATGGTTCATCTGGTGTCTAAGTGAGCAAGAAAAATTTGCCACTCCACCACCACGGTTATTTTTGATGATCCCACCACTACCCATGGGGCCTGGGTTCCCTTTAGTAGCCCCATCAAAATTGGCTTTGTACCAATTTTTAGGGGGAAAACCACCTGGCCTCTTATCTTTTCCTGTCCCTATCCAATTTCCTTTGTCTACTATTCCCACCTTCTTCAATATTTCCTTCCTTTGTGGTGGTGAAGTTCTCCTTCATCAATCCTTCAATTTTCTTAGCAATGATGAACTTAGGGGATTCCCTATCTTTGAAAATTTGGTTATTCTACTCTTTCCAAATACCCTAGTAGAAATGCGGTAGGGACCAGGAGCAAATTAGTTGGGTGATTAAACCTTTGTGTGAACTCCTCCATTGGATGAAGAATCCTTGAATGTTGATAAGGGGGCACTAGCTGACCCCAAAGTCCCTCGTCAAGAGATTCCAAACCTTGGAGGAGTAGGAGCAATGAATAAATAAGTGATAATCTGGCATGCTTGCATAAACTACACCTATTAGGGATAATCTAGCCTCTCTTAGCTAAATTGTCCAGAGTAAGGATTTTTTCTTGGAGAAAAAGCCAAAAGAATATATTGATTTTTGGGGTAAGGCAAGAGATCCATGCCTTAGCCTAGATGGGTTTCTTCATTCTATCCCACAAAGAAAAGTACCTAAAGGCAACATAGTAATGGCCATTCAAATCACCTCCCCAAATGACTTCATTCCCCTTGTTATTTATAATAATAACATTTAGGCTAATCATCAAAGAATTAAGTTTTAGGGAAATCATAGACAAGTCTTACCATCCATTGCCTATTTTTTAATCATTTACTTTTAGACCATATCTTCTTATGCATGGCTCTGCCCATCTACCATAAATGGGGTGGTCAATAAGAGGTCCTTGGATCATCTAGTCATCCTGCCAAAATAAGATATTCTCACCTTTACCAATTTTTCATTTAGCTTTGGACTTAGCTAGGGCCTTAGGCTTTAGGATCCCATTCCATATGTAAGATCATTGAGGAATCTTAGTCTCATGAAGCAAAAAGATGAGCTATTTCTTTCTTGGGTACTTTTCAATCATAATTTCCCTCCATTCTCCTAAACTCTAAAAGATGCACTCGATCTATTTGGCTAAAAGGGCATTATTGAGATGTCTAATTTTTCTAATACGTAAGCCCCCATAGCATTTGGAAAGACAAACAAGGTCCTAGGCTACAAGATGATATCTTTTGTGCTCTTTAACCATAGTCCATAGAAAGTCCCTCTAAATCTTCTCCATTCTGTCAACTTTCTTAGAGGGTATCTGAAAGAGGCTTAAGGCATAAGTGGGGAGGTTTTGGAAAATTGATTTCACCAAAGTGCATTTTCCAGTCTGGCTGAGAGTCATACCTTTCTAGCCAGCTAATTTCTTGTTGAATCTATCAATGATACTATTCCAAAAAGATTCTAGGGGTTTGGACCCCACAGGCATACCAAGGTAACTAGTAGGAAGGGTACTAATGCCACTCTCCAAAATAAAATTAGTTTTCCTCTATCTCTCTAGTGGAGTATTGATGAAGTAGACCAAACTCTTTTCCCAGTTAATAGCCTGGCCAAAACCCCTAGTATAAGTATTCAGCAAGCCCTTAAACACTCTAGCCTCTTGGACTATTTCCTTATCCCCCAGAATAGTATTGCCCACAAATTGTTGGTGGGTAAAAGAAAGATTACCAAACAAAGGCTTAAGGCCTTGTAGACTCCTATCCTATCTTTTTCTTAAAATAAGACTTTCCAGATAGTCAGCCAAAATGATGAAGAGAATAGGGGATAGGGGATTGCCCTGTCTCAGCCCTCTTGGAGGGAAAAAGAAATTTTAATGGGAACCATTAATCATAATAGAAAAGGAAGGGGAAGGTATATGCTAAAAAATGAGTTTACAAACCTTGGGATCAAAGTTAGAAGCTTGGAGGACCACCATCAGAAAATTCCAATCCACCCTATCATAAGCTTTAGACATATCAAGCTTGAGCAAGAAACCTTCCCTCTTGCTAGCTTGAAGAGAGTGAATCACCTCATGCATCATGATGATAGAGTCTAGAATCTATCTCCCTAGGACAAAGCTAGTTTTCTAAGGGGAGATAATCAAATGAAGAACTCTAAGAAGCTTGGAGGTAAGGACTTTGGAAATGATTTTGTAAAAGGAATTGCAAAGAATGATAGGCCTAAACTTATCCATCAAATCTACCCCTAGGATTTTTGGAATTAGAACTAGAAAGGTGGAATTGAGTTCTTTCAAAAGGTTTTTGGCCCTAAATAATTCTTGCATAGCCTTCACAATATCCCCTTTAACCACTTCCTAGTAGACTTGGAAAAAGAAAGTCAGAAAACCATCTAGGCTAGGGGCCTTATCACCTAGAAGGGAAGTGAGAGCTTGAAAAATTTCCTCTAGGGTTGGGATAGCTTTCAACATAGAGTTGTGGTGGGCTTATAGAATAGAAGGAATAGCCAAAAAAATCCTCTTGATAAGGCATCGAGAGAGAGAGTGATCTTTAGAGAGAGAGGAGAAAAACTACATTGCTTTATCTGCTATCTCATTGTCTTTAGATAAACAAATCTGACCTTTCTTGATGCTGGAAATCCTATTAGTGGCCCCATGTTTTAAAGTAGATAAGTGGAAGAACCTGGTGTTCTGGTCCCCTTCTTTAAGCCAATTAACTCTTGATCTTTGTTTCCAAAAGTGTTCTTCCCTGGAGATGATGTTATGAAGGTTAGAGAGAATAGACCTTTCCTCCAACCAATTTTATTCATTATATCCATCTTGCTAAATCTCTTCCTAGATTTTGTGGAGCTGACTAGTCCTCACATCTTTATCCTAGAAAATGTGGCCAAAGTCCATTTTATTCCAAATTTTAATATTTATTTCACATTCTACAATTTTTGGGCTACCCTGAACATTGAAGTACCCTCCACCTCAATATTCTACAATGAAGAAATCTTGGTTTCCAAAGTTTGTTGGGAAATCCACATTTTCTCAAAATGGAAAGGGAAGGACCTTTTGAATGTAAGAGGACAAATAGAAATAGATATAGGGGAGTGGTCCAATCCCATTCTAGGAAGAAGGGAAAGCCTGTAGGAATGGGTTTGTAACCAAATAGGGTAAATAAGGGCTTTGTCAAGATAGACTTGGATACAATCCCCCCCTAATCTCCTATTAGACCAAGTGAATCTACCCCCTGTGAGATCAACATCCATTAAGGCCAAGTTGTTGATGAAGTTTGAGAGGTCTAACTTACTCTCCTAATCTGGGGCGAGCTCTCTACTTTTATCATCATCAGATGGGGGGGAGTTGAAGTCCCCCATAATAATCCCTTTATTTATATTGTTAGAGTTAATAACCTCTATTAGCTTAGCCCCAAATACCTTTCTCTCCCATTTGGAATTGGGTGCATAAAGGTTTAAAATAAACCAAGATTCATCACTATGAATATGAGAAACCTTGCATAGGAGGGCATTACCTACATTATGGATAGTAAATATCTGATAACCCTTGTTATTATAGAGAATTAACACCCCTCCTATAGCTCCCTTTGAGTCTGTAGCCTCCCTGCTCATGTTTTTGTTGAAGGAGATCTTGGCTACCACATCTTTTCTCATTTTAGTTTCTTGAATCAATAAAAAATATAGTCTTTAGTCTTTGATCATGTTCCTAGCTAACTCTTGTCTGTGAGCCCCATTTAGGCCCCTTATATTCCAAGTCTTTAATGGTTCTCTAGATCTCATCTACTAAGTTCTTTCTGGTCTCTTCTTGTAGTAGCTAGTTCATGTTTTTCCCTCTTGGAGTCTTGAGTTTATCCTTGACATTGGCCTCCTGCTTTTGGTTGTCACTGGTGAGAGAGGAGGGTGGTCATGGTTCTTCTTTTTTTTAAAAACCAGACTCCAACCATTGATACTATCTTGAGAACAGTTGTCAATCCAATCTTCCCATTGTGAGATCATTTCTAGGGAAGAGTTGTTAATGAGCTCTATGATCTTAGTCCCCAAACCATTGGATGCTACCATGTTTGTTAGAAGACTAAGGCTTCTCACCTGACCAAACCCATCACCAACCACTTCATCACATTGATTGTGATCCACCACCCTCAAAGAATCATCAACACCATTATTCAGGGGGTTTGAGTAAGAGACCATTGAAATCTCCACCTAGGGGGTCTCCTACCTTCCTACATTCTACTCCTTAGAGATCACATTACCTTTTGCAACAGTTAATGCCACAATAATTGGGCCATCCACTAAGGGCTCCTTTGGAGCATTACCTTGGAGACCATCCTATATAAAAAAGTTAGGGATGTGTAGACTATTACCATATTTATCACCTTGGACTCCATCCTAACTAGTAGTGTTACCCTTAGCCACCTTGCCATCCTAGTTCTCGGGTTGTTTAGAAGGTTTATGGCTCCAGATCAATTTTTTCTTTCCCTTGCTTCTTTTCTTTGTCCAATTTAAAAGGAACCTAAATTTTTTGACTTTTTTGATTCTCAGCCCTTGGGCACTGATTTTCCTTATGGCCAACCTTCAAGCAAAGGAAGCATGCAAAAGGCATTATTTCATAGATCCATTTTTTGTCATGCACCTTGAGTTTTGAGTGAAAAGCCACAATTTTTGGCATGTTTGTTCTTTCTCGTAGATGCGAGCATAGTTGAGTCATCTTTTGGAGGCAATGATTGGATCAATAGATATAAGTTCTCCAAAAAAACTAGCTAGCCCCTCAAAAACATCTTCATTCTAGAATTCTAAAGGCAATTCAGGCAGTCTAACCTACACAGGGGCTTGAACAAAAAAATAGTCATTTAGATTCAGCTTGGAAGACCACTTTTGAAGGACCAAAGTGGAATGACCAATAGCCCATTGACCTTCACTAAGAATGGAAGAAAGGTCTTCCATGCATGTGAATTCAAAAGACAAAAAGCCCTTTGCCATGGCCGTGATCAAGACATGACCTCTAAGAGCCCATTTCTTCTTTATAAAAGTCCTCACAACATCTATATTCAATCTAGGCCCCAAGAACTTTCCAATCAAGGTAGAAGCCATGGATCAAATGCTGTGATCCACAATTTTGTCCAGGATGGCAATGACACAAGAACCTTTCTCCATCTCAGGAAGAATCTTAATAGGTAGGAAAGAAGACTTATCTAAGGGCTTGATCCTGAAGAGGGATGACCACTTAGCTGGCTGACCACCTTTGGGAACCAAAGGAATCTTGACCACTTCCTTGGGGGAAGCATCTAGATCCCCATCAAAATTTTCTAACTAATCCCCTGTATAGGATCCCTGACCATCCCCCTTCTGCAGCCCATGCTCCAGTCCATGGATATGATTCTGATAGTCTAAAGGGATCCTGCCCTTTTCCAAATTCAAATCTTAAAAACCTCCCCAACCACCACTCACACTCACCATTTTTAGTTTTTTCCTATCATTACTATTCAACATTTTTGTTTTACTTTCATATGCATGTTATAAAGTAATTAACAATATTTAGTTGTGGGAAAAAGTTTGTAGAATACTGATTCACAAACCCCCCCTAGTATTATCTATTTCTAACAATAGGTATCAGAGCCCAGTTACTTAGAAGAAGTTTAACAACTTGAGTAAGATCACTATAGATATGGAATAGTTGAAGATAAACCTTGAAGAACCTCTTGAGTAGATTGACCTTTTTATTGAAAAAAGAGATAACCTAAAAGATAGGTATGAAGATGCAACAATTTTTATTGGAAAGTTAAAAGATAAGATTAATAATTTGAAATCTGGAAAGGAATCATTTGTGTAGACTAGTGACAATGATGGAGGAAATCTCTAGAAGGAAAATGAGATTTTGAAACATAAACTAAACATAGTTGAACTTAAGTTGAGTCTTAAGAAAAATGGTGGCAATAATGAACCTAAACTAAAAAATGAGAATGCAGATCTTAGATCCTAGTTAAGTCAAGTTACATTTGAACTAGATTCTATCAAGATTCAATAGGCAGAATTAGAAAAGTACAATATCATTTTTAAAAGAGAATTAACACAAGCAAAGAAAAAGTTAGAGAAACTTTATTCCAGGAATGAGAAGATAGATCAATGGATATTTCACCGAAGACCTTCTTATGACAAGACATGAATTGGATATTTGATTGGAGAGAAATTAGCCAAGAAAGTTGAAATCAGAAGAGAACTAGATCCAGTTATTGAATCCCCTAAGGAATCTAATATGAGTAAGGTAGAATTAAAAACATCTATTGAAGTATCAAAGGAAGTAAGATATGAGCTTAGAGGTAGATGCTTCATATGTTATGAAGATGGACACATGAAAAATGATTGTATAGGTAAATCTTTTAAACCCATTACCAATTTCTATTGTTATAATTGTCATGGTTATGGACATAAGGTTGTAGAATGAAAGAAACCTAAGTTTGATGGTAATAATGAAAATAGTAGAATATTTAGGATTACTAATCCTACAAGTAATGAAATAGGAAGATCATAGAAAAGGTCCCATCATGAAGAGAAATCTAATGGAGAGAATGCTACAAGTATAACAATCATGGACACATTGTAAGGAATTGGAGAGCACCTAAGAATAAAAATGGAACTAATTAGAGAAGAAATACATAGAGACATAGTGAGATATTGTAGAATGGACAAAAGAAACTTTAATAGGAATCCTAATATCAGAAGGAATAATAACAAAAATGATAGAAGGAATGATAATGGTAGTGACAATAGTCAGAAGGTAGAAATTAAGGAACATGTTGATGAATTAAAAGAAGTATTTGTGATAGCTAAGGATCCAAAAAGCTATTATACAGTTTTGGAGGAACATTATTTTGATGCACTTGATAAGACATTGAAGTCATAGATTGTTTGTGACTCATCCTACTTGAATTAAGTAGTTCTAGTAGAGGCAGTGCAATAGTTGGCCAGAACTAATGGCAAAGAGAGAATTAGAAGTTGCATAGTTAAAATAAGGTTAAGGACATAGAAAGAAGGCTATGGTCAAGTGTGCAAGTCTAGATATGATCATAGTGAGCAGGAATTGAGAAATCAAGCTTATTGGTAAATAAAGATAGTATTTGAATATGTAGTAGAAACACATTTAATGCACAATGCAATTTGAAATGATTTAAAGATCACAAATAAAACCAATAATAGGGTCAAGAAGACTACTAGTGGACTAGGAAAGAGGAAAAAAATGATGCAAGTAAGTGATTTAGAGAGTTCTGAGGATGAAACTAGAGATAAACCAATAGTGTAGGATGTGTAGGAAGGTAGAACTATAGCTAGAAAAGAGCATGGAAACCAATGTAGAGAACCTTAACATGTAGATAACAAATGATGATAATTTTTTTCAATTGAATAACTATTATAGCTTGTACAGTTTTATGGATAGAAGGTAGTTATACAATGCCATAGTGAGAAATATGATTTTGAGGAATAAGAAATTTGAGAATATACATAATAAGATACCAGAAGATCTATATAATAGGCTTATAAATAGAAAGAAGAGAGTATTGGAAGAAGATCTAAATGTGAGGATTTCTATGATAAAAAGCCATGTGAGGTTGACTCTAAGGAGGGCACAAACAAAATTTTGAAGGGTATTGAACCCTTGCTAAGGAATAAAAGAAGAACAATTCTTCTAATGGAAGGTAATCATGAGGAGATAAGGAAAGAAACAAAGGATGCAATTGTGAAATTCATGACCTTAGTGCCATAGGTGAGTGCGAAATCAAAATCGATGAACCCAATGTATGTGAAAGCAAGCACACCTACTGGTGAAGAAGAAGAAGTAGAAGAGATACAACAAAAACTCTCACCACTGCATATTGATATGGGTACTAAATCCATGCTAGTGGATAATATACACATAATTGTAGACACAAAAGAACACCTATTTGTAGCTTATGGCCAAACTATTGTTAGTAATATTACAACTTACTTTAGCTCAGATGATGATGGAGAAGAGGATATGAAAAAGAAAGAAGAAGATGAGTAGAAGAAAAAGGAAGGAGAAAATAACAAAAAGGAAGAAGATGAGAAGAGAAAGGAAGTAAAAAAGAAGAAGAAACAAGAAGAGGAGAACAAAAAGGGAGATTATATACTTAATCATAAGTGGAGGATTGAGATGCCAGAATCAACATTCTTGCCAAATCTAAAACATGTGGAGTTAGAAATTGGGAAGGTAGTGTTCTAGCATGAGGCTGACATACCTTATATAGCCCCAAAAATTATATATGTTATAGTACCAACAACTAGCCCATCAGCAACAATATTAGATGATGAAGACCAAAAAGGATTAATGAGCTCACTAAGAAAGTTGTTTGAGAAGAACAAATCAATAAAGTCTTTGGAGAAGACATTAAATAAAGTCTTATATAGAATGCAGAACATAGTTACTACAACCATAGACAATCTAGGCTTGTAGTCAAAGGCCAAGGAGTTGGTGAAGATATTTGATGAAGATTTCACAACTCTTGCAAAAGTAGCTTCAACACAAGCACGAGAAAAACATGATGCATCACTATTTGTGATGCAGGAGCATCCAATGGTGTAAGGGAAATCTTGTATCACCCAAAAATATTCTTAGTATTAGTTTCTATTTAATGTGTTTTCATTTTTGGATACCCATTTGGGTCAAACAGAGATTCTAACTTTCATAGTTCCACTATTGGTTTTCTGGGTTAGAGTTTTTGAGCACCTTGGGATATGTGCCAATATAGAAAATAGGTATTTTATAATTGCGACATAATTATTATGAGTTAAAAGGTTTAATTTGGAAGGATTATTATAATTTTAATTTAAAGCACTCCAGAAAAAGAATTCAGTCAAAGGGCTTTACGGTTTAAAAGTTATTGTAGTTTGAAGTTGCCTAGAGATCCCCTAAGAGCACTTCAAAGTCAAAATTGAGGCATTGAATGGCCTTGTATGGACCAAAAAAAATAGGGGATGATAAAATCTGGTCATAGGGCTATAGAGTTCTTAGAGAGCTTTCTAGAAATGTAAATAGTTCATCAATTGGAGTCCCAAATCAAAAGTTATGCCTCCCAAAAGTTGGACTACCATTTCTAGATTCTTCTAATTTTACACCGACTTTTGACATGAATTCTACAGCCTTCTATTTTGGTGGTGGATGCAAAATGGCATATTCTATAATGTATTCCTAACCCTCAACCTAATTTGTATTACTTAAGGACATTTCTAACATTGTAAATGTAGTTTTGGTGGAGTTTGGGAGAACGTACTAGAGGAGGGTTTTTCTCTAGAATCAAACAACATTGTAAGCCCACAGGGCATGTCTTTGGGTCTATTTTCATTATATTGAATGTAATAGCAGATCACTTCTGATAATAATATTCCCCTTTTCCTATTGTGTTCATTTTTGTCTCAGGTTGTGTCCTCATCAAGTCAGATTTGAGGCACTAAATGACCTTGTATAGGCTCAAAAAATGAAGAATGAGAAAAGCTTGTCCATCAAGCTATAGAGTGCTTGGAGAGATTTTTCAAAATATAAATGGTTCATCAATAAAAGTCCTCATCAAGTGGTATTAGAGTGGGTTTTTCTAAATGTGCAGATAGAGCACTGACTATGAGGCATTTTTTACCAGGACTATGTGGTTGTGGGTTTTGATACAAGAAGATGCCTCCATGAAGGGAGCATGGTAGAAGGGCTGGAGTTGTTCCTCCTGAGGTTAGAGCCCTCTAGATACAAGTCCAAGCATTACAAGAGGAGATTTGTAGAGGGATGAATGTTGTTGTAGGTGATGAAAGTGAGGAAGAAAATGAAGAAGAAGGAAATAATGGGTAGGAAGGGGAAGGAGACTAAGAAATCCTAAACTAGGTAGAGCAAAAGCTTTTTAGGGCCATTACTAAGCTTGGAAAAAGACCTAAAATTGAGGTTGACATGTTTTCAAGAAATCTAAACCAAGATGAGTTTAATGACAAGATCAATGAGCTAGAGGAATATTTTGAGTATGAGGATATTGGGGACTATGAAAGGCCAAAATGAAAGGCCATGCCAAAATTTGGTGGCAAGAGATTCAGTTGGAAAGAAATAGAAGAGGAAAGGAGAAAATTACAAGATGGGATGACATGGTGGACAAACTAAAGAAGTAGTTCATTCCTATTGATTGCAAGCTTGATTTTTTAAAGAAGATGCAAGGGTTAAAGCAAGTGTGAAAATCTATCTAGGAATACATAGAGGAATTTTATTGAGTCCTTATTAGGGTGGGGCATGTAGAATCAAACAAGGAGAAGGTTTCCCATTACCTTACTAGGTTAAGACCTAACATTCAGGAGGAGTTAGGTTTGGTTAGAATGACTAGCATTGAAGAGGCATACTAGTTTTCCTTGTGAGTTGAGGAGAATTTAAACAAAAAGTTTGATGGAAGGAAAAGAGGGCATGGTAAAGGAGGAAGGGGTGGTGGCAGGCCATTTGGAGGCTAAAATGAGAACCACAAAAAAAATGAAGACATGGGCACTAGCCAAAACTAGAAGAACAAGGGTTTCAACCACTCCCATGATCAAAAATTTAGAGATGATAGAGGAAGAGGTAGAGGACATGGAAAAGGTTTAGGAAGAGGAGGCTTCCATCATACCTATTTTAATTGTAATGAAGAAGGTCATCATGCCTTTGAATGCCCTCAATGCCAAAGAGGGAAAGATGGGAGAGCTGATGGTTAGGCAAGGGTTGCTCATGTGGATGATGATGCACAATCATCACATTTAGAGGATGCAAAAATAGGAGAGGTTATAGTTAGTGAAAGGGTCTTACTAAGCGGGGAGACTGAACCTACACAAAGGAGGAGTTTGTTTTGTACTAGGTACAAGTGCAATGGTAAATGTAAAGATGTGATTGATGATGGTGGAAGAACTAACAACTTGTTGCTAGAGGAGATGCTCTCAAAGCTAAATCTCAAGAGGGAGAAAACCCCCTAACCCTATTAGATTTCTTGGGTGCAAGATGATCATAAGGCCTAGTTAGTGAGCAATGTTTGAGAAAGTTCAAGATTGGGAGTTACCATGATGAGGTTCTCTATGACATTGTTCCAATGGATGTCTACCATTTATTGTTGGGAAGGCCATGGTAGTTTGATAGGAATTCTATAAATGATGGTCATGCAAATAAATACTCTCTGACAAGGGATGGAGTTCACCACAAATTGAAGCCCTTAACAAAGTAGGGTGAAAAGGTATGCAATAGTGCTAGGGTATGTCTTGTTGATGGAAGAAATTTTTTGGATGGCATGAAACATCAACATATGTGTTTTGCTTTGATTCCTAGAAAAGATAAGGAAGGTAGTAGTGAAGTTCTACTTGAAGTTTTAGGCCTATTAAGTGATTATGGAGATGTCATCTTTGATAATGCTCCACAAGGGTTGTTGCCAGTAAGGCAAATTGGTCATCAAATAGATTTAGTCTCTGCAGTTAGTTTTCCTAACAAGGCTACTCATAGGATGACATCTACTAAGACTGAGGAGCTAAATAGACAAGTTTAGGAGCTATTGAGGAGAGGTTTGATTTGAGAGAGCCTGAGTCCATGTGTAATATCTATAGTGCTTGCACTAAAGAAGGATGGAGAGTGGAGAATGTGTGCAAACTCTCAGGGTATAAATAAAATAACCACCAAGTATTGGTTTCCTTTGCCAAGAATGGATGATCTTATGGATTGTTTGAGTGGAGCTTAGTACTTCAAAAAGATAGATCTCAAGAGTACCTATCACTAAATATAGATACAAGAGGGAGATGAGTGGAAGACTGCATTCAAGACCAAGGAGGATCTAAATGAGTGGTTAGTCATGCCTTTTGGATTGACCAATGTGCCAAGTACCTTCATGCAACTTATGAATGAGGTAGTAAATAAATTTTTGAAAAAGTTTTTTATGGTCTATTTGGATGATATTTTGATTTTCAATAAGTTTTTGGATGAAATTTTTTTGCACATTTGTGGTTGTCTTGAAAAGTTGAGGGAAGAGAAACTATTGATTAATTTGAAGAAGTGTAGCTTTGTCAAAAGGGAGTTAATCTATTTGGGGTTTGTTGTATCAGTTGAATCAAAATTGATCCAGAGAAGGTGAAGGTCATCTTGGAATAGCCTAATTCAAGATCTTCCACTATGGTGAGGTTATTCCATGGTCTGGATAGTTTTTACAAGAAGTTCATTAGAAATTTTAGTAGCATATGTGCACTCTAACTAAAACAATGAGGAGGGATAGAAAGGAGTTCAAGTGGACTATATGAACTACAAGGAGTTTTGAATTGTTGAAGAAGAAGGTGACAGAGCAACCTATGTTGGCATTTCTTAATTTCAATAAAGTTTTCTAGGTGGATTGTGATGCTATTGGGGTTGTGTTGAGCTAAGAAGGTAAACCTATTGCTTATTTTAGTGAAAAATTGAATGATGCAAAGAAGAAATATTCTATTTGTGATCAACGATTCTATGCAATAGTTCAAGCCTTAAAGAAATGGAGGCATTATTTTTTAACAAAATGAAAGTCTTGTATACTAACCATCAGGCATTGCAGTACCTAAATAGCCAAGGTAAATTGAATTAGAGACATTTGAAATGGGTAGAGTTTATGCAAAGCTATACATTTGTGTTAAAACATTGAAGTGGAAGGTCTAATACGGTTGCAAATGGATTAAGTAGGAGACAATTTTTGCTGATAGTAATGCAGGTTGAAGTGGTTCGGTTTGATGAACTCAAGAATATGTACCCTAAGGATCTTGGCTTTGCAGATGCATAGAAGGCTTGTAAAGAACCTATTACTCAAGACAAGACTAGATGGATAAATTACTTGATTTAGGATAGTATGTTGTTCAAGGGAAGTCAATTTTATATCCCAAGGAGTTCTATGAGGGAGAACTTGGTTAAGGAGAAACATAGTGGAGGGATGGCAGGACACTTTGGTCAAGATAAGACCATCACCATTATTAGAGAACATTATTTTTGGCCTCAATTGTCATAGGATGTGAAGAAATTTTTGTAGAGTTTTCAAGTATGCAAAACAACCAAAGGATTTAGTCACAATACTGGACTTTATTAGCCATTTCCTATTCCATTGAAGCCTAGGGAGGACATAAGTATGGACTTTGTTCTTAGATTGCCAAGGACACAAATGGGTAATGACTCAATATTTGTGGTGGTTGATAGGTTCTCTAATATGGCACATTTCATTCCATGTCACAAGAATCATGATGCAGTGCATATTATATATTTATTTTTTAGAGAGGTGGTGAGGCTACATTATATCCCAAAAAGTATTGTTTCTAATAGAGATACTAAATTTGTGGAGTAGTTGTGGAGGACTTTGTGGAAGAAGTTGAAGATAGAATTGAAGTTTAGTTCAATGCATCATTTGTAGATTGATGGATAAATAGAAGTAGTGAATAGGAGTCTGGGCAATTTTTTGAGGTGTTTAGTAGGAAAAAAACCCAAGGGATGGGATTTGATTCTACCACAAGAAGAATTTTCTCACAATAATTCTATAAATAGAAGTACAAGTAGATCACCATTCCAAATTGTGTATGGGAGTAGTCCAAGGATTGCACTAGAGATAATGAAGATGAGGGAAGGACAAAGGACAAGTACTGAGGTAGAAGACTTTGCTAAACATGTCAAGAATCTACATGAGGAAGTGCAAGCACATATTACCAAGATGAACCTACAATATAATGCTAGGGAAGATCAAAAGAGCAGATATAAGGAGTTCCAAGTTAGATATCTAGTTATGGTATACTTGAGGAAGAAATGATTTCCAATGGGTACCTACAACAAGTTGGAGATGAAGAAATTTGGCCCCTAAATTTTTTTGAAGAAACATGATGCAGGGAATATATATGAGGTGGAGTTGCCAGATGGGATTCACATTTATCCTATTTTAAATATTGAAAATTTAACAAAATATCATGATGATAGTGTAGATGAGAAGTTCATCCAGGAGCCATGTCCAATTCTTACTTCTAAGAAGGAAGAGATAGAAGAAATTTTGGATAGTCATGTGGGCCAGTGTACCAGAAATAGGCAGTATGAAGAATACCTAGTGAAGTGGAAAGGATGACCAATAGAAGATTCAACTTGGATATTTGTAATAGAGGTTTCCCATTTGGGTTTTACTCTACTAGCTATAAAGTGATAGGGTCACTTTTCAACCTACCCTAGGTGTCCAATGTAGAAGCATTTAATGGTGTAAGGGTAATCTTGTATTGCCCAAAAATATGCTTAGTGTTAGTTTTTGTTTAATTTCTTTTCATTTTTGGATACCCATTTGGGTCTAATAGAGATTCCAACTCTCATAGTTCTACTATTGGTTTTTTGGGTTAGAGTTTTTGGGCACCTTGGGATATGTGCCAATGCAAAAAAGGTTATTTTGTAATTGAACCATAATTATGATTAGTTAGAGGGTGTAAGTTGGAGGGATGATTATAATTATAATTTAAAGTACTCTAGAAAAAGAATTAGGTCAAAGGGCTTTATGGTTCGAAAGTTATTGAGATTTTAAGTTTCCTGGAGACCCCTTGAGAGCACTTCAAAGTTAGAGTTGAGGCACTAAATGGCCTCTTATGGGCCCAAAAAATGGGGGATTAAAAAAAATGGTCCATAGGGATATAGAGCACTTGGATAGCTTTCCAAAAATGTAAATGGTTCGTCAGTTGGAGTCTCGAATCAAAAGTTATGCCTCCCGAAAGTTGGACTACCACTTCTAGATTATTCTAATTTTATACCAAATTTTGACATGTTTTCTAGAACCTTATATTTTGGTGATTGATTCAAAATAAAATATTCTAAAATGAATTCCTAACCCTAAACCTAATTTGGGTTACTTAATGACATTTTTGACATTGTAAAGGCATTTTTTGGTCGAGTTCGGGAGAAGGTACTTGAGGAGGGTTTTCTATAAGATCAGACAACATTTAAATCCCATAGGGAATGTATTTGGGTCTATTCTCATTGTACTAAATATAATAGTAGATCACTTTTGATAATAATATTCCCCTTTTCCTGTTGTGTTCATTTTTGTCTTGGGTTGTGTCCTCATCAATTTGATTCAACATGCACTAATGTGATAAATGATTTGAAAGCACTTGATGGAAGCATCAAGAAAATTAGGAAATAAAATGATGAAGGGAAGATATTTTATAGATAGTGTGCACTATCATACAAGTAATTGAATGATATGTAGAGTAAAATAAAGGGTAAGTTGAGTGAACTTGAAACACTCACTGCTAATTTACAACTTCCAAAGACTAGTATTGAGGACTCTAAAGAAAAAGTTGAGAAGATACATTATGTGATTAGAGGCTTGGAATCTGATAAGGAGAAGGAAACAAAGAGATTATCTAGTATTAGATAATTTTTTTAAGAAAAACTCAACATTTTGCAAAGGCAATTGGAGATTCATCTTCTAGCATAGACTTCCTATGACAACGTTTCCTATACTGACTTGACTGCAATTGAAGTGGTATATTATGCACTATGTACACTAATCAATATTTTAGATACAGTGAAGAAGGAATAAAAGAAGGAAATGGAAAGACTAAAACTTGTATATGCAGATTACTTTTTGAGAATGTCAAGTTGATCAACAACAGGCCACCCAGTTTTTGTTGATATAGTTTTTTTTTATGCATTTGTCATTGATCTCAAAGGGGGAGTAATTTGTAAAGAAAAATTGTATAAAAGAAAATTTTATAGTTGTAAGTTGTATATTGTATATCTAAGGGGAAGTACACTTATATATCAATGTAAAGGACTGATAAGGAATGTAAGGATCCAACAAAACATGAATTAAATTGTTATGTTTTGAAGGCAATTTTGTGTGGTTATTTTTATTTATTAACGATTATTTATGACATCATTTTTGGAATTAGTCAATTTTATCAAATGTTTCCATCAATGCAAAAGGGGGATATTGTTGAAAATATGGTTAGATAGATGTCATGATGGTTGTCATTTATGGCAATAAATATTGAATATTTCATTTATGCATTTAGTGATAGAAAATTGTCTAAGTGTTAGACAATTTGCAGTAGCACATAGAAAACATGTGATGTATACATATGAATCATTGAGAGTTAGCTCATGCACAATTGAGACAATTTCTATGCCATTATCATGATGATGTGTACTAGTGCATAGGTGTGTATGGATAGTATGACATGAATTATGATTGAAATGCCAATACAAGTATTTAACAATGCAGAACAAAGCATAGAAAATAATTGGATTGTACGACTTGAGGAATTATTTTGGTGAAAAAATAATTACTAACTCATGATGAGCTAACTATGTGGATATTATTTCATAAGTTGTTTCATATTATGGCAAGTACATGAAAGCATGAAGGCCATCTAAGTAGTAAATTATGAAGATGTAAGATATAAGTAAAGGTCTTATCTTGCTTAGGGAAGTGGGCTCTTTTTGCATATGTTGTATTGTTCTACCAACTCCTAATAGTGTTGAGGTTTCTAACAAGGCCTAGTCCTCTAATAAGGACTTGAGACATTATATGTACTTCATAGAATTCCAATAGGGTCAACATTCTTAATATCATCCTATTGTTTAGTGAATAATCTAGTGGGTATCATCCACACCAAGGTTTTTCCTTGGCTAGGGTTTCCCTAGTTAAAAAATAATATTGTTATGAGTTCTTTATGTACATGGTTATATTTACTATTCAAATTTTTTTGTATACTTTCATATGCATGTTATAAAGTAATTAACAATATTCAATTGTGGCAAAAAGTTTGTAGAACACTGTTTGAGCCCCCTCTTAGTATTATCTATTTCTAACATCTTTTCCAATAGATTTTCAATAGATGCATCACTTTCACTAGATTTTCTATCATGAATAAATCCTTGCGTATCAAATTATTGATAATGTGTGTAATTATTTTGAATATCCATATATTTTCTCTTTCTTAGGGATTTCCTTAGTTCCTCACTTGCTACTTCAAGTTGCTGCTTTATGAGTTGGATGTCAATAATCTTTCCCAAATTGTAAGCCTCCATCTCCAAGATCTAGACTCTCAAGCTGTTTAACTTCTTCCAAGAGAACTATGCTCTAATACCAATTGTTGGAAGTTTATTGGGAAACTAAGATACTAAGAGTGGTGGTTTGGGGGGGGGGGGGGGGGGGGGCAGGGGGTGGGTGAATCATGATCTATCTAAACTTATATCCTTCAAAACAAATTTACTATATTCACTATGTTAACCATCTCATATCTAGTTTATGCATAGCATAACATGCAATATCAAATACTGAAATAAATCTAACTATGCATAACATCCATGAAATGTAAGCACATAATACAAAAGATTTTGGTAACCTAGAAACCATTCAAGGTAGAGGTAAAATTGGGGTGAGGATGATACTTACAAATCTTCACTACTATAGTAATAAAGTTATCCTATTAGGACTACAATTTTGATCACTTCAAAGGATCTACCTTATGAGGGGTCTTCTCTTTTAAAATCTTTACAAGACTATTAGGTCTACCTTGATTAAAGGATTTTTCACTTACAATGAAGTAAGGACTTATTTAGGAGATTTATAAAGGTCTATTAAAATAAATTTTGTTAAGAGATTTATCATGATTCAATCTATCAAAACTAATTCACTACATGATTCTTTGGTCTATACTTACAATTTCTGACTAGGAATCTCCTCATTCCAATCTTTGATTTGATCTCTAATATGATATATCTTTATTCTATCCTTTACTACTTCATTAGGTCACTAACTCTATTCTTTACAACTTTTACATAAAGCCTCCAAAACCTAATTCCTTCACATAATACTTCACTTCCTTCGCTCACTTCACATTTTTATCCACTATCAATTTTTTATAACATGAATGATGATGACACTACATTGAGGGAGTATCCTAAGCATTATAGAGTATTGATATGTTGCATTCATGACTATATTTTTTATTGATGTCAACATAACAGTAATTTTGCTCAAGATTGGAAGAGTAGTAGTAAGTAATCTTAGCATGCATAGAAGATGAGGAAGTTTCAAATGATGTACAGTGGAGGACATGTTCCTGAAGCTATCTTGATGATGTGGTTAAAAGGAATAAGTTTGATTCGATGTTGTACATAAATTAAACTTATTTTACTAGAAGTAGTGCAAAAATAGAGCATTGGAAAATAAAGTTCTGATGGTCTATCACTATCTTTCATCTGAGATGTAATGAAGGTGACATGGAGATAAAAATGATAGAGGACCATTGTATGGTGATGCCAATGTGTGTGCAAGATGTAGTTTCACCCTAGGAATATTTGTATAGACTATAAGCCAACAATATTGTTATAATTATGAATTAATTAATTATCTTATTTTAATTAATTGGAAAAAGCCTCAATGCCAACTCAAGGAATTATTATGAAGATATGGTATAAAGATTATTTTTTTCCTTATTTGTGATGAGACTTGGATTGAAAGGATCAAGTGCAATGAAAAGTATTAGTGCACAATTCAAGAAGGAGCATAACACTTGCTGAATGCATGTAGGATATCCAAGGGATCATTGGATGCATAGTATGAGACCTGGTTACAAGATCTGAAGGAGTAGAAGTCTAGTTGACATGATAGAGATAGATGAAGAAGTACATTTCAGTTCTACTATTCTGCAAGGAATAATACAAAGATCATTTTGATAGTGGGTTCTTTGATCTTAACCTTGAAGCTATTGTGGCAGTGGGTCTAGCTGTCTTCCAAAACTCTTAATAGGGTTGGCACAACTCCTAGCATGGTTAGAATCTCCTAACAAGTATTCAAAGTCTACTAATAAAGACTCATATGTACTGAATGTTGTAACAAAATCCTAATAGGGTCTATCCTCTAATAAGAAATATTTATATTAGTGCATCATCTTGTGGGTACTATCTACACTAGGGTTTTCCCTTTGGTGAAGGCTTTTCCTAGTTAAGATATCTGGTGTTGATCATGTATATCTTGTTGTGGTTTCAATTTATATTACTCACATGGTTAAGTTTGTTTAAGGTTAATCATTTTGATAATAGTTGTATGACTAATTCACCCCCCTCTTAGTTATATTAGTGGATTATATATTCTAACAATTGGTATCAGAGCATTAGTTCCTTGATGATAAGGCTTAACATGATGCAGGAGCATCTAGTGGTGTAAGGGCAATGCTGTATCACCCAAAAAAATGCTTAATATTAGTTTCTATTTAAAGTGTTTTCATTTTTGGATACCCATTTGGGTCAAATAAAGATTCCAACTCTCATGGTTCCATTATTGGTTTTGTGGGTTAGAGTTTTTGAGCACCTTGGAATACATGCCAATGCAAAAAATGGGTTATTTTGTAATTGAGCCATAATTATGATGAGTTAGATGGTATAATTTGGAGGGATGATTATATCTTTAATTTAAATCACTTAAAAAAAAGAACCAAGTTAAAAGGCTTTATAGTTTGAAAGTTATTGTAGTTTTAAGTTGCCTGGAGACCTCCTAAGAGCGCTTCAAAGTCAGATTTGAGGCACTAAATAGCCTTTTATGGGACCAAAAAAAGGAAGATGAGGGGATCTAGTCCATAATGCTATAAATAACTTGGAAAGCTTTCCATAAACATAAACGGTTCATCAATCGAAGTCCCAGATCAAAAATTATGCCTCCTAGAAGTTGGACTACCATTTCTAGATTCTTCTAATTTTATATCACCTTCTAAAATGATATCTACAACCTTCTATTTTGGTGGTGGATTATGAATGGCATATTATATAATGTATTTCTAACCCTAATCCTAAATGGGGTTTATTTAAGAACATTTATGGCATTGTAAATGCAATTCTTGGTGGAGTTTGGGAGAAGGTACTAGAAGAAGATTTTCTCTAGATTTAGATAGCTTTGTAATCCCATAGGCCATGTCTTAGAATCTATTTTCAATGTAATAAATGTGATATAAAATCACTTCTAATAATAATATTTCCCTTTTCCTATTGTGTTCATTTTGGCCTTGGGTTGCTCCTCCATCAAGTGGTATTAGAGTATGTTCTCTTGAGTGTGTAGACATAGCACCAACTGTGAGGCAACTTTCACCAGGACTGTGTGGTTGTGGGTTTGATATAGTGCAAAGATGCCTTCATGAAGTGAGTGTGGTGAAAGGGTTAGAGTTGTTACTCTTGAGGTTAGAGCCCTCCAGAGACAAGTTCAAGCATTTTAAGAGAAGATCCCCAAAGGGATGAATGTTGCCGTAGGCCATGAAAGTGAGGAAGAAAATGAAGAAGGAAATATTAGGAAGGGGAGGGGGATAGAAAATTTATAAACTAGGTAAAGGATAGGCTTTTTAGGGCCATTTCTAATCTTGAAAAAAAGACCTAAAATTGACATCAACATGTTTTTTGGAAATCTAAATCCATATGAGTTGATCAACTAGATCAATGAACTAGAGGGACATTTTGAGTATGAGGATACCAGGGAGCTTGATAGGGTTAAGTTTGTGAAGGCCAAAATGAAAGGCCATGCTATAATATGGTGGTAAGAGATTCAATTCAAGAGAAATAAAAGAGGAAAGGAGAAAATCACAAGATCGGATTGCATGGTGGACAGACTAAAGAAGCAATTGTTGAGATAATGGGTGTTGCACACATTGCATAATATTGTTATTTTATTATTTTATTTTATTATGTAATGTTGTACCTAGATGGACGTGCAACATGTAAAGATTCTCATGGAATATTCTTGATAAGTTGTATTGTAACATTGTGATAATATTTTATGTAATTATTTAATATTGGGGAAAAGAATTAAATGCCCAATATTAAATGTGGGGTTAGTGGGTTAGGTAGCACATGGTTTTAGCACATGATTTATGTAATACCACATGGTGGTTTTGTGGGACTTGCTACTATATAAGCAGCCACAAGGGTAGTTGTTGTAGAGAAAGAGTAAGAGTGACAAGGAGAAGACAAAAGGCAAGAGTCGAGCGGGACAAGGCTTGATAGGTTAGCCAAGGGAGCATTTGTGAAGGTTGAAAGCATGGCATGGGATGTGTGGATTCATGCTTGTTCACATAGTTTGCTCGGTTGTGGCTATGGCCATGAAGGCTTCCATGGTTGTATGGCAATGGTATTTTGCTGAATAATACATGGTGATGGATTCTTTTGGAGGCTGGGTTTTTTCCCTCAATGAGGGTTTCCCAGGGTATATCTTGTGTCACAATTTTGTGGGTATGTTTTCTATTCTCTTGCATGTGGATTTTAATTTCGTATTTATTTCAGATCTATTATGAGTTATGTGGAAATGATGGTTATATTCTTTGTTGCCAAGTTTCCTTACAAGTGGTATCAGAGATATGGTTTTATTATTGTAACCCTAGATTGAATCCACGGGAATGCATGAGAGGATAAAAGAAAAGGGCAAGATATATGAATGATTTATTGCAGATCTAAGGGTTTTGGGTTTGTTGTTATGATGGAATGTTAAAAGATTTGGGCATGTGAAATTGTTGGACAAAATGATTTTTTTGGATGTTTCATTTAAATGAGGGTTTTAGGGGGTAGCTTGCATAAATGACCTCCTGGGTAAAAAATGACCTCACCATTGGATCCGGGTCAACATTTCCATAAAATTTGATATATAATATGCCCTAGTTTGGCCATGTTCAGAGGAAATGAAAGAGGTTTTTTTGGTTTCCGCCCATGATGGCCATCAAATTTAATCCCGTCAAAATTTTCGTCACTGAAAAAATAAAAAATAAATGAAAAATCGTACTGAAAATGGTAAAAAGACTGTCTTAGTAAAACGACCATAACTTTCTCTCAGAATATCAGATTTTAGAGTTCTTATAGGCGTTGGAAAGCTAATTTAGAGCACTACAACATGGTGTAGGTTTGGTTCTATGATTTTAAAATTTTGTCAGGTTTTTAGAGCCCTAAAGTCAGATGTTATTTATTTTGAGCACAGATTAGGGCATAACTTGGGCATACAGAGTCAAATTTTGGACTTCGAGTAGTCAACAGGAAGCTCTTGGAGAGCTCTACAAATTGGTTCAGATTTGGTGTAGGTTTGGCATGATTTATTTATTGATATATTGATCTGAATAGTTTATAGGTATATTTTGACTATGGTAACATTGTGAGTTTATGGCATTGGAGATTTAAGATTTGATGTCATTGTATACTCAGTTCATATTTCAGATGATATGGTTATCAATGTTTGGTTTGGATATGCATGATGACTTGTTGGGTCTACAAGTTGTGCAATGTTGTAAGCGGTCTATACTTATAGGTTGCATTTATAGCTTGGTTATGGGTTGTCTTTGCCCATTGATCTTTCATTATTGATGCATATTCATATTGGTGGCTGGGATTTGGGTTGTCTATGCCCTAAGTCACATGATTTACTATTTTCTTCATGTAGAAGGGATGAGATGTTGTTACCAGGTACAGTCATGGTGGAGGATTGTAGTTGACTATTTTATGCTGACAGGTTGGACATTTTGAGAGCCAGATGCTCAGTTCATGGATGTGATCATGGTGCCATGGATTTTGGCATGACATGATTGGTTATATAGGTACATCCTTGATGTTCATTAGCTTGGATTTCTGATTCAGTTATGGTGGTATATCTTCTTGGTTGAGGATCATGGTTATTTGGTTTCTTTTGAGGAGCTCATGATGTGCACTTTGAGTTCTTTGATGGTTTGATGCCTTGGTTGATTCTCATGGTTAGAGGATGGATTTTTTTTTTCATCATGATGTCATGGATAGCTTGGATACACAGTTTAGTGGGAGCTTGTGACAATGATGTGGTGATAGTGCAGGATTAGTTCTTGATTTAGTATGGATCTTCATGTAGGAGATGGATTTTATGATGCCATAGGTGACTTGGTACTACGGTTGAGTGGGAGTTGTTGGCATTGATATATTTATTGAGTGTTTGCAGATGTTGGAGGTTTGTCTTAGATCTTGTTGCTGCAGAATCATCTTTGACATTTGCATGGTGCACTTGTTATCTTCATGGTGTTTGAAGATGGTTAGATCTTGAGGACTCATGGAGTTTTTGGTTATCTTCATGGTGTATGGAGATGGTTCTTCCTGGTATGTGGAGATGTTTTTCTTCATGGTGTGTGGAGATGGTTGCATCTTGAGGACTCACAGGGTTCTTGGTAAAGGTGTGGTCTATGCTTTTATTTGGCATGTTATCCTTGGTATGAGGATGGTTTCATTATTATGTCATGGTATACTCTTGATACGCGTTCAGAGTTGTGACATGTTATAGTGTGTTCATATGGAGCATGTTATCTCTTTGGTTGAGATGGTAAGATCATGTTGTCATGTTTATGTTCCTGAGGCCATGGTTGGAACTTTGACATTAATCTTGGTTTAGTTTCTTGGTATTGAGTACACTGATCATAAGCTCGATACTTCATGATATTGCTATGTTGCATTTGGAGTTGGCATGGATTGATTGGTTACAGGTGCTCATGGATACTTAGAGATGGTGGTGATGCTGATTTCTCTTAGATTAGAGAAGTATTTGTTGGGATGGTTGATGGTTTCAGCAGGAAGTCTGAGGGGCAGTCACCTGATATGGACTTGAGAGGAGATTGTTCTTAGATGAGTCTTGGTTGGAGACTTGGGTATCTTGATGAGCATTCTCATTCCCCACTCTTAGTCTACTCGGCAGTTTTCTACTTGAGAGGTATAGCCCATTGTTTCTCTCAGTTGTATTATATTTATGCTTGTCTTTCATGGATATGGATCTTGAGCTATGGTACATGAGTTAGTTCTAAAGGGGTCATTTGAGAGATGGTTTAGCATTGGTTATCCCCATGTGCATATGTTGTTATGCTGGTTGAGTTTGGGAGATGGTTTTATATTGGGCATATTCCTTGATTTAGGAATGGTTTTATTGAGTTTGATCTTCTTGTGAGAGGCTTACATCCATGATTAGTTATATGGTATGGTTTGGGTGTTATTGAGGCTTCTTGTTGGGGTTTTATGGAGGAGATCATACTTGCACAGTTTACATCTAGAGGTGTGTGTAGAAGGACATGATACAGGTTATGATTTGCATGGTTTCTCTGGTCTTGGTTATCTTCCTGGATGTTTAGTTTTTCCTACATTAGATTTGAGATTGGTTAGAGATTGTGATCACTAGTTTGTGCTCATGTATGTCATGTGAGAGATGACATGGTTATTTCTTTCTCTTTCCTTTGTTGGTTGTGGTGAACTTGGGAGAGCATTGGAGACTTGTTATGAGAGTTGTTCTTCCAGGATATTAGTTTATGTATTGTGGATGTCCTTGATACTACATGGATTCACTTCTTTGAGATGTGTTGAGTGGATTGGTTATAGATTTGACATTATCTTTTGCAGTGGGAGCTTCTTGGTATATATGTGGCAAGTATTGCTCTTGAGGCTTGTGACTATAGGTTATAGATTGGATATGTCAGTGGTATGAGATTAACTTGTTATACCTTTGAGGTATGGATAGTTGGATGGGTTTGGCACTTTTTCGTGGGTGCTATTTCAGTTATGGATATTTTGACAACTACGGATATAGGTGATTACCTTTGGATCAGGTTTTTTGTGCTTGGAATTTCAGTTGGTACAAGATTTTATGATCTTCTAATGTGATAGGTTGGGTGGCTTTCTCTTTGGATGGCTTCTATGTATGTCCAGTGGGAGTGGCATAATAGGAGGTGAGATCATTCATGTTCGAGATGTTGGATACTTTGATTTTGTCGCGGGTACCAGGATGGAGCACTTGGTGTATTTTGATCCATGATGGTGGATGTGCTGGGAGGGATTGTTCCCTTGTTCATTTATGTGGCTACGGATTGACCTTATGCAATGTATACAACAAGTGGGAGATTGTTGAGATAATGGGTGTTGCACACATTGCATAATATTGTTATTTTATTATTTTATTTTATTATGTAATTTTGTACCTAGATGGACGTGCAACATGTAAAGATTCCCATGGAATATTCTTGATAAGTTGTATTGTAACATTGTGATAATATTTTATGTAATTATTTAATATTGGGGAAAAGAATTAAATGCCCAATATTAAATGTGAGGTCAGTGGGTTAGGTAGCACATGGTTTTAGCACATGGTTTATGTAATACCACTTGGTGGTTTTGTGGGACTTGCTACTATATAAGCAGCCACAAGGGTAGTTGTTTTAGAGAGAGAGTAAGAGTGACAAGGAGAAGACAAAAGGCAAGAGTCAAGCGGGACAAGGCTTGACAGGTTTGCCAAGGGAGCATTTGTGAAGGTTGAAAGCATGGCATGGGATGTGTGGATTCATGCTTGTTCACATAGTTTGCTTGGTTGTGGCTATGGCCATGAAAGCTTCCATGGTTGTATGGAAATGGTATTTTGCTGAATAATATATGGTGATGGATGCTTTTGGAGGCTGGGTTTTTTCCCTCAATGAGGGTTTCCCAGGGTATATCTTGTGTCACAATTTTGTGGGTATGTTTTCTATTCTCTTGCATGTGGATTTTAATTCCATATTTATTTCAGATCTATTATGGGTTATGTGGAAATGGTGGTTATATTCTTTGTTGTCAAGTTTCTTTACAACAATTCATTCCTACTGATTATGAGCTTGATTTGTTCAAGAAAATGCAAAGGTTAAAGAAAGTGGGAAAATTTATCTAGGAATATATAGAGGAAATTTACCAAGTTATTATTAGGGTAGGGCATGGAGAAGCAAAGAAGGAGAAGGTTGCCCGTTACCTTAATGGGTTAAGACCTAACATTTAGGAGGAGTTAAGTCTGGTTAGAATGACTAGCATTGAAGAGGCATACTAGTTTTCCCTACAAGTTGAGGAGAAGCTAAAATTTTTTTTTTATGGAAGACCAAGAGGGTATGGTCAAGGAGGAAGGGGCAGTGGCAAGTCATTTGGAGGCAGAAATGAGAACTAGAAGAAAAATGAAGATGTGGGTACTAGCCAAAACTAGAGGAATGAGGGTTTCAACCACTCACATGATTAGAATTGGAGATCAAAGAGGAAGAGGTAGATGATGTGGAAAAGGTTCAAGAAGAGGAGGCTTCCATGGTACCTATTTTCATTGCAATGAAGAAGGTCATCGTACCTTTGAATGCCCTCAATGAAAAGGAAGGATAGATAAGAGAGCTAATGGTAAAGCAAGGATTTCTCATGTGGATGAGGATACATAGTCATCACATTCAGAGGATGCAGAAAGAGGAGAGGTTCTAGTGAATGAAAGGGTCTTACTATGTGATGATACTGGACTTAGTCAAGGGAGAAAATTTTTCATACCAAGTGCAAGTACAAGGGTAAATGTTGTCATGTGATTGCTGATGGTGGAAGCACTGACAACTTGGTGTTAGAGGAGATGGTCTCAAAGCTAAAACTCAAAAGGGAGAAACACCCCGAACACTATCAAATTTCTTGGGTGAAGGATGGTCATAAGGTCCTAGTTAGTGAAAAATGTCTAGTAAAGTTCAAGATTGGGAGTTACCATGATAAGGTTCTCTGTGACATCATTCCAATGGATGTCTACCATTTATTGTTGGGAAGGCTGTGACAATTTGATAGGCATGCTGTACATGATGGTCATGCAAATACATACTCTCTAACAAAGGATGGAGTTCACCACAAACTAAATCCCTTGATAAGGGAAGGCAAAAAGGTATGTAATATTGCTAGGGAATGTCTTGTTGATGGAAGAAAATTTCTAGATGGCATGAAACATCAGCGTATGAGTTATGCTTTGATTCCTAGAAAGGATAAGGAAGGTAATTGTGAAATTCCACTTGAAGTTTTAGGTCTATTAAGTAAGTATGGAGATGTCATATCTAACAATTTTTTAAAAGGGTTTCCACTAGTAAGGAAAATCAATCATCAAATAGATTTAATCCCTGGAGCTAGTTTGCCTAACAAGGCTACTCATAGGATGACTCCTACTGAAATTGAGGAGCTAAATAGACAAGTTAAAGAGCTATTGAGAAAAGGTTTGATTTGAGAGAGCCTGAGTCCATGTATAGTACCTATAGTACTAGCATGAAAGAAGGATGGAGAGTGAAGAATGTTTACTAACTCTCAGGCTATAAATAGAATAACCATCAAGTATCAATTCCCTTTGCCAAGAATGGATGATCTTTTGGACTATTTGAGTGGAGCTTAATACTTCACAAAGATAGATCTTAGGAGTGTCTATAACTAGATATGGATATGAGAGGAGATGAGTGGAAGATTGCGTTCAAGACCAAGGAGGGTCTAAATGAGTGGTTAGTCATGCCCTTTGGATTGACCAATGTGCCAAGCACCTTCATGTAGCTTATGAATGAGGTACTAAATAAATTCTTAGGAAAATTTATTATTGTCTATCTGGATGATATTTTAATTTTCATCAAATCTTTGGATGATTATTTATTGCACATTTTTAGTGTCCTTGAAAGGTTGAGGGAAGAGAAATTGTTGATTAATTTGAAGAAGTGGAGCTTTGTCAAAAATGAGTTAGTTTATTTGGGCTTTGTTGTATTAGCTGAGGGTCTCAAAATTGACCCAGAGAAGGTAAAGGTTATCTTGGAATGGCCTAATCCAAGATCTACTACTCAGTTGAGGTAATTTCATGGTCTAGCTAGTTTTTATAGGAAGTTCATTAGGAATTTTAGTAGCATGTGTGCACCCCTAACTGAAATAATGAGGTGGAATAGAAAAGAGTTCAAGTGGACTACATGAGCTATAAAGAGCTTTAAAATTGTTGAAAAAGAAGGTGACAGAGCAACTTGTGTTGGCATTTCCTAATTTCAATAAAGTGTTCTAGGTGGATTGTGATGCTACTAGAAGTGCTATTGGGGCTATATTGAGCCAGGAAGGTAAGCCTATTGCCTAGTTTAGTGAAAAATTGAATGATGCAAAGAACAAGTAATATATTTATGGTAAGGAGTTCTATGCAATATTTTAGGCCTTAAAGAAATGGAGGCATTATTTGTTTCCAAAAGAATGTGTCTTATATATTGATCACCAGACATTATAGTACATAAATAACCATGGTAAATTGAATCAAAAATATTTGAAATGGGTAGAGTTCATACAAAGGTATACATTTGTGTTGAAACATAGAAGTGGAAGGTTGAATAGGGTTGTAGATGCATTAAGTAGGAGATAGTTGTTGTTGAAAGTAATGTAGGTTGAAGTGGTTGGGTTTGATGAACTCAAGAATTTGTATCCTAAGGATCCTAATTTTGCATAAGCATGGAAGGCTTGTAAAGGATCTATTACTCTAGATAGGACTAGGTGGCTAGATTACTTGATTTAGGATGGTATGTTGTTCAAGGGTAGTCAATTGTGTATTCTAATGAGTTTTATGAGGGAGAACTTGATCAAGGAGAAACACACTAGAGGGATGGCAGGACACTTTGGTCGAGATAAGATTGTTGCCATTATTAGAAAACATTATTTTTGGCCTCAATTGTCATAGGATGGAAGAAGTTTGTGCATAGTTGTCAAGAATGCCAAACAACCAAAGGATTTAGTCAAAATACTCGACTCTATCAGCCATTTCCTATTCTATTGAAGCCTTGGGAGGACATAAGTATGGATTTTGTTCTTGGGTTGTCAAGGAAAAAATGGGGTAATGACTTAGTATTTTTGGTGGCTGATATGTTCGCCAAGATGACACATTTCATTCCATGCCACAAGACTCATGATGCAATGCATATTGTAGATTTGTTTTTTAGAGAGGTGGTAAGGCTAAATGGTCTCCCAAAGAGTATTGTTTCTGAAAGAGATACTAAATTTGTGGGGTATTTCTGGAGGATATTGTGGAAAAGGTTGAGGAAAAAATTGAAGTTTAGTTCTAAACATCTTTCATAGACTGATGGACAAACATAAGTAGTAAATAGAAGTTTGGGCAATTTGCTGAGGTGTTTAGTAGGACATAAGCCCAAGGGATGAGATTTGACTCTACCACAAGAAAAATTTTCTTACAATAATTTTTTAAACAAGGGTATTGGTAGATCACCATTCTAAATTATGTATGGGAGTAGTCCAAGGATTGCAATAGAGCTGAGGAAGATGGAGCAAGGGGAGAGGACAAGCATCAAGGTAGAAGAGTTCACTAAACATGTCAAGAACCTACATGAGTAGGTACATGCAACTATTACCAAGATGAACAAATAGTATAAGGCTAAGGAAGATCAAAAGAGGAGACATAAGAAGTTCCAAGTAGGGGATTTGGTTATGGTATTCTTAAGGAAGGAACAATTTCTAGTGGTTACCTACAACAAGTTGAAGATGAAGAAATTTGGCCCCTAAATTTTTTAAAGAAACATGACTCAAGAAATGCATATGAGGTGGAGTTGCCAGATGGGATTTACATTTCTCCTATTTTCAATATTGTAGACTTAATAGAATAATATCATGATGATGGTGCAGATGAGGGGTTGATGCTTGAGCCATGTACAATTCCTACTTCTGTGAAGGAAGAGATTGAAGAAATTCTAGATAGTCATGTGGGCTAGAGTACCAGAAATAGGTGGTATGAAGAATACTTAGTGAAGTGGAAAGGATGACCAATATAAGACTCAACTTGGATATCTACAATAGAGGTTTCCCATTTGGGTTTTCCTCTACCAGTTATAAATTGATAGGGTCACTTTTAAATCTACCTTGGGTGTTTGATGCAGGAGCATCCAGTAGCATAAGGGAAATCCCATATCATCCAAAAAGTGATTAGTATTAGTTTTTTTTTAAAGTGTTTTTATTTTTGGATACCCATTTGGGTCAAATAAAAAATCCAACTCTCATAGTTCCACTATTGGTTTTCTGGGTTAGAGTTTTTGAGCACCTTGGAATATGTGCCAATGCAAAAATGGGTTATTTTGTAATTGAGCCATAATTATGATGAGTTAGAGGGTTTAAGTTGGAGGGATGATTATATTTGTAATTTGAAGCACTCCAGAAGAAGAATTAGGTCAAAAGGCTTTATGGTTTGAAAGTTATTGAAGTTTTAAGTTGCTTGGAGACCTCCTAAGAGCATTTCAAAGTTAGACTTGAGGCACTAAATGGCCTCATATAGGCCCAAAAAATGGGGGATGAGAAAAGTTAGTCCATAGGGCTATAGAGAACTTTGAGAGCTTTCTATAAATGTAAATGGTTTGTCAATCAATGTCTCAAATCAAAAGCTATGCCTCCCAAAAGTTGGATTACCATTTTTGGATTCTTCCAATTTTACATTGACTTCTAATGTGATTTCTATAATCTTCTATTTTGGTGGTGGATGCCAAATGGAATATTCTAGAATTTATTCCCAACCCTAAATGTAATTGGGTTTATTTAAGAACATTTCTAGCATTGTAAAGGTAGTTCTTGGTGGAGTTTGGGAGAAGGTACTAGAGGAAGATTTTTTCCAAATTCAGACAACTTTGTAAGCCCATATGACATGTCTTAGAATATATTTTTATTGTATTGAATGTAATAGTAGATCACTTCTTGTAATAATTTTTCCCTTTTCCTATTATGTTTATTTTAGTCTTGGGTTGTGCCCCCATCATAATAGCTTTGGGATATCAATGAAGAATATGTTCAGGAAGGATAGTCCAAGATTTGATGGGGCCAACTATGATAGTTGAAAAGAAAAGATGAAGACTCATATACTTTGCATGGGTCTAGGATATTGGATTTTGATGAAAGATAATATGGTAATTATTGAAGAATCAAAGCCAGAGGAATACAATGAGGGATAGAGAGATCTATTCATGTGTAACATAAGACCTATAGAACCCCTACTATTAGATCTTCCTGAGAATGAATATAGTCAAGTATAGACATTTCAAACTTCCCTTGAAATTTGGAAAGCATTAGAAGTTACTTTTGAAGGTGATGATCATGCAAAAAGAATGAAATTACAAAGTTGGATTTGTGCATTTCAAGATGCTAAGATGATGGCAAATGAATCCATTAGAAATTATGTAGGAAGAATATCAAAAATTGTTGTAGGTATTCAATCTCTTGGTTGAAATAAACATGATGATGAGCTTATATGGAAAATATTGAAAAATTTAGCACCACCATTCAAGAAAATAGCTCAGATGATTCAACTAGTAATGCCCTGGACCAAAGATTTCACAAAGGAAACTTTTCTAAGAAGATTAGAATTTGTAGAAGCAGAAATGAGACAATCTGGAGAATTAGCCAGAGTTGAGACAACTTTTAGTGCTATGAACATTCGACCTAATCTATCAAGAAGTACACACACAAGAGGAGAATTTTCTAGTTGTAGTATATCTAAATGAGATAAGAAGATTGAAGAAGGAATAGCCCTTTTGGTAAGAAGAGAGAAAGATGGTATGAAAATCTATATGTGTTAGACTTGTGATGAAGATGGTCATTTTGTATTTAAATATCCTGAAAGAGAGAAAAATTTTAGAGGAAAATTTAAGCCTAGAATAAATAAGGATAGAAATTTTTTATATTCTAATGAGAATGAAAAATATAATGAAAAATCTTAGAGTGAAAGTGATGATTGTTAGAGTTTTAGGTGACTCTACAAAACCCCCAGGATCAAATGAAAGACCAAGATAACTTCCAAAAGAGAATGGTAAAACAATTGCATCAAGATGTAAGAATGATATTATGGATAATGGACTTGATTTAAATCCAATGGATTTATTTTAAATGTACATACTAGGCTTCCTTATATAGGAGAGGCAATAATAGACAATGATAAGGAGAAGATAAGCTATCACCTGCACAAGTTGGAATCACATATCCACCAAAGGTGGATCATCCTCCATTATGCAATGAATAATGCACAATGATGAGGATGGTAATATAATAAGTGCAGTAAAGGTGGAATGAGATAACAACTATGACCACCTACAGTGGAATTCTCCTACTCCATGTTTTTAATTAAGGTGCAAACTCTCAAGTGTCTCAATCAAAAATTACTATGCAATGCATTATCCTAAGTAAGCTTAAGTAAGTGTAATTAGTGAATATTTAATTACACCAACACCCCCCTTAAGTAAAACTTAGGGGAATGCACTTAAACCTAAAATGCAAGATGGGTCTCAACTACTAGGCCATTTTAGGTACCCATGTACAATATGCAATGCAATACATGAAATGTAATCTCTCATAAAGTGGAGAAAGAGAGAAAACCTCATGCAAAAAATTCTCATCCAAAAAGAGAAATGAAAACAAGATGCATGGATGGATGAAGTACTAAAGACCCCCCAAAAATTTCATACATCATGTATATACAAAGAATGATCCCCCCATAGGAAAGAAATAAGGAGACATGATATCCCCCCATAATGAAGAAGCTCCAATGTAGATGAAGAGTACCTGCAAGAAAAATATAATCCAATGCCTACTTGAAACATGTCTCCCCTTTTGAAGATATAAATAAATAAAATTATGAAGAACATACTTCATATAAAAAGTGAGGAAGGAGAAAGAAGGTCTCCATGTATGCATCTCTAAAGATTGAATAGCTATCTCCAAGCTCAAAGATTTTGTCACACCATCAAGCTGACTTATGAGATGTGAAAAACTAAGAGAACATGAAGAGTTGGGAAATCCAATCTCCAAAGAAAGTGAAGAAGTATCTCAAAGAGAAACCTCTTTAGATGTATTAATAAAATTTTCATTATGAGACTCATTTGAAAGAGCATCCAAGAATTCATTCCACATTGCAAGAACTAAACCATCAAGATCATCTTGTTGAATAGTAGAACTCATGTCTAAAGAAGGAGGTGGAGGAATAGGAAGTTCAACACTTGTCTCACGAATAAAATGATTCAAGTGTTTAATGTTCTCCTCACATGAATTATTCACCCTTGATATAGGGTTAGGTACATCATTAATATCATCATTCTTATAAACAAAATGTGCAAAAGAATAGAAGTGTTATGCATGATCAACAACTCCCATAGCTATGACATCTCTAGTCTCCATATCCCTAATATAGACATAATCAAGAGTGAACTCAACAATTTTACCTTGTTTCCCATGAGTAATTTGGTAAATGTAAAGGATATTAATGGTCAAGGATGGTACATAAAGAACATCAATACATATACCCTCTCCAATAGGAATGGAACCGTTGTATGCCCTACCCAGAGATCCTGGGAACAAGGTTAAATATAAGAGGAGATTTTTTTTTTAAAAACAAGTATGAAAGCACAAGACAACTATCATACATGGATCATAAAGATTGAAATGGAAGACTAACCAACAACCTACCACCAAAGATCTCCAAGTATCACCACTAACTAAAACATAAATAAGAAAACATAAGAGATCAACCAAGCTAAAAGACAAAAGTTGACTCCTAAAAATTGGCTAAGTCTAAAATCCTAAAGCCCTAAAAATTCCTAGAATCTTTATCTTAGCCCATAGAGGTTTGGAACCTATCTCAAAAGACTTGTCACAGATATTAAAATATGAATTAAATATACATCAACTTATACTTAAACAATATATTTTAAACCCCTTATAAATTTTTTTTTGAACTAGGAGGGTGTAAAACCTAAAAGGGTGTCCAAAACCAAATTTTGAACTTTTCCCCAACAAGCCTAGATAGCCCCTATTTTTTGTGTGAAGCCAATAGAGTGCTAGATTCTTAAGAAAAGATGTACCATATGCCATGGGAAGAAGTACATTTTCACATGAGGAAGTGTATTTTTGTGCGAGGAAGTGCCTTTTTGCATAAGGAAGTGCTTGGCCATACCACCAAGACACCCCAACACTGGTGTAGGGTTTTGTGTAAGGAAGTGCCAAGCTATGAAAAGAAACCCAACATGCCATGCAAAGACTTGCATCCTGACACAAGAAAGTACAATCTCACACAAGAACCCAAATCAGCATTCAAAAGAAAAAAGCATAAAATAAAGAAGGAAGCTAAGAAACTAAGTAACAAAGTTCCTCCACACTAGGGAGTACCAGATCCACATTTCAAGGCATGAACACTCGAACTATTATTGAAAGATGAAAAGATGGAAATGAAATCTAACCATCTAACCACACAGTGAAGAAAAAGAATAGAAGGGAAACATCATGGTGTACTAAAAGAAACATTACATTTAAACATAAATAACATTGCAATGAGAAAAATAACTAGACTAAGTACATGGTTCCTCCCAACTATCAATGGCATCATAAAACCATCATTGGCCCTAGCCATCTCCCATGTGTAACATCCAAGCTACCAATCAGATCATCAATACTATCATAATAGGGATGTCACTACTAACACATGCTACAATATAAGCATAAGGAAGTCTAACATGCTAGAAGTAATGCGTAAGATAATCCTACAAGTAGATAACATTACCTATCACATGCTAAACAACATAACAAGGAAATGTGACAGTAAATAACATCATCTAAACATGATATAAAAGCATTCCAATGAAAGCATAAATTACAAGAAATCATACTCTAGAACCTAAAGTACCAAGTGAAGACATCCAACAATGATCGTGGTAGAACAATAGATTGTCTCTGTACACTGGTCCCTAGAAGTGGTGATGGTAGCTATACCTCCCAAGCATGTGGCACCTATAGGTCCACACCTACTATGTTGATGGAGATAGTGATCTAACCACAAACACACAAAAAACCAACATCCATGGCTAGCACTCATGCTAGGCAGTACGATGGTTGAATCCAAGACATAGACAATGCATAAACTACAGGTCCTAGTTAGACAACTCGATGGGCTACTAAGTAGGGGCTAACATCATGAAGAGTCACTGGCATCCAAAAGCCCAAGCTC
This sequence comes from Cupressus sempervirens, assembly GCA_028749045.1. NCBI lineage: Eukaryota > Viridiplantae > Streptophyta > Pinopsida > Cupressales > Cupressaceae > Cupressus > Cupressus sempervirens. The sequence continues at coordinate 250,726,390 of CM053783.1, forward strand.
AAACTTGTGTAGATTCAACTCCTCGACAAAAGGCTCTAGTACACCACATCTTTTATTATCTTAAGTTTTATTACCACCCAATATTTTATTTAGTTATTACTTAATTAAAAGCTTCCTTCACCAACCCTCTAGGCATAATGATCACCAAGCTACAAGGTAGAAGCCCCCTCCATATGCTACCCTACCCTACCCATGCTTATCCAATAATGAGTGCCCATAGGCATGCAAATTCCCAACCCAACCCTAATGATCACAACTTCCAAAAATACCATGGAAGATCAGGCCCCACAAGTCACCCAAAAAATGTACAGGTGTATACTCTTGTGTGGCACACCACTATCATGAAGATCATAACACAATGATTGGATGAGAACACAAGTAAAAAGTTACTCAACTAAAAATAGACTCAGGAGGACAGATGCATCCCAATGCAACATAAAAGTGCAATAAAGGTCTGAGCGACATCCAAATGGATAATCTAGGACCACAACCCAATTCATGCTGAGAAAACTTGAGAAAATAAGGCAACACGTAAAATGAGATAAAAACCACCAAAAACTAGAAAATTCTAAAATTAAAACCCATTTGACCTTTGGGTACAAAACCCCTAAAAATCCAATAATAAATGAGTTTGGACAATGTATGCAAAAATAGCCAGCATACAGCTAAAAACCACAAAACCTAATCCCAAAAATAGGAAAAATGTTCATACCCAACCAACCGGGTAGAACTAGTAAATAGAAACAAAGGGAAATACTAGTTCTCAACCTCCTAACATACTGGTACAAGAAATGGAAGCTGAAATAGAGTAAAAACAATAAAATGGGAAGGCCCTACTTGATAGCAAAAGGGGGGCAAAACTGAAACACACAAAACAAAATAAATATCTTGCTAAAACTCCTGAAACTGATGACAAAGCAAGAATTCCCCAAGCTAGATCCAATAAGACTGACCTCACAAAAAACCCATGCTCATAGCTCCCAAAATGAACAAAATTTGAATCCTTTAGAAAAGGATTCTCAAAATACTCTCCAATTTTTTATTTCAAAAGTGAGAAGTGAATAATAAAATCATATTTTCAATACTTATTCACTTTTCAAGTGAATAGTCGATTAGGGAAAATAGCCAACTAGAGTAGCTTGACTTTGAATCAACCCAAAAAAAAGAGTTTATTCTCCATAATGGGAATTCAACTAAGGAAAAGCTACTAGAAATTAAATTTGAAAAGAATTAAAGCTCGAAAACCCAAAAATCATAGAAATCACTAAACAACTTTCACAACAATGCAAACTTTTAAATGCATAGACATGCTTACTAGTCTAGTCACATGATGCAAATGAGTTCGGATTTACTAATCATTAAAAGGTTTAATTTAAACAATGAAATAAGGATACGTCAACCATACAAGGATGACATTGGTAAAATATGAATGGTTAAACCACTAACTCCATGTGCCACTACTAGGGATATAATTCCTGCACACTAAAATACATGTTCAAGTACGATTGCTTATAATATTATAGTTGAAGAAATTAATGCATTACATAACTAATTAATCCATTTACACCACTCATATTTACATAAATATTAAAGAACAAGGATGACATAAATAACCATAGCATAAAATACATCATATAACATAATCATAAAATATGTCCAATAAACCATATAATAAGATATCATCATAGATATATTGTCATTTAAAAATAGCATCAACATGTAGATATGATAAACTGAACAACATAGTAGTATAACATCTATGATACTAAGTCAAAGTATAACATCTGACCCTTAGGTCATCCTCAAAGTACAAAATATGAGTATCTGGTATCTCTCAAATCAAAATAGATAGCAAGGTATAGACTACAAACATTAGAGTCACTACATCCTCTCCCACTAGCATAGGCTTACTCTTGGAAGTCAGCAAAAATATAGGGGTACAATCTCTTCAATTGTGTAGCATCCTCCAAAGTCATCAAGGTCTTATCATGCGGGTCCCATTGGAGCCTCACCTGCTCTATGTCCTGACCTTGTAAGCTTAGTCTCCAGTGCTATAGGGTACGAATGGCTCAAAAGTAAGCTGCCTATCCACAACTTGCAAAGCATTCCAATCAAGAACATAGGTCACTTCTGAAATATACTACATTCCTATCTTGAGTAATAACCAAATGCTCCCTAATGTGAACAAATTGGCACTCCATATCCTAAAGCATCTTTGGACCCAAAAGAACTTGGTTCTCTAAATGATCCCAAATCAATGTGGTATGAAATGGCCTACTATACAAGGCCTAAAAAGGTGACATGCCAAGAGAACTATGATACTCATTATTATATGAAAACTCAACAAGGTACAAATAGTCCTCCTACTTCACCTGCCTATCCATAACATACATGCAAAACATATCCTCTAGAACTTGATTCACTCTCTTAATTTGACCATTGGTCTATAGGTGATAAGATAATCTAAAATTGAGCTACATGCCAAAAGCATCCTGGAGAGATGTCCATAGTTTAGAAGTAAACACTGGATCTCTATCAAAAATAATCCAACAAGGAATCCAATGCAAACAAATAATATTTTCCAAGAAAACATGTGCTATAGAAGAAGCTATGTAGGATTCTCTCATTGGTGAAAAATGTGGTACCTTGGACAACTTGTCCACTATCACCATGATACAATCATGTCTCTATGATGACATAGGCAACCCTGTGATAAAATCAATAGACATCATATCCCACTTCCACTCTAGAAGAGTATATGACTGCAAAAGACCCACCAAATGCTGATGCTCTATCTTCACTCTTTGGCACTCAAGACATCTAGCAAAAAAATCAGCAACATAACACTTCATCCCTGCCAAAAAGTATAGCTATTTAAGATCAACATGCATCTTCTTAACACCAGGATGTGCAAAATATGGTGCATGATGTGCTTCTGACAAAACCAAGGTACAAAGATCACCTGACATAGGTACATAGATACACCCCATGTGATCTATTATTCTATCAAAATCAAGCACATAACCTAAAAATCTCCCCTCAAGGGTACACCCAAACTCAATCTTAGCTCTCACCTCATGATACCAAGTGTCACTAGGCAAGGCCTCCAAGATAAAACCTCACAAATCCACTCCCAATGACAACACTTATACCTCATGTCACCTCCTACTCAAGGCATCCACAATGAAATTTTCCTTCCCTTTAATGTAATGAACATCAAAGTCATTCTTGCATAAGAATTCCATCCAGCAATGCTATTGTGCATTCAGGTTTGGCTGAGTAAAGATATACTACAAGCTCCTATGATCACTATGCAACTCAAACTTGTTTCCCAAAAGAAAATGCCTCCAATGGAAAAGGGAATGCACTATGGCTATGTGTTCCAAATCATGAGTGGAGTAGTTAAGCTCATGATCTTTGAGTTTTCTAGACTCATATGCAATCACTCGACCATCCTGTATCAACACTACACCCACATCTTCCAACAAAGAATCTATGTAAAGCATAAAATCACCTATAGGAGTAGGCACTGCAAGGATTGGTGCACTAGTCAAATACTCCTTAAGAGTATTAAATGCTACCTCACACTATTATGATCAAAAAAACTTCTTCCCTTTCCTCTAAAGAGAAGTGATAGGATGAGCTATTCATGAGAAATCCTTCATGAAGCGATGGTAGCAGCCCACCAATCCCATAAAACTATAAAATTCAGAGACATTAGTGGGTATCGGTCAATCTATGATAGTACAAATCTTCTCTTGATCCACTACAATTCTATCACTTATAATGATGTGTCCCAAGTACTTCACCTATGACTGGAAGAACCCACATTTACTCAAGTTTCCATGCAACTGATGGTCCCTCAAGTATTGCAATACCTGATGTAAATGGACTTTGTGCTCCTCTACAATCTTCAAATAGATCAATATGTCATCCAAGACTACAATGAAACATTGATCAAGGTAAGTGTGAGATACATCATTCATCAAACTCATAAATACTGATGGTGAATTGGTTAACCAAAATGGCACAACCATGAACTCATAATGCTCATACCATTTATGAAAATCTATTCAATGAATATTAGCCTCCTAGATACGAAGTTGATGGTATCCTAACTTAAGGTCAATCTTCAAGAACACTCGTGCTCCCTTCATCTGAACAAACAAGTCATCTATCCTCAAAAAAGTATAATGATTCTTCATTCTCACCTTATTCAACTGCCAATAGTCAATGCAAAAATGCAAAGATCCATTCTTCTTTTGCACAAAGATGATTGGTGTACCCCATGGGGATACACTAGGATGTATATGACCCTTGACTAATAATTCCTCCAACTATAATCTGAGATCACTCAACTCCTGAGTAGTCATGCACTATAGAGCTCATGAAATCAGCTCTACTCTTGGTACAAGATCAATCCAAAAATCAATGTCATGCTATGGTGGCATACATAGAATCTCATTAGGAAACACATCGACATACTCAAGAAGGAGTGGGTGATTATCAAGTGTCACTGTATAGCTCTCAACTTCCTTGAGATCACTGAGAGACACAAGAAATAATTGGCAACCTTTCTACACACTCTATTTCTGTTGATTAGCTGAGATCATACAAAGTGAGACTAGTCTTAGGACTCTCAAAAGTTCCACTTGCCCACCTATGTCATCAATACACTATACCATCTTATGATGGAAATTGATGTTCACCTGATGAGTGGCTAACTAATCCATGCCCAACACAGTGTCATATGATCCTAGAGGTGCATTGTAGTGGCAAAGGTTCCCAAATTCAAACTACAATGACTGACCAATGAGTCTATAGCCACTTTTGAGCCTGTGCTAACTCAACCTACCACTTATCAACCTGATGGATTACCACTATCCCACATCATTGGACAAGAGTTTTTGAAATGAAAGAATCAGAAGCACCAGGGTCAAATAAAACTAAAGTTGAAATACCATACAATGTACCTACAGCCTCAACTATTGTACTCTGATGATTTTCTTTATGGTTATCAATTGCCACAAATATTGTGGTTCTTTCTAGCATCTCCCACTATATGCTCCAATTTGGTGGCACCCTTACCAGGTCTTCTAGATGGTTTGATAGAACACTCAAGAGATCTATGGCCAGGTTGCCCACAAGAATAATAGTTCCTGGTAAAGCTAGAACTTGTCCCACGACCACCTTGAGTAGCACTAGGATATGGTGCACTACCCTTGCTAGAATTTTGTTGAACACTCTCTAGAGGATGATCCTATTAAGATTTCTATCCTCAATTCTAGTTCTCTCCTTTCTTTCTTGAGATACCCAAATTTTTGCCACCCTTGCCTCAAAAATTCTTCTTATTCTTACAGTGGTAACCTCCGTAAGAGGGTTCTAATTGGGCTTGGCCCTTTCCATAGGACTGGTTAAAGTAAGCATCCTATCCTAAATTTTGACCACTTTGATTCTGAGAACTAGATCTACTACTGAGACCTCTAGCTAGATTTTCTCTACAATATGTGCCTTCTTTACAATGAGAACAAGAGTCCTAGGCTAATGCATACAGACTTCTCCAATGAGGGTATCCTTAAGGCCTAGGATAAAATGATGAGCTAGGAGTAAATCATCATTGTTGTAGCATGAATACTACCTAAGCTCAAAGAATTAGATTTCATACCGATCCATGATCATGTTTCCTTGTCAAATTGAGTGGAACTCATCAGCACAGGCCTCTCTAAATTGAGGAGATAAGAATCTATCTTGGAAGCTCTCCTCAAAGATATCCCAAGTGAGATCAACAACACTAATATGAATCTTCTAACTCTCAATATTCCACCAAATGCATGCATGGTCCCTCCACTATATAATTGCAAAATGGGCCCTCATGTTGGTTGAATATGGATACAGGGTGAAGTAATGTTCCATGTACAACAAGCAAGTATTAGCCTTGAGGCCACTTCCCCTACCATCTTACAATGGTGGTTTAGATTGCTAAAGGGGCTTAATGATATCCAATCTAATGGAATCTTCACTATTGTAGTCTCTACCACCTTTATGGTGCCCTATTCCACTTGTTGAAGTATGGGAACATTCATGTTCATGTTCCTCCTCTCTATATTTAGAATGATAGGAATCTCCATGATGAGATCCCTCTTCTCGATCATGATCTTGTTGGAGCTCCTCAACATGAGGGCTCAATTGAGAAAGAATATCCTAAAGTACTCGCATCAATGCTCCCATGATAGCTTGATTAGAAATACCCTATTTTCCCACTCTCTCTTGATGTCCCTCTCAATGGTGTTCTTCTCCTTGATTACTGATATGGGTACCATCATGGCCAATAGGTCTACATGTAGGTGGCATCATTATGGGGGCAACAAAATAATGTCAGAACAATTAGATCACAAGCATAAGAGTCAAAACCATGAATAAAAAGACATCAAAATAATCAAACATAATATAACAATACACAATGAAAACAAAACCATAGTGGAAGCATAACATTAAGATCCCAATGTTGCAACATGGGCTCTGATACTAGATATAATGCCTTGCTTGGAGATCCTTGGAACAAGGTTAAATATAAGATGAGATAATTTTTTCTTAAAACAAGTATGAAAGCACAAGACAACCATCGTACATGGATCATAAAGATTGCAATGAATGACTAACCAACAACCAACCACCAAAGATCTCCAAGTGTCACCACTAATTAAAACATAAATAAGAAAACATAAGAGATCAACCAAGTTGAAAGATAAAAGTTGACTCCTGAAAATTGACTAAGTCTAAAATCCTGAAGCCCTGAAGATTCTTAGAATCTTTATCTTAGCTTGTAGAGGTCTAGAACCTATCTCAAAAGACTCATCACATATGTTAAACTTTATCTTAAGTATAAGGAATTTGTACTTAAACAATATATTTTAAACCCATTAGGAAATGTATTTTGAACTAGGAAGGTGTAAAACCTAAAAGGGTGTCCAAAACCAATTTTTGAACTTTTCCCTGACAAGCCTAGATAGCCCCTATTTTTTGCAAGAAGCCAATAGAGTGCTAGATTATTCCATGAAGATGTGTCACATGCCATGCAAAGAAGTGCATTTTCACATGAGGAAGTGCTTGGCCATATGACTGAGACACCCCAAGTTAGGTGTAGGGTTTTGCATGAGGAAGTGCCAAGCCACATGAAGAAACCCAACACACTACATGAAGACTTGCATCCTCACATGAGAAAGTGAAATCTCGCACAAGAACCTAAATGATCATGCAAGAACCAAAAGCATAAAATAGAGAAGGAAGCTAAGAAATTGAGTAATAAATTTCCTGCTCACCAAGGAGTACCAAATCCATATTTCAAGGCATGAACACTCAAACCATTACTAAAAATGGAAAGTTGGAAATGACATCTAACCATCTAATCATACAGTGAAGGAAAAGAAGAGAAGGGAAACATCACAGTGTACTGAAAGTAACATTGCATTTAAACATAAATAACATTGCAATGAGCAAAATAACCAGACTAAGTACATGGTTCCTCCCAATCATCAATGGCATCATAAGACCATCATGGGCCCTAACCATCCCCCATGTTTAACATCCCAAGCCACCAATTAGATCATTAGTACTATTGTAATAGGGATATCACTACTAACACATGATACAACATAAGCATAAGAAAATCTAACATGCTAGAAGTAAAGCAAGATAATCCTACAAGTAGATAACATCACCTATCACATGCTAAACAACATAAAAAGGAAATGTGATGGTAAATAACATCATCTAAACATGATATAAAAGAATTCCAATGAAAGCATATATTACAAGAAATCATTATCTAGCGATAATGGAGATAATGATCTAACCACGTGGCCTCCCAACCATGTGGCACCCATAGGTCCACACTTGCTGTGCTAATGGAGATAATGATCTAACCATAAAAACATGCAAAACAAACATCCATGGCTAACACTCATGCCAGGTAGTATGATTGCTAAATCCAAGACATAGACAATGCATAAACTATAGGTCCTAGTCAGACAACTTGATGGGCTACTATGTAGGGGCTAACATCATGGAGAGTCACTTAGCATCTAAAAGCCCAAGCTTGGACTTGTGTAGATTCAACTCCTTGAAAAAAGGCTCTAGAACACCACATCTTTTATTATCTTAAGTTTTATTACCACCCAATATTTTATTTAGTTATCACTTAATTAAAAGCTTCCTTCACCAACGCTCTGGTAATGATCACCAGGTTGCAAGGTAGGAAGCCCCCTCCATATGCTACCCTACCCTACCCATGCTCATCCAATGATGAGTGCCCATAGGCATGCAAATTACCAACCGAACCCTAATGATCACAACTTCTTGGAATATCATGAAAGATTGAGCCCTGAAAGTCACCTGACAAATGTATGTGTATGTACTCATGTGTGGCACACCACTATCATAAAGATCATAAGACAAGGACTGGATGAGAACACAAGCAAAAAGTTACTCAACTAAAAATAGAATTAGGATGATAGATGCGACATGCATCCCAATGCAACATAAATGTGCAATTAAGGTTTGACCGACATCCAAATGGATTATCCAAGTCCATGATCCAATTCATGCTAAGAAAACCTGAGAAAATAGGGCAACATGCAAAATGAGGTAAAAACCTCCAAAAATTAGAAAATTCTAAAATTAAAATCATTTGACCTTTGGGTACAAAACCCCAAAAAATCCAATAATAAATGAGTTCAGACATTGTATGCAAAAATGACCAGCATAATAGCTCAAAATCCCAAACCCCCATTCCAAAAATAGGGAAAATGTTCATACCTGACCAATTGGGCAAAACCAACAAACAAAAATGGAGGGGAACACTAGTTCTCAACCTCCTTACATACTGATACAAGAAATAGAAGCTTTAACATAGCAAAGACAATAAAACAGGAAGGCCCTACCTGATAGCAAAAGGGGCAAAACTGAAACCTACAGAACAAAATAAATATCCCACTAAAATTGCTGAAAGTGATGACAAAGCAAGAACTCCCTAACCCGGATCCAATAAGACTCACCTTGTGAAAAACTCATGCTCATAGCTCTTAGAATGAACAAAATTTAAACCTTTAGAAGAGGATTCTCAAAAAGCTCTCAACTTTTCTATTTCAAAAGTGAGAAGTGAACAATAAAATCACTTTTTCAATACTTAATTACTTTTTAAGTGAATAGTCGATTAGAGAAAATAGCCAACTAGAGTAGCTTGACTTTGAATCGACCCAAATGAAAATAGGTTATTCTTCATAACAAGAATTCACCTAAGGCAAAGCTGTTAGAAATTAAATCTAAAAAGAATTAAAGCCTAAAAACCCAAAAATCACAAAAATCACTAAACAACTTTTGCAACAGTGTGAACCTCTAAATGCATAGACACATTTATTGGTCTAGTCACAAATACATATGAGTTTGGATTTACTAATCAAGAAAAGGTTTAATTTAAACAATGAAATAAGGATTTGTCAACCATACAAGGATGGGATTGGTAAAATATGAATGGCTAAATCACTAACTCCATGTGCCACTACCAGGGATATAATTCCTGCACACTAAAATACATGATCAAGTGCAATTGCATATAATATAATAGCTGAATCAATTAATGCATTACGTAACTAATTAATCCATTTATACCACTCATGTTTGGATAAAGCTTAAAGAACAAGAATAAAGTAAATAACCATAGCATGAAATCCATCATATAACATAATCATAAAATATGTCCAACAAACCATATAATAAGATATCATCACAAATCTACTATCATCTCAAAATAGTATCAACATGCAAATATGGTAAACTAAATAGTATAGTAGTATAACATCTATGATACTAAATCAAAGTATAACATCTGACCCTCAAGTCATCCTCAAAGTACAAAATAAGAGTATCCAATATCTCTCAAATCAAAATAACAACAAGGTATAGACTACAAACACGTGGGACTACAACCTTTCCAAAAAACCTTTATGTATATATTATTACCCATCAATATAGGTGGAGAATTACAAGGCTCAATAGAAGAAAAAATATCCATAGAAGATGCCATATGATGTGATGCACTCAATCAAGAAGCCATTTACCTTGCTTAGGATGTGTGGAAGCAATGAGTGCTTGTCCTTTGCCTCTAGATGATGATGTAGATGCAGCAACTACTTGATATTGAGAAGAAGGAGAAAATACTGATGAGGGCAACTGAATATTATTCTTTTGAAGAATGTGAGTAACTCATCAATATTTTTATGGAAACATTTATGCTCATCATGTCCTAACTTTTTGCAATAAGCACATTTATCTCTCTTTCTTCTAGATGTTCACTCTCTTGAAATGAACTTGGATTCAATATTATGATGTGAAGGAGATTCATTACCCTTTACATGTTGCTTAGGATCCTTGTATTGTTTGTTTCCCTTTTCTTTGGGAGTCTTTGGAGAGGAATCATTTGCAACCAATGCTTGATACTTGGAAGAATTCAATTGACCCATTTGTGCCAAATTTGCTTGTTCCCTTGTGAGCTGACCTAGAAATTCATCAAGAGAAGGGATTTTTTATGCACTACCAAGAGCATCCATGTGAGTATAAAATGTGGAAACTGTTAGTGTAGTTTTTTATTTTTCCTATTTTGCTAGGTTTTTCCTACACTTTTAATAATTTTGCTTAAGTTAATAAAGCATGTCTTATTAGGTGAATGGTTGTGAGGTGTCACCTTCCTACTTGTGAGCATCCATTAGCTATCTTGGGAAGATACTTTGCTATCTTTAGTCTGATAGTTGGTTGGTGTTGCCACCTCCTCCCTCTTCCTAGCCTATATAAGCATGCTACCTGGCTTGTATTTGTATCTCTTGTTTTTGCACCCTCTTAATGCTATTTTGCTTCCAGCATTTGCATTACTCTCTTGGAGACTAACTCTATGATGTTATTTTGATTTTGTATCATTTGAATTCATAGTTTAGATATTTACTCTTTGCACTAGTTTTTTGGATTATTAATCTTTTCAGATTCTAACATGGTATCAGAGCTTTTCTATGTGCAAGAATAGATTTTAGTTTTCTTATTTGAGAGATTCGGGGGGGGGGGGGCAAATAAACTTTATTGTAATTTTTTGAAAAATGAAGTATGCTCTTCTCTTGCATCTTTGGATGATCCTGAGAATCAGAAAAGTTTTGACAAAAACAGTTTTTCTCTGGGGTTTCAATCTCAAATCTAACAACCAACTTGCATATTTGGAGTTTTCAATCACTTTTGCAGGTTCCAGCATGCCATTGATGGACTTAAGAAGCTAATCCAGCATTTGCATGTCAAATTTTGGTTGCTGGGGTCATCTTTTGATTTTTGGAGCCATTTTTTTATTGTTAAAGGCGTCTGATTTACACTACAGCAAGATTCTTTTGTTCATCAGCAAGAAAAATGCTTTCTGGGTTTTGTTTGCAGCCCCGAAAAACCATCTGGGTATCTTTTAGATTTTGCATGCAAGCTGTATATTTTTTAGAATCGAGCATGCAAAGCTACAACCACACCCCTCTCCATTGGCAGTCGTAGATTTGGATGCAGTTTTCAAATGTCTCATTCTTGCTCATACGGACTCCAATTTTGATGATTCTTGTTATGAACTTGGCTATTTTTTTGTGCTCTATCCACTAGTTGAGTTGTTTTTTGATTTTCATGCATGGATTCTTCAAAAATTGCAGATTCTCAGCCATGACTGTGCATAGTTCTCGTTTTGGAAACTTCGAAGGATCATAACTTTCTCATATGACCTCGTATCGAGGCGATTCTTTTTTTGAAAGTGCATGATTTTTCAAGTAGGTCGCAATGGTACTATTTGTTTCCTTGATTATTGTGCCCAAGTTTCACTTTTAGCATATGCTCTTCATGAGGGTTTGTAATGCATTGAAATCAAGACCACTAAGTATCTCTTTCTAGTGGTAGTTGTAAATGCACTAAAATAAAGTGCCAAATCATATTTCTTTGGGGGGGTTCTTTGATTGAGTAAAAAGGGGGGGGCATTGTCGTGGCTGGGTTCTCTTCTTTTTAGCATTTCTTTGCATTTCTTCATCATGGATCAAACAAATATGCCCATACTAACTCCATACAATTACTTTGAGTGGAAATCATGCATGATAATTCACTTAAGAAAAGCTGGATTAAATAGGATAACTATGGGACTTGAAACTGAACCTGCTAAAGATGAAGATAAGCCTAAGTGGTTTAACAAATGTGATGAGGCATTTGGAACATTGTGTTTGTCTGTTTCTCCTGAATTGCGATTTCACATTGAGTCTTTGGATACACCAAATGAAGTATGGACAAAGTTAGAAACACTATTTGGCAAACAAGATTCAATAAGGGGTCATATGTTGGAAAATGAATTAATTAGTTTGAGTCCAGGCAATTTCAACACAATCCAAGATTTCTTCACCAAATTGAAATCACTAAGGCTGCAGTTAAAACAATGTGGAATTAAAAAGAAAGATGAACAACTAATTCTGAGTATTCTCTCTAAGCTAAGTTCAGAATATTCTGTGTTTGTCTCTATCTTCTATGCTACTAAGGGTGCACTTGGTACTCAATTCACCATGCCATCTTTAGATGATTTTTCTGTCAATCTCACTCGAGAATAGGACAAGCTAATCCAGATGGGCATTCTTAAGTCCTCTAAGTCACATGCCTTGGCTGCCAACCAAGGCACAAAAGAACAACAAGGACAAAGTAGTAACAACAATAGTAAGGACAAGAAACAAAAGAATAGTGAGGAGAAGAAGGATCAGATCCCGGTTACTTCAAAAGCAACTATTGATACACCATCTTCCAAGAGCGATAAGCCTAAGAAAGAAAAGGTTAAATGTGCCTATTGTAAAAGACCTGGTCATGATGAACATAAATGTTTGAAGAAACAAATTGATCACTTGACATACATTCTTGAGAAGAATAATATTAGTGTTTCTGAGTCTATCAAACAAAGTTCTAATGAAGAGTCTAACAAGGCAAAAGAAAACAACAAGGGGAAAGGAAAGGGCAAAGCTCTTTTTGCAGTCACTTCCTCACCATCCACTTGGGTTCTTGATCTGGGTGCTTCACACCAAATGCATTCATCTAAGGAAGAACTTGCATCCTTGGAGCCGTGTACTATGCCTTCTATTTTGATGGGTGATAACACTCTTGTTGAGGTGTGTGGGAGAGGGTCTGTTGATGTGGGGGATGGTACATTCCATGATGTTCCTTATGTACCCTCATTATCAACTAATCTCCAATCGGTACACCAGATCACTCACACAGGTTTAGGCAAGTGGGTTGAGTTCACTCCTAGTTCAGTGGAGATAAGTGAGTTGCACAATGATTCTACAGTTGCAGTTGGGAGAGCAGATCATCAGTCATGACTCTATATGTTTTCTCACTTTGTTCCTGATCCTCCTTTGACTGTTTCACTCACTCACTCTAATGATGTGAGCAGATTATGGCATGAGCAGTTTGGCCATCTTAACTTCCACTCCTTTCATCAGCTTAACCAGTAGAGCATGGTCATAGGGTTGCCTTCTACTTTGACATTGGAGTCACTTGGAATACATGATAGATCTTCTAATGGGTCAGATTCACTTGAGTAGTCTTCTACCTCCACTTCTGATGCAAAGAGTGATTCAGAGGACTCACCTTCTTCCTCTCCTAGTCATCATTTATAGGTTGATGATTCTCCTCTAGATTCTCCATCTTCCGGTCCACTTTGGGCTAGATAGACCTTGCAGTTTACAGGTGATTGGGTTGGGGATCCGTCAGACACCAAGCAGACTCGTTCACAATTTCAGGATGCTCTACATATCTTCATTGCTACTGCCTCAAATCCACAGTCCTTTCATGAGGCTTCTGGTATTTTTGAGTGGGATACAGCTATGCAGGAAGAGTATAGTTCTTTGATGAGGAACCACACTTGGGATCTTGTCCCTTTTCCTAAGGGAAGAAAACTTGTTCGATGTAAGTGGATCAACCAGACAAAATTTGCAAGCTTTGTTGGAGGTGCGGGATGCTTCATCTTTTGGGGGGGCCTCTTCCTCTTACTTGGAGTCCTAATTTTCTTTGGGGAGTCTCTTTTCTGTTTCTTTTGGGGGGATTTTATGTACATGGGTACCTCATCAGGCTTGACTTGCCAGGACCCATTTCTACATCCACCTAAGCTTTGCTTATGGGGGGGTGTTAGTGTAGTTTTTTATTTTTCCTATTTTGCTAGGTTTTTCCTACAATTTTAATAATCTCGCTTAGGTTAATAAAGCATGTCTTATTAGGTGAATGGTTGTGAGGTGTCACCTTCCTACATGTGAGCATCCATTAGCTATCTTGGGAAGATACTTTGCTATCTTTAGTCCGATATTTGGTTGGTGTTGCAACCTCCTCCCTCTTCCTAGCCTATATAAGCATGCTACCTGGCTTGTATTTGTATCTCTTGTTTTTGCGCCATCTTAATGCTATTTTGCTTCCAGCATTTGCATTACTCTCTTGGAAACTAACTCTATGATGTTATTTTGATTTTGTATCATTTGCATTCATAGTTTAGATATTTACTCTTTGCACTAGTTTTCTGGGTTATTAATCTTTTCAGATTCTAACAGAAACAAAGATTGATTATTTAGGAACTAGCTTGGAAAGAATAGATAATATCAATTTCTCATCCTCTTTAGTAATGCCACAATTAGAAAGCTCCAATCTAATGGAATTGAACTTAGAGAGGAAGTCTTGAATATTGTAAAAATCACATGGATTTAGACCTATAAGCTCATTCTTCAATTTGAATTTTCTTAATCTATCAGGTTTACCAAGGATTCCTTCCAATGTAGTCCATGAATCATGAGGATGTGTCCATGGTGCAATATGATATAACAAATCATTGGAGATGGTAGATCTAAGAGAGCCAAGTGCTTTATCCCTTCTATCAAACCATTTTCTTCTTTCTGTAACACCTATAACTAGTTCTAGATCCTGTCCAAGAATCATTCTAGCAACCCAATAGTCATCAACTGATTAGAAATTGCTTGTATTCATTCATGATAGTTATATGGAATGAGCAATGGAACTTTTGAAAAATCCATAATGAAATCAAATGATGACTGAAATCAATTGATAACTCCTTCAAATTATTGATTTAATTAAGAAAATTGCAATCCAAGTATTCACCAAGTGCAAACATAACCAAAAAAGACCTATTTCTAAAATAGATATGCTAACTTTAAATCACTAAAATTTGATTATAGATCTAGAAATTAGAGAGAAAATAATGCACTTTCAAAAAAAATTGCACTTGAAAATGTTATTGGATGTGCCCAAACATAGCCTTGAAAATTGCAAAAAATGGGATTTTTGATTTTTAGAAAAAATCAAAGACCAAAATCTAAAATCATCTACACCACTTTGTAGATCGTGAAATTCTACCCTAAAACAAAAAAAAAATTGCTCGAAAAAAGGAGTCTATATGAGGGAGATATTGCTATTTGAAAATTGCCTCTGAATATTTTTTTCCTGAATCGTTGTCACCACACCTTTAGAAATCAAATGGCTCTAGATTTGGCCTTAGATGTCCAATTGGATGAAAAAAAATTTGATCTAGGGGTTTTTGGACTTGCTCTATATGATGCTAACCTTTGATTTGCACCAACAAGCTCCAATTTTTGCCTACAATAGAAGGTCACAAAATAAGAATCCCAAAATCTCCTCCAAATTGTGATGTCCAAATTGTCAATGTTGCACCAACAATAAGTCAAGCCAAGATTTCACTTCTTAAGAAGAGTTCTTCACACCATGAGAGCTCTGATACCATGTTAGAGTTTTAGGTGACTCTAGAACACCCCCAGAATCAAATGAAAGACCAAGATAACTTTGACAGGAGAGTGACAAGAAAATTGCATGGAGATGCAAGAATGCTCTTATTGATAATGGAATTTATTGACATACAATGGATTGATTTAAAATATACATAATAGGCCTCCTTGTATAGTAGAGGCAATAAGAGGCAATGATAATAAGAAGATAAGCTATCGCCCACATAAGGTGGAATCACATGTCCACCAAAGGTGGATCATTCTTCATTATGTAATGAAGTATGTGAAATGATGAGGATGATAATGTGATAAGTGCACTACAACTATGATCACCTAGAGTGGAATTCTCCTACACCATGTGTTTACTTAAAGTGAAGACTCCTAAGTGCCTCAATCACAAACTACTATGCAATGCATTATCCGGAGTAAGATTAAGTAAGTGTAATTAGTGAATATTTAATTACATCAACAATGATGAATCAGGATTTGTGGCTATTAATGAAGATAACCTTGATAGAGAAATTAGAGAAGATAGAGATTTAGTTACCCAAGTTGAGAAGAAATCAGATTGGATAATTGATAGTGGGTCTTCACATCACATAAATAGTGATATGAACAAATTCATTAATTTCAGAAATCATGATGGAGATATTGTTAGATTTGGTAACAATGCAACCTATCATATTACATGGATTAGATCTATTACTCTTGATGATTAAACTAACACTTATGATGTTTATTTTTTTGATGGAATGAAATATAATTTTTTAAGTGTTGGATAGTTGGTAGACAAGAGATATCTATTGTAGTTCATAGAGAAGACTTGCATTATCAATGACAAAAGTGGTAGGCTAATTGGTACTAGAACTAGATCTAGAGGTAATGTATTTTTGTTGAATCCTACTAAAATAACATGTTTGGTTACAAAGGTTGATAACATGTCATTATGGCATAGAAAATTTTCTCATATAAACTTTGATAATATTGTGAAAGTTAGCAGTACATTTACAGTGAGATATCTACCTAAGATTATTAAGCCTACTTATGTTGTCAGCAAGGAATGTATTTTGGCTAAGTAGAGGAAACTATCTTTTCCTAGCAAGAAAATCTCTTCTACAAAGAAATTGGAGATTGTTCACACATATGTGAGTAGTCTTGCAAGAACCAGAGGATTTTATGGTGAAAGCTACTTTATGGTTTTTATTGATGATTTCACTAGGATGATGTGGGTAGTGTTTCTTAAATAGAAATATGAAGATTTTGAGAAATTTAAGATATTCAAGAATAGAGTTGAAAATGAATCCGGTGTTAAGATTAAGTGTTTAAGATCAAATAGAGGAGGAGAGTTCACTTCTAGAGAGTTCAACATGTTTTGCAAAGAAAGTATAATCAAAAGACAATTATCTTCACCTAGGACACCTGGATAGAATGGGATTGCTAAAAGAAGAAACAAGTTAGTAGAAGAAGTAGTAAGAGCAATATTATTTGAGAACGATGCCTCAATGAAATTTTGGAGATAAGTAGTTAACACTATATTATATACTCTAAACATAGTATAGATCATAAAAGGTATGAGCAAGGCACCTTATGAGTTATGGTTTGGTCATTCACCATCAACCAAGTATTTCAGAATTCTGGGAAGTAAGTGTTACATAAAGAAAGATGATGATATTAGTAAGTTAGATCCTAGAAGTGATGAAGCTATGTTTCTTGGTTAATCATTAAAAATAAAAGCATATCTAGATGTTTCAACTATAGAACTAAGATAATAGTTGAGTGTGCAAATGTAAGGATTGATGAAAAGTTTACTACTAAAGAGAAGATAGTAGATTATAACTCTGATGAGGAAGAGGATAATTCTAGATTTGTTAGATAGAATACTAAAGTTCTTTATAAGATTAATGATAATTTGTAGAATGAAGTATCTATTAAGCATAGAGAAGATCATGGATATGAACCTAGGGAAGAGATCATAGTTGAGATGTCAACTCCTACTTCTAGTAGAAAGATGACAAAGAATCGCCCTCTAGAGTAGATAATTGGGAGAAAGGATAAAGGTGTGATGAAAAGGAATAGAGTGAATGAGAAATTGTGTCTAATTTCTCAAGTGGAACCTAAGAGCATAGATGAGCCATGTAAGGATGATCATTAGATGCAAGCTATGAAAGAATAACTAGATCATATTAAGAAGAATGAGACATGGGATTTTTTTCCTAGACCTAAAGACAAGAATGTGATAGGAACCAAGAGAGTATTTAGAAATAAGATGAATGAGCAAGGAGAAGTTGTGAGAAATAAGGCCAGACTTATTTGCAAAGGTTACTCACATCAAGAAGGCATAAATTTTGAAGAAACCTATGCACCTATGGTAAGAATGGAAGTAGTAAGGATGTTCTTAGCTTATGTAGCAAGAAAGAATTTCAAGGTTTATCAGATGGATGTCAAGTCATCTTTTCTTAATGGATAAATTGAAGATGAACTCTATATTGAGAAACCTGATGGAATCCCGCTAACAAAAGATAAAGATTTTGTATGTAGACTAAAGAAAGCACCACGTGGTCTAAAGAAAGCACCTAAAACCTAGTATGCAAAGTTGGACATATACTTATCAAAGCTTGGATTTATCAAAGGTACAATAGATGGAAATTTGTACTAGAAGAAAATTGATGATGATCTATTTATCATTATAATATTTGTGGATTACATAATATTTAGAGGAAATGATGAATAAAGTGACAAGTTTGCTAAAGAGATGAAAAAATAAATTTGAAACGAGCATGATAGGAGAAATGAAGTTTTTCTTAGGATTGCAAATCGCACATAACAAAATGGATTATTTATTTCACAAACTAAATATTTGAAAGATTTTCTGAAAAGATTTGGTTTGAAAGTTGCAAACCTATTGATACACCAAGTTATCCAGTAAAGATGAGACACCTATAGTTGAGAAGAATAAGTATAGATCTATGATTGAAGGATTGCAATATCTAACTCACACTAGACTAGATATAGAAAATGCAATTGGGATGGTAGCAAAATGTTAAGCTAATCCAAAAGAGTATCATTATGCAATAATAAAGAGGATATTTAGATATTTAAAGGGTACATCTAATTTTGGAATATGGTATGATAGATCAAGTTATTTCACCTTATGTACATATACTGATGTAGATTAGATAGGCAATATAGATGATAGAAAGAGCACTAGTGCTAGAGTGTTCTTTCTTGGAGGAAGACTAGTTTCTTAGTTGGGCAAGAAAACATATTGTATATCTCAAAATATAGCTAAGGTAGAGTATGTTGCAACAAAAAATAACTATAATCAAGTTATGTTAATGAAGAAAATGTTGAAGGATATTGGAATTGAGTTTACATAACTTGTTATCATTTATTGTGATAACACAAGTACAGTAAGTATGTCTATTAATCTAGTATTACATTCCAAGATGAAGCACATATCTATAAAGTATCATGTTTTGAGAGAAAATTCAATAGAGAAAGAAATAAGGTTGGAGTATGTAAGCACTAAAGATCAGATTATATATATCTTTATGAAGCCTTTTCCTAAAGATACTTTTGAGTACCTAAGAGGTATGCTAGAGGTTATACCTCTACCTACTTTAGAGTAGTTGATTCAAGGAGTGCATTAGTCTAGTGGTATAGAGCATTATGGTTTGACTAGATTGAATGCTAGTGCTTTCTATATGGGGGAGTATTTGATATGAACTAAGTCATGAAGGACTCTTGGTAATTAGTATTTGGTATTGAACAATTTCTTTGGACACTTGAGATGGTTGTCAATTTGAGCAACTAGTTAGAAATTGGTATGTAATAATTGGTATTGTGATTGACACCTTTGACATTGATGTCAATGGGGGAGAGAATGTACATGAAAAAAATATTGAGAGAATGTAAATAAGCAATGAGAAGAGAAGTACTTGTTGAGATGTAAAATGGGTAGAGTTATCTCTTTAGGGAGATTTAGAAAGATTCATGTAAGTGTGTAGCAAAAAGTATAAGTGCATAGATAAAACCATAAAGTATTGGAAGTTGATTGTTGTGAACAAAATTTTCCAATCCTAAAAGAAGAAGAAGAACAACACAATGTTCTAGAAGATTTTAGATTGATGAAGAGGATTTCAGAAGATGACAACAGTAGAGTACAATTTGGTATTCTTGGAACTTAGATGTTTTTCATCTATGTTGCCATCAATGCAAAAGGGTGAGATTTTTAGAATGAATTGTAATGATACTAAATTGGAGGAGTATCCTAGGAACTTTAGAGTATTAATTTTTTGCATTCATGACTGTATTTTTCATTAATGCTAATATTGCAGTAATTTTGTTAGAGATTGAAGAATAGAAGTCAAGAATCTTAGTATGTGTAGAACCTAAGGAAGTTTAAGATGATGTATAGTGGAGGACATGTTCTTGAGGTTGTCTTGATGGCATGGTTAAAAGAACTAAGTCCGATTCGATGTTGTACGAAAGTTACACTTGTTCTACTAGAAACAATGCAGAAACAAAGCATTAGAAAATAGAGTTCTAATGATCTATCACTATATTTCATCTGAGATGTAATGAAGGTGATAGGAAGATAATAGTGATAAAGGATGATTGTATGGTGATGTCAGAATGTGTGCAACCTATTATTTAACATGAGTGAATCCTTTTATAGACTATGAGCCAATAGTGTTGTTACAATTGTGAATTAATTAATTATCTTATTTTAATTAATTTGGAAAAGCCTTAAGGCCAACTCAAGGAATTATTATGAAGATATGGTATAAAGGAAAGTTTTATCTTTATTTGTGATGAGACTTGTACTGAGAGGATCAAGTGGAATTTGAAGTATTGGTGCTGTTGGAATTATGATACATTTGTCATTAGTGCAAACACTTATTCGATTCTGAATGCTTATCGAGCTCATCAATTAGTCTACAGTATATACCAAGCATTCAGTGGCTACCTTATAAGTTCAATAGGTAAACAATTCTTACCAAGCATTCCAAAGGATACTGAGTGAATGGGCAGTTCAGTAGTGTTCACCGAGCAAAGGAAGGTAAAAGAAGAACTCAGTGTTCACTGAGCAAAGGAAGGTAAATGAAGAACTCAGTGTTCACCGAGCAAAGCAAGATAAATGAAGAACTCAGTGTTCACTAAAAAAAGAAAGGTAAATGAAAAACTCAGTGTTTACTGAGCAAAGCAAGGTAAATGAAGGACTTAGTGTTCACCAAGCACAACAAGGTAAATGAAGAAGTTAGCTTTTACCGAGTGACACTATATCTACCGAGTCACCAATGGTTACCAAGTTCCAAGCAGTATTGTGTGGCTAGTATGAACTGAGCCTCTACTTCTACCGAGTGCATGATGATGCTGAGTAATCTAGTGGATGCTGAGTATTAGAAGGTCATCGAGTAAGCTTGAGGAACCCAAATTTTCTACTATCCGACAGACTCAGTAATGTTCTATTCACTTGTGTTTTGGCCGACCTTGTAGTTGTAAATATTGAAATGGTGTATATGTAATGTATGATATCATTTGTAACATGGTATGGTGTAAAAACAAAAAAAAAGGGTAATTTTTGCATATGAAGAAGGTATTGATATATTTTGAGAAAAGTAAAAGCGAATCAACATCAGAATAAAAGGGAATACAAAAAGGTCAACATAGGAGCAAAAAAGTTATACCTATTACATCAGGTGATCAATGCAACAAGGATCTTATCAGAAAATAGTTGTAAGTAGATCCACTGCTTCATCCTAATAGGTGAATCAGTTTATAAATCCTTTAATGGGGTGGACCTAACAGTCTTTTTGTAAATCTCCTAATAGAGTGCATACTTCATTGTATGTTTGTAAATCCTCTAACAAGGTAGATCTAGCAGTCCTACTTGCTCCTAATAGGGTAGATTACCAGAAGTGATCATTGTAAGCCTTAACAGGCCAACTTTATACTGTAGTATTGACATTTTTTGGGTATCATCCCCACCCTAGTTTTACTTTCTATTTGGAAGGTTTCTGGGTCACCAAATCTCTATGTACATGTGCAATAAATGTTTGTTCCTTCAGTTATGCAATAGATTAGATGAATGTATGATGAATTGGTAAAATGCTGAATTGTTTAAAAGTTTTATAAGTTATTGATTCACCCCTCCCCTCTTAGTAACCTACCTTGTCTTGAATATTTCCAACAATTGGTATCAGAGCTTTGTGGCTCTTAGGATAAAGTTTGACAGCTTGAACAAAAATCAAGGACAATGGAGATATTCAGACTTGACAAATCTATTGAAAATGAAAAGTTGGATCTGGAAATGGCCATGGCTCAACTCAAAGAAGCAAAGGAGCATCTTTCTCAATCTCTAAAAAGAAGGAAGGAACTTGCAAGAAAAATTAATGATCATCAATATGTTGAAGAAAAGATTGAAGACCTTTTACCATCAAGCAGTTCAAATGAAGCTAATGAAGCAATCAAGGAACTCCTAGCTAAAAATGGTTGTTTGCAGGAAGAAGTAAGGAAGCTTAAAAGATAACAAGAAATCCAATCCATTAGGCTATGTGAAGTTTTGGAACAGAGAAACAAGGCAAATAAAGACCTAGAGGTAAGAAATTTTCAATCCCTTCAGCATGAAAATCTTGTAGGTAGCCTATCTAATGCAAATGAAGAAATTATGAATCTAAGATCTCAGAATGAAAGTTTGAGAAATGATTTAATTACTGAAAGACAAATCAATGCAAGCTTACAAAGTGATCTAAGATCTGAAAGACAAATTAATGAAAGTTTGGAAAATGACTTGATCACTGAAAGGAAAGTCAATGAGAGAATGATGAAATCTCAAGTAGACATGATTCAATTAAATCAGTAAAGTGAGCAAAAATTTCATAGACAAAAAGGTAAAGCCGGTCTTGGATATAAGGAAGAAGGTGAATCCTCTAGACAAGGTGCCCAAAGGAATCAAAGACCCACTTGCAATCACTGTGGCAAGATAGGTCATACATCAAACCAATGTTGGAGTAATGGAAAGGAAAAATTCAATGGTAAATGCTTCAACTACAATCAGCATGGTCACAAAGCTAATGAATACAAAGAAAAACCAAAATTTGAAGGCAAATGTCACAAATGCAAGAAACATGGTCACAAGGCATTCCAATGCAAATCCAAATCATTCAATCCAGCTGAACAACTTGTCAAAGAAATCTTTGGATGGGACTACAATACTTGGTGTAGATGTCATTATTGTGGAGAATATGGACATGTTGGCAAAGACTGTTTAAGGCATCATTTGAAGAAAAGAGACACAATAGTAGGATGCTATACATGTACAAAACTTGGTCATATAGCCAAGAATTGCATGAATACTAAAATAATTGAAGATGAAAAGAAAGCTAAATTTGATAACATTCAAAAGCAAATGAGACAATAATGGATTCCTAAATCTACCAAGCAAGATAGTTCAAATGATGTTTATGTCACTCAAGAAATGGGTGACTCCACCATTTCCAATTAAATTTAAGAAATATCAAGAACTGTATCATCAAGCCATATCTTAAGTAGTTCCAGAATGAAAAAGTGCAAATGATCAAATTAGAATTTCAAGTTCAAGAACCAAAGGAAAGTTATCATTCACCATGTTGCATTTACCAAGCAAGGTTGGTTAAAGACTTTATCGAGCTAGGTCGGGAGTATCAAAGATTTTGTTTGATCACCGAGTTGCAAAACTTTACCGAGTAGAGCGATGAAAGATTGGCAAACACTATGTCATCTCATCTACCTTTGTACCAAGCATTAATGATAGTATTTCCATCAAAAGGGCAGAATTTGATTTCATTTTTCATTGCGACTTAAGAATACTTAGAGAGCTAAAATATTTTTAGTGAATCTTGAGCAAATTCCAAGTGATTTGAAGCGAATTTCCTATGAAGAATTTTTTCAAGATTTTCTTATATTTACTGAGCAGCAATGGCATCTGCAAGCACTAGTAGTAGCAAGGAAAAAAGAGGTTCAGAGATGTTAATAAAGGGTACAGAATGGAAAGCGCCCAATTTCAAAATTGTTCTGGCCATTGCGGAATCACTCGACCCAACTAGAGCTCAATCACAAATACCCCCCAAGGTACTTCTTATCAATGATATTTGTACTCATTTCAAATGTTCTATTCAAGAAATTGAAAACCTAGAAATGGATAGTGCCCTAGGTGAAATGAGTGTAGATCTCTTTGAAACTTGAGTTCAAGCATCTTGAAACCAAAGGCTTGACACATATCTCGCATATTCCTAGAAACTTCCAAAATAAATGGATTAGGTATATCCTGAGTCGGGTACATAATGGACAATTTTGGTTAGAGTAGCCAGTGCTAATCACTAAGAAAATGATTCAAAAAATCACGGGTCTCCCTATGCTCAATAAAGCCAAAACCACCAAAACCCTAAGTTGGAAGGAGTTACAAAGGCAAACCCTAGCCAAATGGGATGGTAGAGGTTTAAAGGTAAACACTGTATCTGATGTCAAACTAAGATTCGAAATTCATGGAATTGCATATAAATTATACAATTCTAGTAGACTAAATAGTGTACCTTGTGAAGCTGTGGATTTGGCCCTCAAGGTTGTGAAGAAAAACCTTGAACTTGATCTGTCTAAAGTATTGCTAAAATAATTGAATAAAAATATGGATAGTATAAGGACTTCCAAGAATAACCCTTGTAAATTTGGTTCTCTATTGATTTTTTTATTTTTCTATATTCAAAAATTCTTTCTGTCAAAAGGAACTGTTGTATGGAGAAAAGACATTCCAATTTTGTATCAAATAAATGAGTTTGTAGTAGAGATGGGTGAGAATTTTGATAGCATCATGGACAACTATTTTGAAGATTTCAAGGAAAGAATGAATAATAGGTTTCAGATTCCTCCTAAGCTTGTTGAGGATTATAAGGATGATGTATGCTTCATGGTTGACTGTGATAAGGTGTATATCTAGGCAGTCAGACCTTGAGTTGCATGGGTAAAACCTCTTCCCTATGAGGTAAATATTGATGAAGCTAGGGACATCATAGAAGCACTGGTAAATGAGCCAATAGACCCAAGGAAACAAATTTTTGGGACCTATGATGAAGCAAAGGCTAGAATTAAGCTTGAAATCAAGCTACCACATGCCATAAGCAAAGGCAAGAGGAAACTAGCAAAATTGAAAACTGCATCTGGCCCTCTTATGTTAATAGAAGGAAAAGATGAGGATGAAGGAGATGATGAAGAAGGAGGAGAAGAAGAAAAAGAAGAAGAAGAAACTAAAGAAGAACCTCCAAAGAAGAAGGGTAGTGTAATAATTACCAAACCTAAAAAGAAACCTACTGCAATATTTATCAGAAGGACCATAAAATGTAAGCAAGAACCTATATTGGTCAAGCCTGCACCTACATTTGAGGAAAGGCTCAAACAACTGGAAGAAGGAGCTGTCATCACAAATTTTAAAGCATTGAAATTTGAAACTAGAACAGATGCTGAGAAGATGTAGATAGAGGAACTGGTACTAAGCAAGATGGGTAAATGGAAATACTCTCTGGACTAGCCTGCCTCCCAAATCTCAAAGGAACTATTGGAGAGATTGCAATCAAGATGGGAATCAGCAACCCAAATGGTAAAAGATATCTATGAGAAATCCCCGAAGAATCTTCAACCAAGTCTCACTGGAGATAAAGTAAAAATAGAAATGAAAAACCATGAAGGTAAAATGATGATCAGATTCCACACATGTTTAATTTTGATCAAAGACATTGAGCATGTTGTAAATGATGCTACAAACATGTGGAAAAAAATCTATCATCTGCATAAGCCCAGTGAAGACCCAATTGAAATCAAAGATGATGACAGTAGTGACAATGATGATATTGATGGCACTCCATCCATCATAGTTTCACCAGGTGAGCTTCATGCATTAATGGGAGAAGACAAGGAGGAAGAAGCTAAAGAGGAAGATGAGGAGGAAGATGATCTAGTAAAAAGTGCAGCAGTAGTCATTGCATCCCTTCCTCACTCTCCACCTAAAACTGTCACATCATTAAGGTTGGAGTCAGATTTAGTAGGTTTGATAGCATCCACATCAGATTTATCATCTGCACCTACCACATCATAGCTCTATGTATCATCAATGGAAGTGTCTACCACTTCATCTATCGAGCTGCAGCCCTCTCCTTCATCTACCGAGCCAGCCTCCTTAGCTCCATCATCTTCAGTTGGTATAGCAGTAAGTTCCACAATTTTTTCGGCTACATTAGTACCAATATTTGCACCAGTTAGTCTTCCCATTATAAATATTCTAGCTTGTTCTACAATTTTTTCTACATTATCTACATCTACTTCAAATCTAGTTAGATCAGATACTGCATTATCAAGTGTATTACTATTTTTGGGAAGTACTCCAATTTTTGATCTGGTAAATACTCCTATTGGCACTCAACCTTTAAGTATACCAGTCTTCACTGCTAGT
This sequence comes from Cupressus sempervirens, assembly GCA_028749045.1. NCBI lineage: Eukaryota > Viridiplantae > Streptophyta > Pinopsida > Cupressales > Cupressaceae > Cupressus > Cupressus sempervirens. The sequence goes on from CM053783.1 coordinate 250,752,703, forward strand.
CCTTCCATCTCCACTATTGTGTCCACTCCCAAGGTCAAATCAATCATCACATAAGCCAAACTAAAGCAAACATTAAGACTTTTGCTCACTGGAAAAGAAATTCTTGAAGATATTGACCTAGACACAGAAATAGTGATTCCAAAAATTGACTATGAAAATGCTACCATTGAAGAAATGAGGTATGCTAGTCAACTAATAGAGATGAAGGCTATGAAAAAGTAGTTAAGGTTTGAAAGGGATAAGGAGTAAAAAATAATTGAGAATGACAGAAATATAATTATAGAAGCTATAGGTGTTGAAGTAGATTCTACTCAACACATTTTGATTCAGTTAGAAGAGGCTGTAAATAAATTCAGTGAGGACACCTCCGGTGAAGAAAAATTGATTGAAAAGGCTGAAAGAAAATTTGATAGTAAGGTGCTTCAACACATTGCTCAGCAGATTCCAATAAAACATATAGAATTGTCCACAATTCTAGTCAATCTTGAAAATTCTTTTAATAATGTAACTTCAATTTTTGCCAAACTTTGTGATGTTACCGAATATACCAAGGAGATTAAAGAAAAATTAAATAAAGTTAATGAGGATATGAAGGTCAGTGCCCAAAAGCTGCAACTTGATGCCAATTCAAGTTCATCCCATCATTTCAACAATGGAATTTTTGTCAAAAAAGTAGGCATAACTATTGAGATAGGAAGCTAGGATAAGATCTACACTGATTGACATCTAGAATATGATTCTTCCTATCATGGACGTAATGTAGAAACATATTGCCTACTCCAAACCATTGATCCATGACAACAATTTCTCAATTGCAGATCATGTGATTGAACTTTCAGCTAAAGTTTAGATAGCACTCTCCACCTGCAAAACTTTGCAAGAAAATTGGGATAAGACTTTGGCTCTTATTCTCAAGGTACATTATGAGTTTATCTCCCATTTTGGTGTTTCTGTGTAAATATATATTGTTTAATTTGGCATTATTGTCAAAAAGGGGGAGATAGAGTACCAAAGAAGAGATAGAGACATATGAAAACAATGAAGTCATGTGTATAGATAAGAGATATTTGTAAATACTATGTGCATATTGTATGGGGAAGATTTATGTAAATCAGGATGTCAAATTTTGCACATAAGTTTTGGCTCATAAGTGTTTTTGTCACTAATGCCAAAGGGGGAGATTGTTGGAATTATGATATATTTTTCATTAGTGCAAACGCTTATTCAATTTTGAATGCTTACCGAGCTCATCAATTAGTCTACAGTATATACCAAGCATTCAGTGGCTACCTTATAAGTTCAGTAGGTAAACAGTTCTTACCAAGCATTCCAAAGGATACCGAGTGAATGGGCAGTTCAACAGTGTTCACCGAGCAAAGGAAGGTAAAAGAAGAACTCAGTGTTCACCGAGCAAAGGAAAGTAAATGAAGAACTTAGTGTTCACTGAGAAAAGCAAGGTAAATGAAAAACTCAGTGTTTACCAAGCAAATCAAGGTAAATGAAGGACGTAGTGTTCACCAAGCACAACAAGGTAAATGAAGAAGTTAGCTTTTATCAAGTGACACTATATCTACATATTAGTGTAGTTTTTTTATTTTTCCTATTTTGCTAAGTTTTTCCTACACTTTTAATAATCTCGCTTAGGTTAATAAAGCATGTCTTATTAGGTGAATGGTTGTGAGGTGTCATCTTCCTACATGTGAGCATCCATTAGCTATCTTGGGAAGATACTTTGCTATCTTTAGTCCGATAGATGGTTGCTCCTCATTGGTTGGTGTTGCCACCTCCTGCCTCTTCCTAGCCTATATAAGCATGCTACCTAGCTTGTATTTGCATCTCTTATTTTTGCATCCTCTTAATGCTATTTTGCTTCCAGCATTTGCATTACTCTCTTGGAGACTAACTCTATGATGCTATTTTGATTTTGTATCATTTGCATTCATAGTTTAGATATTTACTCTTTGCACTAGTTTTCTGGGTTATTAATCTTTTCAGATTCTAACATGGTATCAGAGCTTTTCTATGTGCAAGAGTAGATTTTAGTTTCCTTATTTGAGAGATTCGGGGGGGGCAAATAAACTTTATTGTAGTTTTTTGAAAAATGAAGTATGCTCTTCTCTTGCATCTTTGGATGATCCTGAGAATCAGAAAAGTTTTGACAAAAACAGTTTTTCTCTGGGGTTTCAATCTCAAATCTGACAACCAACTTGCATATTTGGAGTTTTCAATCAATTTTGCAAGTTCCAGCATGCCATTGATGGACTTGAGAAGCTGATCCAGCATTTTCATGTCATATTTTGGTTGCTGGGGTCGTTTTTTGATTTTTGGAGCCATTTTTTACTGTTAAAGGCGTCTGATTTACACTACAACAACATCTTTTGTACATCAGCAAGAAAAACGCTTTCTGGGTTTTGTTCGCAGCCCCGAAAAACCATCTGAGTATCTTTTAGATTTTGCATGCAAGTTGTATATTTTTTAGAATCAAGCATGCAAAGCTACAGCCATACCCCTCTCCGTTGGCAGCCGCATATTTGAATACAGTTTTCAAATGTCTCGTTCTTGCTCATACGGACTCCGATTTTGACAATTCTTGTTATGAACTTGGCTATTTTTTTGTGCTCTATCCACTAATGGAGTTAGTTTTTGATTTTTATGCATGAATTCTTCAGAAATTGCAGATTCTCAGCCGTGACTGTGCACAGTTCTCGTTTTGGAAACTTCGGAGGATCATAACTTTCTCATACGACCTCGTATCGAGGCGATTCTTTTTTTGAAAGTGCATGATTTTTCGAGTAGATCACAGTGGTGCTATTTTTTTCCTTGATTATTGTGTCCAAGTTTCACTTTTAGCATATGCTCTTCATGAGGATTTGTAATGCATTGAAATCAAGACCACTCAATATCTCTTTCTAGTGGTAATTGTAAATGCACTAAAATAAAGTGCCAAATCATATTTCTTTGGGGGGGGTTCTTTGATTGAGTAAAAAGGGGGGGGCATTGTCGTGGCTGGATTCTCTTCCTTTTAGCATTCCTTTGCATTCCTTCATCATGGATCAAACAAATATGCCCATCCTAACTCCATACAATTACTTTGAGTGGAAATCACGCATGATAATTCACTTAAAGAAAGCTGGATTAAATAGGATAACTATGGGACTTGAAACTGAACCTACTAAAGATGAAGACAAGCCTAAGTGGTTTAACAAATGTGATGAGGCATATGGAACATTGTGTTTGTCTGTTTCTCCTGGCTTGCTATTTCACATTGAGTCTTTGGATACACCAAATGAAGTATGGACAAAGCTAGAGACACTATTTGGCACACAAGATTCAATGAGGGGTCATATGTTGGAAAATGAATTAATTAGTTTGAGTCCAGACAATTTCAACACAATCCAAGATTTCTTCACCAAATTGAAATCACTAAGGCTGCAGTTAAAACAATGTGGAATTGAAAAGAAAGATGAAAAACTGATTCTTAGTATTCTCTCTAAGCTAAGTTCAGAATATTCTGTGTTTGTTTCTACCTTCTATGCTACTAAGGGTGCACTTGGTACTCAATTCACCATGCCATCTTTAGATGATTTTGCTGTCAATCTCACTCGAGAATAGGACAAGCTAATCCAGATGGGCATTCTTAAGTCCTTTAAGTCACATGCCTTGGCTGCTAACCAAGGCACAAAAGAACAACAAGGACAAAGTAGTAACAACAATAGTAAGGACAAGAAACAAAAGAATAGCGAGGAGAAGAAGGATCAGATGCCGGTTTCTTCAAAAGCAACTATTGATACACCATCTTCCAAGGGCGATAAGCCTAAGAAAGAAAAGGTCAAATGTGCCTATTGTAAAAGACCTGGTCATGATGAACATAAATGTTTGCAGAAACAACTTGATCACTTGACATACATTCTTGAGAAGAATAATATCAATGTTCCTGAGTCTATCAAACAAAGTTCTAATGAATGGTCTAACAAAGAAAAAGAAAACAGCAAGGGGAAAGGAAAGGGCAAGGCCCTTTTTGCAGTTGCTTCCTCACCATCCACTTGGGTTCTTGATTTGGGTGCTTCACACCAAATGGCTTCATCTAAGGAAGAACTTGCATCCTTGGAGTTGTGTACTATGCCTTCTATTTTGATGGGTGATAACACTCTTGTTGAGGTGTGTGGGAGAGGGTCTATTGATGTGGGGGATGGTACATTCCATGATGTTCCTTATGTACCCTCATTATCAACTAATCTCCAATCGGTACACCAGATCACTCACACAGGTTTTGGCAAGTGGGTTGAGTTCACTCCTAATTCAGTGGAGATAAGTGAGTTGCACAATGATTCTACAGTTGCAGTTGGGAGAGCAGATCATCAGTCACGACTCTATATGTTTTCTCACTTTGTTCCTGATCCTCCTTTGACTGTTTCACTCACTCACTCTAATGATGTGAGCAGATTATGGCATGAGCAGTTTGGCCATCTTAACTTCCACTACTTGCATCAGCTTAACCAGCAGAGCATGGTCATAGGGTTGCCTTCTACTTTGACATTGGAGTCACTTGGAATACATGATAGATCTTCTAATGGGTTAGATTCACTTGAGCAGTCTTCTACCTCCACTTCTGATGCAGAGAGTGATTTAGAGGACTCACCTCCTTCCTCTCCTAGTCATCATTTACAGGTTGATGATTCTCCTCTAGATTCTCCATCTTCCAGTCCACTTTGGGCTAGACAGACCTTGCAGTTTATAGGTGATTGGGTTGGGGATCCATCAGACACCAAGCATACTCGTTCACAATTCCAGGATGCTCTACATATCTTCATTGCTACTGCCTCAAATCCACAGTCCTTTCATGAGGCTTTTGGTATTTTTGAGTGGGATACAGCTATGCAGGAAGAGTATAGTTCCTTGATGAGGAACCACACTTGGGATCTTGTCCTTTTTCCTAATGGAAGAAAACTTGTTCGATGCAAGTGGATCTACCGGACAAAATTTGCAAGCTTTGCTGGAGGTGCGGGATGCTACATCTTTTGGGGGGGGCTCTTCCTCTCACTTGGAGTCCTAATTTTCTTTGGGGAGTCTCTTTTCTCTCTCTTTTGGGGGAATTTTATGTACATGGGTACCTCATCAGGCTTGACTTGCCGGGACCCATTTCTACATCCACCTAAGCTTCGCTTATGGGGGGGTGTTAGTGTAGTTTTTTATTTTTCCTATTTTGCTAGGTTTTTCCTACACTTTTAATAATCTCGCTTAGGTTAATAAAGCATGTCTTATTAGGTGAATGGTTGTGAGGTGTCATCTTCCTACATGTGAGCATCCATTAGCTATCTTGGGAAGATACTTTGCTATCTTTAGTCCGATAGATGGTTGCTCCTCATTGGTTGGTGTTGCCACCTCCTGCCTCTTCCTAGCCTATATAAGCATGCTACCTGGCTTGTATTTGCATCTCTTATTTTTGCATCCTCTTAATGCTATTTTTCTTCCAGCATTTGCATTAATCTCTTGGAGACTAACTCTATGATGCTATTTTGATTTTGTATCATTTGCATTCATAGTTTAGATATTTACTCTTTGCACTAGTTTTCTGGGTTATTAATGTTTTCAGATTCTAACACTACCGAGTCACCAATGGTTACCGAGTTCCAAGCAATATTGTGTGGCTAGTATGAATTGAGCCTCTACTTCTACCGAGTGCATGATGATGTCGAGTAATCTAGTGGATGCCGAGTATTTGAAGGTCATCGAGTAAGCTTGAGGAACCTGAGTTTTCTACTATCTGGCCGACTCAGTAATGTTCTTTTCACTTGTGTTTTGGCCGACCTTGTAGTTATAAATATTGAAATGATATATATGTAATGTATGATATCATTTGTAACATGGTATGGTGTAAAAAAAAAGGGTAATGTTTGCATATGAAGAAGGTATTGACATATTTTGAGAAAAGTAAAAGTGAATCAGCAGCAGAATAAAAGGAAATACAACAAGGTCAACATAGGAGCAGAAAAGTTATACCTATCACATCAGGTGATCAATGCAACAAGGATCTTATTGGAAAATAGTTGTAAGTAGATCCACTACTTTATCCTAACAGGTGAATCCGTTTATAAATCCTTTAACTAGGTGGACCTAACAGTCTTTTTGTAAATCTCCTAATATAGTGCATACTTCACTGTATGTTTGTAAATCCTCTAACAAAGTGGATCTAGCAGTCCTACTTGCTCCTAATAGGGAAAATTACCAGAAGTGATCATTGTAAGCCTTAACAGGCCAACTTTATACTGTAGTATTGAAGTTTTGTGGGTATCATCCCCACCCCAGTTTTACTTTCTATTTGGAAGGTTTCTAGGTCACCAAATCTCTATGTACATGTGCAATAAATGTTTGTTCCTTCAGTTATGCAGTAGATTAGATGAATGTATGATGAATGGGTAAAATGCTAAATTGTTTAAAAGTTTTATAAGTTACCGATTCACCCCTCCCCTCTTAGTAACCTACCTTTTCTTGAATATTTCCAACAAGTGCATAGTGAAAGAAAGAGTAGAATGCTTGCTAAATACATGTAAGTGATCCAAGGGATCATTGGATGCATAGTATGAGATCTAGTTATAAGATCTAAAGGAATAGAAGTCTAGTTGATAGGACAAAGGTAGAGGAAGAAGTATATTTTAGTTCTATTATTCTACAAGGAATAATATACAGATCATTTGGATATTGGGTTCTTTGATCTTAACCTTGGAGTTGTTTGGGCATTGAGTCCAACTGTCTTCCACAACTCGTAATAGAGTTGGAATCTCCTAATAGGGTCTATCCTCTAATAAGGAATATTTATATTAGAACAACATCTTGTGGCTACCATCCCCACCATGGTTTTTCCTTTGATCAAGAGTTATTCTAGTTAACATATTTGGTATTGATTGTGTATGAGTATCTTGTTGTGGTTTCTATTTATATTACTCACATGGTTAAGTTTTTTTAAGGTTAATGATTGTGATAATAGTTGTATAACTAGTTCATCCCCCCTTAGTTATATTAGTGGACTATATATTCTAACAAAAATAGGGTTTGGATATGCCTATTTGAATACTTATGAGAGTCTTTTAGAATAAGATCAATGATCTAGATGTTTCCCTTTTTTCCTCTTCATTTGATTGGTTGTTCATCCCTCATAGGGATCGGTGATCCACATCAAAATGTGTAACAAGAATTGTAACGAACTCTACAATCATTAAATGTTATGTACACATTAGATCAAAATGGTTTACCTCAAATTTTGTACCATTTTAGGCATTTTTCCCTCTTTGCGTTACTTGGCACATATTGTCTCTAATGCTTGGTCTTAACTATTCTTCTTGCTATTTTTGACCTTAACTTATCTCCTTCTATATAAATTGACATATATGTACTCTGTTTTCTTGACATTAACTATACTTGACTTGTATTGAAAGTAATTATCAACCAAAGACTTGCTTGGCTCCTATAGAGCTTGGCTTATACATGATTATTTACAAGTCTTTATATGACTTAGCCTATATAGATTAACTCAGTGCCTATGATGATTGCCTAACTCTACATTATTAATGACTAAGTTTTTGACACTAATAGACAAAAAAATTAGAGAGAACAACATACACTAGTTTGAAAGTCATATGGATTTAGTCAGTTTTATACTCAAAGGTGTGTATGATAAAAGGTTTTGAAAATTGTAAGTATAGAAGTTCATGTATCAATCAAGTTATCTTTATGGAGTATATCCTAAGGGGGAGTACTTATGTTTTAGTTTTCATATGTAAAGTTTGATCATGAAAAAGTGTTTTTTCCACTAATGTAAAAGGGGGAGATTTTTGATCCTCAAGGTAATCATGGTGTTGTTAGTCAGTGTAAAACACTTAGTCATCCATTAGGCAAGGTTGGTCAGTCATCATTATGACCAAGTTACCCTATATAGACCAAGAAATATAATAAAGGATTTGTATATATTTTAATTTATTTTGAGTAGTTATTTATGAATAAGTCTATGGTTGTTGAGTACTTGAGTATTAGTCAAGATGTCAAGAAGCTGTATATAAGAAAAGTTCATTCTTATGTTGAGATTGAGTAAAAGAGAGTATTCTGAGCATAGTAGAGACTAAGTAACACAAATTGAGTCAAAAAAAGTTGAAGTTGAGTGATAACTATAGGACTAGAAAATGGGCTAATGTCTAATATACTATGAGCTAATCACAAACTGAATAAATGTACATTAACACCCTCTAGTCTACCATGAAACCCAAATGAATAAAAGAAGAAAACAAAATTAAGACTCCCTCTTTCATTTGTAGCTCCCGTTTCCTTCTTTTTTCTCCATATGATGTACTCCAAATTTCCTATAGTGCACACAATGTTGAAGCAATAGCCTAAGATGGTGATAATGCTATGAGAATACTAGAAGATGTGGTTTTAGCATGAGAGATGGAATAAAAAATACTAAAAGCTAAGGACTTGAAAATTCTTAAGAATTAGGGACTAGAATGAGAGAAAGAATGCTCATTTTATAATCAACATGGAAGATGAGAGCATTGGAATTGTCACCTTGGATATGCCACTTGGTAAGAGATTCCTTTGAGAATCCATGAGACATATGACACAATATGCCAAGAGTATGATTTTATGATGCTTGGAAGTCAAACTTGGCTAAAGATGGAAGAGGATCTATGATGTGTCATATGAAACCTCAAACCCACTTAAAGCCAGGAATCTATGACAATGGAAGCCAAATATGGATGTGTGTAAGAGAATAAGAATATATGGAATATGACATATCTTAGCCAAGTGTCAATGGAGAATCCACAAGGTGTCATGCCCATGTGTCATGATGATGTTAATATTATGTAGAATATTTGAATTAAAAATCTATTATTCCACAAAAATAGATATTAGTGAAAATGGAATTAATGGTGGAAAATATGACTTAGGAAATTGAGAATTTCCATGGTTTATGAATGATGAATCAATTAATCAATAAAATATCAATTAATTGAGGAGTTTAGTTGAAGAATAATTAGTAATGAAATGGGATTAAATTATGGTTATTTAATCCTATAGAGAGAGTTAGTAGATGATTGGCCAATTTGATTAAATAAGTGTGACAATATCCTTTGATGAAGTGAGATGATAATGTAGATTGACTAGAATGATGATGGATAGACCACAGTGATGGTCAAATTGATCAATTGATTGAAATTAATAACATGCCAAGGAAACATGACATGCATTAAAGATATGTAACATTTAACTAACATTGTAAAATGCTACAGGATTGAGATTGATTGATAAGGATTGATGATAATAAAATCAATGAACACTACCAATGTTATTAAATGGTTGAAAATGCTATGATCTAACACTAAGAGTCTCAAAAATGTTAAAGATTAGATGATGTGAATGATAGTTTGACCTAGCACTAAGAGCCATGATAATACTAAGGTCAGATTGATAAGATTTAATAGATTGATAGGTTTCCAAGGCACTAAAAGCCACAAAAATGCATAGGATTGGATAGCTGATGATTTATTTTGGGATGTTTGACATGTTTTGCGTAGATTAAGACTAATTTCAAGTGATTTTGGGTTGATTTGGGGTGATTCCGGGTTGGTTTGATATGATTTGGAGTTGATTTGATATAGTTTTGAGTTGATTTGAAATGATTTCTAATGATGTGCAATTGATGTGAAAGAGGATATGAATGATGATAGACACTGTTGAGATACAATCAGGTTGGCCAAAAGATTAGAGTTAGTGGAATGAGAAAATGGGATGAATTAGTATGAAAAGTGATGTCGATTTAGGGGCCTGAGAGTATTTTCAAGGGTTACCACTCAAGATAGTGACCAAATAATGAAAATGATATGTCAAGATTTTCAAAATGAATATATGAATCCAATGTAATTGATGGTTTTAAAATCAAAGTTGAAATGCAAAAGTTATGGCCTTCGGAGTGCAACATAAGGGCTCTAGGAGTAGTTCTAGGCATCTTACTACGCCAAGTGCACCCAAAATGCACCCAAGTGCACCCAATACACACTTGTAAACCTAAGTCTGCTATTACAATACCAAGGGCACCCATGATGCAGTTGGGAAGCCTGAGTGCACTCAAAAGTGTAGATTGCACCCTAGAAGGCTCTAAGAAACAAAATTAGCCTGACTAGACTTAGAATGACACAAAACTTTGTGTAGGTGCCCAAAATGGTGGAAAGAGGTCAAAAGATAAGTAGAATTAGTAAAACATGTTTAGATTTGGTCAAACTTGGTCAAACAAGCATTTGATTGAGGCTAGACTAGGTGGAAAGCCACAAAAGGTTGATAGATGAGGATGAGTTAAAATGAGGTGAAGACTTTTTCTTTCAAAAAGTGTTCTATATGTCAAATAGAGATTTATTTTGATCAAACCATAGACGTGAACCATTTTTGATCATCTACATTTTGCCCCTCTTTTATACAATGTAATTTAGAGCATTATGTCAATGAACACTAATGAGAAGGCCATAATAACATGCCCCAATAGGAATGATATATATGGGTGCCTCCTTGAGAAATTGACTAGGATATGCATATGATAGGTCAATTTGTCAACAATGAGATGAAAAAGTCATAGCAACTGATGGATCACAAATTAGAGCTAAAATGTGTAAGTTATGAGGTCTATAGTGTAGAATGAGGGTCAATGGGACTGATGAGGCCACCATAGATAGTAGAGGGATCATCCTTGAAGCCAAACAAAGGTCATGAGGCTAGGGATAGTATAGGTTGACACAGATATGCTCATGGATATGTGACCAAGGCAATAGATGAAGAAGACATAGAAGATAAAGAAGATGAGATGATGAATAGTTAGTATGATGGGAAGGCTTTTGGTTTTCTAAAGTGGACTACATGTCAAATGGATCTTTATTTTGATATGGAAAATGGAATGCAATGCATCATGGCACAAAGGGCTAGAGTGTAAAATGCAAACCTTTTGCATAAACAAGCATGATGTAGAAAGAAAATGACCTTTTCCTTCCTAAGGCATATATACATGCCCTAGAATCTCAAAGGTACATTTTAACAAATAGAAAATAAAATATTACCATGAACCATCTTGACCACTCTCATAGATTAGTTTATATCATTGAGTAGCATAGGAACATGATCAAAGAAAAAACAAAGCAAAAATAAATCACTCACTAAACAATGTGAGCCAACAACTATTCCTATCCATTATTACTTTCTTTTTAGTTTTGTAAGTCTTCAGATATTGCTGGACATGTTGATCATGTGAAAGATTTTTTTATGGATTCAGTTGATAGGTTGATAGTGATAAGTTGGATTGATTGTTGGTTCACATTTTTTAGATAGTGTGATTGTCATGGAAGTGTAGTAGTTTCAGTTTTGGTCTATGAAAGTGCAAGTGTTTATGCAAAAGGGATGATTATATACAAGGTTTATTACAATTTTTTGATGGGTGTTGTGATTTTTATAAATTTTGAGGATATTTGATGTTTTTGTGTGACTCATTTCTTTAGGACATTTTACAATTTTTAGGATTTACTTTAGGATATTTTATGATTTTTATGATTTTTTTGGGACATTTTATGATTTGTATGGATTTTTTTAGGACATTTTATGATTTTTAGTGCTATTTTCATGACGTTTTATGATTGTAGTGAATTTGTTTAGGACATTTATGATTTTTTTGAATTTTTTCAGGATCATATTTGAATTTTTAGGATTTTTTCAAGATCATAAAAGCATATACAAGTGTTAGCTCCAATCCATTATGTGATAATTCCAATGGATAAAAAGTGCTTAGGGACATGCCCCTAGTTCAAGCTCTAACTCATGCACTATGTAGGTAATATTCCCCTAGACAAGACACAAACTATGTACAAAGGCCAATGACAAAGTATGTTTAGATTGGTGATGCATTAGGTAAGATAACAATGGATATTAACCAATTTGTGAGCCATGGTCAAGGAGCCAAGGCTATCTTGCAAGATGAAGGATATGATTAAGGAATAGAAAATGGGAGAAAACCAGATGTAATCCTAATAGATGGAGGATCAACAATTGATTACACATGGTGCATGTTTGCTAGGGTTTCACTATGCTACTTGCCAAAAGTGCCTGTTTTCCAGGTTTTCACTTTTGGACATAATTTTTCTTTTCACTCAAATTTTCATGCCAAGACACCTATTTGCCAGGTTTTCATCAAGGCATCTATTTTTTCATGATTTTTTTCTATTTTGATGACTTTTTTTTTTTTTTTTTTTTTGATATTTTTCAGGACATTTTACTATTTTTTTGATATTTTTTTCAAGACTTTTTGCCATTTTTTGATATTTTTTCAGAACTTTTAGATGGAATGAAGAATGTTACTGATGAATGCTAAGAATAAATGTGTTGTTGGTGCTACTAGTTGATAATCTCTGGAGCCACAACTGACCATAACTATGTATGAGTCATTCCAAGTCTATAGCTAAGATCAAACCACTGGAAAGACCTTGAGATATACCCTTGTGTACTGTATGTAAGGTATAGTATATGTAAGGCATTTTTTTCCTCTTACGAATCAAGGCATCTGAGGATACATGGGTCAAATGATTCTTTGTATGGGATGTCCCTTATGATGATGTGTGCAAAGACTTGTTGGACAGATGTTTGATTTTGGGTGTTAGGCAAGTTAGGTAGCTAGATTTGGGGATAAGCATCTAGATATAAGGAAGGATTGGGAGGATTGAGACCAATGACTTCCCACATGAATGCTTATCAAGAGAGCTCAAAAAGACTTTGTGACATGTTGAACACTAGAACACTGATATTCATGGAATCATCTTTTTCATTTTGTATCCTTGGGAGTTGCTTAACTTTTGATTTGTCATGGCCCAATAACACCTTTCCATTTTCACCAAGAGACCTATTCTTGTCATTTTTTTTCTCTCTTTTTGCTTTGAAACTAGAAGGTGGAGTTATCTCCCCAAAATTTTCTAATGTGTTCACTTTAGGAGAAATTGCTTCTTTATGATCACAAACTTTAATGCCTTCATAGATTTCAAAGTCTATTGCGAGAGTGTCATCATTTTTTAATTGATCAAAAATTGGTCATCCAAATTGGTCCCAATCTAAAAATTCATGATAACTTGAGGGGATGTCATTATCAGTGTTGAATGGGCTCTGGTTGAAGGTATATATATGGGTATTATATTTAGTGTTATAATTGGGGTTATGCTTAGAAGATGGAGGACTATTGGCTTTAGGTTGGGTATCCTTAGATGCCTTTTCATCATTCAAAACATCCATAGTCTTACAAATAGGTACCATAGTACTCTAGGAGAACTTATTCATAATGGTTTGAATCCAAGCTACAAACTAGGAGGTCATCCTTTTGTAGTGATAAGTTCAATTATTCCTTATTTCTAACATCCAGGACCACTATAGCCTTCATAGCCTTGTTTCTGCATGATAGTAAACCCAAGTTTATATTTGCTAAAAATGTATTCTCATTGAGAGAAGTGACATTTTGTGTACTGATATCAAAATGTTGGTGTTGCAATAGTTGTGATTTACCACAAGATTGGGGAGAAAGTGGTGAATCCCTAATGTGGGATACTTGAGACATAAAGTATTCTCCAAACCTACTATCTTCAATCTTTAGCTTTTCCTTGGCCTTACTAAGAAGTATATCAGCATCCACATACTTAGAGGAATTTGTGGGTTGTGCTTCATTGTTTTCTAGGACTTGGTATGCAGTAACATCTCTAAGATTGGCACAAAACTAGAATGGATCTAGATCACCAAGGATGGTAACCTCCACATTATTGTAGGAAAATATTAGACATTGATGATATGTAGAGGGCACTACTTGCATAGCATGGATCCAAGGGTGTCTTAGTATCATGTTGCCATTCATTTTGATATATAGGACCTAGAATAATGTGTCTTTAGTAGTTGGACCAACTCTAATAGATAAGATGATGACCCTTATAGAGAAGTGTTCACCATCATCATAGGATTTTATTGTGATTCTTTGAGAGGGATTCACATTGTCTTCATAATAACCCAAACCTTTTACTACTTTAAGTGTACAAATAATCAGCCCTACTCCATCTATCAAGACACGTCTGACCTTAACATTATGTACAAAGACTTAAAGGTGAAGATGATCATTGTGGTTGGGTCTATCTTTAGGAATATCCTAAGGTAAAAATGTGATATGTTGTGATGCAAATAGGTTCCCCACCATGGCTTGGAACTATGCAAAATCAATGTTATCTGGGACTACTAACTCTTTAAGGGCTTGATCCAAGATCTTTTGATGATGGGGAGATGCACGTAGTAGGTCCAAGATGGATATTTGATTATGGGTCTTGACACGCTATTCAACAAGGGTATAATTAGATGAAGTGGAAGCAATATGTCTATTAGTGTAGACACCTAAATCTGATTACACTGCTTCGGTAATCCTATTTAGCTATCTCTAAAGGCATCATTAATTAAATTCCTATTTAATTAATCCTTTGCCATCCCCTAGTTGATTAATTTAATTAATCACCTATAGTCCTAAATTGATAAATCAAATAACCCATTATTTATCAATTAATCCTATTCTCCTATCTAATTCCAAAACCCTCATTTATTAAATGAATCTATTTAATAAATAAAGCCCTCAAAACTAATAGCCCCTAAACTATCCTAAATCCTCCATTTTAGCCTAATCCACCCCATCCACCCATACTAACCTATCTTAGCCACCAACTCACCCACCATCATGAATGCCATCCACTTGCACATCTCTAACATCCTTACTCTAATCCTAACCCAAGCCTAATCCCCCCCCTCACTAACCTTGTCACATTCCCTAAGTAAGCGTAAGACTTTCCTAAGCCAAACCAAAGTCTCCTCCCTCAAAATATCCCAACTATAAAACTTTATCCAAACCACAAAGCCTTCAATGCTCTTACATGCTCTTAAAAGCTCTTACAAGCACTTATTAGGGCCATTTAAAGCCTTGAGCCTCCTTTTTTGACTCATCCATGCCCTTTCCTCCACCCACTCTCCCTGTGACATGTGTCACTCTTTGATTGGTGCTAAACAAGCACAATCCATGTGCTCCCCTTTGAATACATCCTAGCCTACCCTAAAGCTTTCATCTCTCCTTACATCTTAATCCTCCATCCCTCAAGCCCTTGGCCTATAAATTAGATCCCCTCCGAAGCCATTTAATCACAATCCTTAAGCTAAAGTTACCATGTTAGTTTGAGAACCCAAGTTCATACCATTTTCTCATATCCACACCAAAAATCCTAAATCCATCTCCATTGAAGCATTTTGAAGCTTGAGCATACATCCCAAATCCATATCAAAGGACACCTCCCCAAATCAAGTGAGAATCCTTATTGAGAGAGCCCATCCATGGATCATATTCTCATTTGAGGACCTCACTTTGTCTCATCTAAAAGTTTATATTGATTTTGTTGGTTAATGCTTTGGTTCTTAAATAGATTACTGTTTCTTGCTAACATATTAGTGTACACAATTAGGGGGTACAAGTCTAGTAGAGGTAGTAGGTCTAGATGGAGCTCCAAGTAGGGTGATCTTGGTACAACTTATAGTGACATCACAATGAGGGCCTTCAGCCTTTAAGATGAATGTGAATATGTAAGAATCTAACTCATTGGAATAGTTGATGGTGTAGTCATATCCAATGCATGTGTAATTCAAATTACCTTGTGAGTTTGAGTTAGAACTTGAGGGTTTCTCTTTTTCATGATTACCCAAAGGATATTTGAAGATAGTGTGATTAGTGTTGGATGCTAGCATTTATGGATTGACTATGATTACACCATCATCAATGAGGTATTGTATTGGATGCTTTAGTTGGAAGCATGATGAAGTCTTATGTCCTTTGGTGCAATGGTAATCACAAAATTTTTTGTCCTCCCAATAAGAGGCTTTTGCTAGTGGCTCATCTTTGATTGGGGGTAACTACAAGAAGTTATTACTGAGAAATTGCTAAAATGCAGTCTCAAGAGGTATCCCCAATGGTGTGAATTTTCTATCTTTGGTTCTAGGATATCTTCAAGGTCCATCCTACATGGAAGTCTTAGTTTTCTACTATGTAGGTGGTGTTTAATTGGGAGTTTGTGAGTTTGTAGGGTTTACACCTTTCAAATTCAATTGAGATTGTGCTATGCTGATTGTATGTGCATCTATAATACCATCATTGGTCACATTCTTTTTTTTGGAGAAAATTTTGGTTTGTCATTAGACGAGTTAGTGTTTGTGTTTTCCTTGTTCATATTGAGGATTCCCTTATGGATAAGAGAATCTTCAATGCTAGCCCCTTTTTTCATCAGTTTAGAAATGATACTTGGAATTTTGACTATAAGTTTGTACATTAAGTTAGGGACTAAGTTTTCAATGCACAAGTTCACTTCTTGTTCTTCAAGAATGTCGAGTGAGCATTGTCTGACTAAGCTTCTCCAATGTATTGAGAATGTGATAAATGGTTCTCCCACATTTTGTTTAGTTGAGCACAAATTGGAGAGTGTTACCTCATTTGTAATGTTAAAGGAAAAGTGGGAGATGAACTTATCTGCTAGCTCTAATCAAGATTTGATAGTACTAGGAAGTTTGGAGTACCATTCAAGTATAGGCCCACCTAGAGAATCAGGGAACAATCTCATGAGGTAAGTGGGATCATCATTGAGTTTGGTACAAGAGGCACAAAATTCTTGGATGTGATCAATGGGGTTGCCTTTTCCTTGATATTTCTCAAATATTGGAGTCTCAAAGTGTTTTGGGAATGGAGGCATATATATACTTTTATCAAATGGATTAGGGTGTAGATTCCTTTCTATATATAGAGCTTGTTTCTTTTGGACTCCTAATGCCTCGACTTGTTTGGAAAGTTGTTTGAATTTTTGTAATAGTTCTTCATTAGAGTTTTACATGATAGCCTTCCTTTCAAGTCTTTTATATTTATAAGTAGACTATTTGCTATGGTGAGAACTATGTCTACTTGGCTCTGACATTTCTATGTCTAATGAGTTTGGTGATGTGTCACTAGGTGGTGGAGGTATGTTAGTACCTCAAAGAAAAAGGGGTCCCTATTGTGATATATTTTAGGGTGCTTGTTGAGGTACTTTCTATGCTACTTGTTGTGATATCAATTGTGATTGATGTACCATGTGTTGTTGTTGTGCCATTTGTTGTGGTTGATGTTGGGATACCTCTATTGATTACATGGAGACCATGTGTGTGATTGTTATTGTAGAGGTATCTATTGGGGTTGTTGTGCCATGTGTTGTTGTTGTAACAAATGTTTTTGGTATGAAAGTTGTTGCTCAAGGTGTCTTTGGTATTCCAACTATTGTTTGAGTTTCTCTTATTGTTTAGCAAACATGGCTTGATGTTGTTGTAATTGTTGTTGATACATTGCATGGAAGTCAAGTGGGTTTACATTGGATTATGCATTAGGGATATTGGATGCTTGCACCACTTGAGGTTGTTGTGGTTGATGTTGCTATTGATATGCCAAATGTGTGATGGAAATGTTAAGTCCTTGGACTATTGTAGGTTGATGTTCTCAGGGTAGTTGGTTATGTCTTTGAGAATTGATCACCATGTTGGTATTGTTGTTTTTGCACCTTTGTGTGTTAGAGGTTTATCCTTGAGACATCATATTAACTTTTAAATGTGATGCATTCCTCTTGGGAATGGGCTTAATGTCAATAAGACTTTTTCATTGTATGTCAATAGTGATGGTTACAATTGATTTTTCACATAGTGTACTCATGGGAGGCTTCATAACATTTGGTAGGGTTAGGAGCAAAGGTGCACTTTTTTTATTTTAATCAAAAGGAGGTATGTTTGGCATCCCTATAGCACAAGTCCCTTTAGGCACATCTTGTTGTTGCATCATGTGATTGAGGTCAAGTCTTACTGTCCTCTTGGGATACTTAGGAAGAGTCTTATTTCCCTTCATTGGTTGTGGTTCATCAAATAAGGGATTAATGTTGATCTATTCAAATGTAATTTGGAGGATTTTGATGGTTAATTATTTATGGGATATTATAGGAACCATTATTGTATTTGAAAAATCCAAAGGTTGTTCTCCCCATGGGTTGTATATTTTCAATTGTTGTGTTGGTTTGATGTTTGGACTTAAGTCCCTCCAAGTTTGGGTTGAATTTGAAAATTTCTTGGGCTGAAAAAACTTTGAAGTTGATGCAAAGGATATGGTGGATCTAATGCCCAAATAACAAAATGAGATCAAGTCAACAAGCTTCTTCAATGCCCAATCTTAATGATCCTAAGATAGCTTCCATAGGTGAAATATACAAGAACACTAAAAAAAGATTCAAAGTGTCGTCCAATGGCCTCAAAACATGTAGTTAAATTTTTTATAAAGGTTTAAAAACTTATGTCCAAGACTTCATACTCAAATCTCCAAAACTCACCAAACTAGGCCTACTAGCCTACCTTGTAGTCTTGCAGTAGCACTCAAAAGGATTTTTCTTCAAACTTTTCCCAAAAAACTAGGAAAATAAATCATATATTTGAGTACCCTTTATGGAGGAAATTAACATACCAAAAGGAAAGGGTAGGTTGTTTTGGAAAGTATACGATTTTCCTCACTATGTGACCCCAAAAGCATAAAAAAATGGGTGATTTTACAAAGCAACAATATCACAAAAATATAACCAAGTTTAAAAACCTTGAAAAATGTTATTAAATGGTTCAAAACCTCTAAATCCAAGAGGAAATCAACCCAACACACTTGTAACATCAAAAACCCCAAAATACTTAAACCCTTGATTTGAGGGTTTCTCCAATCTCCCTTCTCCAAACACTTACAAATCTATTTGATGGTTGATTCACCATGAGTTTGAAAATATATGGTCAACAAAAACATAAAAATGCTTTTCTCTTAAGGCCAATCTCTCACTGCTGCTCCCTAGCTATCATTTCCCTTAAGGAACACTTTGCTCCAACTAGTGATCAGTCCACTTCTTCAATATGTTTATAGACAAGTTAGTTAGTAACTATGATACATAGTTAGTATTCATCCTTCCATGGGTCCTAGGCTTTTGGGTCGATGGAAAGGGTATTAATTACAAGCAAATCTTCAAAACAAAGTAGAAGACTTAGTAAAATCAATCAATTTTCTGTAGGTGTAGGAACAATCATGCAAGATGACTCTAAAATCATTCCAACCCTGTGATGTATTCTTCCAATTCCTTATTGAATCCTCTAAAAACTTAAATTAAAAAAATTTACATGGAAAATGTAAAGAAACTTCAAGGAAATCAATTCATTTGCTGTCATAGTTTGGATTGCACCAGTCAAAATGTAAAGAACTATGAGTTAGATTGAATCACAATGCATTCAACTAGTGAATGATTGCTTGGAGATTTCTCAGTATTCTAACATGAAAGTAGAACTAGAATGAAAAAAAAAGAATTGAAACCCTTCAACAATGCATAAGAATAATAGATTTGTAGATTTAAACTTCTATTTTTATTGATTCCCTCATCCTGATGTACACTTCCATGCATTATATCTGTACAAAAGGAGTTGTCTACAATATAATGAATCAAAAATAAACTTCCCTAACCTCTTTCAACCAATTATAGGGATTAGTTCAATTTTTAAACATTAAAATACTACTTCCCCCCCCTAAACTGGCTACTAATCATTATCTTTGAATATTAAACTTTTAAACTTTTAAAAATGCTTAAAACCTTATTAAATTGGATTTTAAGAACTCCAAAGGTTTTTCATAACCTAGGAGACTTAATAGAATCACTCTTATAACTTGAACCTATCCTAAAACATCCATTGGACACTAGTGGTCCAAATTACATTTATTTAATTCTTTTAAGGATATAAATTCATTCCTAAATTCAAATGCCACTTCATGGCATCAAATCATTATAGAAGCCAACAAATTATAATTTATTGGATTTACATCATTTAGAACCCAATAGTCTTTCTTGGAACATTGATCTTCATTAGGTGACTCCCAAGTCTTCATAGTCTTCTTGTGTTGCTTGACTAGCTTAATGAATTGCTTGTTTATCCTTGGTGCCCTTGCACCGTACTCCCCACCTTCAATAAAACTCTTGTCCCAAGAGTTGTGTACGTGGGTTGAAGGATCTATTTAAGAGAGGGCTGAAGTAATTCCCCAATCTAATCTTCTTTCTCCCACGTGACCAACCTACATTCACACAAAATTTGTCAAAAGAAAAACATAATTTTACTGACTGTCCTTGGGAAGGACAGTGAGAAGGTTGTGAGTCCTTCTTCCCCCATAATTCTTTGCATGGGTTAGACCTCTGGTCCAACATCTCTTCCCCCTTGCTATTATTTGGCTATATTATAGGACACTTGATTGTCCCAATTGCACTTGAATCTATGATAAGTGTACAAACTTTACCTTGGATCAAACAATTAGATCTAAATATGCTTGGATGATATGGTGTTTGAGTCTTTCCCATCAATAGATACTCTCCCTCCTCTATTAATTCCAAGACTAGTTCTTGTTTGTCTTCCTTTCTTGTTTCCTCCTCAACCAAATGTACTCTTCTTTCCTTACCTTTGTCTTCAATCCACTTGGGACACCTAGAAGATTGATGGCCCACTTCATTACTATGGAAGCACCTACCTGTAAATACTCCATTGCCTCTTCCTCCACTTCTTCCACCTCTATAACCCCCTCTTGTATCAAATGAGTAGGGATTTTCCTTATCTTTCTCATTCTAATTCTGAAAATCAATATTACCTCTTCCTCCTCTCCCTCTCAGAGAAGAACCTCCTCCATTGCTGCTTTATTTCTCTTGTCTTCTCTTTATCTTCTCTTCAGCCTTCAAGGCTAACTAATAAAGTTCATCAACTGACCTTAGAGTAGCAAGACTAAGTTCATCTTGGATATTGAACCTTAGTCCCCCCATATATCTTACAATCTTTTTTTCCATCTCTTCCTCATGATTTATTCTAATGTCAAGCTTGTGGAATTCCTCAGTGTAACTTCTATACATCCATCTTCTTTTACCTAAAATATCTCATTTTCTTATACAACTGTACTCTATAATCCTTTGGCAAAAATTTTTCCTTCATTTTTTCCATCATATTATACCAAGATGTGATCTTGGGTCTATTATTCTTCCATCTATCTACCTAGATACAATCCCACCACAAAAAAGCATGTCCCTTCAACCTGGACTTTTCTATCTTCACTTTGTCCTTCTCTTCTATCCCTTCACACTTAAAGAAATTTTCAATTGCTCTGAACCAATCTACCAATTCTTCATCATCCATATTTCCTCCATACATAGACAAGTCTATCCTTACCCTTACATCTCCACTCTTGATGGCCTTCACTAGTTTAGCCATCCTTGCATCGTCAGGGTCTATTGGTTCCTCTGCTTGGAGTTTTTATTCTTTTTATTATTTGGGTTCTCCTTCATCTTCTTCATCTCTAATTTATTCATCCAATTTGATGCTCTTATCCCTCTTCTCTAGTGCTGACAACCTCTCCAACATAGACTTTATCAATCTATCTTTTTCAGCATTCTCTTTGTCCCTTTGGTCTAATGATGCCCTTACCTTTTTGTTATCTACCACTTGTTCTTTCACTATCTTTTCCAACTCCATATTTCTCAACCTTTTAGAGATCTCTCCTCCTCCTTTAGACATGGCTACTTGATCAACTTGGTACAACAATCTACTATAGGGCTACTCCTCCTAGGATAGTTCAACTACAAGGGTTTACTCTAGGATTAAAGAACCAACTTCACAAGACTACTAAAACTTCCACAAGAAATTTCTTGCTCTGATACCACTTGATGTAGAGGATATGGCAGATAAAAGGCTCAAACAACAAAATGAGATCAAGTTACCAAGCTTCTTCAATGCCCAATCTTAATGATCCTAAGATAGCTTCAATAGGTGAAATATCAAAGAACACTCAAACAAGACTCAAAGTGTGGTCCAATGGTCTCATAACATGTAATTAAAAATGTTATAAAGGTTTACAAATTTTTTTCCAAGTTTTCATACTCAAATCTCCAAAACTCACCAAACTAGGCCTAATAGTCTGCCTTGTAGCCCTATAGCAGCACTCAAAAAGCTTTTTCTTCAGCTTTTCCTAAAACACCAAGAAAATAAATCATATATTTGAGTACCCTTTATGGAGTACCTTGATATACCAAAAGGAAAGTGTAGGTTTTTTTGGAAACTATATGATTGTCCTCACTATGTGACACTAAAAAGCATTAAAAATGGGTGATTTTACAAAGCAACTATATCGCAGAAATATCCCCAAGTTTCCAAACCTTAGATGGTGTCATAAAATGGTTCAAAACCTCTAAATACAAGAGGAAATCAACCCAAAACATGTGTAACATCAAAAACCTCAAAATACCTCTCTTAAACCCTTGATTTGAGGGTTTCTCCAATCTGCCTTCTACAAACACTTATAGACCTATTTGGTGGTTGATTCACCATGAGTTTGAAAATATATGGTCAAACAAAACATAAAAATTCTTTTCCGTTAAGGCCAATCTCTCACTGGTTCTCCCTAGCTATCATTTCCCTTAGGGAACACTTTGCCCCAACCAATGATCACTCCACTTCTTCAATATATCTATATACAAGTTCATTAGTAACTATGATACATAGTTAGTAATCATCCTTTCATGGGTCCTAGGCCTTTGGGTCCATGGAAAGGGTATTAATTACAAGTAAATCTTCAAAACAAAGTAGAAGGCTTGGTAAAATCAGTCAATTGGGTGTAGGTGTAGGAACAATCATGTAAGATGAATCTCAAATCATTCCAAATGTGTGATGTATTCTTCCAATTCCTTATTGAATCATATAAACACTTCAATTAAAATAGCTTACATGGAAAATGTAAAGAAACTTCAAGGAAATCAATGCATTTGTTGTCATAGTTTGGATTACACCAATCAAAACGTAAAGAACTATGAGTTAGATTGAATCACAATGCATTCAAATAGTGAATGATTGCTTGTAGATTTATAAATATTACAACATGAAAGTAGAACTAGAATAAAAACAAAAGTATTGAAACCCTTCAAAAATGCATAAGAATAATAGATTTGCAGATTTAAACTTCTATTTTAATTGATCCCCTCTTCCTATTGTACATTTCCAGGCATTATATCCATACAAAAGGAGTTTTCTACAATATAATAGATCAAAAATTAACTTCCCTAACCTCTTCCAACCAATTATAGGGATTAGTTGAATTTTTAAACATTAAAATACTACTTCCCAACCTAAACTGGCTACTAACCATTAACTTTGAATATTTAAACTTTTGAACTTTTAAAAATGCTTAAAACATTGTTCAATTGGATTTTAAGAACTCTAGAGGTTTTCCATAACCTAGGAGACTTAATAGCATCACTCTTATAACTTCAACCTATCCTAAAACATATATTGGACACTAATGGTCAAAATTACATTTATTTAATCCTTTTAAGGATATAAATTCATTCCTAAATTCAAATGCCACTTCATGGCAACAAACCATTATAAAAACCAAAACATTATAATTTATTAGATTTGCATCATTTAGAACCCAATAGTCTTTCTTGGAACATTGATCTTCATTAGGCAACTCCCAAGTGTTCATAGTCTTCTTGTGTAACTTGACTAGCTTCATGAATTGCTTGTTTATCCTCGGTGCCCCTGCACTAGAAGTTCTTGTAGAATTTTTTGTCTTCACATGCCCTAGCCATTCCTAGGTTAGTGATGCCATAATTAGTGTCAGAGTCATCAATTAGGTGTATAATACCTTGTTTTGTGCTTGATGCGTCAGGGTTGAAGGTACTCTTGTCAGGTTTTCTAAATTCAAAGGAATGTATTTTTTCATCCTTTGGTGTGGTTGGTACACTTCCACCTCTAGGTGGTATTGGCACAAATATAGGTTCAAAGTTAGGACTCCATTGAACCATCCCATGTGTAGGGGAAGTGTTTGAAGGAAACCTCATAGCAAGTGCATTGCTTAGGGTGTGTTGGATCATCTCTTGATTTTGGTGATCTTGTGGATACACGTTTAAGGGGTCTGCAAGTAAAGGTTGTGATGCCTTGATTTGATCTTCATAAAATGTTTGCTGGGTTTTCTTTCCCTTATTTTTTCTTGGACAAGGTTTTGGTTGTGTTGGCACCTCAAAAAATAGGGGTTGGTAAAGTTTTTTAGGTCTCTGAGCTGATTGTGTCCTAGTGAGTGCTGACATGATACCTAAGGATGCAAGTGTAGTCGAGGGAAACCTAAATGGACTTTCTACCTCCCAATTGTGCACCTAAACTACCAACTATGCTCAGACAATACCAAGTGCGCCCTTGGTGCACTTGGGGCCCTAGAGGTAAGCAGTTGGTAAGAAAAAGGTATATATTTGGTAAACAAAGGTGTTGGCGTGCCTAAAATGTAGAAAATGAATGAATTGAGTGTTTTCTAGGGTTTTGAGATACTATGAAGGCTATGCAAGTGAAAATTAGGTTTTTGGAACCTAGAATGAAACCCCTAATCACTAAGTGCCCTTTGAAACTACCAACTGCACACTTGAAGTGGGTAGTCGGTATAACAGGTCAAAACTTGATAATTAGGATGTGGGTATGCAAGATATGAGTTTTTTTTTTGGATTTTTAGGTGTTTAAGGATGTCATGTAACCTAAGAAAGTTCCAAATGAACTAGGGCTTTGATATGAAAAATGAAAATGTCCTAGGGTAACTTTCCAAATGCAAATGTGAATGATGTTTTTGGATTTTGAATAAAGGGTATGAAAAATGAAGATTAGTGTATGCAAAAAAAGGTTAGGGTTGGATCTTGGAGTTGGTAATGATGGTAGAGGTTGGCATAAGCAAGGTGGACTATGAAAGGGATGGTGTGTTAGGGTTGATAATGATGTTTGTGATATGAAAAATGAGGGTAAGTGATTAAGGAGACAAGTTGGTTGATATATGATTTGATAGGGTTTGACGTTGGAAATGATCCTAGGATTTTGAACAATGAAAGGTGAGGGAGATATACCACTAGAGTAAGTAAAAATGATGTTTAGGGATACTAGGAATATGATGATGCTAATGATAAGGGTATATGCAAGGTTTTGAACTTATGTGAAATCTTTAGAAAATATTTTGTCTAGGAGTTTAGCCTTGTGAAGATGAACTTTTGATCTTGACCAAAAAGTGATAAAAGACAAAAGAGAAAATTGATAAAGATGACAAGGTCAAATCTATCAAGACATAGATAGAGTTTGACCAAAGAAAATGATAAGAAAAGACAAAAGGACTAGCCAAGATCCATCATCCATCAACATTAGGAGATACTCTAAGACTCATACTTTGTTCAGATTTTTGACTAAATTCAAAGGTTTTGGGGTTCAAAATGATATTTAGCGAGCTCAAAATGCTAGTTATGATGGTTAGATATGAAATAAGGAAATTTCCTAAGATGAAAAGTGAGATTTTTGGTGGAAGATGTCACTTTGGGTGAAATGCAGAATGAGGACCTATAGTGGCACCCAAATGTAGTTTTAGGGTCCCAAAATTGTCATATACGTGCCCAAATATGCTTTGAAAACACCAAGTGTGATCCAAAAGTACCAACTATGCCTATGGTGTAGTTGGGGCTAGTTTGGGTGCAATTGGTAGTTTCATGGCATAATTAGGAGACTAGGTTGGATGTTTGATGTTTCTGAGTTGGGTGGTTGTCAAGTTGCTATGCCAGGAAGCTAGGATGATGGGGTTGATGTTATGATGGATTAGGAGATGCAAAATAGAGGTTACAATGTAGGGAATTATTTTCTAAGTGAAGAAAAATAAGGTTATGGGGTGCAAAATGAAAATCAATGCATGGTACTACATGGGGACCTATCTAGGTACTTATGACACCTTTGAAGCCTCAAAATGTTGTCTAGAAGCCCAAATTGGGTTCTAAAACTAACAAGTGCACTTACACACTATCAATTATGCCTATGGTGTAGTTGGGGCCAATTTTGGCATAGTTGGTAGTTTCAAAGTGCAGTTGGGAAGCTAGGCTGAAACTAAGGCAATTTTAGGTGCTATGGTTTCCAGATTGTTGTCATAGTGAGCTAGATAGTAGAGGATAGTGCCAAGACTAGAATGAAGGTTCAAAATGATGTTTAGGACACCCAAAATGATGGTCAAAGTATTCAAGATGATATTTGGTTATGCAAATATGTAAGATGGACAATGCAAAGTTAAAATTTAGAGGTTGGAATGTAAAAACTAAGGGATGCACACTAAACCCTAATGAATGCAATATGAAAGATGAGGGATACTAAGTGAGGACTAAAGGATGAAAGATGAAGCCTATATGATGCAAGTATGAGGTTTAAGCTAGGGTAAATGCAAGTGGAATCTATGCAAGGATGAAACCTACGTTATTGCAAGCACATTTAGGATCACAAGTTGCCATGTTTTCTAAGCCTTGAATGTATTGGACCAAAGTTTACAAAGTTTTGACAAGAGTTGCAATGTTTTGAAAGTGTCTGATGTTTTGACAAGGTGTAAATTTGAATTTTTTCTTTTATCTTTGATTAATGTTTACACACATGCAAGACACATTGAGACAAGAATAGTTGTTGTTAAAAGTGAAAACATACACTACAACCTAGGCTTTAGGGTTGCATCCACTAAATTCCTACTTGAACTAAAGTTTAGCCATGCTTATCCAGAGTGGACAACCTAGAATCTTAGCGCCATAGGATCCCTATTATAGCACACTCACTTCTTGGGGCTGCCAAGATCTGCTTCCCAAGGGACATGACTTCCCAAGGGATTGTTGTCTCTACTAAGGACCAAGAGAATATAGGATGTCTTCACAGGCATGGGTGACCCCTTGAGCAAGTGGATAGAAAGGATTTTGGCCTCTAAAATAATGTTTTTAGTAAGGGCATTCTATTTGACAAGTGGATGATAAACTTCCTCAAAAGGTCTTCCTGCCCCAAGAACTGTGATTTGATGAACCACAAGGGTACTAGAAGAGAGCTATCATGAAGTAATACTTTCAACATGACTTTCACCATAATTGAGTTTTATATAGCAGCTAGAACATTGACTTGGCTTTTGGCCTATTACCAATCTAAAGTTGTCCCCTAGCATACCCAATATCAAGTATCTTAGTCCAAGGTAGGCTTCATTTAAAAGTCACATAGATTTCTCTTACAACCAAGATCCACGAATGGTGAGGGAAGAGGATACATATATGTAACCCATAGGGTTTTAAAAATTGTAGAAATGCCAAGCTAGAAAAGAAAAAGTTCATTTAATGCACCAAATGAAGTGTTCTCTAATCTAGGAAATCCACACACATGGTTTTGAAAAACACACAAGGTCTTCGAAAACATCCTACAAGTAAGCATTAGTAGTTTTTCAATGATTAGTCTTCATCCAATGATCACTACATGCTAAAAATAGACCATCAATAACACAAAAATATCTAACCTATGTCCTAGAAGCAAATGGAAACATTAGATGCAGATTTTGAGTTATGTGTGTGTTTTCTATGAACCAAGTGCACTCTGAAAGAGTAGACTGCACCCTAGAAGGCTAGAATGGTTCAGAATGCCCCCAAGTGTGCTTAGATAGTTCTAATTGCACCCATGGTACACCTGGGCCCTAGAAAGGCACACTTGGTAGTTTATTGGCATAGTTGGGAGAGTACTTACAAGTTGTGGGGAAATAGGCCTTGAACACTTCTCAAAAATTGAAAATTTTTAAATCTATATTCCCAAGTGTGCCTAGATAGTACAGAATGCACCCATGACATAGTTGAGGGCTAGAAGGGTGCAGTTGATATGTTCTAAGCATAGTTGGTTAGTTGGGAACAACAGATGGGGTTATGGTGTCTCCTAGGCCCCTTAAACTACCTCCTAGGGGTCCCAAGTGTGCCCTAACAAAGTAGAGTGCACCCTAGGACAACAAGCTAACAAGATGCATAAAATGAAAGCATATAAACATGTTACTAGACCCCCCTAATTAATCTAGATGTGATAATAAAGTGTAGATAATTATTATACACTTCTAAGTGAGCTCCTTCCTTGCACCTACAAGCACAAAACAAGAAAACCCAAGTTAGTTAAGTGTGTTTCATGTTAAGTTCACCAATTGTAGTACTAGAAAATGGGCTAATGTCTAACATACTATGAGAAAATCACAAACTCAATAAACATACATTAACACCCTCTAGTCTACCATGAAATCAAAATTAATAAAAGAAGAAAATAAAGTTAAAACTCCCTATTTCATTTGTAGCTCCCATGTCCTTTCTTCTCCATATGATGTAACTCCAAATTACCTGTAGTGCACACAATGTTGAAGAAAAAACCTAAGTTGGTGATAATGCTATGATAATACTAGAAGATGTGATTTTAGCATGAGAGATGGAATGAAAAATACTAAAAATCTAAGGACTTGAATAGACTTAATAATTAGGGACACGAAATGAGAGAAAGAATGCTCATTTTATAGTCAACATGGAAGATGAGAGCATTGGAACTATCACCTTGGATATGTGACTTTGCAAGAGATTCCTCTAAAAATCCATGACAAATATGACACAAGATGCCAAGTATAGGATTTTATGATGCTTGGAAGTCAAACTTGGTTAAAGATGGAAGAGGATCTATAACACGTCATATGACACCTCAAACCCACTTAAAGCCAAGAATATATGACAATCAAAGCCAAATATGGATGTGCACAAGGGAATAAGAATATATAGAATATGACATACCTTAGCCAAGTATTAATGGAGAATCCACAAGGTGTCATGCCCATGTGTCATGATGATGTCAATATTATGTAGAATATTTGAATTAAAAATCAATTATTCCACACAAATAGAAATTAGTGAAAATGGAATTAATGGTGGAAAATATGACTTAGGAAATTGAGAATTTCCATGGTTCATGAATGATGAATCAATTAATCAATAAAATATCAATTAATTGAGAAGGTTATTCAAAGAATAGTTAGTAATGACACATGATTAAATTATGGGTTATTTAATCCTATAGAGAGAGTTAGTAGATGATTGGCCAATTTGATTAAATAAGTTCAACAATATCCTTTGATGAAATGTGATGATAATGGAGATTTACTAGAATGATGCTGGATAGACTAAAGCCATGGTCAAATTGATTGATTGATTGAAATTGGTAACATGCCAAGGACACATGACATGAATTAAAGATACGTAACATTTAACTAACATTGTAAAATGCTATAGGATTGAGATTGATTGATAAGGATTGATGATAATAACATCAACACACACTACCAATATTATTAAATGGTTGAAAATTCTATGATCCAACACTAAGAGAGTTGACAATGTCAAAGATCATATGATGTGAATGATAGTTTGACCTAGCATTGAGAGCCATGATAGTACCATGGTTACATTTATAAGATTTGATAGATTAATAGGTTTCCATGGCATTGAAAGCCACAACAATGTCTAGGATTGGATAGATGATGATTGATTTGAGATTTTTGACATGTTTTGGGTTGATTAACTTTAATTTTGGGTGATTCTAGGTTGGCCAAAAGATCAGAGTTAGTGGAATGAAAAAATGGGATCAATTAGTATGAAAAGTGATGTCGATTCAAGGGCTTGAGAGTATTTTCAAGGGTTACCACTC
This sequence comes from Cupressus sempervirens, assembly GCA_028749045.1. Classification (NCBI taxonomy): domain Eukaryota; kingdom Viridiplantae; phylum Streptophyta; class Pinopsida; order Cupressales; family Cupressaceae; genus Cupressus; species Cupressus sempervirens. Next base: position 250,782,406 of record CM053783.1, read on the forward strand.
AATATAGTGACCAAATAATGAAAATTATAGCTCACTTGGTTCACAATGAATACACAAATACAATGCATTTAACGATTCAAAAATTAGAGTTGAAACACAAAAGTTATGGCCTTTGGAGTACAACATAGGAGCTCTGGGAGTAGTTTTGGGCATCTTACTGCCCCAAGTGTGCCCAAAATGCACCCAAGTGCACCCAGTGTGCACTTGGTAAGCCCAAGTGTTCTATGACAGTACCAAGTGCATGCATGGTGCACTTGGAAAGCCCAAGTATGCTCAGTTAGTGCAGATTGTGCTCTAGAAGGCTCTAGGGGCCAGAATTAGCTTGACTGGACTCATAATGACCAAAAACTTTGTGTGGGTTCCCAAAATGGTGGAAAGAGGTCAAAACATGAGTGAAATCAATAAAAAATGGTCATATTTGGTCAAACTTGGTCAAACAAGAATTTGACTGAGGTTGGACTAGGTGGAAAACCACAGAAGGTTGACAAATAGTATAGGATGATGCAAGAATGTAGGAATGTAGGATGAAAATGATCTGGTGTATCAGAACACATGATCATGGTGATGAATGAAGATATGAATGAAAGAAGACTGAAGAGATGAGATGAGGACCAGTTAAAATGAGGTGAAGATTTTTTCTTTTAGAAAGTGTGCTATATGTCAAATGGAGCTTCATTTTGATCAAATCGTAGACGCGAACCATTTTTGAGCATCTACAAAAACATGTAGATTAGACATGGTTGAGTGTCAACAAGTGAAAGTGCCTAATTGGTGAATACATACTCCCAATAAAGTGCCTAATTGAGTTTATTTTCACATGTGTTCTTTTGATTGCATATCTCGAATCCAATCCTTGCATACAATTTTATCTTTTTTTCATGTGGTGTTGGTTGTGTCACCCATGAGAACTAATGCATGTCTATGGCATGATCTTACAAGATCCAAACTCTTTAATTTTAGGCCATTTGAGTGATTGTTCATTTGGGTGTTGGAAACAGGTGATAACCAAATTTAAATACATGGGTAATAAAACTTAAAATAATTTATCTACACACTTGTGTGGTCATTGAGCATCTTAAGGAAGCCAAAATAAAGGTGTAGTGTTTGTGCAGTCACCAATCTTTTGCAAAATTTGGTATGAGGAAATGATATAAGGACTCCTATGGTAGTTGACTAACCATACCATTATATGACTTGGGATTGTACAATCCAAGTGATTACACTCCACTAGAGTCCATACATAGCTGTTATACAATGTGTTTTAACTAATATCTTGATGTACTACATTGCATTCATGATCATTGTATACTTGTACCATGAACTTCTTGGAATATGTATTAGCCTTGGATGCCTTTGTCTTTTATGACAATGCTTGTGTCATTATCTACAAGAGAATGATAGGGTGGACTTATGGGTTCTATGTGGTTGGGAGGCATTTCTCCTTTCATTTCTCAATATCAAAAAATAAGAAAAAGGATATTTTAAATGTAGGATTATGTTGAATTATCCATCCTTCTCTTGTACTCTTGAGTTGTAATTTTTATTTCATTTAGTGTAGATTATCTCTTGTATCAATTTGATTTTATATCTTGTTATATAGATGATTTTGATGAGTAACTGGTGTATTATTATTAATGATGTAGGAGCATCTTGGGCGCAAAGGTAATCTTGCATCATCCAAACATATTTTATTTTCAGTCTCTTCTATTTTAATAAGGACTAGTAGACAGGGTGGTTACTATTTATAGGAAATCACTATTTTTAGTAAATTTTTCGTACGATCTTGGAATGTTCTCATTTTTTATAGGAAGGTTCATTTTAGAGTTGTATGCCTACCATAAAAATATCATTACTCAAGCATTAGTATAAGAGAAGTTATTAAACATTTTTGGTGGAAAAATTTGCAAAAAAATCTCTAGGCTCACTGTTGGAGGCATTAGAGTGCCTGGATGAGGTCCAAAAAATCGATAGAAGGTGCCATTTAGAGCTTGTAGATCAAGAGCTGACATTTTTGAAAAGTGGTTATAATAGCCAATCATAGCAATAGTTTGTGTGTTATGGCCTTTGAAAGTTGGGCTATCCAAATTTCTAATATAATTTATCAAAGATTTATTTGGCTGACTCTATGTGTATTGTTAGGGTCTGTCAACCCTAGGTATTAAGTTTGAGCATCTAGAACCTTCCCAGGCGACATAAAACTGCCTATTTAAGAAAGGCTCGAACATTTTCTAGGGCAACTCTGGGTGATAGTTCATAGCTTGTCTTGCAAATTATTGTACTAAAGGTGCCCATGTGGGTTAGTATATTGTACTTATGAATTTTGTAATTTTGCATTTGTGGTGCAAATAAGAAGTCCATATTTTATTGTAATTTCTATTGTTTTTATGTTTTTGTTATGAGTTTATGGTATTAAGGGGAGCTCCCTATGTCAAGTGGTATTAGAGCTAGAGGTCTTGAGTTTGTGGACATATCGCTAACTATGAAGTAGTTCACACCACAACTATGGTTTGGGCTAAGCATGTAGACAGATTGCTGATTGTGAGGTAGTTTACATTAGGTTTTCAATGGAAGCATGAAAATGCCTCCATAAAGAGAGCATAGTGGAAGAGCTATAGGTATTACACCTGAGGGTTTTCAAGCCCTTTAAAGATAAATGAAAGCATTGAAAGAAAAAATGTATAGAAGAATGAATCTTCCTATAAGAGATGAAAGAAAGGATTAGGATGAAGTAGAAGAAAATGCCAAAGTAGAGGTGGTTCTAAATCTAGAGGAAGAGAGGTTTTTTAGGGTGATCTCCAAGATTGGAAAAAGATCTAAGTTTGAGGTTCCCACAGTTTTGAGAAATCTTAACCTAGAGGATTTGATCAATTGGATCAATGAACTAGAGGAGTACTTTAAGTATGAAGATATTGATGATCTTGATAGGGTCAAGTTTGCAAAGGCAAAACTAAAGGGACATGAGAAGATCTAGTGGCAGGAGGTTTAGTTGGAGTGAAATAGAAAGGGAAAGGAAAAAATCACCAGATGGGATTAGATGTAAGATAAATTGAAGTGACAATTCATTTTTATGGATTATGAGCTTGATCTATTAAAGATGATGTAAGGGTTGAAGCAAGTAGGAAAATCTATTCAAGAGCGTACCAAAGAGTTCTATCGAGTTCTCATTAGAATCGACCATGCAAAAGATAATAAGGAGAAAGTCACCCATTATATTAATGCGTTAAGGGCCGACATTCAGGATGAGCTAAGTCTAGTTTGAATGAGTAGCATTAAGGAGGCATGCCAGTTTTCCCTAAGAGTTAAGGAAAAACTGAGCAAGAAGTTTTACAATAAGAATAGTGGAAGAGGTAGCATTGGAAGATCTAGTGGATGATCTTATGGTGGTCATAATGATGATCAAAAGAAAAAGGATGAGGCTAGAGGTAGTAGTCATAACTAGAGGGGAAATAATTTTAATCATTTTCATGATTAGAACAATAGAGATCAGAGAGGAAGAGATAGAGAACAAGGATTTGGAAGAGGAGGCTTCCATGGAAAATGTTTTCATTATAGAGGAGAAGGTCATAGAGAATTTGAATGTACCTAGCACCAAGGAAGAATAGATCAAAGAATAGAATTTCAGGTGAGAGTTGCACATATTGATGAAGATGCTGAAAGAGGAGAAGTCCTAGTTAACCAAAGAGTCCTACTGAGTGGTGAGAATGAACCTGAGAAAAGAAGAAGCTTGTTTCACACAAGGTGTAGATGTGAAGATAAGTGTTGTGATGTGATCATTGATGGTGGAAGTATTGACAATTTGGTGTCAAAAATAATGGTCACCAAGCTGAAGCTAAAGAGGTAGGAACACCCACGTCCATACCATATTGCTTGGGTGCAAGATGACCACACGATCATGGTCAATGAATAGTGCTCAGTGAAGTTCAAGATTGCAAGCTACTAGGATGGGATACTATGTGATATCATACCTATGGACATATGTCATATGTTGTTGGCTAGGCCATGGAAGTTTGACAGACATGCTATACAAGATGCGCTCACAAACACTTACACTTTAACTAAGGATGGAGTGAAACATAAGTTGAAGCCATTGAAGGATAAAGAAGAAAAGGTATGTAGTGCTACCAAAAAATGTTTTGTTGATGGAAAAGAATTTCTTAAAGGTATGAAACATGAGCATATGTGTTTTGCTATAATTTTTAAAGATAGTAAAGAAGAAGTAGAGGAGGTACCTACAAAAGTTGCAGATATGTTGGAAGAGTTTTTTGATATTGTATCAAACAATGTACATGATGGATTGCCCCCAATGAGGAAGATCAGTCACCAGATGGATTTGGTTCTAGGAGCCAGTTTACCAAACAAGGTGGCACATAGAATGACACCAGTAAAAGTGAAGAGTTGAACATGCAAGTTCATGAGTTTTTGTAGAAGGGGTTGATTAGAGATAGTCTAAGTCCATGTGCTATACTAGCAGTATCAACACCAAAGAAGAATAGAGAATGGAGGATGTGTATAGATTCTCATGCTATCAACAAGATCACAATAAAGTATAGATTTTCATTGCCAAGGATGGATGATATTATGGACTATTTGAGTGGAGCTAAGTATTTCACAAAGATAGATCTAAAGAGTGGTTACCATTAGATTCATATTAAAGAAGGTGATGAGTGGAAGATTGTTTTCAAGACAATAGAATGACTATATGAGTGGTTAGTCATTCCTTTTGGGCTAACCAATACACCAAGCACTTTCATGAGGATTATGAATGAGGCACTAAAGGAGGTTCAGGGTAAGTTTTTCATTATTTTCCTAGATGATATATTGATCTTTAGTAAGACATTAGAGGAGCATTTAATTCATATTTGTAAGGTGTTTGATAAGTTGAGGGAAGAAAAGTTGCTGATAAACCTAAAGAAGTGTAGTTTTGTAAAGAAAGAGTTGGTGTACTTGGGATTTGTATTCTTATTAGAAGGTCTAAAAATGGACCCAGAGAAAGTGAAGGCTATCCTTGAATGGCCTACTCCAAGGAGTGTGATAGAGGTAAGATCTTTTCATGGACTAGCTACATTTTACAGAAAGTTTATAAGAAGATTTAGTAGTATCTATGGACCCTTGACTAAAATAATGAGAGGGGATAAGAAAGAGTTTAAGTGGACTATAGTAGTAGATAAGGGTTTTAATCTATTGAAATAGAAAGTTACTAAGCAACCTATTTTAGCAATTCTTAATTTTAACAAGGTTTTTCAAGTAGACTGTGATGCTAGTGGTACTACAATAGGAGATGTTTTGAGCTAGGAAGGTAGACTTGTTGCTTATTTTAGTAAGAAGTTCAATGATGCAAAAAGAAAATATTCTATTTATGATAAATAATTTTATGCTATAGTTCAAGCATTGAAGAAGTGGAGACACTATCTTCTTTTTGGGGAGTTTGTTTTGTATATTGATCATCAAGCATTACAATATTTAAATAGTTAGGAAAATTGAACCAAAGGCATTTAAAGTGGGTTGAGTTTTTGCAGAGTTATACATTTTTTTTGAAACACAAGAGTGGGAAGTCTAACAAAGTTGCAAATGCTCTTAGTATAAGACAATTTTTTCTGAAAAAAAAAATGTAGATGGATGTGGTAGGATTCAAGGAACTCAGTACATTGTATCCAGATGATCTTGATTTTGGTGAAGCGTGGAAGGCTTGTATAGAACCTATTACACTTGATAGGACAAAGTAGTTGGATTTCATGATCCAGGTTAATATGTTGTTCAAGGGAAGCCATTTTTGCATTCCCAGAAGTTTAATGAAAGAGAATCTCATCAAGGAGAAGCATAATGAAGGATTGGTTGGACATTTTGGTAGAGATAAAACCATAGCTTTGGTTGCTAAAAATTACTATTGGCCATAGTTGTAGGAAGATGTGAAGAAGTTTGTACAAAGTTATAGAGTATATCAGATGGCAAAAGGAGTGAAACAAAATAAAAGGTTATATTAGCCATTAGCTGTACCAGAGAAGCTGTGGGAGGATATCAACATGCATTTTGTTCTTGAATTACCAAGAACATAGCATGGGCATAATTCTATTTTTGTGGTGGTTGACAGGGTTTCAAAGATGGCATATTTTATTCCTTCTAAGAAGACTAGTGATGCTATTCATGTAACAGAGTTGTTTTTCATAGAAGTGGTCAGATTACATGGTTTGCTAAATAGTATAGTTTTAGATTGGGATACCAAATTTGTTGGGTATTTATAGTGTACATTGTAGAAGAAGTTGAAGATAGATTTGAAGTTCAGTTCATCACATCATCCATAGACTAATGGACATATTGAAGCTATGAATCATAGTTTGGGAAATTTGATAAGATGCTTGGTTGGAGATTGTTGGTTTAAAGAATAATTCTGACAGCTGAGTGTCAATACACTTAACCTTTTTCACTATACATGCCAAGCAAAGAGTAGGTGCCAAGTAATAACAAGTGCTGAGTAACATGAGGTGCCAAGTAATAACAAGTTCTGAGTAACATAAGGTGCTGAGTAATGACAAGTACCAAGCAACATAAGGTGCCGAGTGTTAATAAGTGCCGAGTAGCATAAAGTGCCAAGTGATATAGTTCTGTTAAGGTGCCGAGCTATCCAGGAAACAACATGTGCCGAGTATCAGTAATGCTTTAGGAGCTGAGTAACTTAGGATATCAGCATAAGAGTTTGATTCCACAAACTATGATGTAAACTATTTTTGTATCTGACATAAGATAAATCTCAAAAGATATAGAGATAAGAACAAATCTTTTACATTTTCTATGCAATCTACATGCAGCCAATTGGAAAATTGGAAAGGCATGCAACCAATCAACAAAAGGAAAGTATTGAGTGGGAAATTAAGAATCAATGCAGATCATAGATTCATATCAAACCCTAAGTCTTCGAAGTCTTTTTAAGGAAGATGAAAGTTTCATTAAAAAAAATAGAGAGAAGTATAGCAGTGTTAAATGAAAAACATAATGGAATTCAGTGAAAGGAGACATAGAAAATAAGAGCAGCAATTCAATAATTAGTTGATCAGAACAAAGCAAAGAAGAAAACTAAAAATTAGATCTTAGAGGATCAAAATCAGAGAAAGAGCTAGAACAAGTACCTGCATTCAGCAAACAAGGATTGCAAACAATCAGGTTTATAATATCTAATACTCTCTTACTAGTGTATTAGAAAGGAAATCCTATGTAGATAGGTTGGCTTAATAGCTATTTGTAGATCCTTATCAAAAGGTGAATAAATCCTTTAACAGGGTGGCACTTCATGTTGAGTGTTTGAAATCTTTTAACTAGGTCACTATTGACACAATGTAAAGCCTTTAACAGGGTAGGCCTTTAATAGGGCAGACCATCAGAAGTGGTTGAACAATATTGCTGCAGTAATTTTTGTGGGTATCATCCCCACCCCAGTTTTACCTTCTTATTCTTGGAGGGTTTCTGGGTTACCAAATCCTAGTGTTATGTGTTGTGTATGCATGTTTTAGTTTCATATTTTCTTTATGTATTTACATGCATGTAATTTAATTTTAGTTAAAAGTTTTTATTGGTTAAAGTACAATACTTCTGATTCACCTGCCCCCCCCCCCTCATAAGTATTCTTTCCACATTTGAATATTCCAACAATTGGTATCAGAGCCTAGTTAGGTTCTCACAAGAAAAAGTCTAACAGCTTGGAGGAAAAGATCTAAAGATGGAAGCTTTGAAACTTGGCAAGATCATTGAAAATCAGGTGGAAGATGTGCAACTTTCTCTACATAGCTTGGAGGAATTTAGAAACAAGTTGAGAAACTCATTAAAACAAAGGAAGGATCTAGCCATAGCTGAAAATGAGATAAAATACAAGGAGATTGATACCACAAATATATTTTCCAATGGAGATACTAAAGAGTTTGATGCAACAATTGTAGAACTGATGGAGAAAAATAAAGTTCAAGCAGATGAGATAAGATCTCTTAGAATGGAACATGAATCACAGGCTATAATGTTATGTGAAATCATTGAACAAAAGAAAAAAGCAGTTGAAGATAAAGTCATGATGGAAAATGACAAAAGGAATCTTGCAAATAGGCTTAAAGAAAAATGTACTGAATTGACAAGGATCTCAAACATGCAGATGGATACACTTGCCCAAATGATGAACCTTCATCATGAACTTAATATGAAAGACATTGAGATCTCTACACTAAAGAAGTAGAATGAACAATTGCAGAATGACCTAAGAAGAGAGAAGGAAATTTAAGAAAATTTCAATAAACCCAATGAAGCCATCAAGTATTTTGAGCAATTACTGAAATCCCCAAGATCAACCCATGATACATCAAGACCTGGATGCAACAGCACTGAAGTTGGAGAATCATCAAAGAGTGCAAAACAAAGAAGTGATAAAGGTAAAAATGTCAAACTTACATGTCATTTCTATGGAAAGAAAGGTCATACATCTAATGTATGCAGAAGCAAGAATGCCCATCAACATGATAAACCTAAAAGTATGAACCATTGTCATAAGTGTAAGAAGCAAGGTCATCAAGCATATGAATGCAGAACCAAGACTATTAAGACATCAAGTTTTGAGGGTCACTGTCATAATTGCAAGAAATATGGACATAGAGCTTTTGAATGTAGATCAAAGCCTATGTGGACATCAAATCAACCAGCAAGGACATCAAACCATGAATTTTGGGATTACAACACTAGGTGCAATTGTTATTATTGTCAAGAATATGGACATACACCCCAGAATTACATAAGAACCCATTTCAAGGGAAACTATAAAAGATGGTTGAGTCAAACTACATGTTTTAGTTGCTTAAAAACTAGTCATGTTAGCAGAAATTGCCCAACAAGGTCAAAGGCACCAAGTTCTGAGTTCAGCAATAGAAAGACAAAGACAAATGTTGAACACATCAGAAGTGAAATGAATAAGACATGGAAGAAGAAAGATGAAAGTAGCACATCAAGTGTAGAGATCACTTCACCTAATAGGTCAAGTGATCACACTTCATCAAATTAAGCAAGCATAGGTGTGTGGGATTGACAAACTAAGGTACATCAAACATTAGTCCCAAAAGATTGAATAACTACAAAGAAGAAATCAGCATAAGCAAAGATGCCAAGTAAAAATTGAGAGTCTTGCAAAATTTGTCAAAATTGTCTTCAGATGCCAAGTTGCTAAGAGCGATCGAGTTGATAGATGATGCTGAGTTGTGAAATACTAATGGGAGCCGAGCAAAGTGAAAATACAATAAGTGCTGAGTTATGTCAAAATCTTTCAAGTGCCGAGTAGATAGTTGTCAGTGAACTAAGAATTAATTACTATATTTTTGAGGGTACATAATTCAATTTTTGATCATTTCCCACCTTTCAAATGCGAAGAAAAGTCAAGAAGAGCGAAAAAGATCAAGGTTAGCTTAGAAGCCATTTGTGAAGATTTCAACAACGATTCAGCACAAGTTTCATCAATTTGAGGTATTTTACTTAAGTGCCGAGCTACGTAGAGTTTATAAACTTGTTTAAATTATAAACCCTACTTTGGAAAACAATGGCATCTAGGTCAGGAACCACTAAGGGTAAAGAGAGTCGTGGAATACAGCTGGTCAGTAATGAAGTAAAACAACCTGAATTCAAACCCATTCTAGAAGTAGCATACAAGAATGATCCCACAGGTGCATTATCAATTATTCTTGATAAAGTTGTTATGATCCAAGATGTTCGTAGATGTTATAACTGCAAAATTGGAGCCATAGGAGATTTAGAGATTTACAATGCATATGACAAGCTATGTGAGAACAAGATACTAAAAGATGAGTTCTCAATAGTAGAAAGAAAAGGATTAACCAAAACCCTAGAATTTTTGATTGTTTTCAAAATTGAATGGGTACGGATAGTTTTGAGTAGAATACATGATGGAGCCTTTTGGTTAGAGTCAAGGCCAGTTAAATTCACCAAGAAAACTGTCCATAGGGTTACTGGTATTCCAACCCTAGATCAGCCAAAGACCCTACGAAGTGACAAAAGGGAAGTAATAGAGAAAAAAATAGGTGCTAAATGGAATAATAGAGGAATGACTATTGATACAGTCACAGATCCTCTACTAGATTTTGTTGTGAGAATCATTTCACACAAATTCTATCAATCAAGTAGATTGAACAGTGTGCCTTGTATAGCAGTTGATGTTGCATATAAGATAATTAAAGGATCATAACTATGATCTAGCAGAGCTCATGTTTCAACAAATTAATAAAAACTTGGGAGCTATAAGGAAAAGCAAGGGAGCTTAGTGAAAATTTGGATAAGTTTTGGTATGCATATTTTTCTATCTGATGAAAGAATTCCCTTTAGTAGGTAAGGTAAGATGGAGTCTAGACAAAACAATTGTTGAACAAATCAATGGATATATTGAACAGATGGGTGAAAATTTTGATGCCCAAATGACTAGTTACTTTGAGGACTTTAAACAGTCCATGAAACAAAGAATGAGGATTCCAATCTCATTGACTAAGAAATATGAAAAAGATATTTTTTTTCTTGTAGATATTGATTATACCTATATACAAGCAGTCATACCTAGAGTAAGATGGGTTAGGCCACTAGGTTATGAACTTGATATTGATCAAGCTTCTGCAGCAATAACATCCCTTCTTGCAGAAGAAGTTGATAAGAATGCAAAAGCCTTTGGAACTTATGATGTTGTTAAATCAAGGGTGATAATAGATTTGAAGACTGCCTCAGCAGTAAAGAAGAAAGAAAAGATGGTGAGACAAATCAAGAGAAAATTTGGTGTTGAAGGTGAAGGAATAGTAGAAGAGGAAGAAGAAGACATTGAAGATAAGGGAGATGAACCACAAGGTCTAACTCAAGGGTTAGGAGAAGACAAAGAGGAAAGTGCTAAGGAAGAAGAAGCCGAGGAAGCACAAGTTGAAACCAAGGTCATAAAAAGAAAGGCCACAACTCCTCCTACTCCTCAACCCAAAGGAAAGAAAGTAGCTACTCCTGTACAAAAGAGATCGATTACAAGGGCTGCAGCACAAAAAGCCCAAGAGGAGGCAAAAGAGAAGAAGAAAACTTGAAAGAAGACTATTGTCGAGTCTAAGAAGAAAAGAAAATTTGTTGCCCAGCCTGAAACAGATGAGGAGAAGACAGAGTCAGAGGACAATAGCCAATTTCAAGTGGGAAGACACAAACCTTAGACTGCTGTTGATAAATTATGTTCAAAAATTAGGAATGATGATTTGAAAGGTTTAAAGAACCTAAATTTTTCTAAGCTCACCAAAGAAGAGCAAAATAAATTAGAGGAATCTGTGTATGCTATGATGGCTGAATATAAGCACACACCTCTTGAATTAGATGAAACAATGCCTAAAGAATTGTACAAAATTGTAGAGGATAAATGTCATTTTTGTTTACAAATGGAAAGGGAGATAAGGGAGTCAACATTAGCTAGATTGTTTCCTAATTTTTCTAGAGATCAAGTAGAAAATGCAATAAAAAGGCATAACAATAGATTCACTCCCAAGCATAGAGCATTCAACATTCTACAGAACAAAATTGAAGAGGTAGTTACAAAATCCACAAGATTGTGGAAAATAGTTTACAAGAAAATAGATCATGTGTATAATGAAGAATATAAGGTAGAGGCAAGTGCCAAGATAAAGGAAAAGAAGGCATCAGACATCAAAGAAAAAGAGAAGGAACAAGTGGAGAAGAAGGTTGAAGAAGAAAAGAAAGAAAAGGCACATACTAAGGAGAAAGAGGAAGAGAAAGATATAGCTGAGCCACAAGATCAAAGTGTGAAAGACACAAAATTATCCCCTCCTAGTCCTCCTCATGCCACCATCACACCTGTAGAGATTATAAAAATCAAGGATGTTATAGACACTTCAAACACAAACATCAATCCATTAATGGTAGAGGATTTAGAAATCCTTGACCAATCATCACTAGTAGCAAAATTAAGCTCAAATCCTGTATTGGTCAGTGTTGATGAATTACAGAATCCAAAAGTTAAAACAAAGACAGTTAAGGTGAAAACACAAGTGCCACCTTCGACCATACAAACTACTAGTATTCTATTTCTTCCACCACCACCTCCACCAAGTGTAGTCTCTTATACACTTTAAATGCTGAGTACAATAGCAGGGGAAATAAAAGAAACATCTGAACAACTAGCAAGTTCAATCCCACCTTGTGATCATCAAAAGGATACACAAGCTAAAGAAAAAGATGAGACAAAGAAAAAGGAGGAGTCTGCAATACAAACACTAGTTGCATTACCAAAATCTGGTACTCCAACACAGACTCTTTAGTAGTCGAGCACTGATGGGTTGCAATTACAAATTAGGACACCAAGCTCGAGCTCATCAAAGACAGTCAAGAAACTTCACTATGGAGTTCCTGAACTTGATGAAGAAATAAAGATTCCATATTATGAATCCAACACTCTCACTGAAGAGAAGATCAATGAAATTCAGAGTGCATTGGACAGAAGAAGGAGATAAGAAGCACTAAGAAGAGAACATAAGCACAAGCTCACCTTGAATGAAATCAAAGACATATTCACAGAAGCTTTCTACTTACAATCTCCAGATGAGTCAAGACCAATTATAGAGCAACTATCTAATATAGTTGACCAGGTGACTAGTGAAGACCAGGAAACAAATGCCAAATTGCTAGAATGGTCAAAAAGAAAGTTCCAAGGAAAGGTAAATAATAAAATATCTAGTGATATAGCACTATCACAAGTGGAACTGGCAAAGAAAATTGAAACAGTTAAAACTATACTAGGAAACATCTTTTCCCTATACAACAAGTTGTGTATTTTTCCACATTCACATAGGACACTAGCTAGAAGATACTGAGCTTGGAGAAAAATATGAAGATTTCTAGCATGCAACTCCCCATAGATCCATCTTAGAGTGAGAAGCATTTTGCCCAATCACTTCACACACAAAGAGAGTTAGCTATCTTAGCAGTAGAGGAGGCAACCACAAAAGCTAAATTGATGCAAATTCAATCTTCAATTACTCCTCATTTGGAATTACTTCACAAGGAGCAGATAAATGCAGAGACAATCCTCAAGAAAGACCCCAATCTTTCTACATCTGATGGACTTGTACACCTAGCAGCAGAGATTGCTATCCAACATAAGTCATTGGATGTTGCACTAGCAAATTGGGATGCAGCTTTGAAGGTACTCTTTGAAGTAAATAATACATTTTTGGCTAAGTATGGAATTTCCCTCTAGAACCTTTGACATAAGTGTCAAAAAGGGGGAGAATAAGTATGGGGGAGTGATAAGAAAAGATTAAGTATGGGTGAGTTAAGTATAGGAATGAAATGATAAGTATGATAAAAGGGGGAGATAGAAAATTTTTGACAAATTTTGATTAGACAGAATGTAGAAATAGGACAGAAATCACAGAGTGTACATAGAGGATCAACTAACAAGGAGTCATAAGGTATATTGTTATTTGCTCCTAAAATTTTTTGTAGCAAATAAAAAGATACATGCAATAATGACAAAGATACCAAGATCTTAGTTAAGTGTTTTTGCCACACATGTCAAAGGGGGAGATTGTTGGTTTAAAGAATAATTTTGACAGCTGAGTGTCAATACACTTAACCATTTTTCACTATACATGCCGAGCAAATAGTAGGTGCCGAGTAATAACAAGTGCCGAGTAACATGAGGTGCCGAGTAATAACAAGTGCCGAGTAATATAAGGTGATGAGTAATGACAAGTGCCGAGCAACATAAGGTGCCAAGTGTTAATAAGTGCTGAGTAGCATAAAGTGTCAAGTGATACAATTTTGTTAAGGTGCCGAGCTATCTAGGAAACAACATGTGTCTAGTATTAGTAATGCTTCAGGAGCCGAGTAACTCAGGATATCAGCATAAGAGTTTGTGATTGCACAAACTATGATGTAAACAATTTTTGTAGCCTACATAAGATAAATCTCGAAAGATATAGAGATAAGAATGAATCTTTTACATTTTCTATGCAATCTGCATGCAGCCAATTGGAAAATTGGAAAGGCATGCAACCAATTAGCAAAAGGAAAGCATTGAGCAGGAAATTAAGAATCAATGTAGATCGTAGATTCATATCAAACCCTAAGTCTTCGAAGTCTTTTTAAGGAAGATAAAAGTTTCATTAAAAAAAAAGAGAGAACTAGAGCAGTGTTAAAGGAAAAAAATAATGGAGTTCAGTGAAAGGAGACATAGAAAATAAGAGCGGCAATTCAATAATCAGTTGATCAGAACAAAGCAAAGAAGAAAACCGGAAATTAGATCTCAGAGGATCAAAATCAGAGAAAGAGCCAGAAGAAGTACCTACATTCAGCAAACAAGGATTGCAAATAATCAGGTTTATAATATCTAATACTCTCTTACCAGTGTATTAGAAAGGAAATCCTATGTAGATAGGTTGGCTTAACAACTATCTGTAGATCCTTATCAAAAGGTGAATAAATCCTTTAACAGGGCAGACCATCAGAAGTGGTTGAACAATATTGCTGCAGTAATTTTTGTGGGTATCATCCCCACCCCAGTTTTACCTTCTTATTCCTAGAGGGTTTTTGGGTTACCAAATCCCAGTGTTATGTGTTGTGTATGCATGTTTTAGTTTCATATTTTCTCGATGTATTTACATGCATGCAATTTAGTATCAGTTAAAAGGTTTTATTGGTTAAAGTAAAATACTTCTAATTCACACCCCCCCCCCCCCTCTCATAAGTATTCTTTCCATATTTGAATATTCCAACAGGAGATAAACCAAAAGGATAGGATATGATTTTACCATAGGAAAAATTTGGATATAATAATTCTATCAATATGAGTACTAGTAAATCACCATTCCAGATTGTATATGGGAGTAGTCCTAAAAAAGCTTCTAAATTGAGGTAGTTGGATAAAGGAGAGATATGTAGTGCTGAGGTAGAAGATTTTGTTGAACATTTGAAGAACATCCATGAAGAGGTGAGGAAGCACATCATAAAGATGAATACATGGTATAAGGCTAAGGTAGATGTGAAAAGTAGATATAAGGAATTTCAAATTGGAGATGAAGTCATGGTTCATTTTAGAAAGGAGCATTTTCCAGGGGTTACATATAATAAGTTGAAGATGGATAGTGAAGAGGCATGATTTTGGCAATTCCAATGAAGTGGAGTTACCTGTTGAATTGAATATTTTACTAGTATTTAATATTTCAAATTTGACTAAGTATTATGAAGGAGTCGATGGAGATGAAGTTGCAGAAGTGCAGTGGAGAATTTCAGCAACTAGTTCAGTTACAAAGGAGATTAAGGAGATACTAGATAGTCATGTTGGAAAAAGTACAAAAAAAAACTTATGAGGAATATCTGGTCAAATGGAAAGGGATACCGATTGAGGATTCATCATGGCTAGCAAAGAAGGAGATTAAACATCTTGGTTTTCCTTTGAAAACCTAAGATGTTATGGGGTCACTTCTCAAATTACCTTGGGTGTCTGATGTAGGAGCATCTTGGGTGTAAGGGTAATCATGTGTCACCCAAAAATATTTTATTTTCAGTCTCTCTATTTTGATAAGGACTAGTAGATAGGGTGGTTACTATTTATGGGAACTTACTATTTTTAGTAAGTTGTTCATATGAGCTCAGAATGTTCTCATTTTCTATAGGAAGGATCATTTTAGAGTTTTAAGTCTACCATAAAAATCTCATTGCTCAAGCATTAGTATCAGAGAAGTTATTGTGGATTTTTGGTAAAACAATTTGCAAAAAAATCTCCAGGATCACCGTTGGAGGCCTTAGAGTGCTCAGATGAGGTCCAAAAAATTGATGGAAGGGCACTATTGTGATTTCAAGCCTGTAGATCATGAACTCATTTTTTTGAAATGTAGCTATAATAGCCAATCAGAGCAACAGTTTGTGAGTTATGGCCTTTGAAATTTGGGCTACCAAGATTTTTGAAATAATTTGTCAAAGATGTATTTGGCTAAGTATATGTGTATTGTTAGGGTCTATTAGCCCTAAGTATTAAGTTTGAGCATCTAGGACCTTCTCGGGTGGCGGCATAAAACTACCTATTTAAAAAGGATCAAACATTGTCTAAGACAACTTTGGGTTATAGTTCATAGCTTGTCTCACAAATTATTGTATTGAAGGTGCCCATGTGGGCTAGCATATTGTACTTATGAATTTTGTAATTCTACATTTGCAGTGTAAATGAGAAGTCCATATATTCTTGCAATTTATGTTGTTTCTATGTTTCTGTTATGAGTTTATGGTATTAAGGGGAGCTCCCTACATCAATTAAGGTGTAATCAAGTGCTTATCTCCCAAATTTGTCTATATCTATACTCCTTAGTGTGGAGGCTTCCTTTATTGTTAGAATTTTTACTCGTCTTCTTAGAAAATTAATGCTTTTATCATACAATGAAGCATTTTTACATATGATAAATACATTTCATCTAACCCAATTTGGAGTTTCATTGTACAATAAAATATTTCATCATTTAATAAAAGCAATTAATCGCACTCCTTGTGTTTTGTCTTGCCAATTTGGAGTACTTCATCATACAAGTGTTTCACTGAACTAGATTATCTCACCCAATAGAAAATATCATCATACAATACTAATAATAATCATCATTTCTTGGACAATGAGTACTTCCAAATAGTTTTGAAGATTGTGAATTGGTATTTAGGATACCCATATGGGGGATGTACCTTCCTAATCTAGAGAAGATCAACTATTGAACACTTTCAAGATATTTAGAAAGGTCATCTTAGTCTCTTTACATTTTAAATTGGAAATGATCTTGAATGACTAATTTCTTAGGAACTTGTACTTGGGAAATAAAATGAGCTTCAAATTAGACGCAAAACTAGTAATTGGAATATATCTTGCATGTTAGTCTCTTAGGTAAAAAATGAGACTGTTTGAGCATGATGGTAGACTTGAAAATATTTCGATCATTGTTTAAGTCTGCTTGTAATTTTTCATGTATGATGTATGTCAGAGTTAATATTTATTTAACAAAAAAAGTGTTAGTTTATGATTAATATGTGTTCCCAAGGATTCCCAAGTGGGACATTGCATATGGTATCAGGGCCCATGTTCATACACTAGGATCTTTGTAATATACTCCCATTATGTTATTTGATGTTAAAATACTTATATATATATATATATATATATATATATATATATATATATATATATATATATATATATATATATATATATATATATATATATATATATATATATATATATATATGCATGCATGCATACATACATACATATTGATGCTTACATTTAATATGGTATGTGAAGTTTAAATAGATTAATATAATTTTGTGAGGCTTCAACCCATCTCATTTTCCTATGAAGGATGCCTCTTGCACATGGACATAGAGGGGGTCATGGAACATAGAATGCTAATTAGAAAAATCACAATGAAGAAAAATTTGAGGAGCACAATGAGGAAGAGGATTAAGAGGAAGAGGATAGGAAGATAGAGAACTAGGGTGGTGTTGAGGCATTGGTGCCTTTGAACCTAGAGCTTATTATCTAGCTGGGACCTAGATATAATAGGTCAAAACATTAATGATCACATGGAGGGGATTTTTAGACGTTTGAATAGGGAGAACATATGATAGATAAATCCAATGCTAGAGGAACACATAGGATAGATAAATCCATAGGTGATGAGGATACCATCTATTTGGACATGATGAAAGAACTTATATGGTCTACACCACCTTTCTTTGATGGAAAGGGAGGAAAAAATAAAGTTGTGACATGGTTGTTGGAACTTGGAAATTTATTTTCTATGCATCCATATGAAAAAAACCTTAGATATTCTTGTGAGGTAATGTACTTGAGAGACCATGCTTGCACTTGGTGGAACATAAGGGAGTAGAAGCTCTAGATCAACCTTGAAAATATCAAACAAGAGATATCTAAGGAGTGGTTCAGAGAGAATTTTGTATATTTTAGTACAAAGAGGTTCATGTAGATGAGTTCCATGAGATTAGGAAGGGTATAATGACAGTGGATGAGTAAGCTAAGGTTCTTCAAGCCAAGTAAGTACTTTAACTACAACCATGACAAGGTACTCCTAACTCATTACTTTATTTAAGGCCTTAATATCTTTATTATTGGAGATGGTCATATTAACCAACCTAGGAAACTTGCATTTTCCACTAAGAAGGAAAGGTTTTCTTAGGGTAACTTGGAAAGATAATTTAGTAGGAAAGCTGGTATATAGAGATATGAGACACAACTTACAAGTTCAGTAGTATCATCTTGTTGTGCACAATCCATTAAGATAACTCATACTTAGTCAACACCTTCTGGGGAAGA